>CM057453.1:244217500-245417500 GCA_016271365.2 Neoceratodus forsteri
TGAAAATCTGGAGTGAAAATATAAAACATGCTCAAGTTACGGTGTGCATAGGAACTACTAATGCATGCTCATAAAACAGTCATTTTTAGGAATTTTTTCACCAAATGTTTAACTTAGAGTTTTTAGCTAACTCATAAACTGTTACACTGTTGTTTCATTAATCGGTCCCGAAAGGTGGTTCTGCACAGTGACCACAAAATCACCTTTGGGACCAAATAACAAAATGACAGTGACTTAGTTCATGAGGTGGGGTCTTAGAACCCCATGTTGAAAATTTGGTAAAAATTATCCACAATGGCTGAGATATGCACCAAAGTTGAAAAAAAATTATGCCATTATATAGCTTACGAATTTCTTCAGTTTGCAGTCGGCTTTGAAGAGTGCAGACATAGTTCCCGGTCCTCCAAGATCATTGTGCCAGCCTTCAGAGGTATTTATGGGGTGAGGGATGTGTGGGAGAGGTGGTATGCAGCGGGTGGCAGGGGCAAGAGAGTCAACGAGGGACCATTTTCTTTTGTTACAGGTTTTTATTTTGCAAAGATGACGGGACTTTGCCACTCTGGGCTGGGCTCCCAGTGTGGCACCTGGAAGTTCTGGGGGTGGCAGTGGAGCCAATAGGGATTGGGCACCCTCGTTGGTCAAGGAGACTTTTGCCACTCTGGGGTGGGCTCCCAGTGTGGCAGATGAAGTTTGTTTGTAGGGGCAGTGGAGACGACTGAGGATTGGGCACCCCATTGGCCATACCATGTGCTGGGGGTACAAGAGCCATGGAGGGTGCACTACACTGATAGGGATTGGGCTACCCCATCTACAAAATGAACTGGGAAGGATCATGCCAACAGGGGATTGGGCACCCCATCTGCTTCTTTTTATTGAAATGTTTTACCCAGAAAGCACACTGAATGGTGGAGGCGGCTTTCTTCAGCTTCCTGGGACTGTGAGAGGCTGACAGAGAAGTCAGCACCATGGGGACACCACCCAATCAGCTGTTTTGGTAGGTTGTAATGCACCAAAGCGGCTGATTGCATGATGACGTGGCCCCGGATTTCCTAAAGCATTTAGGCATTCTCCCTAACTGCTGAAAGTAATGTGTTTCTTGCACATGAGTGCAAGCAACAAAAAAGGTAAATTCTACTATTTACATGTTTATACAGTACATACATTTGCATTTAAACTCATGATAGCTTGGTGTCTGGTCCATTAAACAAAATAAAAGAAACAACGTTTATACAGCAAAGTGACATTATTAAAATAAATTGGCATTGCAGAAATTGAATAAAGTTGATATCATTATTCGATCAAAAGGACCCCATGTTTAAATTGTATATCCAGTGCATTTCTAACTGTTCCAGTCATTTATCACTGTCTTTTCCTCGACACATTACTGGTATTGCAACAAAGGCCATGAATTGAAAGGATGACGTGTCTCCTTTATGGACATTTCTTTAAAGTGTTGGATCACTGTGCTATCATTTGTTTCGATGTAATGCTTGTAAGTGCTCAAACATTCTGGTTCTGGCTTTTCTTAGTATTTTTATATAAGCACACCAGATAGCACAGATAATAAATGAGCTTACAACTGAAGAACTGTCTGATCAGTACTGTTTTCCCTGGGCAGGGTGTACAGACTGTTTTCTTTGGACTATATACTTACAAACTATGCAACTACCACAAATAAAAATACCTTAAATGTATTTGTTCTTAAACTAGTTCTGTCACTGTAATGACTACAGTATGCGTGAGTGATTTCCCAAACTTTGGGCTTCAGTGAAAGCTATCAGTGGTTTGGTTCCAATATTATTTTTCAAAACTTGGATCATTATGCAAAATCTTTCAGTCTGAACAAATACTCCAGCAGTGCTTTGAGAAATCCCATTTAACTCAGTGAGAAACACAATAGTGTCTTTATCACAGGACATGCTTTCTTTTGGAACCATTAACTGTATTCTTTCCTTCTTTTCAGCTTCTTTGAAAGTGTGCAAAATAATACTTAACTTAAAGGCCACATTCTGGAACCCCTCTGTTAGCTCTCAGATGTAGACATTGACTGTGTGGGATATTCAAGAACATCTTACATTGGTAGGCACTGCTGGCTAAAAATAATGAGTTCTATTGTGGGCCTTCAATATCCATAGGTTTCAATAACCCCACATTCATGGAAAGCACAAATAGAAAAATTGTACCTTTGTGGACTGTATACTGCAAACAAATGTTAAGACCATATGTTACCATTAAAGGAGTAGTACACCCTCATATCTTGTAAATGCTATTTGTTTCCTTGTTGATAGATAACTCTTTTTGTGTAGCTGTTGGGGATAGATGTGTTTGCGTTAGTTTGATTTCACTTTTCACACCAGCCCTGTAACTAGTCTGGGGTCTCCATTTTCTGCTAGTTGAAATCTCTTTGAGAGTTGTTTTAGCATTTAAGAACATGATGCTACAGCACCCATTTGCACCATATATCTCAATGCTGAAAGTACTCAAACCTGCAAGAAACTCTCTAGAAACACACATATTGAAAATAGTTTAAAGAACAAACCTCACATTACATTTAAAACCATTTGTAAAGCTAATTGAAGGTTAATGTGGCATTTCACACCTTGCTGCAACTTATTTTATTGCATTCTAAGTAATGAGACATACATGCTATGGGTACACAGAAAAGGAACCAGACTGGGAAGGTGTGCTCCTGATGACAAAATGTGCAAACAAACCAACAAAATCAGTCACTTCTACCTCAACTACTAAAGCACCAAGCTTCAAATGTTTTAAATGTAAAAATATTTATTTAGTGCCAACATAAAAAGACATGCTGCCTGATGTGTTTTGGACACTTGGTCCTTTATCAAAGGCAAAAGTCCACTGTGACCTTAGTTCTTAAATACCCACAGGCCTGTGACATCATCTGGCCACATCACTATTAAGATTTACTGTACAACACATGTACATAATAAAATGAATGACATCCTAGCAAACATTCATCATTTCAAATACACAATGAGTTTAATCATATAGTTCATTCATAATACAATATGATTCTTAAAAAAATATATATCTAAACACAGGAATTATAAAGCAGATTGCACACAGACCCTTACGGTTTAGAACGTTGCTCTAATAAGGTGTTCCAAAATCAAATAATCTTTAATATTCCTATCGATAATACCCTTATTAAAAGCTTCATTAATACATTCAACAATACTATGCTTATACTTTATAAGTGGATCATAGTCCATTTTCTCATTGAAGTCATTATTATTATTATTATTATATAATAATAATAATAAAATTTATTTAATTGCCTTTCAAGTTTTCAAGGCGCTGTACAAAAATTCATAAAACCAAACATCAAAATACAATAAAGCAGAACAACAATTACAACAAATAAAACCAATTACAATGTAGATGGAAAGGCCTTATTCCATAAAAAGGACTTTAGAGCCTTTTAAAATATCCCTGTTGTACTCTCTTGGGAGCCGGACAGGGTAGAAATTCCAAGAGGGATGGAGCCACGAAACCAAAAAGCACAGGCTCCAGAAGACTTCAAATTAACCTCGAATTTCCAGCAACCCTCGTCAGCCGAGCGAAGCTGTCTCAGAGGGGTGTAAGACAACAGAAGCTCTTTTCAAGTAGTCAGGACCATACCCATGTAGGACTTTGTAGGTCAAAAGACCCACTTTAAAGGTGATCCGCCACTGTATTGGCAGCCAGTGCAGAAAGCGCAACACTGGGGTAATATGAGATCTTCTTGAAAACCCTGTCAACAAACGTGCTGGCAGCATTCTGCACTAGCTGCAAGCGGCGGATATCAACCCCAGCAAACCCTAGGTACAGGGACTTACAGTAATCCAAGCGAGATGTCACAAGGGTGTGGACCAAAACCGGCAAATCACCAGGAGGAACCAGGTGCCTAATCCTGGAGATGTTTCTAGTTGGAAAAATGCAGTCCTGACAACAACAGACACCTGATAACGGAAGGTCAAACCTGTGTCAAGCTCTACACCCAGGTTACGCACCCATTGGAAATGGGGATCTGGTCCCCAAATTATTCTGTAGGGGACCCCACCCCAAACCCCAATCCTGTGCCGGGGTCCACAACCATAACCTCAGTCTTTCCTGGATTCAACTTTAAACCGCTGGTATTCATCCAGTTTTGGATATCTGCATGGCATTTGTTCAGCACCGAGACAGCACTAACCTGGTCAGGTGCAAAGACAGGTAGAGCTGGGTATCATCTGCATAGCAGTGAAACCTCAGCTCATACCATCTTACAATGTCTCCGAGAGGTAGCATATATACTACGAATAACATGGGGAAGCACCGAACCCTGTGGTACCCTGCAGGGCAGAGAGAAGGCCTTGGAAGAATGTAATCCCGAGACCACTCTCTGAGTTCTTCCCTCGAGGTAAGATGAAAACCATCTGAGGACCATACCTGAAAGTCCACAGATGGATCTCAGATATTCGAGCAAAACCCCATGATCCACAGTATCAAAGGCTGATGACAGATCAAGGAGAACCAGAATAGAATGGTGTCTCCAATCTCTCGCCATCAGGAGATCATTGAGCACCCGAACAGAGCAGTCTCGGTGCTATGCCTTTCGAAAACCAGACTGGAGAGGTTCGTATAGACTATGGATGGTCAAATAGTTGTCCAATTGGGTCACCACAACTAGTTTCAATAACCTCCCTACAAAAGGAGGTTAGAGATCGGGCGGTAGTAAGCTAGGTCATCCGGTCCAAGGAAGTTTTCTTCAGAAGGAGTCACCACCCCTTCCTTCAGAGAGCTAGGGAAGACTCCTGCCTCCAAGGAGCACTGGATAATCTGAGTGAGGACCAGGCTGATAGACTCGCTACATCCCAAAATCAGGGAAGTAGGACCCAGATCCAAACTACAGCACGTTGGGCGATCTCGCAGACAATCCTCATAGTGTCTACGAAATCCGGCAGATCAAAGGTACTCCAGGAAATTCCAGGCCCGTGACAAGACACTGATCAACTGCAACAACCTTAGAGTGGGTCGGGGACACTGCCTCTGGATGTCTTCCACCTTATTTACAAAGAACCGAGCGATCTCCTCACAGTCATTCTGTGTAAAAACTTGACAGATCTGCCGACAGACTGGGTTGCACAGTCTGTTGACAGTTCTGAAGAGCTGAGCGTCGATTCCGAGCAACAGAAATTTCCCTGACAGGAATTCTGCCTTCTTACGGAAATTTCTGTTTGATAGAGCATAATGCTCTAGCAAAATAAGATGTTATCCGAGGCAGTCTTCCTCCAACGACGCCTAACCCACGCTTCAACCTTCGCAGCCCCTCTCAACACCTAGTCAAACCAAGGAGTGATGGGACAGCGCAGAAGGGGCGAACGACGGTGCAATCTGATCGAGAGCAGCCGAGATGGTCTCATTATAGGCCACCACTAGCCACTCAGATCAGAGCACAAATCGTCAAACAACGAGAAGTCAAGAACCACCATCAGGTCTTCAGGGATAGCAGCAATACTAGTTAAAAAATAGATATTTTGCAAACAGTTTGTTCCTGTGCTCTGCTGAGCACTTGGCTACTAATCTTTCTTGTTTTAGCTGTACTATCACTCCCTAATTTGTTTAGTTTTTCTTTGGTTTTGTTTACATTTCTGTCATCTACTATGTTGAACTGGCACCCTCTACTGCCAACCCCACATGCACATAACTAGCAATACAACACAGGGACAGTGGGAAATGCAGCACAGGGTCCCACGGAGGTAAACAAAAGATGTGATGTGACATGAGGGTCAGCTCAGCTGCAAAAGAGACACCAGCCGTATCTGCTGTGGATCCACAACAATGTAAATAAATTTTAAATATCTATAAAAACTAAGGAACGCTAGATACAAATATTTACAGACATGTAAACTGGAACTATGGCTACATGCTTCCAGCCAAAAGCAGAATTTTGATAATCACTTCCTGATTATCCAGTACTGCTACTTTGTCTGATGGCTTCATTTTCATAATTTCTCTGTTCAATAGGACTATGCCTCCTTCTTTATCTGCTGGTAAGTAGACACGGGGGGGGGGCTGATAACCCAGTTGTAAAATGAAAGGCTTTGTGAATTTCATGTTACAGGCTACTAAGCCTCTGGGATAAATCATTTGGTCTGATGCCTTTCATTAAAAATGATAATAAGTGCATTCCTCTTCTGATTCACAAAACTATGCCCCAGCACAAATCCAGTTTCTGCCATGCAAACTGGATTTTGCTGCAAAGTGGTATTCACAAAGTCCATTTGCATCTGTAAACTTGGTTCGACTGAGGCAGTTTTGAAGGAGGCACTATGTATGTGAGGGGAGGGGACCCATATATTCACGCAGTCCATTCATGAAACATTTTCTCCATGCAGGTCCTTTCTGGGATTCCCTGCTTGGAGAAAATACTCAAAGAAAACCTCCTCTTAAATCCACTCAACCCTACTGGTTGTCAGAGGTAGTGCAAGGCAGACCTCCCCCAAAAAAACAGCTTGTTCCTGGTAGTCCAGTGGTCCCCATTCCCCTATTGTCAATTGCCATCCTGTTATAAAAATATATATGCCCTGGTAGTCCAGTGGTCCCTCCCCTCCCTGATAACCAATAGCTGCCCTAATGTAAAACATATATACCCTGGTAGTCCAGTGGTCCCTTCCCTCCCTGGTCACTGACAGCAGTCCTCATGTAAATACATACTTATTTTTTTTATTTTATTATTTATTAGAGTCTAAGATTCCAATTACCTTTTAGCCAAGGCTCTTTTACAAAGCTTCCACATTAGGATGAGAACAAACAAGCAGAACATTAATTATTACAGGATAACAGGTTACAGTTGTTTATCATCACATGAGTACATACAGATTAGGTGGTACAAGGGGCATGCACAGGACAGGGATATCATTGTTAACGAGAACTTGGTGAGACACAAGAAGAAGATGCTGCCAGAGGCAATTGTCAAAACACACAGGAAGTGCAAGTGGAAGTAAAAGGAGGAGGAGGGGTGGAAGAGAAGGATAACTGCCAAAAAGGAACAGCAGGTTAAAGAAGAAGTCACATGTGCTAGAGGCAGAGAGGAATAGGCAGAGGTTAGATCTGAACAGGCCTAGCTTAGGTAGGGAGGAGATGGGAGCTCTACAGAAAAGTATATTTGTCCCTGTGAGGTCCAGCATCTTGGAATATGCAGTAATTGATATTCAGAGCCCTGGTGAGGCGGGATTCTGTGCAGGTTGTGCAGAGCTTGAACTCCGGAGGAGGCCAGCCCATCAATGTTTTTTTAGCCATTATGCATGTTAGATACTTGATGCTGACTCAGAGTTGAAGCCAACCATTTTGAGGAGTAGGTCACATCGATGGGTGAGACGATGGAATCCAGTGATTAGTCAGCAAGCTTTGTTCAAAGCTATAGATATGCGCCTGAGGGCAGTAGTGGAAGTGGAAACATAGATGATGAGGCCATACTGATAGATGAGATCACCGAGCTCTAAATTGCAATCCTAAGGCTTCCAGAGTTAGGCATTGCCTATGTCTGTAAAGCAGGCCAATACATGTGTTAGTCACTTTGGCAACATAGTCAATATGAGCCCCATAGGATAGACAACTGTCAAGAATGATTCCAAGGTATTTGAATGTTTGCACTTGTTCTAGGATTGCTGCTAGGCAGTTTGCAATAGTGAGGGGTGGTCCTGGTGCTTGTTTTACGAGCTGCAGAAGAACATGGACTTTGTTTTTCTATAGTTGAGGACAAGTTTGTGTTTCCTGAACCAGTTTTTGACTGAGGAGAAGCCATACTGTAGTTTGCTTTGCAGAAGGTGGGGTCTTTGCGTGTGGAGTGGATGACAGCATCATCAGTGTATAGGAGGAGTTGCTCCAGACAGGATTGTGGAAGACCATTTAGGAAGATGCTGAAGAGAAGAGGCCCAAGGATTGACCCTTGTGGCACTCCAGAGTGCACTGTTCTGGCATCGGACAGAAGGTCAGCTATTTTCACTCTTTGTGAGCAGTTTTCCAGGTAGCTCTTAAACCAGGATGTAGATTCAGAGGACAGTCTGGTATTTAGCAGCTGAGAGAGTAGTAGATGATGATGGACGGTATCGAATGCCTTTGCCAGAGCAATGAAGACCACCCCTGTAAGAAGGCTATTGTCCAAGGAACTATGGATTGCACCAGTGAATTCAAGGAGGGCTGAAGTGGTACTGTGACCTTTTCTAAAGCCATGGTGTTGAGCACAGAGGACATCGTAGTTATCAAGGTATTCCATAAGCTGGTCCAATACTATCGTTCTCTGGTCCTGGAGAGTAGGAGTAGTATGAAGATGGTCCGATAGTTCACCAGGAGGGCCTGTCCCCACTCTTGTGGACTGGTGTGACAGAGGTGGATTTCCATCTGTCAGGAACTGGCCGAGAGAGGGAGAGGGGAGTTGAAGATTTTTGTTAATGGTAGAGCACCTCGACGAGAGTGAGGGCAAGCAGCTTGAGGTCAAGGGAGTCCCCACTTGACCTGAACCTACCAATAACTTTACTGATACAGTTGTGAGCTTCTGTATGGTTTGACTGATTTGAAGTAGAATGGAGGCCAGTTTGGAGAAAGGGTGGGACTTGAGGAAGAGTTTGGGATCAGCTTCATTGAAATACTCAGGTGGAAGAACAGAGCTGAGTTGAATGAATTTGCTATGGTAGTTGGGTCCAGCGTTGTGATACCTTCTGTGACCAGCATAGTGGGTGAGGTTTTGTTTGTTTTCCTGTAATTTCTTTAATATTGTTCCAAAATGAATTCCTCTTGCCCATGTGTTTGTCAGGGCATCCTTATAGTAGGTACTTTCTGTTGGAAGACTAATTTTGAGCAGTTATTATGAGCTTGTTTATAATTCTGTATGTTGATTTGCTTTCAGTTTCCTGAGCCTGTGCCCAGAGACAGTCCCTGGATTTTAGTTGTGCTAGTTGGCCAGGGTTGCACAGGCCTTGACTTTCCACTTTTGAAAGGGCATGAGAGTCACAGGCAGCATTCAAAGATTTTGATGAAGAGGTCAAGGGCAGTGTTGACATCCAGAGCATGGAAGACTGGGGACCAATCTTGTAGTCTTAGGGGGATTTTAGTTGTTTCAACTGTCTACATGGAAGGACTCTGCTGTTGATTAATTTGGGGGGGCATGGTAAATTTATTTGTCCAGACGCAGATTACAGGGGAATGGTCGTTTAGAGTGTCATGAAGGACAGAGAAGTTTGAGATGCAGGATGGGTGACTGGTCAGTATCCAGTCCAGGAGAGTACATTTACCTGTTTTGTAATTTTGCCTAGTGGGGAGGCAACCAGTTGAGCAAGGTTTGCTGAGGAGTTGGCATCTATGAAGCCCCTGATTCCAGAGCAAGCCAGTTGATATTGAAGTCACCCATGAGGATTGTCACAGAGTCAGGTGGTTGGTATCGGATGAGGTCAAGGACTGAGCTGAGGCCTTTTCCTTGTTCTTTAGGGGGATGTAAACTACAGCAATTGATAGGGCTTTATTGTGGGCCCTAGTAGAACTTTGTCAGTGAAAATCTGGGAGGATGACGGATGTTTTAGAGGGTGGCTTTGGAGATAGTCTTTGACATATATTTCCTGGTAGTCCAGTTGTCCCTTCCCCTCCCGATGTCTGATTACTGTTCCGTAGTTAAAAAATAGGTTCCTGGTAGTCCAATGGTCCCTCCTCCTGATCACCGGTCACTGTCTCAGCATAAAAGCATCTATTCCCTGCAAGTTCAGTGGTCACTCCCCTTCCATGATGTATGATCACTGTCCCTGTAGTCAAAAATATGTTCCGTAGTGGTCCAATAATCTCTCCCCCACCCTGATCACTGATCACCATCGCGATGTAAAATAATATGTTTCATGGTAGTCCAGTGGTCCCTCCCTTTCCCCGATGTCCAATCACCAGCCCATAATAAAAATAAAAATATCCTTGCTAGTCTAGTGGTCCATTCCCTCCCCGATGTCCAATCGCCATCCCTGTAGTTAAAAAAATATGTTCCTAGTAGTCCAGTGGTCTGATCACAGGCCCATAATAAAAATAAAATATCCCTGGTAGTCTAGTGGTCCCTCCCTCTCCTGCCTGATCGCCAATAACAATTCTTGTTTAAAAACATATTTACTTTATTCATTTATTTATTTATATAGTAGAAATTTTAATTGCAAACCTTTGAGTAAGGGACTCATTTACAAAGGCTCCTTGTTAGGAAACAGATAGTATATACAAATACAGACATAGTTCCATAGCGTACAGATTGATGTAAGGAACACTATACATGTATATACATAAATACAAGGGATAAAATTCATACGAGAGCAAAACTCGATACAGGAAAACACTATACATGTATGTACATAAACACCAGGAATACAATTCATAAGAGAGTGAAACTCTATACAAGTCCTACGTAGTGATGTAGCTAAGCTATCTAGTACACCAGAAACAGAAATTTGGGTTCTGCTATTAAAAATAGATATTAACTTAAAACAACTGTGGTGACACTTGGGCAGCTACATGTTCTGCCAGAGCATGAGACAGTGGGACAGAGGTGAGGGGTCCCCAGTGAGGTGGGAAGCAAACAGCTATGTTCAGTTACAGCTGTGAGTGGTGATTAGGTGTTATCTAAGGGCAGATTTAAGGGACCCTATTCTTAGTTGAGATGCGATATTAGAGGGAGGCATTGCTCCAGGTCAGGGTCCAGTATCAGAAGGACCATTGGGCCAGGGATGTCCTCGCCTGGGCACTTGATGTGTACACTTGAGTGTGCTCCAGGTGGAGACAGCAGGGACGGAGGGTGAGATTGAAATTAGGCTTGGGTGCAAGGCCTGCAACAATTTTCTGGACTGGGAGGCAGGTTTGGTAGTGCAACCTTTCGTCAAGGCTGAGAAAATCAGCAAGGTCATATAAAGGTGCATGTGTGAGTGAATCTGCTGGAGCCTATAAGTAGGCGGAAGGCTTTGTTCAGGGACATTTTTATTTTATTGAGTGTGGTTTTGTCTGCTGCACTGTACACCAGGATGCCGTAGTCCACTAGACATAGCACAGAGGAGGTGATGGCCAGCCTTAGGGCTGCAGGTGGTAGGCAACTCTTGTGGCTGTACAGTAGGTGAACACATGTGTTTATGGCTGTAGTGAGGGTGCATGTGTGGTCATGAAAAAAGAGCAGAGTTAAAGGTGATACCAGATATTTGTAGGTTTTACCTGCTTGAGGGAAGGAGGTGCTAGACAGGACAGTGAGTGGGTCATCCCTGGATTAACTTTGGCAATGCAAGAATAGAATGTGCTTCATCTTTTTTAATTACAACAAACTTCCCAGGTAGTCCAGTGGTCCATCCCTCCCCTGCTCCGATTGCCATCACCTTGAGAAAAAACAATTTTCTTGGTATTCTGTTGGCTCCTCAACTCATTTGCCATTCTCTGATCATCTTCCGAGAACAAAAGCTGTCTCTCTGGTGTCTAGTGGTCCATCGCCACCACCCGATCCCTTGCCCAATGTATGACAAAAGTGTCCTGGTGTCCAGTCCCCATCCCAGTCCCCATAAAGTCCTTTGTAACAGTATCCTGGTGGTGCAGTGGCCCCCCCCTCCTTGCCCAATCCTCTTATATTGTGATTGAACCCATGCCCTGGTGGTCTAGTGACCCCCACCCTGTACATTAAGGGACCCACCTTCCTGCTCACCCCAATTGACCCCCAGCTGGCGACCAGCATAGCTCTCCTCTCACCATGAAATCTGGCCACCAACTAAGCTCTGAATGTTCTGCCAATAGCTGATTGGTGCTGAAGAAAATCCATATGAGGGAATCTGTTCAGGGAGCATTGATCCAAGCAGTGCAGAGGCAGTAGGCAGATAGACCTGGTGTTTCATGATGAAAACACTTTGTCAGGGTGACGTTATCTGGAAAAGCAGTCTTTTTATGCACAATTGCTCACAGGTGAAAAACTTTTTCTGATAGTATTACTTGTTCTGATTAGTGATCAAAGCATAAACACCCATACCTAACAGGGTTTTCCAACTTGAAACCACATTTAAAAAGCCATTATCAAGTCCAATAGGAAAAGTTTTTTATGAATCAAATTAATGACATGAAGTCCTGATTTTACCAACAAGCTAATGCCCTCAATTGAGTTTTATAAATGTGAGAAAAATATGAAGTTAACCCCACTAATTAGTTCAAAAATGTGAGATTAGCCACCAATTTATTTATGAAAAGAGGTACATAAATCCTACAGAAGTGTTCTCAATTCAGAATGCATAGATAGCAAGAAATTTAAAAAACTTTATTTAAACTTCTACTGCTACAAAACAGTGGCTTCACAAAAGTGATTTGTTCTGCCGATAAGTGAAGCAGGACTGAGACAGATTTAAATGCTGCCATTGACTCTTTGAATATGCATGCAGATAATGCAGAATTGAGAACTCATTACCTTTATCTGATAATTTTCAAGAACAGAACTTAAAAACAATTCTACTGTATACATATTTATACATATCTTTGAATTAAAATTCACGAAAACCAGGTGTCTGGCCAATTACCTGCTACAAGTAAGCAGCAGTAATTTATGTTCATTGCTGATCTCAATGCTTTTTATTCCCCCCAGCCCCATTTCTAGTCTGCTTTACCCCATGCCAGTTACTGCATTTGGAGTTGAAGGGTTCAGCTAATTCTCAGAACCTAACTGAATTTATGGCCCTAACCTGATGATGAAAAGTAGCTGCCAATATCTAACTTTTTGCCTTAATGTTCAGTATCTCACACATACCCCTACACACCTGTCCTTGTTTAAAGACTCCACCTCCACTCTCTTTATGGTATGGTATATGGTATTCTATTGTAACCCCCACCGGCCCCTTATTTAACTAGAAGGCATACCTCTCACCACCAAAACAGGTCTAGGGGTAGAAACAGGGATGGGTGGGGGTTACATATGATTAAACAACAGATACACAAACTAGAAAACTGTGTCTGATTGTCCACCATAGGCAAGATGGGTCCTATGAAGAACACAACCAGGTGTGGCACAAAATACCTGGCACACACCTGGTGGGACCAATGCATGGCCAACAACACAGGTCCAGTGGCAAAATCATTTGCTCAGGGCTATGCTAGGTTTGCACTTCTGGACAGGGGTACCCAAAGTAATTCCACATGGAGCAATAACATAGATGTCCAAACCAGGTTGGGATTCTAGTGTGGCTTATTCCATGGCACAGTAGGAACAACACAAAGCAAAGATGGACCCCCAAGAGTCACACACACTGTAAATGCAGACATATAAGGTACAGAACTCCAAGACTTCCCATTTAGCATAGGACAACTGTAGAACTTGTGGACTAGCCACAAGTAAAACACCACTCTCCCTCGAATAGGCACATCCGGCCAGTACTTGGTCACTTTCCATCGACTAGGCACATCCAGCCAGTACTGGGACACTTCCCATATTGCGTGGGATAAATTATGTGGTACTCTGACCACACAGCACAAGAAGCTCAACACTGTGGACCCACACACTAGGGGTAAAGGAGAACAAGCCCATTCATTAGGGTAAAACTGTTTCTTCAGGCATTGGTCACATGCACTGATAGAAAATTCAGGTGCCCTCAGAACCCATAGAGGTAAACTGGTCATTCCAGATGGGGTCTCTCACCTTTTGTTTCCTAGTTCATACTCGGCCATTCATCTGATACATACTCCTCAAACACTGTAAAACTGTAGATGCTGTCTTGAAATGTATATTATTTATTTATTTATTTACTAGTTTTACCAGGAAAGCATACTGAGCAACATGCTCGATTCCAGATCGACCTGGGGAGAGACCCACATACATAAATTGTAAATGCTTAGACAGTACAGAAATGAGCAAAAGCTTGTACATATCATATATGGGGAAATTACATAGTTGGGGAAAATTACAGCCAAGGGTAGGATACATACAATAAATATAAAACACAGAGGGAAGATAACTGTTCAATATATATATGGATTATAGCAGCGAGACATTTGAGTTAAAAATTCTTAACTGAAGCAGGAGCAACTAGAGGTGAAATGTGCTTTGGTAATTGGTTTCATTAGAGGAGGTATTTGGTGCGTGTCTGATGGGGGCAGGTAGGGTGTTCCAGGTCTGAGGTAAGCGGTAATTAAAGTGGCCTGGCCTTTGGATGTGTGCATAAGCGGGACATGGAGCAGTTTATAGTCTATCCTTCTAAGGGAGTACGTAGGTGATGATTGTTGGGAGAGGGTAGAGGTCAGGTGGGGAAGGGAGTTGGACCAATATTTGGCTGTGAATCTGGTGCAGTTGGATTGTCTGCGGTCATGTAGGGACAGTAGAGTTAACGAGCTATAGAGGTGCAGTGGTGTGTGTATAGGGGCAGCCGAGATGAAATGGCAGAATGAGTGGAACAGGGTGTCTAGGCTGGCCAGGGTGGACCCAGGGGCGATGGAGTAAACTATATCTCCGTAGTTGATTATGGGAAGGATCATTAGTTGCACAATGGCATGCCTTGTTGGTGTGGGAGGCAGCTTTTGTTATGGTGCAGTGCCCCAAGTTTAGGGAGTAGCCACTTGTGTGAGAGGTGATGTGAGCTGAGAAATCTCAATGTTGGTCTAGCCATATGCCCAGGTATCTGAAGCTTGTACAGTTTTCCAGGGGGTTCCGTCCAGGGTTTTGAAAGGAGGGTGGGGACTTGAGGGAGAGTCTTTGAGGTGAATCAAAAGTTAGCGATACGGTTTTTAGAATTAAGAAATAGCTGGTTAGACCTGAACAAGTTCTGGATAGCATTGAAATCTTCCTGAGTTGGATTGCTACACTGAGTGTTGTGGGACCTGAGGGTGTATAGGACGGTGTCATCTGTGTACATCTGTATGGAAAGTGTGAGCATGCTGCTGGGAGGTCATTTAGAAAGATGGAGAAGAGAAGGGGACCCAGGACTGAGCCTTGAGGACTTAACATCATACAAAAACACCTCAGGAGTGTCAGAAGTAAAGTTCTGTCACATGGATGATCACATATTGGACTCCACTGTGGACAGACAACTTTTAAGAAAAGTCTAATGTGACAGGGTCCCTTTGTCAGATAATCCACCTTTAAAAACTGCAGGTACTCCTGGGCAAACTTCAAAAACAAATGTACTCACAGAAAGTTGTCAAAGGATCAGGTGATTACCCCTGAAATCCTGGAGTCCTGCTTCATCTCTCCTGGGATGAAGCACAGGAAAACAAAGGAACAGGTTTCCACCACTTCCATAGGCTGGCAATGTTGCCATCCTCCACTAGGGTGAAATTAAAATACACAAGAAAAACTGCAGCTTTAAGTCAGAGCTACTTCAGGACCTGCAGCTACACTCTGCAGCCTACCACGTCAGACTCCCACTTCAGACTGACTTGAACATTCCTATCTCCCTCACTCACAGCTACTGGAGTGTGGCTTATGCAGCTATGAGAGTTCGAATGACATCACCTCTCAACTCTCAACTATGACTGACAACAGAAAAGGAGACAGAGTGAGATCCATTTAACTGGCATTCACTAGCTGCCTTCCTCTGCATATCACTATTTCTAACTGGGATTCTAGTAACCCCTGGGAACAAGGGGCTACACTATGAACAGTCCCTCCACCCCTTCTGAGCTGAGGTAAAAACAGAATACAGAAAACTAGAATCTTTCAGCATAAATAGACCTGTAGACTCATCAAGTCTGCCTTATTTTTCCTTGCCTAAACGAACCCCTCTCATCTCCCCATCTCCCTTTCCTCTACTATTTGTACTGCATGTCTATCACATTCATGTTTGAAGCTCCCCACTATTTTTCTCCTACCTCCTCTTTTAGCAGGCCGCTCCAGGCATCCACCACCTTCCTCTGAAGAATTATTCTCTCACAACATTCTTAAACTCCTCACCACTAGCTTCACTGCATGCCGCTGTGTTCTTATGCTTTTCCTTCTCTGAAAGAGACCCCTCACCTGTAGCTTGTTCACCCATGTGAGGCAATTATATAATAGATCTCTCCTCCAGAGTACATGTTGAGATCCTACAGTCTATTCTCAAATGGCCTCTCTTGTAACACCCACACCATTCTAGTAGCCCCCCGCATTGCTTCTAACCTGTCAATGTCTTTGTGGAACACAGCCTCCAGAAGTGGACACAGTGCAGTAAGCTGTGTCTCATTAGTAAGCAATATAGTGGCAATACCACCACGTCTCCTTCAAAATCCCCTCCCTATGCACCTCAGCATCTCACTAACCTTGCCTACTTCCTTGTCCATTGCCCTGCCATCTTGAGATCATCAGATATGATTACCCAGAGGTCCCTTTCTTTCTTGGTGACTGTCAGTACTGCCTTCCATTGTATACACAGCTCTAGAGTTTCACCACCCAAGATGCATGACTTTGCACTTTTGGCATTGAAACCCAGCTGCCACACCCTAGATCACTCATCTAGTTGGCGAGATCCTTTTCATTTTCTCCACCCTTTAATGTGTGTCCACCCAGTTGCAGATTTTTGAGCCATCTGCAAAGAGACATACCTTCCTCTCAGTTCCTCAGCAATGTGATATGTAGAAGACAATGAAGAGGACCAGTCCCAATACTGATCCTTGTGGCACCCTGCTAGTCACTCTTCTAACTCTAAGTCTCTGCTGTTTACCACCACCCTCTGCCTGGAAACATCCATTTGCAGGCTGATTGTACTGATCACATAGTGTGCCTGTCATACTGTTCATACATAAAAACATGTGATTTTCTTACTGTGCCATTGTTTTAAGTGTCTCCCTTGCAAATTTATAGTTTCGCTGCTTGGAGCCTCTGCTGAGCCGTGACATTTGCTGTTGGAAACATGCACACCGCTCTTAATCCCAAGTGTGACGTCCAATGCGAGGATGTGGGGAAACTGCATATATAGACAGAAGATACAGTGGTCATGCTCAAATAGTGTAAAAGCACTAGCTAGCAATCGTAGTACTGATATTCTAAGATACTGTAACTTTTAGTCTGTGAAAGTTTCATTACAAGAAAGCACCTTCGAGATTAGAGCACAACATGTTCTATCCCTGTGTGCTTTATCCTGTGACATACAATGTGCATAAAATATATAAAGTGAGTGAGTAAAATGCAATCACACAGCCCAAGACAATCTGACAGTGTAACGCCTTGCTACCCCACTACTGAGCCAATTATACATTAACAGAAACAAGCCACAAGGCTGGGGGATTTCAGCATACCATACTTTTATTAGATTTCTCCACTTGAAAAACTGGTGTGGTAAAAATTTATACAACATAAGAAGATAGCAACATACAGAAAAGCGCCAGTACACATCACCCTGTGATAACAGGTTTAGTGCAGATAGTTGCTTTCCCACACAAAATGGGTATCACATAGAACAAACCAAATGCAATGCAGATAGCAGCCTAAAAAATTAAATTGGTAAATAAAACAACGGAAATGGTCCTGTGTCTATACAACAGAACACCAACAGCCGCAGCACAGGAATTCCAGGCCACTGGAGTGTAACACTGCAGAACATACAAGTCAGCTAGCACTGGAGTTCTGTAAAAGCTTCCTGTACTGGTTGGCCTTTACAAATACAATTATAGTGAAAATATCACACAGCATATGACACAGGCACAATGTTATTATTCATTCAGTGCAGTGAGTTGGTCAGTGCACAGAACAGCTCAGCTAGGGCACATTACCACAGCACAGCCAGTCAAGCAGGTTCCTATCTGCAGTGCTAGTTCAGGGAACCAACTCACTGCACTGAAGAATGAATAACAACATAATGACTGTCATGTGCTGAACTATTATTGAGTTTGATGTCCTATCTTGGGGAAATCTTACTTTCATGTGGTGTGTTCTGGACATGACACTGCTCCATGTGCCAATTGATTTGTCTGTGGCTTGCGTAAATGTTCCCCATAATCCAGGCGTGCACTTGCACATAATGATTTGTTCTGTGTTCATCACTGGCACGAAATTCTCTGCCATATTTTGCACTGTTTGGAAGGCAACATTAGCCCCAAACCTAGTAGCAGGCTTGAAGAGAGCATAGCTTGTTCTGAAGCACAGGCGCAAGATGTACTGTCTATGAGCCCTGCTATTTGAAGTCCATTCTGGGCCTTTTCTGTGAAGGAAACATTAGACAAGTCAAGTGATTCTAGTTGCCAAAATAGATTTTAGAATTGAATGGAAGACCAGGGCAGATCACAGCAATGCGGTGGTACTGTAATCTCCGGCATCAAGTGCTGTGAGTGCCCCCCATCCAATCCTTACCTCTCATTGCCCCACAGATAATTGTACATTATTGTAATTTGGGCAGCAACTGGTAATGTGTGTGCTTTTATCCTCTAGCAGCATAACATGCATATAAAAGTATACAAAAGTGAGCCAGTAAAACAAGATTGCACAGCTATTGACAATCTGTTACTGGACATTCAGTGACAGTGGGATGCCTTACTACCCACTACAGAGCCAAATGATACAATACAAGAAACAAGCCAAAGGCCGGGGTCTCAGCATAATGTACTTGTATTTGATTTCTCTACTGGAAGAACTGGAGTGGTAAAATAATTGGCCCTTATAAATATCTAACAACATACAGAAAAGCACAGTACTCTATCCCTGTGATAAGGAATACAGTGCAGCTACTTGCTTCCCACATGAAAAGTCACTTCCAGTTCAGCAGGGCTCGGCAGCAATAGGTAGGGGTCCAGCCAGTGTGCAAAATGGAGGAGGGACAGAAGTATTTCGAAAAATGGAAAAATGCAGGTAAATTTTGTTTTCAGATCATTTGCATTACAATTTAAAGAGGGCAGCTACTAGGGACCTCAAATAGTTTTTTGGAGTACATGGGCGTTTCCCTTTAACCAACTTTGATACCAGCTTACCATAATTCTCCACAATCGTAAGGCTGCTTAGTTTTTTTTACAAGCCTCCCAGCCATAATGTCAAAGGGCTTGCTAAAGTCCAGAAGGCCACATCCACTTTCCCTTGATCCACTTCCTTGTCATCCAGTCAAATAAATCTATGAGATTCCCTTGACATGATCTCCCATGCAAAATGTGCTGCAGGTGTCCCTGCAGCCCATATACCTCAAAGTACTCCATCTGGTTCCCTTCAGCAGGGTCTCCATTAATTTCCACATCACGGATGTGAGACTGACTGGCCAGTGGTAGCTAGCCCTCCTTGCTGCCACTGTTGTGGAGAGGACCACATCAACCCTTTTCCTGTCCTCTGGAACTACCCCATCTCCAATGAGGTGCTGAATAGGGTTGTCGGAGGACTGCTAGCACCATGCTTGGTTCTTTAGAACACTTGATTGAGTCCCATCTGGTACCATTGCCATGTTCTCCTTTGGGACTCCCAATCAATTCTTGACTCTCTCCTCCAAAAATGGACTTGTGCCTACTCCCATCCTCTGGTGCCTACTTATACTTGTTACCCTCTGAATGAGGAGACTGAGCAGACACATCCATTTAAAATGTTATATTTTTCCTGATACTCTTCTGCACAGTCCCCTCCCTGTTGATTCTCACTATCCAAACAGCTTGCTTTCCTCTTTTCACACACATACTTGAAGAAGTCTTATCCTCTTTTTGATCTCATTGACAATGCTCTCTCTGTTTGTGCCTTAGATGCCCTCATCCTCCTTCCTGCCCCTCTGCTTTCCAGATATACCTCACTGTTCACCTCCATCTAAGTCTCCTTGCACTTTCTAAATGCTGTTTTTTCTCCTTCACTGCCTTAGCCACTTCCTTTGAGAACCACAGCAGCCTTTCCCTTCTCCGCCCCTTGCTTTCTTCCTTTAGCAGCATGCCATTGTCTTAGCCATTCCCTCCTTGATTTTTTCCACTGGGTCTCCACTCCCCTGTCCATCCCTCTTTTGAGGTATTTACTGAAGCAGTCATCCATTTCTTTAAAATCTGTGCTCCTGAAGTCCAAGATCTAAATATCAAATATAAAAACATAAATTCCATTACAAGAGACCACCCACTACAGGTAAAAATAGATCACTTTTGGACAAAGAAAAGAAAATATTATTTTACATAGAGAGCAGCTAGTCTTTGGAATAAACTACCTGAGCATGTTATTATAAGTGAGAATAAAGATATATTTAAGAATAGACTGGACAGCTATATTAGCAATAAAGGGAATATGAAATATTGTAATTACTGTAATAGGAGCTAGAAGTTGGGCCTTGGCCTTGTTTGCTCCTAAAATCCAAAGTGATCCACAGTGATCTTCGTCTTAGTGTGTTTTTCTCTTGCCCAGTCCAATTACATCACCACCATAATGTGTTCTTTATTGTTCTTATGTAATCTTGTCCATAATTCAAAAACTGAATAATCAACCAGATTACACTTAGGGGACAATAAAAGCAGGTAAGATAGAGTGTTTACAACCTGTAGCTCCTAACTTAATCCAAATGCTCATATAGTCAATCTTGTTGTCTATAGGGCCTTTTCCACTTCTTCAGCAAGGATTATGTCTTTCATATAAAACATTATCTATCCCCCTTTTTTGTTTCCCTCATCCAGTCTTAGACTAGAGTGCCCATTTATTTGTATATAATTTGATGGGACAGACTGTTTCATCCAGGTTTCACATATACCCACAACATCATATTTCCCTTCCTTTACCCATACTCTTAGTTCTTCCATATGGGCCATTACACTCTTAATAGCTACATAGCTATCTTCAGACCTTTTCCCCTGTTCCCCTACCTTATCTCTGGGTATACACGGGGCCTGGGTTAATTTCCACATAACTAGCAAGTATCAACAGCACCAACAGGCAAAATTAGTAATCTTACATTTTTTTTAACCTAAGGGTCACACCTGGCCTTAGGCCTATAATCAACTTCCCTTTATATACTGCTGACCAGGAGGTATAAGTAGCATCCATTAACATGTACCTTCATGATATTTGTATCAATCCTACTCTATATTCAAATCCTTGCAAACAGATTCCCACCTCACAGGTTCTGAGATGATATATTTCCCCATTCTCCATTTTCTCTCCCAGTTACCCTCCCCACTTCCTAAACAGTCTACACTTAATAATGTAAGATATAATCCCAGAAACAGAATTCATTTTATTAAGAACAGATGCATGGCTAAATCTTTCCTTACAATATAAACAAAGTAAAAATAAATACCTATTTGATTATGACAAATCCCTAGAAGTATCTAAGTCAAAGTTAAAAAATCTACTGGTTCTATACCTCCTCTGCTCTATGCCACTTTGCTCAGAAATGCATCTCCTTACACAGTCAGTACCTGAACACATAGCAGCAACTTTCAGCCTATAACTGGCTATAATATTCTATCCTGCACTTAGGTCCCCACAGTACTTACTAAATGTATGCTTTATATAGGTTTTCTTCAAAACATTAACAAGTCTCAGTTCATATCAGGTCTGGCACACTACTACATGTACAGGAACTTAAGATTTATGGTGTTCACGTAAATGATAACATCAGCATACTAACCATAAGTCCCTATAGTGACAGGCTAGCAAAGTGGTACTTAGGTTTTCATTCTGTATGCATCCAGAACCATAGCCCCATATTTTACTGATAGAAAAGAATCCCAATCTGGCTTAATGCTGTGAAATCTGCTTAGCAAACTAGCTTATCAAAAGCATATTTCAGGCCTATCAAGCTGGAATACAATTAATGATTTCACGTCTTGAATATAAGAAGTGAGTTGCTAATACTATTTTGTATGTTGTTAACCAAATCAACTCCCTCACCAAGGCCAATAATAACCATGTGACTCCATTAATAGGACCAGTTGAGGCTTTATATATCATGTTCCAAAATACATCTGTTTGAGTCATCATGAAGTCACAGTATGACACTTGTTTATTTGAGTTCTCATCTATACTACAACTAGCAGGTAATTAGAAATACAAGTTTAATAATTAATCTTGCTAGTACCGGGGGTTAGCTGTTGGTGCAGCGATAATACTACTGCTGGTGATGCCAATGACCTAGGTTTAGGAAAAGTCTGGGTCATTGGGGACCCTTCCTTGGGAGGAGGATCAAGCTTCCCAGAGGATGCTATTCTGCTCTTGGATGGATGGATCTCTAACTCACTGCAATACTGACACCTGGGTGACCACAGGTGGCAGTACAGTAGAGGGTACTGTGGGAGGGACTCATGCAGGATGAGGATCTGGCATGACATGCACATTCTATGTGAACTTACATTTAGGAACTTCTCTGAGTACCAGCATCAATGGGAATGGCAGAAAACTACAAATACAACCATAAAATGTGGAAGACAGTGGACACCGTGAACTGAAGGAGAACTAATACTGGACCACAGTTATGGCCACCTGGCAATGACTAAATAAGCAGGGGAGAATCGCCTACCTCACACAGGGGCTGGTCCAAGGAAGCTTGGTGGTAGGCTATTGCATAGCAGAGACAGGATCCAGCTAAGCCCTAGAGGTTCCAGAGGGAACCCAGAGTAGTAGAGAAAGGGACTTAAATACAGAATATAAAGAACAAGAACAACAACAACAAAAAGCTAGAACTAAGGAGACATGGCAGGATTGTTTTCATGGTGCCACAGTTTATGTGCTAATGAACTCACATCAATAAAAATAATTTTATTTTTTATTTATTTGAGGCTAGGATTACAAACACCTTTGAGCTAAAAGCTCTTTTACAAAGGTTCGCATCATGTAGTAACAGTACATACATAATGAAGAAAACAAAAAATAACAGAGATGAGTGCACCAATTGGATTTTCAAAAATCCATACACTGAGTAACAGGTTAGGAATGGAACATTGTTACATAACTATTCATCTTAGCGAGCAGGTCTAACAATCAAAGGTGCTATGTTAACACACAATGTTTGTTAAAAGAAATGAGACAGAGAGAATGAGTCCATCAAGCCTTGTCAAGAGGGAAATAACACAGGGAGAGGGAAGGGTACATGGAAAGTGCCAAAGAAGGCTGAGAGGGGTACTAGGATAGGGAAAGTTAGAAGTTAGGGGGATGGAGGGAGGGAAGTAAGAAGAATTGAGGCCTTAATCAGAGGCAAGACCACAATAAGTGGAGAGTATAGAGGATGGTTACAAGGAGGAGACAGGGAGGGCTGAGAGGGGAAAGAAAGGATAAATTAGCTGAATAATAACTAAAAAGTTTTTTCTACCAAAATGCACTGCTATTTCTACAAGTAGATACCATGAGCTGGTTTTCACTATATATGTACGTATTTATGGCAAACATGAACCCTTACCTCACCCTGACCTCTCATATTTGCTGTAGCACTGAGCACTTGATATGGAACAAAGGGTACTGAATAATGAACGATGCAGCAGCAGTTCCCAAATGTCCTCAGTATAAGAAAGGTTTATATTTAATGTTTATTCCACATTTTCTAGGGATCTCAAGAAAAGTACAAAGGGATCCCAGATGAATAAGTAAAATGCACACCGGTGTTGCACAGAATAAAAAAAATCCCTAAACTTCAGCAGGTAGGATGAAGTACAGTAAATCTCAGATAAAAGGTACAAACCTTGCCTTTCCTCTTCAGGTAGCAGTAATGTCTCTGCAGCAGTTCTCTGCTCAGTTGATTGCTTGTAAAACAATATATCACTCACAATTAGTAAAATCAAAGGAGACTCACTGTTTTCTACTTGTACAAATTGAGTTACCCTATCCGGTAGACATACAGTAACAAGAAGTAGAACAATGTTTTAAGCCTTGTTTTTCATCAAAGCAAGACACTAAATTCCTTTTCCCCATTCCCCTATCAACTGCTACCACTGACTTCTACATCTTACATGTTTTGTAGTTTATGTATAGTATTGTATTGTCTAATAATTGTTATTTACTGTATTTGTGCAGCTTTTGTAACAGAACAACTGAAAATTGAGCTTCTCTCACTTTTAATAGTTATAGCCTGAAACAACAATGTTTTCTACAATTATTACTATCACTGTAACATGAAATAAGGTTACCCTTCTAGATTTTTAACAAATTTACAAAACATTGAAATTAAACATACACTACAATTGTACAAGAGGACTAAGTTTCATGCAAACATAGCCAGGGGTGAGGGTAATTTAATTCTGTACATAAAGTTGGTCATCAGTACTGTTGCCTCCACACGCTACCATGAGCATGATCATGCATACCCCATATGTATTAAACAATTTCACTTTCTAGGTGCCAGGGCAAGGATGGCTTGTGAAGCACCTCTTGTGGTTATGTGTGTTCTTTTTCTGCATTTAGTCAGATTTAAGATTACAGTCTCTCTTACTGACTTGGCTGCATGATGTCATTGATGAAGTCAGTGATGAGCCTTTAAAAGCATAGTGTAGGGTTTCAGACTTATACAAGCTTAGGTTTATTTCTATGTGGGGAATTCTATTCTTTCTCATTACAATGTATGTTGTGAGAGAGCAATTGTTAGATTTCATTTTCAATATCAGGAATAATGTTTTAGCAGGGCTTGAGATAAGGTTTCAGAATATTGAATTGTCAGTTCTGAAATGCAGTCAATCTAATTTGTTGTGGCTGAGGCTTACTCCACTGTAGCCATGCATGGGGGTGGGGATCTACATGCAATTCAGGATATGCTTTCCCATAGCATGCATCTCTGTTTAGAAACCACATGTCCCATCATGTGGAATGATAGCAGAATGGCAGAGCACCAGGACAGTAGCTGGTGGGGCTAAGTTCAGTTCCCAGTGGGATGCATATTTTCTTCTCACTATAATGTATGTTGAATGAGAGAAACTGTTAGATGTCATTGCTGATGTCACTATGTGGAATGATAGCATGGAGGTGGAGCACCAGGACTGTAGTTGATTGGGCAGAATTCAATTCCCAGTCTGACACATTTTTATTTTCTCACTACAATTTATGTTGTATGAGAGATATTGCCAGATGTAATTTCTGATTTCAATGATAGGGCTTTCAGTGCATGGAGTAATGTAGGTTTTCAGACTATGGAACTGTTAGTGACCCCAGGAATCAAGAACATGGAAAATTTAACTCTCCACTATATTGAAATCAGTTATTCACAATAAGGAAAAGTGTAGGCTCATCAATTACAGCATTTTAGATCTTTTTTATTTTGTTCAAAAATCAGATTGACTCCAGAGGCCATAGTGTAGGAGATGATCAGGTTAAATGTTCAGAATCTCTGTGTTGTGTTTGGATTGCTTGCTTATTCTGTGTGGTGTACATGCATGTTTGTATGCATGCTTGTGTCTATGCCAAGAACCACATGCACGTACATTGTTTAGCATGTATATTTGTCTTTACTATACAAAATGACACATCCTCCATACACTGGCTTTGCTTTGAACCATTGGAACATTGCTTAAGTGATGTTACAGAACAATAAACACTGTACCAATTTAGTTTCTTTTTCATTAATATCCAGTGTAACCAGTACATGACATGATTCTAGAAGAACAAAATAGGTCATAAGGCAGTATTTTCAAAGGCCTTCAGGGTGATGCATCATGATTCTAATGTGGTAGCAGGATTTTAGCCTAATAGTTAGACCACCTACAAAGTGGTTTACCAAGTATCTGAATTTAATGAAAATTGCACCCCAACAATGACACATATGTCAAAATAATGATGTATGCATCAACAAAGTAATGAACTATAGTAATGCTTAAAAATAGAAATCTTACAAGTCAGGTACGCATCACCGTATAGAGTTAGATACTCCAGCCCAGTAATCTCAGCATGCCTTTGTTCATGAAAATAACATATCAATAAACAGACATCCCTAAATGTGTCTGATGCCTTTGATTTGTAATGATCCTTTATCAATGGCTGTCACATTGAACTACCAGTCCCCTTAAATGCATCGGTCCCAGTGATATAATTATGAAATCACATCCATATGTTATCTAAAGTACATAAAACATAAATCAACAAAAACATGTACAATATATATCTACAACAATCCAAATGATCACAAAATCAATTTTCTGCCTGTATGCAATATGTGTATATCACTTTCTGCTATAACTCCACATTTATTAAAGAGTGCTGAAACGTTCAGTGAATAAGTATATCTCTCTAGTTGATGCATAAAAATACAAGTGTTATTGCTAAAACAAATCAATCTTAAATTTACTGCAAAATTCACTTTAAATATGATTTTAAGTCTAAGATCACATTTAAACCTGGTGCCTTTGTAGCTTTCAATGATATAATCAAAAACCCTCTGGTTTAAAAACCTGATAGTTATAGTCCCCACCTCTTGGCTTACTGTAATTTTTTTAATGCCCTAAAGATCTATGAATCAAGCTATCCTTAATAGTGGAAGCTCTCCTATATGCCATCCGGGGAGGAGGGAGGGAGGAACACTCCATAAATTCTGTCAAACTTTTGTCACTTCTTAATACATACCAATGTTTTTTAATAATGTTCTGTTCTTAAAATAATTTGCATGAGCTGAATAAGTAGTGATGAAGTTAAAATGATTTTTCTCCCTCCTTGACACTTTTGTTCTATGTTGATTCTCTGCGATCTTTTGTTTCAATCACCTCTTTTGTTTTATAAATTACATTTTGATTACTACCTCTTTCTTTAAATATAAGTTCCAAATCTACTAGTTATTCTATAAATCTTTCTTCTGTCCTAGAATTCCTCTTTATCCTGAGAAACTGTTATATAAGAAATAACGTGGCAAGGTTGACAACTCAAAGCCATATGTAATGTGTTTCTATCTGTTTGTTTTCTGTAAATGTCTGTAACTATTGTGACATCCTCTTGTTTTTTAAGTTGTAAATCAAGAAAGTTGATAAACTTTATCTATAGTGTATAAACATTTCAAATTTTGATTTGTCTGATGAAGCTATTGCACACGTTTTCAAACTGAATGACCTCACCTCAACCTATTATTATGATGTCACCTTTATAATGGTGCCATTATAATAACTGTTGATAAAATGGATAAATAGCCTCATTATAAATACACTGGTTTTCCCAAATGTCTACATATAGATTAGATAGAGATGGTTCCTAACTGGCTCCCATAGCTGTTCAGTATTATCTCTAAGTAAACATCACCATGAAACATAAATGCATTCTTTGCTAAAATATGTTCTGTTAATTTAATAAAAAATGTAGATGGGGTTGCATCTCTGTTTCTCAGATTTAGAAAAAATGCAACTGGTTCTAAAGCTCCTTCATGTGGTACTTGTATAAAGGGACCTTATTTCAATTCTAATAAAATATGAATCGTTGTCTACAAAAGCATCCCCATGATTTGTAAAACTTCTTTGTGTCCTTGAAATAAGTATGTAAGGTTGCTATGTAAGGTCTAAGTGCATGTGATTTATTTTGAGAACTTTATTAAAAACATTGGCATGTATTAAGAAGTGACAGAGGTTTGAATTAATTTATGCTGAGCCCGCAACCCCACCCCCCACCCACACCACAGATGGCATATAGAAAGGCTCCTACTATTAAGGATAGCTTGATTCATAGTCATTTTGTACAAAGAGGTACTGTAACTTGATAGAAGGAATCTTAAAAGGTGCTATTCATGCAAATGATGTGTATATAGCAAATATATTTTATGATGAAATTGTTCTGAGGACAAACAACAAGAGAAGTGATTACAGAAGTAATTTATTTGGCTGAATGCTCATGTGGAGCATTTTATGTAAGTAAAACACTAAGGGGTTTAAAGAGAGAATTGGGGAGCCATGCTATGGAGTAGAAAGGGTGATGTGACATATGCTATGGCAGCACACATTTTGCAAAGTGGCAATAGTAATCAACGCCAGTTTTCCTTTAGGGACATTGAAAGAGTTTACCATAGCGCGGGGACTATAATAACCGGGTTTTAAAATGGAGTTTTTGGATCATGACATTAAAAGTCACAAAGGCATCAGGTTTAATGTGGGATTGGATTTAAAACTATATTTAAAGTGAATTTTATTGTTAATGTAAGATGAATTTCTTTTAGCAATAACACATACAGTTTTATGCATTAGAGAGATACATTTATTCATTGAACCTTTAGCACTCTTAAACAGATGTGGAGTTATAGCAGAATATGAATTACATATATTGGATACAAGTAGAAAACTGAATGTGTGATCATTTGGATCTTTGTAGATATACAGTATATTGTACATGCTCCTGTAGATTTATATGTTTAATGACCTTAGATAGCATGTGGATGTAATGTCATAATTACATCTCTGGAATTGACATATTTAAGGGACAGGTAATTCAATGTAACATCCTTTGAAAAAGGATTATTAATGATTTGAAATGCATCAGGTATATTTAGGGATATCTGTTTATTGACTGTTCTTATTTTCATGAATGAAGACATTTTTTTGTGCTTGCATTACTTAAGGTGGAATATCTAATTCCATAAGGTGGTGAGTGCCTGAATTGTAAGATTTGATTCCATGTCATAATGGTGACTGTGGAACGACAACCCGTGAAGAGGGCTCAAATACTACAGTGTGATTACTTGGAACAAAGTCTTTATTGTGGGGGTTAGCACCCAGCAACACCCATTGTGGGGCTTTGTCCCTTACACCCCCCTTTATTTAACATACTAACTCTGGAGGGGCATACATTGGGATGGGAGAATCGCCAGTCACCCAAAAGTGTTGGTGCTGTGTTTCCGCCACCATCTGCACGAGTCAGACATTCCAGTAGTAAGCATTTTGACATGCTACCATAAGATTTCTATTTACTTATTCTTTCATTGGTACCATCATTCCAGTGCAGATTATTATACTTTGTTTTCAGTGCTAAACTATATGATCAAATTATCTGCTGATTATCGACATTGTTGTTTTAAAGTATACTGGTAATATTTACCATCAGGAATGTCTCTGCACACTCAAAACAGAGAAGAAGTGATCTGAAGGAAGGCTGGATGCTACTCATGTGCTTTAAAACGACGTAGTATGGCATATCTCAAGAGCAGGAATTACCTGAAAAGAGAAACACAAAGAAAAAAAAAAAAAACATTGATGAGAAGGAGATGAATAATGATAATATAATAAACAGAACAGAGAAAAAGAAGGAAGGAGCCAGAGACACAATTTTAGTGTTGAAGTGTTCCTTAGTGGAGTGTTTAATAGTGATAAAATCTGTACTGAGGTCCAGAAGAATAAGTAAGAAAAAACAAAAAACATCAATCAAGAGGATGAACCACATGCATGAGAACATTCACTGTGCTAAGGGGGCAAAATCAAAGTGGAAAGTATTCTAGATAGAGTGTGGTTACATAAAGGTGATTGGAGAGATGAGAAATGGTTATACAGTGGAACCCACTTTAGAAACAATCAGATATAAGAACATCCCATATAAAAGAACATTTTGATGTCTCAGTGTTTGCCCTTACATCCAAAGACAGTAAAGTCCACTAACAGGAACAGCCAGCTCATTTATAAGAACAGTTTTTTCCATAGGTTGTGTTAGATGGTCATTATCACTTTTGAGTATGCTAAGCTTGGCCTGAATCATCACAGAATCATAGAAACCGATGGTAGAAAAGGACCATCAGCCCATTGAGTCTGCCCTCCTCCCCTTACTCATCCCTAATGTCTCTGGACCTCCCCTTCCCCCACTTGCCAACTCCTTATGTCTGTCCCATGTCCTCTTGAACCCTCCACTGTTTCAGCCCCCACCACTTCCTTTGGTAGTTTATTCCATGCCTTCTACACCTCTCCATGAAGTAACAACCCCTCATTGCCTCTAAATCTTCCTCCTTCTAATCTTAGACTATGACCTCTAGTTTTAACCCCTTTCTTTTAAATAAGCTCCCTCCTCAAAATTTTCTTTTTTTTTTTGCTGTTAATCTATTTATCACCTCATCCCCACGGTGCCCCCTCCTGCCAGGGTGCCCAACCTCATCTCCCTGCTCGAGCTTACCCATCCGCTTCCTCCATGGCTTGCCACCTATGGCAGGGCTGTGGGGATCCCTCAACCTGCTGGAATGGATCCGTGTGGGTATTGCTGCTGTCCGTGGGAGCGGGCCTGCAGCATCCAACAATCATCCTGCTGAAGGTCTATTTCCATCCCCCAGAGTGGCACAGTGATGTGCAATGATGCCAATAGCCAAGCCAGCTGTGCTCCTGCACACAACATGCCGGGTAACTGCCCTGTAACTACCCCTGCATGCGAAAGCCACTGGTGTCGACCTCCAGCCTCTACTAGGGTCAGGCATACAGCGACCTGTCCCATCCCTCCCCAGGAAGGAGAGCAGTCCTCTGATGCTCAACCTCCCTCCCCAGCCGACCCCAACGGCCCACTGCACTCACGAACATGGGTTACCGGCATGGCAGGAGGTAAAGCATGATTCCCCAGCCCTCCACACCACTGGGCCAGCTATTCTCACCGTATTGATCCCTTCACATACGTAAATGTCACCATCATGCCTCCCTCTCCTTCTAGTCTCCAATAGGTACAGATCCAATCCCTGCACCTTTCCTCATATGGCTTCCCTGCATACTGTGCAACATCTTGGTTGCTGTTCTCTGCACCCTCTCAATCCCATCTATGTCCTTGCATAGGTGTGGCTCCAGAACTGGACCCCGTACTCCAGGTGCAGCCTCACCATGGCACTATAAAGAGGCAACAGTACCTCCTTCTTCTGCTTGTTATGCTATTCTCAATGCATGCCAACATTCTAGTTGCCTTCCCACTGCTTTGCTGCATTGATTCCTTTCCTTAAGGTTCCTTGATACTATAATCCCCAGATCCCTCTCCTACTTAGTTGGCTTAATTACTCCACCCCTCCCACCCCGAATGTAGGTTGCATTCAGGTTCTTACGCCCTGTGCATCACTGCATGTTTTTGGCATTGAATTTCAGCTGCCAAGTTTCCAATCAACCCAGTCATGATCTAGTTTACTCATTAATGGTCACTTAAACAATGAAAGGGTATATCAAAGATGCCCAGTGAAGAAGGCAGCACACATTTCTTCATGATTAGCTGTGGCACTTAATTAAGTTTGTAACAATACTCTAATTGTTTCTGCAATAGCTCATAAAAAGCTGTATTACAGTACTTTTAATAATGGGTTCTCTAAACAGTAGTTTGAGCCCAGTTTCATTTTTTAACCATAGACTGTACCTAGATTTTCAGTTTGCAGTGAACCCTCTTAAAGGAACATCAGCTATAAGAACAGTTTTACTTGACATTCATTGTGCAACTATAACAGGGCTCCACTGTATTCTGAAGCACTGTACAGATATAGGGAAACTTACAAAGTAATTAAACAGTTCAAAAAGGGTGCCACTTTCATGGATGGTAGCAGCAATATTGGCTAACTCTGCACTTCACTTTTACATAAGTTTGCATAATGCAGAAAACTCTTCATGAGAATTAGCAATTCATGATGTAAGGCAGTTAACTTTCAGTTTTTGTTTTAAAAATCTGGTAAAATTCTGAATTTTGGCATTTCTACATAATGATAGAAACAAAGCATTGTTTATGGAATTTGGCATTTTGTACCAGATCGGTGACTTTATAGAACTTCCATTTTTCTATAAACGTTCCTTTACCATTTTCATTTTTTATCTAATTTGCTGTATCGCTAGCCTTCTTCCATTTGCAATATTTATATACAGACTCAACATTTAATAGCAGAATCAGAAAAGTTCAAAATTAGAACAGTGATCACTGATGCAATCCCAGAATTTTAACCTGTGAAAATTGACTTTATTATCTCCAACACTGTAAATCAATGGCTTTGTTAGCATAGTGAAGAACCATTGTGATATCAGAAGTTAGGTAATTAAACAATATCTTAAAAAAAAAAGATTGCCAGGCTGGACTTTCAGAAGGGTGCCACTGACTTGAACGCCTTTTCTGACATGACTTCTAAACTACACCCACAAGTTACACAACTTCTGAAGTGGTCTAACTTTTGAAAGAGGTTACTATGATTTGCAAAAAAATATGGTGCCACTTGCATCAAAAATGATACAGAGTCATTTTCATATGTAGCTTGCAACAAAGCATGAAAAACTATTATAAAAGTCTGTAAGCCTTTGAAAACAAGGCATGCACATTTTTTGTGCAATGGGGATCACATTGACAGAACAGAAAATTGCTCCTTGTTAATGATGTGTGAAAACAAAATTTCATCATGAGAATTACCACAAAGTTGAAATTTTAATTCCACAAAATTTTGGGGAGCACTTTAGCAACTTTTACAAATGTCAACTTAGAATGGTGAAACAAACATATGAATTGCAGAGATGAATGTAAAGTCAGGTGTGCCAGCTGTAGGCACGCTTCTCAGGGATGTACTCTGGAGGAGGGGCACTGCCCTATCTGCAGGACCATAGCAAGCTCCATGCTCTGCTGGTGGCAGCAAGGGTAGAAATGTGTAAACTGTTCAGTCAGATCAGCAGGACACCACCTCCTAATCCCTCTGAGACCAACTGGTCCAAGGGAATGAAGAGTGGTGGAGAACAGAAGACAGGGAAGGGGTAGCAAAGGAAGTTGTCCAACCCAGTATTATCCAGATGGTGATCAGCTTCACAACCCTAGAGGAGATTCAGGCACCTGCTTCAATTTGGGGGACTCTGGTCAGTTGATGGGAAAGTGCAGGATAGCATTATGGCACCCAAGGAGCAAGTCTGCCAGTAAAGTTCTAGTGTTCATCGACTCAATGATTATGGGTGTTGAGAGAGTGGTGAAGGAGGGACTGATGGGAGGTGGATGGTCAGGTGCCTTCCTGTTGCATTAACCATCCATGACTTAAAGAAGATATGGAGGATGGTGGAGCTGGAGCAGGGGAGCTAGGTGCTGATATACCTGGGTCCAATGATCCAGCAAACCAGTCCAGTGAAGATGATGATGCATTACTTTCCAAGAGTGACTGACAGATTGGTGGCACACTCAGCCTCTGTGGCCTTTTCCAAAGTCCTTTCTATGGGGCAGGGAAGGAAAGCATGATAGTAGAAAGAGTAATGTAATACTGGAGTTTAACAAATGGCTTAAGTGATGGTGTCACAAAAGGGGTACCACTTCCTGGTGGATTGGGGATGCCTGAGACAGGAGACTCTTTCAGGGTGACAGACTTTGCCTGATGACAGAAGGGGCCTGCATGCTGGGGCAGATGTTTGACAGCTATATCAGACATTTAAACTGACTGTGGGGAGACTGGGTTTAGTGGATCGATGGTAACTGGTGAGAAGGAGATCCTATTTAGTACTCCCCCACATGTGGAGGATAAGTGTTTTGATCTGATTTCAAGGCAGACAATGAGAAGGGTGCATTCCTGGTGCTAATTCTTTAACTGTCCAAGAGTCTTTAATTTGAGCTATCTTCTGGCAAGTTGACATATGCTGCTCGAGGAGACTGGACATTTCTGAGTTCAGTGGGGATGTGTGTTCCTAGTAAGTTGTCCTGCATCACCCTGCTTCCAAGTGGATTGATTTGAAATTGAAATGGGGTTAAAAAGTAAGATAATTAACCTGTGTACATCAAGGTTTTCCAGAGATTCTTTTTTGTGACTGAAAATGGAGTTAAAAATTAGATAATTAACCTGTGTATATCAAGGTTTTACAGAGACCTTTTGGCTCCCTTCTGTCTCTAAGTGTTTGGACCTTCCCCACCCCTCCCCACCATTTATTAAATGCTCTGTAGGTTGGATTGGCATGCACACTGCTTGGGGCTGGTCTGTTTCATTGGCCTACTGGGGAGGGGAGCTTAGGTTCTGTGATTTGTTTGTGTTCTACTATATATTGAAGCCTGTCTGTTGTATGCTTTTTCCAGGAGGGGATCACTGTCATGTAGTTATCAACAATTCCCACTTGTCTTGTGCTACCAGAACATTCTAGGTGCAGTACTATGGTCAACCCACCAATACTATTTTATTTCTCTGGTTTCCTATGTTAGCCCTCCCTTCTGCAACTCTGCATTCTGTTCCTCCCTCACCATGCACTCTCTCAGTTTTCTAACTCTCCTCATTTCCTTACTCTTCCCTCCTCATAACAACTTCTACCCCTCCCTCACCAGCACCCCCATCTTCCCACACTTCTCAACTTGGTCCCTAACAATGCTGTTTCCCTCTTCCCTTCTCTTTCTTTGAATCACTTCCTCTTCCCCTGTGCCTCTCATGTTCATCCCTGTCTACTGTACCCTTGTATACACCATTAATTTCTCACCCCTACTGACAGCCCCCTTCCAACTAGGCGAGCCTCTAAGATACCCTGTATAAAAGTGCTAAACTCCATTATATAATCATTGCACTCCTGCTCTATCTTCTGGAGACATAAATCCCAACTCTGGGCCTTGCTCCTAAATGGCACAATGCCTCCATCTGCTACACTAACAGCCCCACTACTACACCCTATGCTTTCCTCTGAGGTTTGAAAACTCTGCACCTAAACATACATAGACTTCTCCCAAAAATCGACTTACTCCAGCCACTTGTTGCTTCGCTAGGCCCTGATATAATTATTCTGACTGAAACATGGCTAAATAATAAAACAGGTGACCCTCCACTCACCATCTCAGGCTTTTCTATTTTCACAACAAGACCAGTCCAAGAGGATAGAGGTGTGGCAATATCGTCTCCTCGGGTATCCAATTCACTACCATTTATTCAGCCTCTGTCCCAAAGCATGCAAAGTACTCATCTTATAATTATCTCCTATTCCCAATCACTATTTTATTACGGGGTCTACTGCCACAAGGCTTCAACCCTCCTTGGTTACTGACCTCATCTTTACCATAGTTTCCACGCCTTCTTGGGTGAAGTCTATATCATGGGTGATTTTCACCTAAACTGGTTTTCCCTTCTCTGCTCAAAGTAAAAACAACATTGCTGTCCATGATTTAAACCAACTCACCCTTTAACCTACTAGGATAAACCCGAAAACAAGCAACCATTCCTTAATTGACTGGGTTCTCACTTCCCATCACACAGTCATCAAATCTGAAGTGTTATCAGATGCTCTGAGCGACCATCGCATGACATTCCTAATACATAGAATCAGCCGCATAAAAGTCCCCACAATACCTTGGTGACTCGCTCATACAAATCCATGTACCTTGGGCAGCTTCTACTTCACCTATCATGCACAAACTGGTCCCTATAACTCAGTGAACATGATCAAGGTAGCTGCAGAATATTTCAAAGGTAAATTTCTCGAAGTTTGGAACCGCACACCCCTCACGCAGTTAGAGTCCATGGGAACCACCTTCCTTGGTCACACCGAAGTCATAGCATCCAAAGAGCAAGGGTCCAAGCCTGGATGCAATACAAAATCTCCAAGCTCCAGAAAGACTACAGTATCATCAGCTTCACAACAAGCGCACCAAAGCCACTCATTTGGCTAAAGCTGACTACTTACCTCAGCCTTTCAATCAAACATTAACGGAACCTCAGAATTTGGGAAAATCATTCCTCTCTTCTCCCTACTTCTTCTCCTCTTACCCCCTTCTTACTATAAACAAACAGTATTACCTCTTATCACTTGTGTCACCTCTGAATTTAATTATTTTTTCTCTTCCTGTGCCTATGCCCTTCTATCCTCCTTACCGTCTCCTCAGTCTGATCCTCCCCAACTCACCACACACCTATCCCCCAGCTTCTTCCTTTCTCATTCACTAACATGACACCCTCTGACAGCCTGAATGCCCTACTTACCCTAAACCTTTCAAAGGCAGCTCGCCTGATGGGATGGACCCAGACTGCTTTACCTTTCTGCTATGGCTATCTCTGCTGCACTGATGGAGCTACTCAACCTCTCATTCACATTGGAAGCTATCCCCTCTGTCTAGAAACATGCCATTGTTCTTCCTCCCTACGGGTGGTGACCCATTCTTCTCTGGGAACTATCACCCCATATCCCTACTTCCCACCTCGCTATGCTGCAAGAACACCTAGTTCTTACTCAGCTCTCTGACTACCTCTCTCACTCTAACTTTTTCATCCCCTTCCAATCTGGCTTTTGTAAAAATCACTCCACCACTACCTCCCTGATTAGGCTCACTGACTCCATCCTCACTGGGATGGACAGTGGTCAAATCACCTCTGCCATCTTTGTCAACCTAACCAAGGCTTTTGACACTGTCTCCCATTCTATCCTGTTACACTCTCTCTCTACTGCGAAGGCTTGTTGGCTGCCGCCACAGATGGTTCCATGCCTACCTGGTAGTTCAGACCCAGTCAGTTAGAATAGCAGATTCCATATCCTCACCCCTCCCTATTGACACAGGGGTCCCACAGGGATCAGTGTTGGGCCCCATACTCTTCTCCATCTTTCTCAGTGACTTGCCATCTGTCTGCACATCTATCTCTATTCATATGTATGCAGATAACATGGTCCTTACACCTCCAGCCACTACCTCACCGATGTTGCAGCCAGACTTCAGAACAATTTCAGCAATGTTCAGTGCTGATTTTGTTCACATCAGATTTTCCTAAACACCAAGAAAACTGTCTCCATGACCTTTGGCACTAGCCAGAGACTTTCAAGGCTACCCTCCTACCCACTTTCCACATCCTCAACTGGATGGTCCTCAAGGACACCTTCTTATTCAGATATCTGGGGTTTGGTTTGACCAATACCTCACCTTCTCTGGTCATCTGGACACCATCCTTAAAAAGCTGTGCCCCCAAGTTAGGCACACTATTTAGGAACTGGAACTGCCTCCCTCTCCCGCTAGGCATGAACTTGTCAAAAAGGATCCTCCCCATCTTTGACTACTGTGACATAGTCTACAGTGGCATACCTAAGACCTTTGTAGTCAGATTGGACACCATCTTTAACTCCTTCTGCAGTCTCGCACTCGACGCTCCTACCCTCACTTATCACTGTCAACTTTACCACACTTTGGCTTTATCATCTTTTGATAACAGACGTCTCCTCCACTGTGCTAAATTCATCTCCAAATTCTGGTTTGACTCCTCCTGCTTATCTCAACTCTTCCTAACAATCCACCCACCATCATCCATTCACTTAGGTCATCAGTTTCCAGTACATTAGGTGTCCCATGCGAAGACTACTGTTGGCCAGGCAGCCTTCTCATACCACTTCCTAAACTGTGGCATTCCTTCCCCCAGATTCACCTTTTTCTTCCACTTCTCTATCTTCTCAGCCTTACACAATTACCTGTCTGTGAACTACAACTGCAACTAAGCAGACCATGTTGCATCTAAATTGGCTGTAATAGTTATCCTATTACCACACTTGCAGACCTTCTGTTCACTATGATATAATGGAATACACATACCAGTTGTAATTTCTTGATGCCTGTTACTGCTTATTAATTGTTCTCTACTTGGTAACATACCCTATGCATAATTGGCACTATATACTGTTTTGCTGTTTGCCTCTGACTTATTTGCATGTCTTCAATTCCATATATTGGCAATGTATACTGTTGTGTTGATTACATTTTACTGTATACTTTAACTCCACCACCCCCAGGACTCATACAGATGAGCAACTTGTTGTTTAGTGTGCCCTTCCTGGTGAAACTCTTAAATAAATAAATAAACAAACTGTAGCAGCAATGAGGGTACAAAAAAAGCTGTAGTGCTTATTGGACCAGGAATGTGCAGCAGAGAGGGCAATGCAAGGGTGAAAGTACCAACAAAAGGAGGAAGGCAAGGAACACATAAGGCCAGAAGCATAGTAAGATCGGGGTCAGATGGAAGGGTTAAGTCTTAATGCTTGGAGCCTAGGTATCAAAATCAGCATGGTCCAAGAACTGATGGCAGGCACTGAGGTGGACCTTGGGCCATCACAGAAATGTGTGCATCAGAAAATAATGACTATGAAATGACAGTCATTAGGTACTCACTGTTCAAGAGGGATAGAGGAACTGGTTGAGGGAGGCGTTGCCCTTTAAGTCAAGGAGAGACATCAAGGTGGCAGAAGATGGGTGCATCAGGGGTAGTAATGGGAAGGCAGAGTCAATGTGAGTGCAGCTCACAGCAGCCTCAGGCAAGAAAATAAGCTTGGGAGATCTATTGACCTCCATGGCAAGGGAGGAAAGGGACAGGGAGCTCAGGGAAGAACTTGTAAGAAGGATAGCAAAGGGGAATTAGTGTTGGTGGATGATCTGAACGTGCGGACATCGACAGGGATGTTCTGGTGGCCAAATATGCTAGAAGTCAGGCCTGCTGTACACCTTCCAGGACCATCTACTGGTACAGCTAGTTAAGTAGCCCACCATGCAGACCATAATTCTCGATGTGACGCACACTAACTCAGAAGTGATGGATGCTTGAGGGTTGGGGGAGCTGATGTGGAGCACCGACCATAACTCTGTTTGGTTTGAACTGGACCTTGGGTCTGGCAAACCACAAACGAGAGCTGAAATCCTTGATTTTAGATGGGTAGACTTTGATAGGCTAAGGAGCTGGTCATGGATAAGTTAGTTGAGGTGGATAACATATGTGGGGTGGAAGAGAGATGGGGGCAAATAAGGAGTCATTCTTGAGGCATCTAAGGTATGGAGAAATACTTAGTGAACAGCAGCCCTTGAGTGTTGTTAAACTGCATTTGCAGTAGTGTGGGCTATGACCAGAGTTTGTTTGATGAGAATTTGTTGCCTGTTTTTTTTTTTACAGAAACAGCACACTAAGAAATCTATTCACAATTAGGGATATAAATGGTGGGTTTTACCATTCAGGTGGATCATGCCAGGTGCACCAGGCAAACCAAGAAACTGGAACCAGAACCTAAAATGTCAGATATTGTAAAATAAATGGATCAAGCAACAGAAAAGCTGAACAATAATAATATCCAGTAGGTCTTTATCTACTGCGCACAAAAGGTCATTGAGAACCAGTGGCTTCATGTTCCCTCCATCTGTTCCATCTCCCTAGCCCTGCTCAAGTTACATTTTCTCAGGTGAAATATTTTGGCCTGATCAGTCCAACAGATTAAATTCTTGTAAGTCAATAACTGAAGACTTGCATAGAGAAAACATAAGCAGATAGTTTCTCTCATAACAGCGAAGAAGCAACTCCTACATCGGATACCTAACTGGTATGTTGTATTTCATTCCAGACAGTGACAAGCATATTGACATGGATGTTGGCACTACAGTGGCACCAACAGTCTAGTAAAGGACAACTGATAATGAATTGCATGGGGTATGGCTACTGCTACAATAAAACAAACACAAAGCACACCAGCTAATAAGGGACTTGCTTTGTTAATTTTGTATACTGTGTCTGTGTCACAGAACCAGTATAGCATTCGCTGACAGTCTATAACAGTCTGTCACGGAATACTGAACAATCCATCAGCAACATAAAGGCTTTCTATTGACATAATGATCAGTTTAACATGGTCATAGTTTCTCCTCCACATCCAACCAAGAGTAGTATGGCAGCATGTATGTATGCCATCATTACCTCTTATTTCAACAACAGTCTCATTTTCATCCTGCTTTACAAACTACTGTGTCTTATTGCAATTCAGAGCAAGGAGGTTCATGTTTAAAATGTTAATTCTTCAACCAGTTCAAAGAGAAGCATAACTCTTGCTGTTGATACTATGATCCCAGCAGCACTAAATATCCTTCTTATGGAACACAGTCAATGTCATTGTAGAAACTTGAGCTATAGAATTTCATAGGCAATTCTCTGACTTCAGTACATCACAAGATCTGATTCAGGGTTGTGGCCACAGGGATCATTCAGGCAAGCAGTGAACATATTTATTTCCATGCTGAAGTGCATCCTGATTGGTAGTTTTAAATTTGGCCTTGATCTAACTGAATTGAGGTCAGATATTTACATCTCATTTTCTGTGCTGCTCATAATCTTCAGCTCTCTAAGACAATGGCATGCTCTTGCTGGAAATTTCCATATACAAAACCACTGCACCTGTTTACTGAGGAAAGTTTCTCTGTGCTGGTGGAAATAGGGCTTTCAAGAGGATTTGGACCACTTGCTCTCTCTGACAATTTGATTAATATACTGCTATAAAGAAGTAGGATCCCGCGACAAGGATATCATCCTTCAGATGACGATCTAGTATTGCTGCCATGACATACTTTTTGTCTTTGGGGACTGTGTTGAACTACCTGTGGAGCTCTTGATCCAATGTCCATGCCAGCACATGGTGCAGCTTGTTTTAAGCTAAAATATTTAATGCCATGTAATTTTATAGTGCAATAATACATTCTAGACCTGTGGGCCTGTGATTCAGCAGACCAAAGATGGTCTATATCTTGCAATGATTGTATACCCTATTCAGAGATAGTGCCTATATAGATGGGTAATGTGAGAAAAGTCTTCAACAGCAAATTTTCATTATTCAGTCGGGCTTCATGAATTTGTTTCAGCTCGAGCATTCAAACAAACTATTTTGGTGTCCAATGCAGTAAATGGCAATGGGTAAAGAAGATTACAAATAGGGGAAAAAGCTTTTAAGATCAGCACAGATATTTATTTAATTATTTTCTAGCTGCCTTGTGGCAAGTGTTCATGGCATGCCACTACTGGGGGTAGATAGGATTTTGTGACAGTCTCCAAACCCTTAGCACCACAGTGGCTGAATGCCGAGCCACAATAATAGTTAACATGATTCTAGAGTTCAAAGCTTAAACCCCTCTGTAATCCGCGCTTTACCTGCATGTCAGTGATACAGTATATTCTCTCCAGCCCTATATAATTTCAAATTGTATAGCTATAACCTCAAATAATAAAATGTGTACAGACAGTTCTTGAATTTGATTAGTGGACAGTCCCTGCCAGTTATGTTTTTTTAAGTTTATAGCACACAAAGTAACAAGTGCCAGTACATGTCCCGCATTGCAAGAAATATCCTTGTGCCACTGACAAAAAGCTTCAAAAAAATTATTTTACCACTCCACTGTTCTCAAGACTGCGTGCTTCCATACAAAACTATAGCCCCTCTGTGTCTGTCTGCTTCCCTCCCTCCCTTCCAGTCCAGAAAACAGTAATCAGCAAACTGTTTCTCCCTTCCCACCGGTACACAATCATTTTAATCCTAAGCTACCCATGGTCTTTGCTGAATCAGGGGACCGACAAAGAGCAAGACAGCTGGTACTTTGTAAACTCTAACTGCAGATGGAAGTGTGCCACAGGCAAGACCCTTAGGAAACTCAGTCCTTGTCAGTAGCCTACCATCCCAGTGTGGTCACTGTTTACCTTGATGCCAGCCCCTCCTAATGTCAACAATAAATTTATTATAGGAAAAAGTAAATTCCATCAAAAAGAATATGCAATGATTTCAACATGGAGCATCAGGTAGAGTTAAAGCAAGGTGGAAATGTTGGTCTAGTGCCATGAAAGCAGCCCAGAGAAGTCAGTTGAATGGGGGCAGAGACCATACAAACAATAACTATAGGAACTTTTGTGACACTGCACATCCTTCTTGTAACTGTGCAGCAAATTTCAAACTCACTGTCTCTTGGCCCAGCAGCATGGATGTCCAGCACTCTACTGTGGTGGAGGGACTATTTGCACCCAAAAAGTAAAAGGGGTCCTAAGTTGCATGTAGGTGGCATCTCTGAACACCAGAAGCCTGTGAAAAAATGACTGAGCTGCAGGCGCTGTTGCCTGACAGAGAGATGGACACTGAGGCCATCACAGAGACATGGGTCACACCAAATCATAACTGCTACCTCGCAGTCCCAAGGAATAGGATGTATAGGAAGGATAGGGAGATGAGAAGAGGTGGAGGAGTGGCACTGTACGTGAAGGAGGAGGTAACCTGTACAAGAGTGGAAGGGTGGATCAAAGGTTGAAATGTTATGGGTACAGGTACAATTCACTAAGGAGGAAATGAAGGATGGGTGATATATAGACCACTGTCACTGGTTGAAGAGCTGAACAAGGTACTGGGGTTCCAAATCATTGAAATGGCAGGCAAGGGAGAGAGTATTAATGGAGGACTTCAATCTGCCTGTTGTGGATTGAAAATACCAGCTACCTCCAGCAGCAGGAGCAGGTACTGCTGGGTGCATTTTAGAGGGAATCCTGACACAGGGTGTCATGGAGCTCACTAGTGATAGGCCATACTGGACATGGTTCTGTCCGCTGTACATGATCAAGATGTAAAGGTGGAAGTGTCACTTGCAAGAACTGACCACCACACAGAGTGATTCAAACTGACATGGGCAGAGGGATGGTCAGGACCAAGGTTTTGGACTCCAGGAAGGCTGACTTTAATAGAATTGGAAAAATTCTGGTAAGACACCTTGATGGGATAAGAAAGGAGATGGAGGTGAAAAGAAATAGGTCAAAATAAAGGAGAGTTTGACGGAGGCCAGTAATGGGTGCGCTAAAATGAAAAGCAAGAAATCTAAGACCAAAAGGCCTAGCTGGTTCAGAAAGGAAGGGGCAAAGGGGAAATTGTTTAACCAGGAAAGGAACACTAAGCCAGAGCTCATTTCCAGATGCAACCTGATAGCACAAGGAAGTTAAGTGACTTGCTTAGGGTCACGCGAGTATTCAAGTGGGAGCTGAAGGATTCAAATCCAGGTCTCCAGGTTTTCAGCTCAGTGCCCTTAACCACTACAACATATTGTCTCCTCCTGCCTCCAGGAAGGGAAGTAGAAATTGTGAAAGGGAAAAGAATGCAGCCTTCTGGAAGCTTCAAACATACTCAGAATGAGGAGCATAGGGAAGTTTATTGTGCAAAATCTAGTGTGGCGAGCAGAATGGTTAGAGATGCAAAGGTTACAAGGCAGGTGCAGCTAGCACAGGGTGAAAATGGGTGAGAAGGTCTTTTCAAATATATAAGTCAAACGAGGGATATTAAAGATGAGATTATCAGACTGAAAAGGAAAGAAGAAAAAATTGAGGTACTCAGCAAGTACTTCTGCTCTGTCCTCACTAGGGAGAAGGATGGATGAGTGCCACTAGGGACCAGAGAGGTAGAGTGGGAATGGAGAGCCCTGGATGGCATAATACAGATGGGCAGGGTGCATAAGGGCCTAAGGTCCTAATAGTGGACAAATCCCCAGGGCCAGATGGCATGCACCCAAGGGTCTTAAGGGAACTGGTGGAGTTACTGGCATGGCCCTTGGCAGACCTGTTTAACACCTCTTTGGAGTCCAGGAGTGTGCCACAGTACTGAAAATTGCATATGTGATTCCTCTCAATAAAAGTGGCCCAAAGGATGAAACAGGGAATGGCAGGCCAGTCAGCCTGACCTCAATAGTGGGAAACTGATGGAGACTATCCTTAAGAAAAGACTGTGAGCTTTCGCAAGAAAAATGGGCCAGAGGATGAGAGGCAGCATGGTTGTGTTGGGGAGGTCCTGCCAGACTAATCTGATTGACTTTTCAACTGGGAGATCAGGACATAATACAGGGCCAAGTGGTTGATGTCCTGTATCTGGATATCTGGACTTCAGCAAGGCCTTTGACTCTGTGCCTCATAAGAGACAGTTTAGGAAGCTGAAAGGCATGGGGGTAGGGGCCAAGCTTACTACAGTAGATAGGTCAAAACTGGCTGCAAGACAGAAGGCAAAAGATGATGGTCAGGAAGGAATTCTCAGAAGCTAGGCCAATGACCAGTGGGGTCCCACAGAGTTCAGTGCTTGGTCTGGTGTTGATTAACATCTTCATTAGTGACATAGTGGATGGGATCAAAGGTAAAATCTGCATGTTCACAGACAATGCAAAGCTCTGTGGGAGGTGGACATGGAGCAGGGATGCTAGGAACCCTGGGAAGACCTGACTAGGTTAGTGAAGTGGTCTGGCATTTGGGAACTGGAGTTCAGTGCTAAAAGTATAAAGTATTGCACTTGGGGCAAATAATCCAGAGACCAAGTACTGGTTGGGTGGTGTGCAGTTAACCAAGTCAGAGGAAGAAAGGGACTGGGAAGTAATCATCAAAAGTGGCCTGAAGTACCCAGCACAATACAGGAGAGCAACAGCAAAATCAAAAATAGTGGCTGAACTGCATAGCCAGAGGGATTATCAGCAGGAAGGCAAAAGTCATACTACCACTGTTGGGTCACTGATGGGACCACACCTGGACTACCATCTGCAGTATTGCTGCCCATATCTTAACAAAGGTTGCTAACTTGCTGGAGAATGTCAGAGAAGGATGACCAAGGCGATCCAGGGTCAGGACAACACATATGAGGAAAAGCTCAAGGGCTCAACATGTACACTGTTGAGGACAGAAGGAGAGGGTGGATATGATCAGCACCTTCAAGTACCTGAAAGATATTAACAGGGTGTATACTGAGAGCCTTCTCTGCCTTTGTGAGAACAAATCCACTATGGAGCATTGCCTAAAGCTGGTAGGCGAAGATTCAGAAGAGCTGCATGAGAAGGCACGTTTTCACTAACAGGGCGAAGGGCCAAGGAAAGAAGTTGCCAGAGGAGGTGGCCTCCCTGAAAATGGTGGATAACTTCAAGACAAAGAAGCTGGTGATTTGTCATAAGTATACTTCCATTGACAGACTGAAGCTCTACTGTAAGACAAAACTAAAAGCTCAAAGTAGTCCAAAAGAACCAGGTGCATTCAAAACATTCTGCCTGCAGGAATTTCATTAACATGTCATTATCATCATGAACAGAGGTTAATGGCTAATTTGTTGTAGTTTACCATTAAATCTTCTGTTTTCTAGTTCAAGAAACATTTCAAAATTATTGTGTACAAGGATGAACCTGTAAAGATAGCTGAAAAGTGTTTATTCCTTCAGGTGAAACGTGAACAATCTATCTAGACACAAGCTTAGTGCCTTTAATCCACTCATTATGATCTAATGACTCTTAATCCACAGAATACAGCAGCAACATAGTGTAAATCATTAGAATGCATTCTTGTAACACCTTGCTGTGAAACAAAAGGTAAGTTATACTGTACTTCCTTTGGACCACATGTTAAAAAACATTTTCATGCAATACTGTTTCTTCTATCATTACATAAAGGCAGGAAAATGATTTATTAACCTTTACATTAATCTGGCACATGTTTGTGTGACTCTATAATTAGACCCTCTTGTCCATACGAACATACAAAATTTGCCAGCAGATAAAGGCCTAGAGGTCTATCAAGTCTGCCTGAATGTGCAGCTAGCAGCCCTTATTCTGAGCTGCCCTCACTTCCACCCTTCCCCTAAATTGACTGTCCCCTTGTCCTGTCCCATCCCTTTGAAGCAGTCCACTGTTCTACTGATACCACTTCTGCAGGCATCGCATTCCACCCAGCCACCACCATCTCTGTAAAAAGTGTCTCCTCATCTTCCTCCTGAACCTTCCTCCCTCCAGTCTCATATCATGCCCCTGATGTCCCTCCCTCCTTACTTTGAAAAGCCCTCTGTCCAAGCTAGAGAGCAATAATTTTATAATTCAGCTGTAGCCAATCACAACAAGAACTGTGGTACTCTCTGATCTGGATTTTATTGTCTTGCCTGTCATTAGCAGTGGTTACCTAGGCTTTCATTTTTGACATCAGTAAAGCTGATTTGAGAAAGATTGTATCTGAAGGCATATAGGGTTCTGCAATGAAGCCAATAATATACTTTACTGCATCTAAACATGTTATAAGAAATAGAGGTCTAAAATGTGGCAGTGAAGTGTTGTGTTTTGTTACAATATCTCTAACCCAAACAAGCTTGGTAAAATAAAATAAAACTACCCTTGTCGTTTCATTGTTCAGTACAGGCCAGGGTCATTTATAGGTATTTTGCATCACACTGTGATGCAAAGGCAAAAACACAAAGCGTTAAGTTCAGAAGAACTTTGTGCAACTGACAGTGGTAAATGAAGGCTCCTGTTGTCAATCCTTCAATCATGTCTGTGACTGGAAACAGCAGCAAGTCAACCACTACAACCAACCTTTCAGGTTTGTGCTAATGTGTGCAAAATGACTGCAATGGCTGTTGGCCACTATTAGTAATCTGTTATTATTTCTCATGATTGACAACAGTGACCACTGCTAAGAATGTCATGCTAATTTTACAGGAGTACAAGCAAACTAACAACCATTCACACAATCTGTGACCAGAGTCAAAATGTCTGCTAATGCATTAACCTGATAACAGATACATAATTAATATGTGGCTTAGATTGTAATTTGGTTTTGCATTACTGAAAAATAGAATTTGCTAGCAGAAAAAGGCCTCCTGATTCATTGTGTCTGCCCACTCTTAAGACCCTTTACACACAGTGTTTTTCATTATTGCGTGCATTGAAGATTAACTGCAATGTTACCTAATCTGCCTGTATAGCATAATCTCTATGCAGTAGAAGTTGAGTGTTCACTGCTTCTGTGTTCCCTGCTTTCCTGGGTTTGCTATCTCTTACACCATTTTGCACAGCCATAAACACACTGCACTGCTCACTTTGATCCCAAGATGGCCTCTTGAGAGACTTCTGTGAATCCTTGCTGACTTCCCAGGCTGCACTTCTCTGTTCCATCAGAAAGTGAGCCAGGAATCTCTACAGGGCCTGTGTGCAAGCACAAAACTCAAGAAAAATATGCCTTTTCTGCATTTTGTTGTCTTCGGGGACCCCAACTTGTAAACAATCTCGGGCCCTCATGGCTCGTCAGAAATACTGTTAGAACTCCAGGAGGCCATGAGGCAGATGCAGGGCAGCATGTGTAAAAGGGAGCAAAATCTTAGCACACAAAGCGAGCAAAATGCTTCTGGAGCAGCATTTCAAAGGTAAGCACCGTATAAAGCCCCTTTAGTTCTCTAATGTAGAAAGTGAGAGCCTCAGGGTCTGTACCTCCTTCTCACCTCCTCCTATTTTGATACCATCTTTAGCAAGCTCATGTATCTGTCACACCCATGATTAAATTGTCCCAGTGTTTTCACACAGACCACTTCTTTTGATATCTATTTCACCCTTCACCCTCCTTTCTGTGAAAATAAAAATACTTTCTGGTATCCCTCTTAAATTTTCCACCCCACACATGAGCTTCATGGTGTTTCTTTGGTGCTTGTATTCCATTCATGTTGAACAATTCCTGCTCTCCACCTCTTTTAACTCATGAAGGTATCTGTGCATCTCAGTCCGTCCCTCTTTCCCTTCTTGTCTCCAACATATGATTGTTTAGGTCTTTCATCGTTTTCTGATATGTCTTTTCCTACTGTCCCTGAATCATCTTGGTTAACCCCCGTTCTGCCTCCACTATGTCCCTGTTCTTAAAAAATGTGGTCTCCAAAACTATACACCATATTCCGAGGTTAAAAATAGAAATGGCAGATAAGGCCGCTTGGCCCATCCAGTCTGCTCATTTCTCCTACCTACACTATTACCACAGACTGTGCTCAATCTATAGCTCTTTCTCCCTCCCCTTCATTTTCACTGTGATTCCATTGTGCTTATCCCAAACATTCTTCAACCCCACCACTGTTTTTGCCCCCACCACCTCCACTGGAAGGCTGTTCCAGGAATCCATGCTCTTTCTGAAAGAAGTACTTCCTCATGTCTCTCCTGAATCTACCCCTCAAGCATCATAGCATGTTCCCTTGTTCTTGAGCACCTTTCCTTGCTAAAAACACTTCTTCCTGTACCTTATTTACCCCTTTTTGATATGTAAATGTCTTTTATCATACCCCCCATTCCAGGGTATACATATTAAGGTCCTTTAATTTCTCCTGAAAAGGATTTTGATACAGACCCTGGTATCATTTTGTTGCCGTCCTCTGGCCTGCCTCCACTTTGTCTACATCCTTCTAGTGATGTGGGGCTCGCTGTACAGCAGCTTGAACCCTGCATCAGTTGGACAACCGGCAGCTGAGGTGGTGTGTGGCGGGATGTGCCACTGACCATCTATGCCTGCAATACCTACTGTCAGGTATGGGGTTTGGGGGGTTGTCAGTGCCGTGAGTGTGTGGGGGCACTGGCCACCAATAATGCAGCTGGGGTACTGGTTTCCAGGGGTTGGGGTTGTGTGCACTGGGTCTCCTCTGTGAATGTGGGGGGATGTCTTCTATTCAACATTGAGGACAGGGCAGATGTGTTGTTGAGGTATGCTTGCCAACTACGAGGATGGGGAAGACATGTGTTGGGAGGGTATGCTTGACAACTACAGGGATGGGACTGATATCTATTGGGGGCATGACTGGAACAAACACGGACTGGTCAGATGTGTTCTGGTGAGCTGGCATATGGGTCTGGGGTGGGGTCTGGTTGTGTTGGGGTGTCAGAACCTCGCCAGGGCCTGTGCAGGTGTTCTTTTGTGTGTGAGGGTTACCATACTGCTGCTGTATGGCCATGGGAGGGTCCTGTGTGCACAGGGTTGGGCACCTACAGTGGTTATGGCAGGGTCCCCTGGCATAACGCGCCACCCTCTTATGCCCTGTGATTCACAGCAAAATGCACTTTAGTGAATGACAGTAGTGCAGGCTTGCCCTCAGCATGCCCTCCACCCACTCATAGCGCGTTGTTGACCACAGCCGTGGGATTCGGCATGTAACTTACTTGTGTGCCTTTTGTGGATGCTGGTGGGTGTCCACGTAACCCCTGCTCTGTGGCATTCATACACATCTATGCCTACTTGCCTGGTCTCCATGGGACATAGGCATCATGCATAGGGCCTACATTTGGCCAAAAGCTAAAATCTGCTGTTTTGCAGACAGGTGAAGCAGGTCTAAAGGGATGTGGTTCTCCTATGGCATGTTGACACTTTGACAGCATGTTGTAGCAGTTTACATGGAGAAAAATTCTAAGCATATCCAAGCTGCTGGCAGAGCTACGTAACCTTCAGCAGCCAATCCATGACATTGGGGACTGAGAACTCCTCCACCTGCACACATTTCAGTGCCATTTCCAGCTCACTGTCTCACAGGGAAGAACCTTGGCTGGGAGCTATATATCTGTAAACAATGTGACTTTCGATGAAAGAAAAAAATCTTTTAAACTGATCACATAATTGTGCATTGTTCCATTATCCCCCACCAGAAATAAAACTCTCCGCACCTGCTATGTTGAATGCACACTGGCAATATTTATTAAGGCACACAAATTATATTTACATTCTCAATTTTTATATTTCAACAGTACACTGTACAGTAACAACAATCTCAGTCCACTTCTTTCATCCAGCAATTTTCTTCCATCTTGATCCTCTTCCCTTGCGTGTTGTGCTTGGGATCAGGACACTCTGATCCACCCCCACCATCACCAGAACCAGGTACCACCACTTACCCTGGCCACACCCCACTAAGTTCCTGGGCCACACCCCCATCTAGATCCAGACACTGCAACCTGACCGCTAGTTCTACCCCCCAATTCGTCCATGCCTGGGTTCCTTTGCCCCAGCTCATGCTGCCTTCCACCCCTCCCCTCTCCAGACCTCTCTTTCCCCTCCTGCTCCCCCTTTTCCCAATCTTCCTCCCTTCCTGGGGACAACTTGCTGCTCCTCACGGGGCTCCTGCCAGCTCCCAGGACCATCTGCTGCCTTTCTGGAGATCCTTTGACTCGAGACCAGGGTGCAGCAGGGACCATATCTTTATACTCCAATTTCAGCCTTGCCAGCCAGTATCACCCAAACCTCCTTGTACAGGGTTGGTGGTGGGTGGGGAATCTTTCCCAGCAAAACAGGGGGCTCTGAGGGTTGCAAGCCCTTAAGTAGCCCCTCAGGATCTCAGCCTAGGACCCCAAATTAGCCCCCCAAACCAATGACATCTATCCCCCTACCCTGGTTGTTTGACAAATCCTCTGATATCACAGGTCCCTCCCTCCTACCCATCCCCCCCATCTTCATTTCTTGCAGGGGACATTAGACAACCTGGCTTGCCTTTTAATGGAAAAGCCCCATTGTCCAATGATCCCCACTGGAAACAAAACTCTCAACACCTGCTATGTTGGATGCACGTAGGAAATATTTATAAGGCACATAAATTATATTTATATTCCCAATGTTCATATTTCAACAGTACACCATACAGTAACAACAAACTCAGCCTGCTTCTTTCATCTGGCACTTTTCTTCCATCTTGATTCTCTTCCCCTACGTGTTGTGCCTGGGTCCTGACACTCTGATTCGGCCCCCCACCATCATCAGAACCAGGTACCACAAACAGGTACCTCCTCTTACCGAGGCCATGCCCACATAGGTCAGTTCGGGCCACACCCCTAGGTCCGGTCACTGAGACCCGACCTCTAGTTTCTCCCCCAATTACTTCCATGACTGGGTTCCTTTGCCCCAGCCATGCTGCTTTCTCCTCCCTTCCCTTCTTCTCCCTCCCTCCCCCTTTTCCTGATCAATCTCCAGCTTGCAAAGGATTATGGGGCTCCCCCCATGTGGGCTAGTGCCTGGAACCCTCCTTAGCAATTTCCTCCACTTGATCCCAAACAGGCCTCAGGGAAAGGCACCTGCTGAACACTGACCAATACACCCCATCCGACCTGTAGACCTCCTCTTCCTCGAACAAAAGCGTCTCTGGGTTGAATGTGTACCCCACCCGCATCTTTATCCTGCTCTCCACTTTTCTTTCCAGCATTTCCTCCCTTCTCCACCTACCTGACATCCTTAGCACTCCTCTACACCCTTGGAGTGTGCTTTCCAACCAGCCACTGAACACCCTGGCCACCAATCATCCACCTTCTCCCAATCAGCCATCACAGCCTGTGACCAGTGCGCCCCAAAGTTTATCATCCACCTTGGTGCCCCACATAAATGAATGATAATACAGACTGACCTGCCCCACTGCAGACTCAGTTCTTCCCCAGAGGTAGCAGTTGGGCCCACCTCATCTTCTGATGCCTTACCATTGCATCCTGGTGTGTTCCATGCCCGGATCAAACTGCATCCCTCTGCCTGAGGCTGCTGCAACCTCTCTGCCAAATAAATGAACGAGTGCCCCATGATCCGCACCCTTTGTTTCGAGCCTGTCACAGGAGAAACAAACCACATTAGTTACTGGACCTCAACACCCCACATACCTTCTATAACAATTGGCATGCCAGCATCCCAACTGCTTTACCCCCACCTCAGACTCCCCATTTGCTGTCACTGCGCGGGCCTGTCCTGGTACTGCCTCACCAATGTGCCATATGCCCTTTTCCAACCAGTCAGTCTTGGACCTGGGCTGCTGAATAACCACCCGTTCCCTTGCCACTTGATGTTCTCTGTCTGCTAGGCCTGGGTGGCCACCACATGCCCCCAGTAAGCTCCTCTGGCCAGCCCTGCCTTCCACCAGGAATTTCCCATGGTGGGTCACCTCCAATGCCTTTACTCCCCTGATCATTCTGCCAACCTGCAACCATCTGCCTGACCGTTTCCCTACAGTGGTGTGCTGCCATCCCCTGTCTTGACCTGTCCCCACTGTGCCTACCAGTTGAACCATCATGGTGGCATGGACCATGCTCTTACCATCTCCCACCATATCTTGCCTCACCTGCCCTCCCGCACCAGCTCCTCTGTTTCCCATCTATGCCAGCTCCAAAGGTCCTAAAAAACCCTCCCGTCCCTTTTCATAAACCCCCAGGGTGGTGGTGCCAGCCCATTGATCCAACTCCCTGGTTTTTCCTCCAATCTCCCATAGTTGGAGACGTCACCCCATTGGACCTTTCCAGAACTTTCTCCTACTTGAAGGTCCTCCCAAACCCCTTTGCCACCTTCACCCACCGGTGCAGCATTTTGCCGACCCTGTGGCCCATCCAGTCTCCTGGTAGATGCCGTCCCTGGGCTCATGGTCTTGTAGGTGAACTTAAAGTGCCCTGCAGCTGCTGTGTACCTGACCAGCGGCACCCTCCTCCTCCCAATCACCTGTGTTAACCACCCCTTAAGCCGGGTTACCTTGTCCCTGGAGTCGGAAGGCTTCCTGTCCCGTATCCATTCCCAGAAATTCCCCAAACCACAGGCCGGCCCTCCGTTTTCTCTTCCACTAAAGGGATTTCAATGTGACCACACAACTCCTCAAAATCCCCAACATTGCCTGCTGTTCAGCCCAGCTGGCCCCTGAGTGGAGAAATCGTCCAAGTAGTGGACCAACCTCCTGTGCCCATATCTAGCCTGAAATCCATTGCACCCACGTGCCTACATACCTCAATGGTCGAACAGGCCAGTGGACATCCAATGGTCCTGGCCTATGTTGAATGCTGCCCCCATCGAACTGGAAGCCTGAGGTCCCAAACCTCCAGACAGGCCGTTAATGATGAGAAGACCCGATTCAATGTCTAGGTTTCTTCTTTTTTTTTGGGCAACCACCCCCTTCCCCCAAATCAGCATTACCACCTGATCCAAAGAGGCATAAGAGACTGAACTGAGGTATATGTGGATCCCGCTAATCCCAGCCTACCTTATGTAGGAAGATGGTAGATGAGCCCAAACTGCCTCCCCAGCATCTTGAGCACCACCCATCAAGGGTGATATCCTGAACATAGTGCATGGCGGCCTTGTAAGGATCCTATACCCTCCCTTCCCTGCCTCCCCCACAGACCCCAAGCCTTTTGCCAACCTCCCCATCCTCAAAGCCTAATGGGAAACCATTCCTGGAGCCATTCCACAGGAACTCAGCTCCTCACTTATCTGGATAACCTCAGGTCTGGGCCTCTACTTCCCAAAGATCATAGGTGTGCCCGCCAAAGGCACATCCCGTCCTTTTGCCCCTCTGTCTTTCAATTCCATCCATAACTGGAACTGTATCTCTCCCTTGTGTGTAACTGAGAGCTTGCGTCTGGTTTAAATTGTCATGTCCCAGGCCTGGTATCCATGTAAAGCCTCTGGCTCTATCAAGGTCCAGCTGCAGGACCGGAGGTCTCTGAATGCCAGCACCAAAAACAATCTGAAATGAAAGCAAATTGTCACGCTTCATACCATTAGAATAACTTTAGATCCCCATCCAAATTCTCTAAAATTTCCTTCTGAGCACAACCCTCCTTCCTTGTCACTAACTCATTCTTTAGGTTAGTGGTCTCCACAATCTCTGACCCTGCCAATAGTGTGCGTATCTGTGATAGGTTTCTCATGATGTTTGCCTTTCCTGCTTTATCTCTCATCACCAAACCTTTAACTCTCCTTTCTTCCTGGGTCACCTCCACTTCAACTCTTTAATTCAGAGCCCCCACCACCTTCATCCTTCTTTATTCCTGTCTCATCAGCTGGCATCCTTTACACCTTATTATCCTTCATCAGTCACAGCCACCAACCTCGTTCTCTTCACCAATCCTCGTTTGCTCTTTCCCTTGCTCCCTTCTCTCCCCAGTCTCTCTTTTCTCCTAGTAAGGTTTCTGTGACCTGGAACAGTAGCAAAGTTCTCTCCCTCCATAACTGCTGTGACCCCTATCCTCAGGCCATGTGCACCATCTCCGTCTTCCTGTCCTGGGTAAGTGCAAAACCATGGAACTTTTCCCAAGTCTACTGCTTTCATAAAACACTGTCTGTGTCCTTCCCTTTCCCATGCCTCTGCCAGTCCAAAATTTCTGAGGCCCTCTCCCTGCCCCTCCGATTACATCAGGAGGTACAATTGCATAGAAATTTTTAACAGCCCTAGCACATCAACTGTTTGGCCATTAAAGTTTTTTTGTATTTTTTTTTAAAGGATTTCCCTCTTTGTCCTTATTTACAAAATCTCCCTTTCCATGGTCCCATCTTAGCAGTCCGCCCCTCCTTGATCCCAAGCCACAGCCCCTGCAAATCCATGCAGCCTACTGCTGAAAACCAGCGTCCTTTCCTTATCCTTATTTATGCAGGATCCCCCATTTTCTTGCCCTCAGAGACATTGCGCCAACCTGATTCTGCCTTCCACATTATAAGTTTCTCTAGTCATCTGTCTTTATACACTGTATTATGCTTCATTCATTTGAAAATTGACCATTTTTTATGGTACTCAAGACTGAAGGGTCACAGCTCATGTCCAAAGTGATCTGGCTGAAAATAGGGGAGAGGTGACACTAGTCCACTAAAACAATGAAGCTATAGCCATAATATGGAGATGTGGTGAGCAGAAGTCAATAGGAAAGGTGGGCAAATGTTTTGGAACTACCGAGGTGATTAAAGTATAACATTAGTCTGTATAGCCTCTGCAGTCCCTGCATCCCCGCTGCTGACATTCCTTATCAATTAAATAACCGCACCCCCCCATGCTGGCAGGCTTTATTTTTCTAAATACCTGCAGCCCAGGTGCCTGTGTTGGATGCCACCCACGTGGTTTTACACTCTCCTGTTAAAGCGGACTGCTGACCTCCTACAAAGAACCCCTCCAAGGTCTGATAGTCCTCAGTATGCTGCCCCACTCTCTGGTTTCTGTGTTTTCTAGAATGCTGGATAACTGTGCAGCCTACCAGCCACCCAACCTCTCCCCACCCCACCCCGAGGATTGCTCATGCTGGAGAAAAGGAGTGGCCCCCATCGCTGTATGCATGTTTATCTCCCTCCTTCAGTTCCAGGAGTCACCAGAATCTCTGCTCCTTTGTTCGCCTCCAGCAAAACAACTTCTCCTTTTTTTTTTGCTCTCCTCTCCACTTATGCAGCAGCTCCCACCCAGCTTTTTCCCCGATGAGGAAATTACCAGTAGCACTTACTCCCCACTGTACCCCTCCAACCAGTGGAATTTGCAGCCCCAACTTCCTGCTCTGAGCAGGAACAACACACTGCTGGTTCCACGCCTTTGGACACAAAGACCCCATCCCCACCATCTTGCCACAAGTCCTATTTCTGCTGATTCTTCCTCCCTGGGCAGGGAGACAACCTCTGTGAGCCTGAATGGACCATGGCCTTCCCCAGAGACTGCCGTTGAAATTCAGACTACGATAAACAGTAACCCCCTTGGGTCCCCAATGCAGTCTACCACAGTTGTTCCTGGACCTGCTGGGCCATCCCAGAATTTCCATGATTGCTACTTAACCCTGCATACAAACTCCTGGTCCAGCTACTCACAAGTCCGGGTCCACATTCACTAGAGGCATTACGCTGGATAATACTCTAATTTTTCTCCTTTTTTTTTTTTTTTTTTTACAAAATAGCCCCATTTCTTCGTGAGAAATACTTACAAGGTGCTTACTCAGAGCTACAGAAAATTGCAGTAACTGCTTAAAATGCATATAGCATTAGTAAAACTGCAGTGGCTTCCTAAATGTGACTGTCTTTCTTTACCACTGGAACTGCCCTTCCATTGCACCTCCTGACTACATCAGTTCAGTGTTCTGATTTGGCCCGATCTGGCCAAAAAATGGACCCCCCGATGCCTTCCTCCCACAGCAAAAACCCCAGCATCCCTATTCAACTGATCCTCTGTTGCCAAGTATGACCTCCTGTCAGCCCTGGGAGGCTGCTTCCCTCCTTCAGCCAGTGCCTGGGGTCCTTCTCCAAACTCAGAGCCTTAACTACCATCTCCACTATTTATTTCCCTTGCTTTTATTTATTTATTTATTAAGAAACCACAAAAACCCACCTATCTCAGGAATGCGCCTCATCCCCTGCTGCTCTGGAGGGCCAATTTCTTCCCCTGCTGGTGACAGGTCACTCCTACTAGGCCCCCTCCACTCAGAATCCCTGCCTGCCCCCTTCTTGCCAAATTGCAGGCCCTGAGAGGCTTTGGCCAGAGCTTTCACTTTTTTTTTAAACAAACAAATACAAAACCACCCAGCTCTAGAACCTCACTTCATCCCTTGCAGCTCTGGAGGCAGCCTAATTTCTTCCCTTTCTGGTAACAGGTCACCTTACCTGATCACTTCTTCTTGTGACCTGCGTTGCTCAATATTCCACTGACGCCAGGCCAGCATCTGGTCCATGACCCCTGTGGCGCACCCTCGCCTCTTGACCACCCAGACAGGCCATTGAGAACCACCAGGTATCCCACCAAAACATCCCCTCTACAAGCACCAAGAGCCAAATAAACTGCCCTCCCATAGCGGGTACCACACAAGCCGAAAACACTCCCATGCTTGAGCAGCTTCCACATGTCATTGCCCATCTGCTCGCCCATCCACGCACCTCCAACTGCTGCAAACACAAGTCACCTGCTGTGCAGTACTATAGCCCCATTCAAGGACTCCTGCAATAAAACTCCAGATAAATGTGACATGAAAGGACCAAACGTCCTACCACCTAATTCTTGAATGGGAGCCATAATCATCCCTACAACACCAATAAAAACAAACAAAGCAGCTTCCCATTGTTATCCCTGCTTATCTAGCCTGCATTCATTTCTTTTCTTCTTTTTTGTTTTAAAACCTTCACTATATATTCACCAACAGAAATAAAGAGGGGCCCTACTTGGCCTAAGGCCTAGGGTCCCTGGCTAGTGCTTTACCTCTCATTTACTAATGAAGTGCTGAAAAGAATCTCTTCCCAGCAAAATAGGGGGTCCTGAGTGTTATAAGCCCTTAAGTAGCCCTCTCAGGACCCCAGCCCAGGACCCCAAAATGAGCCACTCCCCCAACCAATGGCATTGATCCACCAATCCCGGTCATTTGACCAATTATCTGATGTCACTGGTCCCCTCCCCTTCCCTCCCCCTCCCCTTCTTCCTTTTCTGGCAGAGGACATTAGACAACCTGGCTTGCCTTTTAATGGCAAGTCCCACTATCATTCAGTTAGCAAATTTACACTATACCTACTGTAGTTTCAGGTGGCCAGTCCAGTGGAATTATGTGGCAGAGAAGATGGACACAGTGTGAATCTGAACTTGTAGCAGGGTAGGCAGAATTGAATGTAGCAGACTGGGAAAAGTTGCAAGGATTTTTAAAAGATTTATTTGAGTAGTATGTATAAAACTGAACATACTTCAAAAGTACTGTCACCACAGTAAGGATACATTTCTAATTACTTGCAAAATGCATATCATCACTTTTAGAAATACAATGGAGAAATAAATGTTTCAAGTTAATAGTTATTTCTATTCAAGATTTGCATTTGACTGTCAGCCACATAAGCTAAGAACCAAAACAGATTAACAAATGGCTCAAGCTATGGTAAAGCAATATAAATACAAAAGGAGAAACAAGTGTCAAACCTTTTCTTTTCATGCTGTGTTATGAAATAAGTGTGGAGAACTCACTTCTTATTTTGTAATATTAAACACTAAAATACTACAAAAGTAATTTCTTTTTCCCTTTGAATTAATACATTAAAATAAGACTTTACCAAGCATTGTTTTCTTAAAACAAATGTTAATATCTATTGCATTGATAAAAACTTTATTTTAATTTGTAATAACTGGATCACCACAGGATTTTAAAATTGCAGCAAAGCATACATAGCAAGAATTGAGGCCTGCTATTCATACTGTTGCATTCTGTAGATAAAATACATCATATATTACTTTAGAAAAAAAAAACAATACAGACAAAATGCATTTAATTGATCCTATACATGCACAAAGGATAAAAACTTTCAAATAAAACAAACTCTGCAATCGGCAATCAGTGACAATCCACTTCAGGTACCTCGCTGCAAGACCACTTTGGGTCAAATAATGTTTGGGTATCTGGCTCCCAGCTGGCTTAACTCACTCACAAACTCCTCCTCACAGAACCCAAACTTGGTCAGTATTTTTCACAGAGAGGGTTGTGGATGCATGGAACGGCCTTCGGAGGAGGTTGTGGAGTCAAAATCAGTGGTGGAATTCAAGCATGCATGGGACAGTCATAAGGCAATTCTAGGGGTGGGGGTAGGAAGAAGTAGGCTGCTGGGTTAACTAGGATCTGCAGCTTATCCAGTAGGTAGGGAAATGGGCAGACTGGGTGGGCCAGCGGTCCTTCTCCGTCAAATTTTATATCTATGTTTCTATGGTCAGTTCAAGTCCCAACTAAGAAACCTAATCAATCATGACTCAGTCTGAGACTGCCCTTGATTTAGGGCCTCCACCTCTCCTCCCCATGACTATGGGCTTAACCGTGGTCCAGCCACCATTGGGTGTGCCTATATTTTGACAATGGACACTTCAGTCCAGCCTAGGCCTGCAAATAACCACCAGGGCATGGCTACGCCACCGCCCTGCAGTGTATGTTTTGTTACCTGCCACCGCCTGCACTATGTACCTTTGTTTGGCAGCACTCTGTAACTCTGTATCACCAGCTGCTTTACTGTGTAATCTGTAACCATTTTGTAACCATTTCTGTAACTATTTGTTTTATTGTTGCTGTTGTCCCTGATGTCTCTGTTTTCAATAACGTGAAACCTTTGTAAGGAGTCTCACTCAAAGGTGTGTTATCTGATATCTTCAATACATAAATAAATAAATAAAAATAAATACAAATGAAAATCCAAATCATAGTGTTAGTTCACTAACCATTTTACTTAATTTCTTTGCCTCCTTCACTGGAATGAAACAGCTGTTGTATGGGAATGGAACATTTTCTTCAGATATGTAAGCTATATAGGAATCCACACTGTGGAAACAAACTGCATACAAAGGCTTGTACCAGGTGTCAGTCAATATCAGTCAAAATTGCTGATAGGTATGTTACACTTTATTCATGTCTGCTGCTGGTCAAACCAGTCTTTAACAACAGAATCTGAATGATTTAACACTTAATGATTCTATTACATCCTTTGTGCTCCAAAGCACCAATAGGAAGCATCTATTTTATTCCTCTTGGTTGTCTTCCAAAGGAGATGAGATGCTATCTTATTGTTCTTCTGCCTCCTTGATTTGTTCCTGCTCTGACCATTGCTCACTTGTTGGAAAAGAGTTTTTCTTCTGCTGAATCTATATCACTGATGTAGATTGTATTTTGTGTTCTAGATATTGTTCTTCTGTGTATACCGCTCTTTAATATTTGCATTTGTATTCTACTGTGCTCCAGAATCTGGGGGGCTTTTTATACTTGTATTTTTTGTTTTAAACGTTGTGGTCTGTTGTTTGTTGATACCTTTTATTGTTTTGTTATGTTTGATGGCTCTTTTTGTCATTTTCCTAAAATGTTAATAAAGCTTATTCAATGAAAAGAACAGTTTTCTTTGGCTGACCTTTGGGTTTTGTTGAGATTCATGTCTCCACCATTTACCACCTTGAGAAAACACACCCTTATCAGTTAGTCAATGGACACTTGCATCAAGCCTAGTTTCTTTTGGTTTAGTGTAATAGTTATGATTCTAGATATCTTTTATTAGCCCAACATATTGTGCTCTAGATAGCATCACCTTTCAGGACTGCATAGTTGTCTTTGATAGTTTTTTTTTAACACACACACACACACACACACACACACACACACACACTCATTCTGGGCTGTAACCACTGGACCCTCTTCAATTAGGGAATATGGTGCACACAGTATTCTAGAAATGACAAGCTGCCAAAGAGAAACTAACCTCACATTACACCACTGCCAGCTCTTGTAACCTGTAACTCTTTACTGTTTCCTTGTGTTTACAATATGCTTATAGTATTGCTGTGATGTGCTGCTATAGCCATGGGAAACTTTGTAACTTTAACAGCTTTTTTCATCATATTTGCTTTTCTGTTCCACCTGTTATGTGTGCCAACTATACTGTTGTTATCTGTACACCACATTTTAAGTTCATATCTATAAACTTGGGTTATTTAGAATTGTGTCCACTGGGATATTCCTTTTATGTTCACACCTTGTTTTCAAGTGGACCCAGGGAGACAGACACAGCAGCAGGCATAATACTTGCGACAACAGTTTAACATAAAGTTAAGAAACAGAGGGTAAGGAGTTTTAAATAAGTAAATAGATTTGTGTATATAAATGTAAATGTTGTTTTCTCTTATTGTTTAGCACTACTATTAGATGATTGTTTGTTTGTTTGTTTGTTTTGCTTGCATTGTGTAATTATATTGCTGAAGTCTGTAAACCTTTATCATAGCTTATCTTTTTGCTCTAAGTGTTATTATTTCATTTTTCAAGTCCCCTATACTAATCTCATGCCCCCTTCTGATCTTGCTGAAAACAAGATTACTAAGTCTTTCTCTATATACTTAACTAGTACCACAAAAATAGGTGTAAGTGAAATAGCATTTATTATAACATGTGATATGCATGGTCAGGTGATTGTCTTTAACCAGTCCCACATGGGGCTGCTCCCTACCCATGTTATTAAAAGTAATGAATAATCCATGACAGGGTATGTGGTTATTGGCAGTTAATCCAAACCCTGGCTGCTGTGAGGGCACTCATCCTGTAGCCTCATGCCTCTACAATGCACGTGGGATGTGGATTAATGCCAATAACCCCATACCCTGTCATGGGTTATTGCTTCCTTTATAACAAGGGTAGGAGCAGCTCACTACATGATTGGCTAAAGACAATCATCTGACCATGCATTAACTGCTGGTAAACCCACACTTGTAGTGAGAAGGCACCTACGAAATTACTGCTAAGACAGACAAAACAGAAGTCTGACCAGCAGCCATTATTTGAGGCACAGTGCACAAAAGTAGCAGAATGCACAGTGTTACAGTGAGCTTCTCACTGTTTGGCCACTTGACAATGAATCATTGGCTGAAACAAAGTTTCTAATGGGGAACCACCGAGAAACAAAAATGATGGATAAGAGAGGCAAGGGCAGACAGCAACAGTAGGCACATGAAACTCTCTTGCAGTGAGCTGGACAACTAGAAACAACAAAGGAGAGGCTAACACTCAAAAAACAACATCCTGATCCATGAACCTTTTGAAGGCTGGCTGGCTAAAAAGCAGCAAGTTGTCATTTACAGTAGGTCCTTCCCAAAACCCTCAGTGCTCTCCTTCATGAATTTTATGTGAGTGTCCGAGGGATTCGGGAAGACATACCTTATGAGTTCCTTGTTGGTCCCTGTGCAGGCATCAATCATTTTGAATAGCGCTAACATTAATCGCCAAGTAAAGATCATGTCTCATCCAACTATTTAGTCTAACAGTAATGTTTTTATTGCTGTGATTACGTAGATTAGAAAAGATGGCCAACACTGTGCTACACACCATCCAGCAATAACGGAGGCAGAATTTCAGACCCTAAGAACATCGTATGTTTATCTTCCCACACACCCTCCCCACTTGAGGCATGTGTGTTTGAAATTCAACTGGGACTGGCACGGCAGGGTAGAGAGGTAATACGGCAGCTCAGACAAGACTCCTTTGCAATTAAGCAGGACCCCGATGGCAAGGAGTATTTAATGCTGACATTTAACCCACACTCCAAAATCACCAGGGCATCCACAAAATCAACAAAGAAAGCCAGAGAGCTTTTTGTTCTGAATCGCAGCAATCTAAACTGCCCAGTCAAAATTTACAAACAGTACATTAGCCGATATCCATAAAATGTGCCTGCTCTGTATCTGTACCCTAAGAGATTTGTGCACCTCATGATCAGCATTAGTACGTGAACCAATAAAGGGGTGAATTACCTCAGGAACCTATTGGCAAAAATATCCAGAGAGGCTGGGCTGATGATCCTGATGACTGTGGCCATTTTCCAACAGGTCAGAGAATGCTCTTCTGTTCCCTTGCATATCGATGTTCCTGATGTGCAGTATGTGGCCGTTATCCAGCAGTTCAGAGAATGATCTTGTGTTCCATTGCATGTCATTACACTGTTGTGCCTTTCATGCTCCGACATCTGTTGCCAGTTGCAGCATCTCATGTCCCCGGTGAATCACATACCAAGCAGCACTTAGCAGCATCATGTGAAGTGGAGCCAGTGTTCTGAGTGAGATTGGCATCCTGTGAAGCTGTAACAATTGACCAGTTCCTGTATGTTGAAAGCAGTGAATCTTCCTATATAGCAGCATCTTCTGAAGTTGCAACCACCATCTATGCTGTATGTGAAACTGGGTTTTATGAGAGTAGAGCAGCAGAGCATGAGTAATGTGAATACAAGTTACCAGTCAGTAGAAGCAAAGCACGTTGAAAAGCAGTTGTCAGAAATGGCAGTCCAATCTTTGTTTCAGGCACAAGAAAGACAGTTGGTGCCCAGCAGCTGATCCATTGTTCAGTGTCAGTTGCAAAGCAGTGACTCTGTACATCTTCCGATAGTTGACTGAGTCCAAGGACTGAGTACTGGATCACACATGAATGTTTAGTATACCCTGCAACTGTTATAGTTGTGGACTATTTTTAAGTGGAGGGAGACCTCATTAATTTTTCACTTCTAAACACTTGCAGACATTTCTGTCTTTATTTAAGTACAGCTGTTGCTACCCTATGTTATAAGCACAATAACCCTCCAGGAAAGCAGTTAGTGGTAGTTAATCCACACCCGGGTGCTGCCTCACAATACACCCAGGGTGTGGATTAGCAACCAACCCCATACCCTGTCATGGGTTATTACTTACTTTTATGTGGAGAAATGGTATCTCTTCTAATAAAAGTGCCTTCTATAATTCTTTGTGTATAAGAACTGTGAAGCAAAGCTGAGCAAATCATACACAAAGGACACAAAAAGCCTCATTAATAACCACAGATGCCAGAACTGTACATAAAATCATACTATGTCATATGAATTCTACTTTTGTAATAATAGACAATTATATTTAAAATCAAAATGTTTTGCCATTGGGAAAATGAGAAGCCAGTTTGAAGGGAAATAAACTCTGTAAACTGAACTTAGAATTTCAGAATTTTAGAACTGTTAGCATAAAGAATTTTTGTGGTTATGAGTGCCTGGAATGTTTAGAACCAAACAATCCTGACTGGCTCAAAAATCATGTCATACATAGATACATAGATACATAGATACATAGACAGTGTCGGCAGATGAGGCCTATGGCCCACCTAGTCTGCCCATTTGAGCTTGTAAGTTCAGTTTGTTTTCCTAGAAGTCTATTTCCCCTTACCCTGACCTCTAGAATTCCTTTATGTCTATCCCATGCATTCTTAAATCCGTGATTGTTTCAGCCCCCACCACTTCCTCTGGCAGGGTGTTCCACTTGTCCACCACCCGTTCTGAAGAAATCTTTCTCATGTTTCCTCTGAGATCGGTCCTCCTCAACTTCATCCCATGCCCTCTGGTCCTGGAAACATCTTTTTCGCAAAAATAATTGTTTCCTGCCTGTCCTCCTGTAAGATGCTTGGCATGTCACAGGGAGGAACGAGGTGGCTCTCAGCCTGGCGAATGTTTCGAACTTTCAGGCATGGGTGGTGGAGGAAGAGTCAGGCTGTGGCTTCTTCACAAGCAGTGGTGTTCGTAGGCTACCCTATGAATCACCACCACCACATCATGCCTTATATTAAATATGAGGCAAGCATACACTTACAATTTTCTTCCACTTCATTCTCCTGTTCTGATACCATGTTTCTCATGGTTGACAAAGACCCACTGGTTCTGCCAGATCTATCATGTATAAAATTAAGGTCATTAATGAAAATTAATGGCAGTTGCAAATCTGGACATTTTCACTATCACTGAGACATGGTACATGGGAAACCATGACTGGGACATGGCTATACCAGGTTATATACTGTTCCAGAAAGAAAGGGTGGGAAACATGGGAGGAGAAGTGGCTATCAATGTTATGGATGGAATACAGACTACTGAGGTTCAAGGAATGCAGGAAGGGCGGAGGCACTGTAGGTCACACTGGAAATGAAAACCAACACTGCCATTCCTATTGGCTATTCTCAGGATTACCCCACCACACACAAGAGCAGTGCGTATTGGTGTAGCACACAAGGTTGTACCACGGTGTCGCGACATTCAGCAACAATGCCATGTGCAGGGGTAGCCAGGTGCAGTGCACAAGAAGACATGAAGCAGCACACAGGGGTGGGACAGAGGTCCACATGGCCCAGGGACACACCCCATGACCCCCACCAAATAAGGGCATGCACAGAGGCAGCACGCATGCACAAACACAGAAGTGAGAGTGCAATGGCAATGCCACAAACAATGCTGGGATCCCAGTGGGAGACCCACAGCAAGACTGTCCCAGAACAAGCGGTGGGGGCATGAGCACCACCAGGAAGAAGGTGAGGTCCAGCAGTTTCAACACCACCCAAGTGACAGCCCTGGTAATGGACATCCAGGCCAACCATGACATGTTGTCTGGTGACCAGTCACTGATGGCACCCAACAAGACCAAGCAGCGGTTCTGGATGGAAATCCAGGTGGCCATCAATGCCGCGGACCTGAGGCATGGAATCTTTCCATCATAAAGCACAAAGTAGGAGGACCTCCGGTCCACCGTGAAATGGAAGCTAGTGGCAGCACACAGGGCACACACAGGAACAGGGGCTGGACCACCGTTGCCGGAACAAGGCTGTCACCCTGGAGACGATATGGCACAGACTGTCTCCAGGCCACCTGGCAGGGGCCTGCCAGATGGATGCAGTGCATCAGCAGGTAGGCATGGGAGGGCCACTGAGAGGGAGGGAGGGTTACATCAGACAGCACAGCCCACTGACAGGGTCACATCTCACCCATGCAGGGCACCCACGCAGGACCGGTGCAGCATCCAGAAGCAGCACAGGCATTGCAGAGAGAACACAGGAGATGGAGGGTACACATTCTACTGCATGTCCACCGGCATGTAAGAATGCTGGGCACGCAGACTGACACTGTCACCCCTACCCCCACAGGGTCCATGCAGCAGGGACGCACTGGAGGATGTGGAGCCAGTGACAGGGGTTGATACCAAACAGACATCCCAGACAATGCTGCCATGATGGATGACCCACCACTAACCACAGATACCGAGATGGAGGACAGCACACCAGTGCAACAGATCAGTGGCACGGGGGCAATGTTCCTGGAGACTGCTGGACACAACATGTGCCCTGTGTCCCCAACCATCACTGTGGCACATCCATGCACAGAGGCACCCTGACTGACACCACCTATCCACAGGCCCACCAGCAGTGGTGCCCATGGGACAGGCACACCACCACAGGACAGGGAGGTGGACAGGGCCAGGTCACACAATGGTGTGTTGTGCATCCCATGGGTACAGGGGTGCTGATCATGCACTACACTGCAAACTACAGCAGCTGGAGGAGGACAGGCTAATGGCACAGAGAGAGACAGACAGGGCCATCCATACGCTCACCCGTGTGGTGGAGGTATGGCACAGGGCATGAACTGCATTGGAGACATGCTTGAAATGGCAGCAGCCAGGGAGCGTGAGGCACCCAGTACACTCACACATGCCCCTGCGCATACCCATATACACGAGGCCACACAGACATGTGGAGACATGGGACAGGATATGCTGGAACCCACAGCACCGCCATGCACAGGACACAGTGGCCCACTGCTGACGGCACACCATGGGAGTGCTGCTGTGGCTGCCTCCCAGCAGCCCACCCCAGTGGGCCTGCAGGACCCTGACCACAATGGCACTGATGACCCCCCGACTGGACAGCTGAGCCCAACACAGGTGGGGTGTCTCTGGGTGACACGCCAGGCACTGGGTACCTTGTTCAGGGGAGGTGTGGCCAGTAGGGGAAGCATCCAATGCCACTGTGTCATGCCATGGAGCATGGGCACATGGGTGTGGCATGCCCATGGGCCAGTGAGGGCAACCAGGGCATGCCACACTACTGGGGGGCAGCGGGTGCTGGCATGCAGGCACACATGGTGCACACACCAAAGGGGATAGGGTGGAGGACATGGCACATCCTGGGGTACTCCCACCGTGCTGCACAGTCCATACACTGCACCACTGCTTTGTCTGTGGTGGACGACATGGCTATAGCCACGACATGGCCTGGGTACTCAGACCACAGGATCATCACTGTGGCCATGACCCATGGGACACTCAACCGAAGGTGCCATGCACCACAGTGTGTCGGACTGCATGGCGGCCTGCATACCCGCTTCCTCATCTGATGCTGGTGGCATGTCAGGAGGCCACATGTCACATGGGGGAAGGGAGGCACAGCAACCCACGGTGGACACAGATGTTAATGCAGCATTGCACACAGGAGAACACTGCAGGTGAACCCAGGTTCATGTATCATCTTGCCCCCAAGTAGTCCAACATTGGAACCTCATCTTCAGGATGCCAATGGTGTGCTCCATGCACCTCGTGTCCATCAATGTGCCTCATTGTAGACTACCTCTGCCCTGTCCTGTGGCTGGAGGTATGGTGTCATCAGATAATGCCACAGGGGTATGTGCTGTCACCTGTGGGGGATGCAGAGGCTTGAGTGCAGCTGGTACAGCCCTAGGGACACACACCACCGTGCCATTGGCAACACTGGCCATGCACACATACATCTGCATACATGCAAGGCACTGTCGTCCCACCTGGGGCACTCACCTAGCAACCATCCAGAACCACCAGCCCCTGCCACAAGCTGTGTGCCAATGCCAGAGTTGTCAAGCACATAGATGTCATGGCATGAGCGGGGTACCATGCACACGCTGTCCACGATGCAGCACTGGGCATCACACACCATCTGGCAGTTGAGGCTGTGGAAGTCCTTCCCATTCTGATATGCTGCCTTGTTCATGCACATGTAAACACTGGCATGTGCATGCCATCCACAAAGCCAAGCATGTTGGGCGTGATATGCAGGGGTGAAGAAGGCTTCCTTGGCAGCACACTATTCCTGTAGTGATGCAGGGAACCATATGGGTCACCCACCACCTGCAGCAGTGCTTCAGTGACCTGGTGTACAGCCCTAGAGACTGACGACTGGCTGGCACCAGCCATGTCCTGCACACCCGCTGGAATGAACCAGTGGCGAAGTAGGACAGGGCACAAAGGACCTTGGTCTCTGTGGACATGGCATGTGAGCTGAACGTCCATGGCCACACTGTCAGCCCAATGATGTCACACAGGTATGCCACTGTACCATGGCCAACCCAGAATCTGCCCATACACTGCTGCTCCCTGAGATCCACAGCCCTGAGCGGGGCGGTATGTCCTGGGCCTATTCCATGCTCATCAGTCCCATCCCTGTGTGTTTGCAGCATCCAGTAGTGCTATGTTGAGCAGCAACCCGGGCACATCGTGGTGACCATTAATGTGTACAGCTGTACCCAGTTGGCAGGCAGCCATGGATGCCGCCACTGTGTCTGTGCTCCTCTCGTTATACCCCTGGCACCCATCCATCACTGGTGGTAGTGCAGTGTGCATGCACACCACACCTGTGTGCGTGGCATGCGCAGAATGGTCCCCTGTTGTCTGTACATACACGGCCATGGTGGTGGCAGCAGGTGTGAGTGGGGTGGCATGCATGTGGAAGGTCCGCAGCTTACCCACAGAAACTGTGGTATGTCTCCTCATGGTGCTACCATAACTGCCTTGATGGAGGTGTGATCTGGGATGTCACCGAGTCCCGGAGTTGAGTGACTCCTGTGCACCAAATCCATGGTGTGGCCACCTGTGCGTGTTACCACTGCCCTTGACACTGTCCTGTTGTCCATTGCAGACCACTACTGGGCAGCAAGAGCACTTTGCTGTGGAGCTCCATGACCTTGGGGACAGTGGCACTGGACAGGTCATGGCAAGGTGGGAGTGGCCCCAACAACTGCCGTACTTCATTTCCCTGAGGGTTGGCAGCAGGAACATCTATTACAAGGACGACTGTGGATGGTACTGGTGTGCCATGGAACTATCTAAGGTAAGGTGTTCACCATTGCGGGTGTCTGGGTGGGGCTGGGTCTGGCAGCATGCATGGGGCTGATGTGTCCATTTCTCTGTACTTTCTCCATACAGGGTACCATGGCCCATTGTGGAGGATGTTTCTGGAGGTGCAGGACTACACCACTACATCTGAGTGGTCATCTGAGGACTGAGGAGGAGAATGGGGCCAGCTAGAGCCGGCTTTCTTTAGGCCGCACCATCTTCATGGCTGGTAGGGCAATTGTTAGTTGTCTCATACTGCTGAACTGTTCAGGATATGGTGTTGCTGTTTGCCTGGGGGCTACTGCCTGTGTGCTCTAGGGACTCTGCGGCTGTTATCACCTGCATGTTTCTGAGGGTCCTCACTTGTGTTGTTCCAGGTCCTACAGGGGCCTGGTCATGTTCATGTGTGAAGGGGTTGCAACCTGTATGGTGGTGCTCTGGTGGGCTGGTGGTGTGCCCGCTGTTGTCTTGATTTTGCACTGCAGTGTCTCTGTGTTCTGTTCATGGTGTTGGTTAGAGGCAGTAAACATACCTGTCCCATGCACCCATGTATATGCCTGTGCATTGTGTGTCTGGTGTGTCCTGCTGCATTTTGGGGCCATGGGATGGAGTCCACCATGCTGGCAGCTGTGCACTTCCTGCAGTTGCCTACTCATGTGCCTGGTTACATCTCCCTCATCGGACCATATGAAACAAGCTCCCTTTGTACACCATTTCCTGTCATATCAGTGTCTGTGCATGTGTGTGGGTGGCCGATGTGGTCCCGCACCCATGGCCATGCACCTCTGCCTGTGTGTAGTGCTGGGTGTGCGGTGGCTCTTCTGCTTCTCCACTGCACCATTTTGTGCCAGCATTTGTGCATGCCGTGTACTGTGTTGTTGTGCCCTGTGCTGCGTGGTTCCCGGCTTGCACCCTCTTTCTTGCGGTGTGCACCTTGGAGAATAGCTGCCATCGGGATGATCTACAAACCACCTGCACAACAAGAGGAGATGGACAGGGTCCTTGTGGAAGCCACCCCACAAAATGACAGCTAAAGGGAAGTACTGCTGTTGGGACACTTCAATTGCCAGATGTCAATTGGAGCACTCATGCTGCAGCAACAGTAAGGAGCTGAGACATCCTAGACACCCTGTAGGGTGCAAGCCTCAGACAACTTTTGGTACAGCCCACATGGGAAGGGCGATATTCGACTTGGTGCTCACCAACAGGAACTGAGTCACAGATGTAGTGAGTGGGTATCCACTTGGCACCATTGATCACCATATAGTCTGGTTCAACATGAGAACAGTAGAGGAGTTGAACCACACAGCATGGGTCCTAGATTTAAGATGGGAAGACTTTAGAAAGTTGTGGGAACATCTCAGGACAGCCCTAGTAGGGAAGGAGGAAGAGGGGATGTAAAGGAAAATAGGGCAACTCTTAAGAGTCATTGCAGAAGCAACAAGTCTTTGTGTTAGTCAAGTAAGTAAAGCTAAGAAAAAAAAAAAACAGTAAGGTTTTCTAAAGAAGTGGCAGAAAGGTGAGAGAAAAAGGTTAGCTTTACAAGGTACAAGGAAACACAGAGGGAGGAAGACAAGGGACTGTATCTGGAAAACTAATACAGGCAGGAAAAGCAGTCAGGCGTGTAAAGGCACAGACATAGGAAAGAATAGTGTAGGCAATAAGACCTTTTTAGGTATATCACTGAAAGAAAAAAACTGCAGAGGAGGGATTGTGAGACTAAAAGGAAATAGGGGTGTGTGTGCGTAAGGTGACCCAGAAAAGGCAGAAATACTGATCAAATATTTTTCAGTATTTACAGAAAATGGGGAAGGGAGAGACCACAGCTAGGGATAGAAGCACCAAGGGAAAGAAGGTGGACACCATTCCTTTACAGAGGAAAGAGCCCCAAAGAAGCTATCAAAACTGAAAGTAGACAAGGCAATGGTGCTGGTTGGAATACACCCCAGAATACTAAAAGTACCACTGACAGCTCCATTCAACAAATCAGTAGAAATGGGTGTAGTCTCCAAGAACTGGAGAAGGGCAAATGTGATCTCTCTCAACCAAAGTTGGAGCAGAGAGGGGCTGACATCTACAGGCCAGTCAGACTGAACTCAGTAGCGGGGAAACTGATGGAATCATTACTGACAGAAAAAACTGTGACATATCTAGAGAACAGTGGGATGCAGGATCTGAGGCAGCATGGGTTCACAGCAGGAAGGTCTTGTCAAACAAATCTGATAGATTTCTTTGAAAGGGTGACCAGAGCAAGTTGATCAGGAGGGGCAATGGATGTAGCCTATCTAGATTTCAACAAGACCTTTGTCTGCCGTCACACATAGGAGGTTTGTAAACAAGCTGGGTAGCCTTAGAATAGGAACAAGGTGGTAAAATGGGTCAGAAATTGCTTGAGCAGAACGACACACAGGGTGATGGTGAATAGAGCTAAATCTGAAGAGAGAGTGGTGACCAGTGAGGTGCCACAGGGATCAGTATTGGGACCAGTCCTCTTTAATGTCTTCATAAGCAACATTACAGAAGGGCTGAAAGGGAATGTATGCCTCTTTGCAGATGACACTAAGATCTGCAAGATGGTGGACACTTCAGGAGTGGAGAAAAATGAAAGGGATCTAAGAAAGCTAGAGGGTCGTCAAAGTGTGGCAGCTGAGATTCAGTGCAAAAATGCAGGATCATGCATTTGGGGCAAAGAAATCCAGGAAGGAATACGGACACCAAACAAAAAGTGCACCTGGGGTTGATTACATCCAATGACTTAAAGGTGACCAGACAATGTGATAAGGCTGATGGGAAAGCCAGTTGGATGCTGGGGTGCAGGGTAGAGGAATCACTAACAGAAAAAGGAGGTTGTGATGCCACTGTAAAAATCACTGGTGAGACCTCATCTGAGCATTGTGTCCAGTTCTGGATGCCGCATCTCAGGAAACATACAGACAGAATGGAAACAGTACAAAGAATAACAACTAAAATGGTCCAGGGGTTGTATCAGAAGCCGTATGAAGAGACTGAAATACCTCAATATGTATTCACTAGAGAGGAGAGAGAGGAGGTATGATAGAGACTTTCAAGTACCTCAAGGGTATCAATAAGGTACAACAGGGTAGCATCTTTCAGAGAAGAAGAGGTTTAAAAACAAGGGGACATGATATGAGACTAGAGAGGTGTAAACTACAGGGTAAGATGAGGAAGTATTTCTTCAGAGAAAGGGTGGTGAATACATGGAACTGCCTCCCGGTGGAAGTGGTGGTGGCAAAATGTTGGGGAATTCAAAATGCTTGGGACAAACATAAGGAACACTAACAACAGGGAACAAAGGGAAGCCACAGGTCAGGTAGAGAACGAAGTTTAAGCACTGGGTAGGAAAATAGATGGGTATGACAGGCCTTATCTGCCATCAAATTCTATGTTTCTTTGTTTCTAAAGACATCAACAGTTCTGAACTGTTCTTGAAGTATTATTGGCATCAAGCATATGCAATTAATGCTGTTATATCTTAGTTACTGCTGTGCAGTTAATGCTTTACATAAAGACACACATGACAGTTTTGAACAACTAGATACAAAATGAACATTTTCTTCCTTTAGTAAGGTGTCTGTAAACTGCTTTAACTGTCATTGCTTTTCTAAAAGACACAATTTTACTTTTTCTCAGATGCATGCATGCTTTAATAAACATGTTCAGACCCTCCATCATGTTACAAAGTCCTGGACTGTGTCTCCCAGCATTTGCCTCAGAAATCTACTGTTTCTAAATGGTATCTGGTCAAGAGCATGTGGGAATAAGAACATGGTAATAACCACTGGGAGAAAACAGCATAGCTGAAAACAGTTACAGGAAATTATAGCATGGTCATTCTAGTGCTATACCTGTAGCTGTTTTCAGTCGAAACCATCCACTATAAGTTTTGAGTGTTCCGCCTCCAGGGTGCTTGCAGCGCAACATAGCAGTTAAGTGATAGGCTGTAAATGACTGCAATGTCTGTCTGCTGTGGGCTTGAGTCCTCCTCATATATATAACGATGGGTGTGGGGCATAGTCCCCACAAAAAGTGTGGAACAGAGATCTGCCTCCATGGCCAGCCTCCCCAAGCTGCGTCCTCTGTGGAATAGTGCCCTAACACTGACTCCCCCCACTTGCCTGGCTGCCATTTCACATCTGTCCTGTGTTTGGCAGGGTACAATTAGCTCTGTTTCTGACTTTTCTGTTTTCCATGTCACTCTTTTGAATCTAGTTGTTAAGTTCATGCTGTTTTTGACAGCAATCTTTTCTATTAGCTTTTTGACCTAGTTCCTTTCTAAATAGCATAACCTGAATAGTTGTGTGCGAGGTGAAACAAAAAATGTTACCAGGCAATGGCAACAGTAAAATGTCTCACCTCATAAATAATCACCATGTGCTGTTCAGCTTAATTTAAATAAATGTAAGCAAATTTTTCTAAGGCATGCACCAGGCATGAAACTCAACTCTAGTAGTATGAATTACAATACACATTTTTCCATCAAACTGAATAATGACCATTATTATAAGTAAATGTCATCATGATCACTATAAAATGTCCATCATTCTTTTGTCCTGACCTTCAAACATCTGCCAGGCTTATACAGACACAAAATGAAGGTCAATCTTAAGTAAAACATCTCAGCATGCAAACAGGGATAATGACCTCCTGAAAATATGGATAGGTTCATGCCCCTTTTGGGATTAAAGGAAAGGCAATAGAAAATTGGGAAAGCAACATAAAATGAATCATTTGCTAAAGCATCAAAAGAAATTGGCACTTCCAAAAGACTTTTAGGATTTCATTAAGGCTAATAGGTGTGTGACTCAACCAACATTAGGGACTCAAATTTAATGTAATTTGGTTAAAAATCATTTCTTTCTCCACATGTTTAATAAACTGTGTTGAAGCATTTAAAGGGTTATTTCAATGTTTAGTCTTTCTTCCATTACACCACACACACACACACACAAAATCAATCAATCTATCTATCTATCTATCTATCTATCTATCTATCTATCTATCTATCTATCTAGTCTGAAGAATAATTTCCTGAAAATTGTACAAAGAACACATCTGATTTTACTAGATTTGTTAAAACATTAGAAAGCAATAGGAACTGAGATTGCTTTATAGATTTTGACAATTTTAAACACTTAACACATTCACTAAACAAGAGTAGTGAAACAAAGAAGAAAGAAGCCCTGGACTGTTTTGGATGCCAGTATCTTATGGATCAGTGTGGTACAAACAGGGCACCTCTCACCTTGCTCCTTATTCCATACCTGTCTAGTATGGGGAGTAATGTTGTATGGAATTTTCAAATTTCAGAAGAACAAAATTTCATGGAATTTTGAAATTACACTGAAATTACATCGACTTTTGCTGGAAACGGAATGGCATAATTCAGCAGCATAAAATGCGGAATGAGTTTTTCAGCAACATTTCCGTAGAATTTTATTCCACAAATCTCAATATTTTCTGCAGAAATGATTATGGAATGATTTTTCCTGGAAAAATGCTGTTCCGTGGAATATTATTCTGTGGATCACAGCAGGCGAATTCTGCAGAAGAACCAGTGAAATTCAGCAGAGATTCTGCTAGTGAAATAGACTCATTTCCATGCCAGTTTCACTGGTGGAATTCTGCATTCCACACAGCACTAGTGGAGAGGTAGTTCTGTTTCTTGAATCACTTATCCAATCCCATCAGCTGCAGCTCCATGAATAAGTTCACCTCCACAAACTTTCTTCATCTTCCAACCCACTGACTTGGGACTGCTGGCTTCCAATTTGGCTCAGAGATGCATATCCAATTAAAGAGTGAGGTGCCACTTGATACCAGGGAAAGATAAATTATTTACAGAGGCGGTGATTATAGGGTGAAGGGTGCCACTAGACAATAGGAAAATGAATTAATTATGGGGATACCAAACAAAGGGTGGGATGTGCCACTAGACACCAGGGAAATACAAATTTAATAGGGGACAGCAATTGGAAGGTGGTGGTGCCACTTGACACCAGGGCAACATTACATACAGAAAGGGTCAGGAAAGGGGTGGAGGCACCACTAGATACCAGGAAAGGAAGGTTCACTGCCTCACTGCAGCCCACAGCATGAGTTCCAGCTGTGGCTGCAGAAGTCAAGAATCACACTGTTCTCATACAGAGGATGTGGGTGAATGGCTTCTCTTGGTGAGCTGGGCACCCTAAATTTTGGTTGCCCAGAAAATATATTTCTGCCAAAAACCCAAAACACCAGAATCTAGCTAAACTGGTGCTGTTTAGTAGGTTCAGATGTTTCTTTGTTTTAAAATGCATAATTTGTATGCATGTTGAATGTTTGTAAGTTTAAACAGTAAAAAGAAAAATGCGCCATCTTGACTGTTTTTTTTCACCCACGACTAGAAAATCATAAAAATAATCACTTGTGATATGTGTTTTACCTTTTGCAATATATATTTTTTGCCAGTTGCACAGAAATTAACTCAAAAAGTTATAACTTTAAAATGGTATATTTTTCCACCCATCCTTTCAAAGGAAACCCTTGGTATGGGCCCCTTTAACCCTGAACATTTCATAAAAAAAATTCCATAGGATCTAGGCTGTAGATGAGCAAAAAAATCCCAATGTGGGAAACCAAACATTTTTGTTTCTGTTTTGGCACACCATATGATGTGAACTGTATAAGATATCATCACAAATCTTTCCTTGTCTTGAGATTCTGGCAGTCCAACTATACATGTCAAAGTTTGGGCTATTTCATCAAAGAACACAAGAGTTATTAAGGTGCAGAAAACAGGGTTTAACATTAAACAAGATACTCAGTCCTAACTATAGGGGTGCAACCACACCCCATTATATACATTCAAGTTTCAAGTTTATTTGCAGGAAAGCACCATTGAGCACAATCATTTACAAGGAGATCCTGGTATGAGAGTGAAGTACAGCAATACAAAACAATGGATAATTTTAACCTGAGTACAATTTACAGTAAGTGCAATTTACAGTGAGTACAAATTGCAGTGAGTAGTACAGTACAGGAACTTAAGCGTAATACTTTAACATAGTAACAATAATGCTGGCGGTACAGCACATTAGGGGACATGGGAAGCATAGATAATTTGAGATCAACACTTTGGTATGAAAACAATGATGAGGGTGGGCAACAATAATCAAGAATTCATGATCAAGAAGGAGAGGTAAACACTAGCAGCAGACTGCAGATGGTGCAGGGTTTCAGAAAATAGACATGAGATGATCCAGTTGCTGGAGGGTCATCACTGGGGAGACCACCAGCATTTCCCCACAGAATAATTGGGCAATAACAGATCAGGCTAGGAGTGGGGGAGGGCTTGGGGACTGAGGAGGGAGCATATTGTTGGCTGAGGTTCAATCAGGGAGTGAGGGGTTGAATGGAGGGAGGAGGTGGGCAGGGGAAGAAGTGCTGCAACAATTAGGTTAAAGCATGGAGGATAGATCTACCCACTGTGGGTAGACCTACCTGCTGTGACATTGGCAGGTTTCCTTGTAAACCCTGTTGAACAGAGATTTAAAGGAGTTTATAGAAACAATCTTGGTGACTTTGAGGGAGGTTTGTATTTGTTCCAGTTGCCTGGTATGGTATAGCTAATGGAAGCTCTGCCATGGAGTGTATGTTCTGAGCACATCGAGCAGGATGAAATTATTTTTACCAGGGAATAGCAGCTGTGGAATAAGTGAAAGAGGGAAGATATGTAGGTGGGAAGTTTGTGCAACAAAATTTTCAATGCCCATGTGCCTGTGTGTAGCAGCCTTCTTGTCACTAGAGAAGACCAACCTACTGTTGAACAGAGAGTGCAATGATGTGTTCTGTTGGGTGCTTTAGTTATGAAGCAAAGGCCATGGTGGTATAGGATGTTGAGCTTGTGGAGTTGGGACACAGTGCTGTTATTGTAAATAATGTCTGTATAGTCAGTGAATCGGAGGAAGGTAACTTGCACCAGTTTTTCCTGATTGCTTCAGGAAATAAGGATTTATTCTAAAGAAGAATCCTAATCTTATTTTTTATTTTTTAGAGAGATTCAATATGGGTGGCAAAGGATATTTTGTAATCTAACCACATGCCTAGATACTTGAAGGTATCCATGACCTTGAGAGTATCACCTAACAGGGTTTAAGTTTGAGCAGGTGTTGCCTAGCTGTGTATAAAGCATAAGCACTCATGAAGAAAGCACAAAGTCAAAAAGTAATTCAATGTTGTTTAGATTTATTGTGGTAAGTGAAGCCTGAGATCCAAACATCCTATGTCCCTAGGGCTTCAACCCCAATGCAAGACCTTTCTCAGGGATCCAGTCTGCCTGGGTGTGGAGGATAAATGAGATTGTGGGGGAGGAAACATATATATATATATATAGTGCCACTATAGTTAGGATTGAGTACCCTATTTAAGGTTAAATCTGACATTTGGCAGCTAAATAACTTTGCCACCATATCATTGATTTGCCTGACATTTGGTATGCACAGTGTGGTACCATAAATCTTTGGATCTGCCAAGTTTCGTTATGATCAGATGAATAGTTACGAACTACAGAGTGCCAAAATGCATAAATTATGGGCTTCACAATTTTTGCTGGCACAAAAGGTCACACGGTTTGTGTGACTGGTCCAAAACCTTCAGGAACATGCAGCTGGGGTCTCCGATGTGCCTTTCCAAGATTTCATAAAAATATTAACCGATTCAAATGTTATTCAAATAATACTGTTCCCCATTATAGTCTATAGGAAAAATTAACAAAATATTCAGAAGCGTCGCAAAATGCAGTTTTACTGTCGCAAATGACCCTTTTACTTTTGCAAACTGGCCATCTTGTTTTCAGTTGGTGGTCAGAGAAATGCTTACGTTTAAATTTGGGACCCTTTAGGAACACAATTGTGTTCACCTAATCGAGCCCGAGGATGCTAGCCATGTCTGTTTTTGGGTAAAACATCCCAGAAATGTTTTTGAATTTTGTAAACAGTAGTGTCATAAAGTACTTTCGAATATGCGATACTTTCATGATTTAGTGTTGTGATTTGCAAAGTACTTTGTGACACTATGCTCAAAACAACAGGGAATATTTGCCACCCTGCTGCAAAAGAACAATTTGGTCTTTTGGGCTGAAATTTGCAGGAAGAAAGCCAAGATCCAACAGATGTGCCTTTTGGTGGTTTGGTGACAAAATATTAGGGGCTGCAAGTTACGGCACTCAAAGTTGATGATTTTTCCCATAGGATAACATTACTCGTCCACCACGTCTTTTGGGTGCCCATATCTAGAAAACATTTCATGATATGGACTTTTTGGAAAATGCTTAGTCCTGCTAGGAGGCTAAGTGCAAACTAGCCAAGAAAGTCATAAATAATACGAGATTCTAAATTTTTTCTAAGTTCCTGAGATATAAGGAATTTAGTATTCCAAGTGCTCATTTTCTGGTATGAGGGTCATTATTATGGCTACATTCTTTCTATTCACTGTGCTTCTGAATGCACCTTTTGGGACAAAAGCATGCATTCTGTTACTATTAGTATTTGTGTTTACATTTCCACTTGCGCTTCCATTACCATTTTAGTTACCATTAACATTTGTGTCAACGTGTGTGTTACCATTTGCGTTTGCGCTTGTGTTGCGTTACTGTTTGCATTACTGTTTCCTTTTGCATCACCTTTTCATTACCATTTGTGTTTCTGTTAATGTTACCATTTGCATTTACGTTTGCATTTGTGTGACTATAACCGTTTGTGTTTGCGTTACCATTTGTGTTTGCATTTCTGTTACTGTTAAGCGTTAGCTTTGATTTTGAGCTTGCGTTTCCGTTTCCGTTTGTGTTACCATTTTTTGCATCACCATTACCACTAGTGTTACCATTATTGTTTGCATTTGTACTTGCATTTCCATTGCTGTTAGTGTTTGCGTTTATGTTTGCGTCACCGTTACCGTTATCATTAACATATCTGTTTACATTACCATTTCCATTTAAGCTTGCATTAATGTAACCATTTGTGTTACGTTTCTGTTTGCATCATTGTTAGCGTTACCATTGGTGTTTGTGTTTATTACCGTTACCATTTGCCTTTGCATTTCCGTCACTGTTTCGTTTGCATTGCCGTTTCCTTTTGTGTCACGTTACCGTTAGCGTTACTGTTATTGTTTTGCATTTGTACTTCTGTTTCTGTTGCCATTTCCATTTGCGTTTCTGTTTGCATCACCATTACTGTTATTGTTAGCATTTCTATTTATGTTACCATTACCATTTGCGTTTGCGTTTGTGCTTGCGTTGTAACCATTTTGTTTGTGTTTTGTTTGTATCACTGTTAGCATTACCATTAGCATTTGCATTAATAGTACCATTACCGTTTGTGTTTGCTTTTTGCACTTGCATTTACATTACCATTAACGTCTGTCTTATTGTTTGCACTTGTGTCACCATTGTTGTTAGCGTTTGAGTTTCGCTTACGTTACCATTTACGTTTGCGTGCCATTACCATCAACATTTGCATTTTGTTACCATTTGCATTTACATTTCTGCTTGCGTTTATGTTACCGTTTGTGTTATTGTTTCCGTTTGTGTCACCACTGGCATTCCTGTTTGCATTTGCACTAAACAGCACATTTTATGTGTGGATTATAACATTACACCTGTTGAACGCAGTTTGTGTGGCATTTGCAATACTTGGTCTACTATGGTACTTCTGTGCATTTACTAATTTTCATTTAACATCTGCATACATGTTTTGCACAATGAAGCGCAATAAATTTATTTTTGGCACTTCATACGCTGTTTTATGCTTGTGCTGCTCTGCAACTGTTAAAAGAGATTTTGATATGATTTGGTATACATGGAGTGGAATGGTATATCTATTGATTTACCAGTTCCTATTTCACTGGTACATACGGTTTTGCACAGTGAAGTGCAAAATAGTTTCTATTTTTTGCAATACTTTGCATGATGCATAGCGCTGCCAGTGTGTTATTTATTGTTCTGAAACTTGGCATGTAGAAAGATATTTGACCAAAGGCAGTGACAGTTTTGTTTGGTGAAACATGTTGCTCCATTCAGAGTTATTGCCATTTGAAGTTGGCCCCTTATGGTTAAAGATTTTTTGACTCCCAGGTCCCCATTTTAGCACATTTGACCCCACGAGTTCTGCCATTTTGTGGTGGAAGACTTCTTAAAGGTGCAGAAACATAAAATTGAATATCTCTGGAATGGTTTTGTCTTTTCACATGAAAGTTTTAGGGTGTTAAGTGGATGTCCTGGAGATGTGAATTATGCTATCTACATGTTGAGAAAATAATTCACTGCAGAGATACTACCTGATGCAATTACCATTTGGTCATAGCATTCTGCATGGTGCTACTGGCTTGAAATTTATAGCCTAGGTAGCCTTACTGGTACGGAGGTGCCTTGCAGTGGTTTGGTGTGTAAAACATAAACTGGTGTGGAATTATGCCACTCCAACAAATTAAAATCTGGTTCATTCTGCTTCAATAACTTTTGAACCATATGTACAATTAGCCTGGAATTTGGACTGTATAACGATTTCTAATACATCTTTGACTGTGACCATTTTTGGGTTGCTGGCAGTTCTGGTTGCTGAATTGTACCTATAAAGTTGTTTATGCAGTGGCACAGTGTGACCATTGAGCAGATGTTCACACAGGTCTGGACAAACAGTGTTCTATGGAACAAGTATTCTTTACCAATTTTTGGTTCCATTGGATATATAGTTCTTGTGCAGCAGAGTGGCAAAATGTTCTTTTCAGCACTCCTGTACAGTTTTTCCCGGCATGATGCTGTGCAACTGTTGGAGAGATTCAGATAAGATTTGTTATACATGTTGTAGTATGGTACATCTTCATTTACCAATTTTCATTTCACTCGGTCATACAGTTTTTGAGCAGCAACGACAAAATCACATGGGCCCTGCACTCCCACCACTCCATACCATTCATTACTTATAGTGCACATTCTCAAAAAGCAGGAAAATTCATGACAAAAACTCTGTTTAATGCATCAGTTAGGGTTGTTGAGGAAATTTGGTGTTAGGGTTGCCACCCTTGCACCCAGGCCCACCTCACCCCATCAACAGGCATCAGGGTGTGTGTTGGGGTCAGGTCCTAACTCTCACCCCATTCTCTATACTGCACCACCTCAGCTTATTTACACATGGAATGGTGAAAGAAAGTTAATAAACCCCAACGACACCCAGATGCCTGTTGGTGGGAGCTTAGGTGAGCATGGGGTGCAAGGTGGTAACCCTAGCACCAAATTTCCTCAATTTTCTCACTGTGGAACAACCCTAACCAATGCATTATACTGAGTTTTTGCCATGAATATATATTTATGCAATAGGCATAGACATAAATCCTATGTGATAACTCTGAGCTACTATGAGATAAATTCAAAATTTTACATTTATACACATAGTAAACGCATCATCACAGATTTATATGCATAGTAGATATGTCACAGTCACTCCAGAATTCATTTAGAATGTTCAGCCTCAGTACCAGTACTAACTATATTCAAATGCAAATAACTTTAAAATGAAAAAAGATAACATAGTGCTGTGAACATGAAAGTTGTGGAGCACAAAATTATCTACAAAATGAGTGGTATTTCATTTATAGATACCATATAGATTTTTTTATAATTAGCAAAAAGAGCAGAAAATGCAATTTTTGTTCACTTTTTGACAAACATATGCCAAAAAGATAAACAATCAAAATCAAATGTCCCTGCACTGACAGAAAGCATCACTATTGTATAAATGAAATATACAATGGTGAGCTGATAGATAATGATTTATCTACAGTACTATTTGACCTCGACATCTCACTTGTAGTTACACCACTGCTGGGTTACCTGAGGTCAAAACAGCACCTGTGTAGATAAATCATTTGTCTGACAGCTCACCACTGTTTATCCTTTATTTACACATCTCCCTCTCTCTCTCTCTCTCTCTCTATATATATATATATATATATCTATAGATATAGATATATATATATATATATATTATAGCTAGCAGTAGTGCCAATATAGTTAGGGTTATGTAGCCATTACTATGTTAAACTTCAAAGTTTGCACTTTAATAACTTTGCAACCGTTTGTCTGATTTGCTGGAAATTTGGAATGGAGGAAGATTTTGATAGATCTCTGGATCTGGAAATGTTTGTGTTGATCGGATGTACGGTTGTGGAATCATAGCGCACTCAGAAAGTGAAAATTCCCAACATTCTGATTTCTTTACATGTCCACTTTGGACTGAAGAATGCATGTGAGTGGGTTCAAATTGGTAGGCTACATGGGTCCTAGGTCGCAGATGTGCCTTTTGAACATTTTGTGTAAAAATCGTCTTCAGTTCAGAAGTAATAGCATTTTAGTGTTCCATTATATCCTATGGGAACATTTATATGTGCAGCTCGACAATTGTTGCAATAGTATTTTTTAGTGTCAAGCATGGCAAAATAGTGTTGTGCTGCCGCCATCTTGTTTTCAGTTAGCAAGAGAAAAACAATATGACTCAAAAATACTGCACTTTTGACACACCAACCATTGGGTTTACCTATCTGGGGCGTGAGGAACAGGAATCTGGCATTAGTTTTCACCAGCTAGTCTGGAAATGTGGTTTCAGAATTTTCTACTGTTTGCCATTTTGTGATCATGACACTATGGCAAACTGCTACTGACAATATGCATGACCATAAAAAATACAACTGCAACACTATATTTTACATTTGCAGTTGTATTACCATTATAAAGATATGAGTGTCACGATCATATTTTAAATGACCGTGGTAACACTGCACAACCACATTTTCTGAAATGCTGTTTTCTTTGTCACTTCATTGTGCCATTCAGTGGTTTGGTTCCAAAACATTCACCACATCCCTAGTTACAGCATTCCAAATTTGCAAATTTTCCCATAGGATAACATTGTGGTAGTCATTTTCTTTGTCACTTCATTGTGGTTCCATGCATTGTGGTATTGACCTGAAATTTTCAGGGTGCAAAGCCCTACACTTACAGGTGTGCCTTTTGGTGGTTTGGTACAGAACCAATGAACATGGCCATACTTACAGCACTGTGAGGTTTGGAAATTTTCCCATAAGATAACATTGCAGTGCTGGTTTTCTTTGTTGCCTTGTTGCCACAACATGCCTTGCGGTATTACCCTGAGCGTTTCGGGTGAAGAACCCTAGTCTCATAGGTGTGCCTTTTGGTGGTTTGCTGCGAAAACATTCAGCAGGGCCATAGCTACAGCATTCCAAATTTCCAAATTTTCCCCATAGGATAAAATTACAAAGCCCATGATGCCTTTTGGGGCCCATATCTCAAAAACGGTTTGAGATATGGACTTTCGATGAAAACATCTTAGCCTCCCACTACAGGGCTAAGTACAGAACTAGGTTACAAAGCCTTGAAACCCTGAAATTTGATTTTTTCTAACATGTACAGTTCCTGATGTATTTGCAAATTACTGTTCTAATTGGTGATTTTCATTTCATTGTCACGAGAACTGCACAATGTCATGATTACAATGATAATTGAATTTGTTTTCTATCTGCTATGGTTCCCAAGATATGGGCAAATTACTGTTGCAAGGCGGCTCCATGCTTCTATGTAACTGGAGCACAGGGCCCAGAGGGCCCACGCCCCACCCACACATACATTATGAACAAATAGGTGGCTTGGTGGGAGTGAGGGGCCCAAAGGGCCCCATGTTCCCACCAAGCTGACCATTTCTATTACTACTTACATTACACTTTTAAAAAAGAAATGAAATTCATTGCAAAACTTCATTAATGAATCAGTTAGGGTTGTTTCCATGCTGACAAAATGTGAAAAGTCAACATTAGGGTTACCACACACCACCACCACCGCAGCAACAAGCATCAGGGTGTGCGTTGGATAGTCGTGCCCAGATCTCACCCCATTCTCCTATGCTGCACCACCTCAGCTTCTTTACACATGGAATGGGATGAGAATTAGGCAGACGACCCCAAGGTACACCCCATGCCTGTTGGTACTATTGGGGTGGGGATGGGTGGTAGGGTGGTAATCCTAACGCTGGAATAAACCACACTTTTGTCAATGTGGAAACAACCTAACTGATGCATTAATGAATATATGTGTATATATATATATATATATATATATATATATATATATAGTAGTGGTACAGTAGTGCCACTATAGTTAGGTTGATTATCCACTTTATGGTTAAATCTCAAATTATGTATCTTAATAACTTTGCAACCATGTGATATATTTGTCTGAAGTTTTGCACGCATCATCTGGTGCCATAGATCTCTGGATCTGGCAAGTTGTGTTATGGTCAGATGTACAGTTGCCGAGCTACAGTGCACAAAAGAATGCAAAAAGACTTTTGTGTGTTTCTTTGCTCTCATCTACAGCCTGCACAGTTTGCATGTTTGGTCCAAAAACATCAGAGAACATGCAGCCAGGGTCACCAATGTGCCTTTCGAAGATTTTGTGAAAAAATATTAAGCGGTTCAAAAGTTATTCAAAAACAAGGTTCACCATTATAGTCTATGGAAAAGTTAACAACAAATTAAAGTTTTGCAATGCCAGTTTTGCTGTTGCAAATGACCCTTTACTTTCATGAGTCATCCATTTTTTTAGTTATAGCTCAGAAAAATGCCTGGAGTTTAAAATTGGGACCCTTTAGGAACACAATTCTTGTTGTGTTCCCTAGTTGGGTGCTGAGGATAACAGGTATATATATATATTTGGGGGTTAAACCCCCAGAATATATTTTAAAATTTTTGGGAAAAGTGCTTTCACAAAGTACTTTCATAAATGTGAAAGTTTCATAATTTTCAAGTATGGCCAAAACAACAGAAATCTTTGCCACCATCCTGCAAAACAACCGTTTTGGACTTTTGAGCTGAAATTTGCAGGGAAGAAGCCAAGATCCCACAGATGTGCCTTTTCATTTGTTTGGTGCCAAAGTATTACAGGCTCAATGTTACAGCATTCAAACTTGACAATTGTTCCCACAGGAAAACATTATGGCATCCACAAAGCCTTTCAGGTCCCGTGTCTTGAAAACGGTTTGAGATACAGACTTTTTGTAGCAAAAATTTTTAGGTCCCGCTAGAGGACAAGTGCAAAACTAGCCTGGAAAGTCATAAATAATACGGAAGTTTAATTTTTCCTACCTCGTATGGTTCCTGAGATATAAGCAATTTAGTATTCCAAGTGTTCATTTTCCTGTCCGAGGCCACTATTATGTCCACATTGTTTGTATTCACTGTTCTTCTTGATGTACCTGTTTGGGACACAATGCATGTGCGTTAACATTACCATTAACGTTAGCGTTAGTGTTTGAGTTTACATTTGTGCTAGCATTTCTGTTACTGTTTGTGTTAGCGTTTCCGTTTGTGTCCGTTTGTGTCACCATTAGTGTTACCATTACCATTACCATTTGCGCTTTTGTTTGCATTACTGTTTGCATTTGCATTTCCGTTTGCATCCCTGTTAGCATTACCGTTAGCGTTTGCATTTACTTTACCATTACCATTAGCATTTGCTTTTGCATTTGCATCACCCTTCCCATTACCATTTGCTTTTACATTGCCATTTGTGTTACCATTTGTGTTTGCATTTGCATTATTGTCACTGTCAGCAGTTGCATTTGCGTTGGCATTACTGTTACCATTGCTGTTTCCATTTGCTTCACCATTACTGTTACCGTTACTATTTACGTTTGCGTTTCTGCTACCATTGCAGTCAGGTTTGTGTTTCTGTTTGCATTTGTGCCTGTGTTTCCGTTATCATTTGCATTAGTGTTTCCATTTGCATCACCGTTACTGTTACCATTAGTGTTACCATTTGCATTTGCATTACCATTAACATTTCCTTTGGTGTCACTGTTAGCATTACCATTGTGTTTGCTTTTCTGTTACGTTACCATTACCATTTGCCTTTGCATTTCGTCACCATTACCGTTAATGTTTGCATTTGCATTATCGTTTGCGTTTCCATTTGCATTTCTGTTTGCTTTTGTGTTTGCGTTACCATAACCATTAGTGTTTGTGTTTACATTTCTGTTTTCATTGGCATTACCATTACCATTAGCATGTGCATTTGTGTCAATGTTAGTGTTACCATTACTGTTTGCGTTTGTGCTACCATTACCATTAGCATTCACATTTGTGTTTGCATCACTGTTACAGTTAGCATTACTGTTAGTGTTACTGTTAGTGTATGCATTACCGTTACCATTAGTGTTAGCATTACTGTTACCATTAGCATATGCGTTACCGTTGGCGTTTGTGTCTGCATTTGCATTTACATTTGCATTATCATTTTTGTAACCATTTGCATTTGTGTTACCATTGGTGCTTGCATTTGCATTTGTGTTTACATTTGCGTTATAATTTTTGTAACTGTTTGTGTTTGCGTTACCGTTTGTGCTTGCATTTGCTTTTGCATTACCGTTACCGTTAGCATTAATGGTAGCATTACTGTTACTATTTTCATTACCTTTAGCACTTGCATTTGCTACCGTTACCATTTGGGTTTGCAGTTGCGTTTACTTTACTGATAGCATTACCGTTAGCGTTAGTGTTACTGTTACTTTACCATTACTGTTTGCATTTCTGGTACCGTTACTGCTACAATTAGCGTTACCTTTACAGGTACCATTTGCATTTGCGTTAGCATTTCCATTACTGTTCATGTTTGCATTTTGCGTTACCATTCACATTACCATTATCGGTTGTATTTCCATTTCTGCTTACATTTGCGTTCATATTTGTGCTACCATTATAGTTTGCATTACTGTTTGTGTTACCGTTTGCATTTCGTTTGTGTTTCCATTTGCATTACCATTACAGTTACCACTAGCATTACCGTTAGCATTTGCATTTCTGTTACCATTGCCTTTAGCATTACCATTATCACTACCATTAGCATTAACATTACTATAATTACTGGCCACAATTTTTTTCATACAAAATCGAGTTATAATTTGCTGTTATAACTACCTCAGCCAGTTATAATGGCGAACACGCCGCTCACTGTGCTCTAGAGCACAAAAGAGACACAAAGAATCAAGAGAGCTTAACAAAACAACTAACTGACTCACAGTCTCACAGCTAGGTGTCCTGTCAGATCCAGCGTTGTTCTGTCAGACACAACACAAAACCAAGCAGCATTAAATTATTTTTTTTAAACTCTGTTACTTCAAAAGGCTGCACTTAGAATAGGTAGGCTGCACTGACCCAAGTAATTTTTTCTAAGGGTATTTCCCTGTACTTTGTTTTCAATCACTGCAGCACCAAAAGTGTTTTTTAATGCAGTCCTCGGTTTGGATGGTTACCACAATGCACAAGGCGACGCCACTATTACCTTTACTTTTTACACTACAAATTATCTGAAGTTACACTTCATTTAAGTGAGTCGTCATTACTCTGGACACCAGAACATTAAAATGCTCTCTCCTTGATGAGCGATAGAGAAGGAGGCTGAGCCTCTTGAAATCAGGCTCCGAAGAGGTGGTGACATCTCAATAGTGGCGTCTTGGGTGGCTCAGTCACTAAGGAAACCAACTCTTTGCCATTGCGAAGCTCCCTCGTATTCTCTTATTTAACTTTTTAGCTATCCAACTGCTTTCTGAGGAGCCATCCTTTAAATTCAAGGTTCAAATATGCTTTTTATGGCTACATTTTCGAGTCTTGGGAATAATGCGAGTCTGTTGACAGTATCGAGAATAAATGTGGTGGAAGTATTTGTACATTTGTTTTGTATACTCACCTAAAAAGAAAAAGCACTCCACTTTCACACACTCCCTAACCCACGGTGACCTAACGCTTTCCTCTTCTCTTCCAACATGTTTTAAAATAATAAAAACTGCAATGTTATACAACCACCACAAATGAATTCTTCATTATACACCACTGCCTTGCTCATTTATTTGCAAATTGAACAGATTATTGCTAAAAAAAATTGTGACCAGCAATTATAATAAATAAAGTAATAGCAGGTGGTTATTTAAAATTTACACAAACCCTCGGTGTGGATGCCTATATAAAACTGGCCGCCTCTGGGGTTTATGAGGGCATCCCACACCCGGTGTGTAAAATTCTACAATAACCACCGCCTATACATTATTCTCTATATTACCATTTGCATTACTGTTAATGTTACTGTTATCATTAGTGCTAGCATTACCATTACCATTACTGTTACCCATAGCATGACAAATCACTGTTACTAGGTTTTCTTACACTGCAGGACGGCACTATGGCATCCTGTTTCTGTATACATGGAACCCAGGACACAGGGGCCTGTGCCCCACAAACACATGTGATTAGATGGAATTGGCAAGTTGGTGGGGCCCCGCACTCCTACCAAGACATACCATTCAATATTTATAGTTCACATTCTCAAAAGGAGGAATTAATGTCAAACAACTCTGTTAATGCATCAGTTAAGGTTGATACATAGTGACAAAAGCAGATAAATTTGGTGTTAGGGTTTAAAACACTAACTCTGCATTCCCCACCCTACCACCACACACACACACACACACACACACACACACACACACACACACATACAGTAGGGAAGGACCAAGACAACACAACCAATCACAGACAACCAGCAGCAGATAACAGAAATAACATACAGATCTCTAAACCACAACACCCCACCCCCATGCTGCCATCTTCTATGCAGCAAAAGATGTTGAGGGTCTCGCATGGGTCGTCAGTCCTAACTGTCATCCTGGATGTTTCACTCCACCAAACACATATGATTAAAGACAACTGGGCAGCTTGGGCCTACGCTGCCACCAACACACAACACAGAGTATATGCTTTTGGGGCTTTAGAAGCCCTAAAACAGCATTTTGGACATTTTCTGAAAATAGTTTATCAAAACACTTTCCCAAAAGTGAAAGTTTTGTGCTTTACATTTGAGAAACTTTTGTGTTTGCTAAACTATTTTGTGAAAGTACTTTACATGTTTTTGCAAATGTAAAGTGTCGTGCTTTCCGTTTACGACACTTTCGTGTTTCGACAGTATTTGCAAAACTATGCTCAAGATAACACACATCTTTGCCATCCTCCTGCAAACTAAAGGTTGGGTCTGTTGGCCTGAAATTTGCAGGGTGGCAAGCCCTCATCACACAGATATGCCTTTTGCTGGTTCTGTGCAAAAATAGTTAAGGATCACAAACTTACAGTGTTTCAAAATTGAGCAATTTGCCATAGGCTAACTTTGCTGGGACCATCATGCCTTCGGCATCCATATGTTGAAAATGAAGTGATGTACAGAGTTTTTGATACTGGCAGCTTGCTTCATCTTCAGGTGAACTAACCTGCTGGAACAAGTTTGGAAATACTGTATGATACCTACAGTTGATTTTTCCCTACTTGCTATGGTAACAGAGGTATACACCTCCTACTGGTTGTCTGTGATTGGTTGTGTTGCCGTGGTCCTTCCCCTACTTGCATGTATGTGTGTGTGTGTGTGTGTGTGTGTGTGGTGGGGTGGGGGATGCGGAGTTAGGCTTTTGAACCCTAACTCTAAATTTCCCTGCTTTTGTCGCTGTGTAACAACCCTAACTGATGCATTAACAGAGTTTTTGCCATAAATATATATTATAGAGGAGTGGTTGCACCCTATAGTTAGGGTTGAGTAGGCACTTTAATGTTAAATCTTAAATTTTGCATGTTAATAACATTGCAACTGTCCAACTGATTTGTATAAAATTTGGAATGCATGGTCTGGTATGGGAGAGCTCGTGATTTACCAAGTTGTGTTTTCAGTCAGACATACAGTTTCTATGCAGCGAAATGGCAAATAATGCATTTTCACCAGTTTTGATGCATTTTATGCCTGTGGTGCTGCAACCACACCATGTGGTCTTTTGGTCTGAAACTTGAAATGTAGAAAGAGGATGAGACAAGGAACAATCCAGCATTGGTTTGATAACAAAATATTAATCTGTTCAAAAGTTATTACATTTTAATTTCTGAGTTCTGAGCATGCTCAGTTCACTCAAAATTTATATGTATATTTTGCAAATGATAAATGGTTTCACGGTCAAAGATTTTGTCAGCTTGCAAAACAATAATCCTAGTCCATCAGAAAAATTCTTTGTGAGCCGCCATCTTGTTTTTAGTTTTCCAGTCAAACAAAATGTTGTAGCTTTCTCAATGGGTGACTTTGGGCCAAATGAGGCATAGTTTTTTCAGGGTGATGCCCTTTACAAAGCCATCTCTTCGGTTTGCTTCATTTCTGTCAAAAAATATTTTTTTTAAAAATTAAAATTCTTCTTTCTCGACTTGCTAATGATCTTCTCTTGAGCCTGCAAAATCCTAGTCTGCAAGATGATCCTAGTCCATAAGCTTTATTCATGAAGGGATGACCAGATAGCCAGAATTTTATGACCAGATGACCCTGTGGATGACCAGATGGCCCTAGGGACAACCAGATGGCACAGACTGGCACAACCAGATGTCTGCTCATGGACTAGGATTTTGTTAGGTTGTGCCTAGCATTTATCTCGTGATCAAGGATTTTGCTATCTCATGACTGAAAACATTTTAAAGGTGTAAAAACTTTAGAATTGTATAGCTCATTAACGGTTTGGTCTTTTACTTGAAATTTACAGGGTGTTGAGGGATGCCCTGCAGGTGTGAATTATGATGTTTAGGTGTTGGGGAATTAAGTGGCTGCATAGATATGCCATGATTAAGTTTACATTATCCCCATAGGATTACATTGCAGTGTCTGTCACACCTTTCGGTGCCATTATCTCGAAAACTAAGTGAGATAGAGAGTTACATACTGGTGGCACAGAGCACCTTCTGGTGCTCTGTGCCACTGGAACAAGATTTTAAACCATAGTAAGTCTGCAATGGAATTTTTTCATAGGTTGCACAGTTAATGAGATATTGTCAAATTTGTGTTACAAGGATTACTTGCTGTATATGGTTGCTGTATAGCTATGCATAAGTGGGTCCTGCACTCCCACAGATGCATATTGTTATGCAGTAATGGACAACTTGGTGGTAGTGCAGGCCCGTTCTCCCACCAATACTTGTTTTTACTAGTTATGGTACACTTTTCAAAAAGTAGGAAATTCAAGGAAAAATCTGTGTTTAATGCATCAGTTAGGGTTAAAGTGACAAAAATGAGGAAATAAAATGTTAGGGTTGAGTACCTAACCCCTCATAACTCACACACCTATCCTCCACAGAGTGACAGACACCAGGGTGTGCCATGGGTCATGAGGCCTAACTATTACCCCATTCTGTTTTACTGTAGCATGTAAGCCTGCTTACACATAAAATGGTGTGAGTTGGGCCTAATATTCCATGGCACCCCTGGCATCTGTCAGTCTGTGGAGGATGGGTGTGTGGTTGTGGGAGGTGTTGGTTCTCAACCCTAACAGTGCATTTCTCACTTTTCTCACTTTAGCCCTAATTGAGGCATTAAATGCAGTTTCTTAGCTATATATATATATATATATATATATATATATATATAGAAGGTACTTCTATGTTAAACTTGAAATTTGTATGTTAATAACTTTGGACCCATTCAACACATTTGCATAAAATTTGGTGCGCTCGGTGGGTATGGTATATCTCTTGATTTGCAAGCTGTGTTTTGGTCAGACTTATGCTTTTGGACACAAAATGTTAAAAATGTACTTTTGACAGTTTTGTGGGCAGTTTTCAGATTTTGTCCCTGGCACTGCATGGCCATCGTGTGGTCTGCTGGTCTGAAACTTGGCACATAGAAAGAGCTTGGGTTAAGGAACATGCCTTATTTTGTTTGGTGAAAAATATTAATCCATTAAAAAGTTATTAAACTTTATCTCCCATTTTAAGTCTATGGAAACTTACATCAAAAAATAGTCTTGCTAATGATCTTTGATCACGAGCCTGCAAATTCTTTGACTGCAAGATTCTTTGATCACGATCTTCGTTCACAAGGGAGGGATGAGATGGGCAGATATTTGGGTTGGAAAAATCAAATATCTCAGTCCAGGGTGACTTGTGAAGTCAAACTAAGATGGTTTGCCTAGGGGCTTCCCTCTATCAAGCCATGCCTTTGATTTTATGTAGTTGTGTCAAAAATGAAGTTTTAATGTTTTTAAATTCTTTGATCACAAGCCTGCAAATTCTTTGGTCACTAGATTTCTTTGATCATGAGCTTAGTTCGTGAGGGCTGGATGAGATGGCCAGATTTTTGCTGCACCAGATGTCTCTGGAGGGACCAGATAGCCCAAATTTCATGACCAGATGTCCTCACGATCAAAGATGATCTTTGATCATGAGATTGCAGACAATTTTGTGATCAAAACATTTTTAAAGGTGCCAAAACTTTAAAATTAAATATCTCGGAAACAGTTTGGTGTTTTAAGTTAAAATTTGGAGGGTGTCGATGGGATGTCCTGTAGATGTGAATTATGGTGTTTAAGTGTCCACAAATATATTTGTTGCAGAGATATTGTGTGACACACTTACATTTGCTGATAGTGTTCTGCATTGTGGTAGTGGCCTGAAATTAATAGGGTAGCTAGTCTTTCTGCCACAGAGGTACTTTTAGTGCTTTGTGTAAAATGTAAACAGGTGCAGAATTATGCCTCTCTGATGAATGAAAATCTAAAACTTTAAAATGAAATATCTTGGAAATGGTTTGGTCTTTTAATTTGAAATTTGAAGGTGTTGAGGGAATGTCTTGTAGATGTGAATTATGGTGTTTACATGTCAGAAAATTAATTTGCTGCAGAGATATTGGGTGACACAATTTACGTTTTGTGGATAGTGTTCTACTTGTGGTATTGGCTTGGCATTTAGAGGTAGCTAACCTTACTGCCATGGAGGTAATTTTCAGTCGTCAGGTGTGTAAAATGTAAACAGGTGCGGAATTATGCCACTCCAATGAATGAAAATTTGTTTAGTTTCAATCTGGTGGAAGTGTGGGCCAGAAAGGGCCCTGTGCTCCACCAATACATATGATATTCAGTACTTGTACTGTTATGTTAGGCAGACATTTGCAGGTTGGTGGAGGGCCGGCTCCTACAAACTTGCATGACATTGTACTTTATTATGCTTTCTCAAAAGTAAGGAAATTCTTGCAAAAAATTGCATTAATGCATCATTTAAGATTAAAGCACAAAAGTCAGGAAATGATACCTTTAGAGTTGCCCTACCCACATATCATGTACCATCCCATCCTCCACAGACTGACAGATGCGGGGTGTGTCATTGGGGTTGTGAGGCCTAAATAATAATAATAATCTTTATTTATTATATAAAACTAATAAAAACAACAGTAATAAATACATAATAAAATCATAAAATTACACAGTTAGTCACAGTATGCCTTGTTCCACAGATATGTCTTCACATGCCTGCTTAAACCCCCTGTCACGCACTCCAGAATCAGACGGGTAGGGAATTTCAAAGGGCTGGTGCCATGTATGCAAAATGCATGGGCCCCTGAAGATTTTAGAACTACCCTTGGAATCTCTAGCAACCCATCGTCTGCTGAATGGAGCAAGCGTCGAGTAGTAAGGAGACAGGAGCTCTTTCAGGTAATCAGGGCTGAGTCTGTGTAGAGCTTTATAGGTCAGTAATTTGACCTTGATGGTGATCTGCCACTGAACTGGCAGCCAGTGCAGTTGCACAGCACTGATGTAATATGGAAGCCGAGGAGTCCCCATCAACAGCCGGGCTGCAGCATTCTTCACCAGCTGCAGGCAGTGGATATCAACCCCAGAAGTCCAAAGTAAAGGGAGTTGCAATAATCAAGGTGCAAGGTCACAAAGGCATGGATCAGTGTAGGTAAATCACCGGACAGAACAAGTTGCTTGATCCTAGAGATGTTTCTCAGATGGTAAAGGATGACTTAATAACGGATGACACCTGAAATCATAGTGTCAGACCGTTGTTGAGTAACACCCCATGTCCCACACCAATTCAGAGGTCAGGAGCTGGGAACCCCAGGAAAAGCCCCGAGAGATGACCAGCCCCAGCCCCTGTCTGGCATCCTGGATCCACAGCCATCATCTCAGTCTTCCTGGTTAAACTTCAGCTGGAATTCATCCAATCCAGGATTTCAGTGAGGCAGTTATTAAATACCAGAGTGCTCCATCCTGGTCAGGTGCAAAGACAGGTAGAGCTGGGTATCATCAGCATAGCAGTGAAACCTCAGCCCATACCATCTTACAATGTCTCCAAGGAGCAGCATGTACACAGCAAATAACATGGGACAACACAGAGCCCTGAGGGACCCACATGACAGAGAGAGGGTCAGAGGAATAAATCCTCAACACCACCCTCTGAGTTCTGCCAGTGAGGAAGGACCTAAACCATCCAAGGACTGAACCTGTCAGGCCACAGATGAACCTCAGGTGCTCGAGCAGTACCCCATGATCCACGGTGTCAAAAGCTGGTGAGAGATCAAGAAGCACCAAGATGGACCAGTTCCTTCGATCTGTTGCCATCAGGAGATCATTGAGCAGCGAACCAGCTCAGTCTCGTACTATGCCTCTTTCTAAAACCAGATTGGAGAGGTTGTAGATGCTATGGATGGTCAAATGGTTCTCCAGCTGTACAGCCACTACTTTCTCAATTACCTTCCCCACAAAAGGAGGTTAGAGATAGGTCTGTAGTTCTCCAGGCAGTCTGGTTCCAAAGAAGGTTTCTTCAAAAGGGTAGTCACCACAGACTCCTTCAAGGAGCTAGGAAGCTCACCCAACTCAAGGAGCACCAGCCTATTTGCATTAAGACTGGGCTGATAATATCACAACAATCCATAATCAGGAAGTTGGGCCTGGGTCTAAACTACAGCACGTGGGGCACACACCTGGACAATCCACATAAAATCCACAATCTCCAGCTGGTCGGAAGGTACTCCAAGTGAGCGAGGACAGTGGCCAAGTGCTGATTATCAACAACTCCCATAAAGTGTGTCGATTGAATCTCTGCCCTGATGTCTGCCACCTTATCAGCAAAATACTGAGCAAGCTCCTCACACTCCAATTGTGAAGTGTCACCCATTCTTTTTACTGTGGCATGTCAACTTGCTTACATGGAATGGGGTGACATTTGAGGCGTCAACCCAATGACACACCCGGTGTCTGTCAGTCTGTGGAGGATGGGGGTACATGATATGGGGGTAGGGCCAACCTAAAGGTCTTGTTTCCTGACTTTTTTTGCTTTAACCCTAAAGAATGGATTAATGTAGTTTTTGCAAACTATATAAATATCTATCTATCTATCTATATATATATATATATATATTTATATATATATATATATATATATGTGTATATTACTGTGTGCTATTAGTAACAGCATTGGAATCCTTATTTATCTTACTTTCCATGCCTCAGGAGCAGGATAAAATACTGTACTGTAGATTGCAAAAGATGCAGGGGAGATCTTGAAAGATTTATTTTACAAATATTGTTTTACTAACTAGTGGTGGAGCAACGGTGCAAAAATCTATCTTTTATTTCTTTCCACGTGTTTTCACCTAGGGAAGATGGATTTTGCCATTCCTGGAATATTTACAGGGGCCAGACCTGTGGTCTAGAACCTTCAGCCTACTCAAATCAACACATGAACTACTGATGTTTGCACTAGCAAAATTTGCACAACAGGTTTTACAGTATGTTGCTAATAAAAGCCTTAGTAAGAAGTAAAGATTATGGAGAGCAAAAATTAATATACAGAATAACAGAAGGTGATCAAGTAATATTTAAGACTAACCTTGGGTTATATGTGTGATAAATTGTGCAATAATTATAATATATCCTCTTTTTAAGTAAAAGATGTTAGAAGGTTTTATGTGCTATGTCTAATATGTATGTCTCCTTTTCTACGGTAACAAAAGCTTTTTATATTCATGTTTTGTACCAATAAACTTACTGGGTTTATGGGTTGGATTGGGACAAAAGAAGGCACAAGGCCCATCGGGATTGTCCCCACAACAAAGTGGATCATTGATTCAAATAGTATTGAGTATTAAGCCATAAAATCTAACTGAAATTTAAATGATTCAAAATTATCTGTATCAAATAGATATTTTGCTAACAGATTCTAAGATTTAGCAGCTCGAATTGAGAAAAAGTTATCACTTTTTTTGTATTGGCCCAGTCCACAGTTAATTGTTTATTGTGGCATCTGCCCACTATACATTTTGGCTAAAGATAAGTCTGCATTGTTCTCTTAGTATTGGATATTTAAATAATTTATATGTAAAAGAATATCCCCGATATCTTCTTACCTCAAGGGAAAGAAACCAATTTTCCTTAGACGAGATTCATAACTAAGGGAATGTAAGCAAGGTACCAATTTAGTAAATCTTCTTTGGATTAACTCTATTCTCTTAATGTCTCCTTTAAGACAGGGAATCCAAAAGGTGAGGCATAATCGAGATGAGGTCTAATGTAGGCCATATAAAGAGGTAGTAGGCAGTGCTCCGATGTACTAATACATGTTCTTTGAATTTGTTTCATTATAACATTAGCTGATCTAATCACTTTATTGTAATGATTATTCAAGGATCACTTATTATCTATTATGATACCCAAATCTCTTCATAGATGGTAGATTTTAACAGAGTTTTATTAAGATAATAATTTGTCTTTGGATTTTTAGTACCAAAATGAAGGACCAACACTTATCGGTATTGAAAAGCATCAAGTTTTTCTGTCCCAAAGTTCAATACAGAGAAAATCATTTCAAGAGATTTTATGGCAGGTACTATATCGACCTTACTACCCAGTTTTGTGTCATCAGCAAATTAAGACAGATGACTATATGGAGAGACATGCATATCACTTATGAAAACATTAAATAACAATGGTCCCAACACAGAACCCTGCAGGCCTCCACTAGTAACTCAACCTAAAGCTGAAAAAGAGCTGTTTATTTTAACAGTTTGAAACCTATTTTGCAGCCAACTAGCAGTCCACCTAATAAGATAAGAAGGAAAACCTAACCCACATAATTTATTAATCAGAGTGGAATGAGACAACTTATCAAAAGCCCAGCTAAAGTCAAGCAATATAGCATCTGATGGAATTTTAGCATCCAAATATGTACTTATGTGATTATAGAAAGAAATAGGATTTGTAGAACAAGAATGGCCTTCTGAAAAGCCATGTTGAGTCCTATCATAGATACCTAGGATGTTCATTTGTTTCTCAAACAGTGCTTTACAAGACGTTCCATTGCTTTCCTATTATAGAAGTGAGACTAATAGGCCTATAGTTATGTACGTTAGATTTATTGCCCTTCTTGTAAACTGGAACCACAATGGCAAAACGCCAGTCTTCAGGTATGTTTTCCTCAAGTAAGGACTTGTTAAACAATAACATTAATGGATAAGCTAATGATTTAGCTGTACCAATAATAAGCTTTGGACTTATATTGTCAGGTCCTAGACTTGAATTTTTATTAATTTGTAAAGATCCTGTAAAATATCATCAGAGCAAAAAGTCAGGGTATGAGACGGTCATTATTTATAACCAGACATGTGTCAGATGGATTAAAAAATAAGTGTTAAAGTGATCTGCTGTCTCAGTATCTATATTAAAAGGAATCCCATTATTCAATATAGAATCCAAAGTATTATTATTACCTTTTTACTATTAATATAACTAAAAGAGATTTATAACTAGTCTCAGAATGAGCTAGTTTAAATTCAAATTTTAGCTTAGCATATTTAATTGCAGATTTAAGTGAAGAAACCACAGTTTTATATTGTAATTTAATGTGGGAATTGGGATATTTTTAAGTTTTTAAACAAGATTTCCTTTCTTGTAATTACTTTCTTAATAGTTCTGTTGAACCAAATAGGAATTTTACCTTTATTATTATATATCTTTTGGTAGATACAAACATCCTTTCCAGGTAGTGTATGAAATCTTTAATTCTGTCCATGCACTATTTACTGATAAGTCCCTAAATTTTGCCTCCCAATCAATTTCAATGATATAAGAATTAATTAAATCAAAATTAATGTTATTGTAGTCCTTATATGTACTAATATTACAGATTTTTGGATTAGTAATATTTAAATTAAAGTTGATAGAATTATGGTCACTGTTTCCTATAGCTGCCGATGTTACTATACCAAAGACCTTATTTTCAATGTTACTAAGAACTAAGTCTAATAAATTTAACCTCTAGTGGGGAATCCACCAGTTGAACCAGTCCATAATTTACACATGTAGAAATAAATATTTTTCTTGTTCAGTAATGCCAGATAATGTAGCCCAATTGATACTGGGAAAATTAAAATCACCCATAATCAAAATGTCTCTCTTATCCACTATATCAGATATTACATTTGTCAAATCAGAAGTATATGACATATCCACAGATGGAAGTCTATAACAAACACCCAGAGTAAGCTTAGAATGACCTTTTGTAGAATAGAAACCCAAATAGATTCAGTAGGTAGAGACAGGTATTTCATATGAAGCAATATCCTCTAACATACAAACATACCTCCCCTAACGATCAACTCTATCCTTATGATAGAGTTTAAAGTTTTAAATTTCCCTAGTCCATCCAGAAGAGGAGTCCCACCATGTTTCAGTGATTGCTATAATATGAAGATCCTGTCTGATACATTTTAACTCTAATTCAGATTTTTTAACCTATTTAGGATCTAACATCAAATAAGAGGAAATTACAATTTTATTTCTTAAATATTTACTAGTCCCATTAAGAGAATTGGTAGAATAACCATTCTCCACCCTGCATTAGTTTAAATGGTTGTTACTAACAGAGCTTATAGTTTTACCTAACAATGAGCTTCCACGCCTACTGAGATGGAGACCATCCCAGCAGAACAGTGAATCCTACCATAAAAATTTTCCCAATGTGGGATACAATGGATATTTTGTTTGAGGCACCATTTTCTTAACCATTCATTCATTCATTGATTTGATCTTAGCGGTGATTGAATCAGTTGCTCTAGGCTCAGGGAGAATTTCAGAGAAACAAACTGTGCATCCCTTTTCAATTAGTAGATTGTATATTGCAAAATAGTCTTTGTTTATTTGTAAGGGTGTGTGCTATATAAGTCATTTGTTCCTGCATGCATAATTACCAGGGGTTAGGACCTGCAGAAGAGAACTTGAACTTGAACTTCCCATGTGTGTGTCAACCAGTCAGTGAGTGAGAGAGAGTGAAAAGTAGACTGTTGTCTGTAACTCAAGGTCACAATATCTCTCAGTGGGACTCTTTCTTTGGAGTGGCCTAATGGTGTCCCTCTTCTTATCACCTTGTGGGTCATATGGCACTGTAAATTGTTTGTGTACCAGCTATGTATGTAGTATGCCTGCCACAAGAGCATCTAAGATATGCAGACAACTATTGTGAGCTATCATTTTTAGCATCCAGTGTAGCTGTATTGCCATAATGTCCTTATTTGTTGTGGGTGTGTTGTTGATAAGAGTAGAAAAAATGAAGAGAAGAATGGGAGGAAAAAGGTATGCGGAGAGGAGGAGCAGACAGATGTACTTATATTTAAAGTAAAATGTGTTTACAGTGTATGGTGGAATGCTGTTCCACATGGAAATCCATGCCTGGAACAGCGTTGTTATGCTGCACTCGGTGCATCGTAATGTTGTTGGGCTGCCTCAGTATGTTACTAGTGCAGCACAACAACATCAACGAGGGCACGGGCGCGCATTTGAACAGCCATGGGTGGTGAGGAAGTAAGCAGCCTGACAGAACTGCTGCCTAAGTAAGGCTTTTTCTTTACTGAGAACCTGCTTGGGGGATAAAGGCATGCCACTGATGGTTTCCTTACACTATTAAAGATTGTGTATCAGCAACCATACACAAACAAGGCAGTTGAACAATCTTGAGGTTTGCATGGTAACGGACCTCTCAAGCTTTAGTTTTGAGGTCTCCGGTTACCACAGAAACTCTCGATAGTATTAACTGCTTTGTTGTGTATGATTGCTCATACACAATCCTCTATGTTACTAATGTTGTATTTTAACAAGTTGGTATGTATTGTTTTGTACCAATATTTTATTGTTTTAAAACTTGTTGCTTGTGAAATGGGCAGTTTTGATCGTCAGCTAATAAGTATAAAAATTTAAATTAAAATGAAATGTACTTTCATGGCAGTTTCACCAAGTACAAATTCTGCAACTAATTGTGCTGGAGATCGGAACTAATCATTGTGGAACAGGGGCAGGGAGTATTGGCCATGGGGCTGTGAATACAAGTGCTGCTAGGTTTCTAATAGTACAGCCAAAGGAACCTTTGTTCATTAGTCACCACAAAACACAGGTTTCACTCAAACTGCAGTGCTGATGATACCATCCTGAGTTATTAAGAGGCACACCAGTTCCCTACTCCTTCTAAGGATTTAAGTGATCCATTAAGAATGTAAATTCTACTTCCCAAAACAAAATTATTTTGCATTCTGTGTCCCGTTGTTTAGTATCATCACCCAAATTGTCAATAGTGGCTTTTTGAAACAGCATATACACCTCTCAGAGAGTCGTGTAGTTGATGTGCACATCTCAAGGTATACTTAGGTGTGAAACTCATTTAAGCTTTAGCAGCACATTGAAAACATCTCAGTTGGAAAAGGATGTTGTCACGCTTCTGAACAACTATTGTTTTGTTTAACATAGGGACTTGGGTGCTGGTTATAAAAGTTTGCTGATGATTCTAAAATTGTTGGTAGAGTTAATACTGATAAATCCTTGAAAAAAACTTGATAAAATGAAAAAACTGGACAGAAACATTGGGAATGCAATTGAATATGAACATAAGGTGATGCACCTGTTAGAATAATGTAACAATGAAAAGAAACAACAATAGAATGAATTAAACTGATAACTAGTAAAGAAAAAAAATATTTAGGAATCATTCTAACAAAAACAAAACAAACTCACTCATACAGAGCAATCCAGGGTAAGTAAACAAGACAGCTGACTGAATCAAAAGAAACTTTATATCATGAAATCAATAGGTAATTATACAAGGGCAAGAAAGAATCCTTAATTCTGATTGGTCAGTACAGCACCACAACAGGATGTTATCCTGGCATAACATCTCAGCTGTAGTTCCTGCCAGCTGCCAGCCTCAGACACTGCTGAACAGGTATCCCTAACGGTAGCTGGTCACACAAACTCTGAAGTGAATGGTACAATTCCCCAGCAGTCCCTTGCTTCCCGGCTCCAAGCTGAAATGAAAGCTGAAGTTCCGATCAGCTTCACATACTTGACAGTGACCAGACCATCACAGGTTTCCCAAACAAAGTTGCTGTGTACAGTACTATTTAAAATAAGAGAATGAAAACAAAACAAAAAACAAACAAATGGAAGCCGTCTTCGATCGGCCTCACAGAAGTCCTCCACTTCTTGCCCGCTGCAGCCTCACCAACAGCACTATCAGCTTCACTTCCTGCTTCCTCAGTGCTTTAACTTGTTCCTTCTTTCATTTAAAGAAAGAAAAATAAACAATAAAACAACACACGATCCAACTAAAAATGAGCTGAGCAAGAGTGAGCTACTTGCCTGTTAACAGTCAGCATGTGCCAGTTGCAGTAAGCGCTCACCGCTCAGTTCAAATTCTTTTCTATTTCTTTTTTTTATGTAGGAAAAAGCAGCAGAAAAACAGTAAACTAGAAAGTTAATATACATGACAGCATGGAGGGGCCAACTATTAGCCACAACAGACAGACAGAATAACATCTTCACCTGCTGGACAAAGACTATATGGCTTTACTTTTCAAACCAATATCTTTACACAATAAAAAAAATATCAATAAATCACTATTACTTTAACTTCCTTTCCAATTAAATGTAAATGAGCCATTGTTTAATAGAATAATGCCCTCAGGGTGGGTGTTATACTGGATAACATCCCTTCTCTGGTATTGGATGCCCTGGCCAAACCACCTGACACAGGATGTTATCCAGCATAACACCCATCCTGGAGGGCATTATTCCTTTATAATTACTGAGTAGCTCTTTTTCCCATAGGATAACCTAGTTATAATTTACTGTTATAACCAGCTGGTTATAACAGCAAACACACAAGGTTTCCTTGGAGCAGCCATGTGTCAATCACTGGTCTCTGATGTTCACATTCCTGGAGCAATCCTGAACCACACTTTGTGGTCCCTCATATTTGGCTTAATTTATTTTTTTATTTAAAAAAATTAACTCTCTTTCTTGACTGACCGAGTGAAACAAAAGCAAAATAAAAGTAAAACCTCTTTCGTGTTTCCCATCAGCATGCAATCACAGCCGAGTCCATACCACAGATTGTCCCTGCCTCTTGAAGCCAGGAAGGGCGCTGCAACCACCGCTCGCTGGTAAGTTTATCTTTTAAAAAATCAATGTTTCTGTACATTTTAATGAAAATATCCACTTCCTTTTGCCCCAACAAGTGCAGCAGTGTAACTAGGAAGACAGCGCAGAATCCAGACTGATCCATTGGCTTCCTGAACATAATCCCTGTTAGCCTATGTTATTTTTTATAATTGCTGGGGCAAAAAGCACACAGCAATTATAAAAATTAAGTATGGGGTGGTGTGCGTAAACTGAATTTTGCACACACCTTCATTGTGGGATGCTTATTGATAAACCCTTCAGGCTTCACCTTCAGGGGTTTATGTAGCATCGACAACTCGGGTGTGTACATCTCATTACACACACCACCCCATATTTTATTCTCTATATTATTCCCTGTATGGAAGCCCCACACATATTACATCTCACAAGTTTTAGTTGCTGCACCTTACTGGAGATGAGATTTTGTTGAATATGGTACAGAGAAGGGCAATTTGAGGACTGGATTATCTAAGCTATTAGGTTAGACTAAAATAATGCTGACACAAGAAATTAGAAACAAGATGATAAAGAGGAATTGCATCTATGCATTATGTAATAGAGAATGAAACATTAATGAGGCTGCTAGGGCAAGAATTTGAAAACTACAAAGTGACAACTAAAGCCATAATAAACAAATACAATCAACAAGCTTTAAAGCAATAAGGAAATGTTATTCCCCAAAGAACTGTGGGACTATGGCCTGCTGCAAAATGTAGTTGACTACAATACACAGAAATCAATTTCAAGGGATGTAGAAACATGGAATTTGTTGAGAGAAAAGGAATGTTTGGTCCACCCAGTCTGCACAGATGGTCTTTGCTAGTCTGTGTCTCCAAATCCTAACTGGTCTTCAATGACCCTCCCTTTCCCCTGCCTATTTATCAGTATTCCCTTATGTCTGTCTCATGCATGCTTGAAGCACCCTATCTTTCTTCCATCCTCCATGTCTGCTGAGACAGACTGACAAAGTAATTAATTTGGTCTATACATTCAGTTATTATCACTGAGAGTGGAGGAGAGTCCAGATGGACTACAAGGTCTCTTCTGCCCTCCCCAGGTAGAGATGCAGCGAAATTTCATTTCACTGGTGAAGTTCCGGGAAAATTGGAATTTCACCTTGCAAAATATTTAGCTAATTTCATGGAATATTTCACGGGTGCGAAATGTGAAATTTCCCCACAAAATCCAGAATTTCTCCAGAGAACGGCAGAATTTCACCTGCAAGTGCTTAGATATCCCCCTGGAAAATTTTATACATGTGCTTAGAAATACAGTTTTAAAATTTTTATCAAGTGCTGTTGACCATTACTTAAATATTTAATCAATTGCTTTGAAGTCTGTTTTACACTGCAATTAAGTGATTAAATGTCCACCTGATATATTTAAAAATGCTTATATATACATTTTTACTATATTTTATTAAGTGCTTGTAGATGATTTTAATCAAGTGCTAAGAGGTCCATTTTATGATTTGTTTAAGTCTTAGAGGTCTGTTTTCAGTAACAGAAGTGTGTTATTACATAGTCCATCTACAGTATAACCTGTAACTTGGAGGCTGTAATGGTTAAACTGGGATTCACTCTTGGTCCTATTATTTGGGGACCTCATATACAGGCTAGATTAATTAAGACTCCTTGCAGAATACAGCTATTGTAGTGCTAAGCCATTATTTGATAATATTTTTCAAGAGATTTCTGGTCATGTGGGATGTGCTACTGATAGCCCTTTTGTTCCACTGACTGCACCTGTACTGCTTAGTCCTTTACTGTCTGGTGCAAGTTTTTCTCCTTCAGAATGGCCCAATAATCCCTGCACTTTCTCCTCCATCCCCAACTGCTGTGCCTCACCTCTAGAACTGTGACAATCTCTCACCTCCACTGCTCCATCCTGATTCTCCTTGCTAACTACTGTATCTCTTCTGGACATCTCTCTTCATTGGGCACATTTAAATGTAAATGTAGGTAATCTGATCACAGACCACCTCAGCTACCTCTCTTAATCCGCTTTCTCCTCAGATGAAGGGACACGAGTTCAGGTCATGGGTGCCCACTCCAGCCCTCCTCCCCATTGAGAAGATGCAGGTACTGGTTCCACGCTGTTTGGCTATTGGTGCCATTACTCTTTTGCTGCCAGGACAATCTTTTTCCATTGGCTTAAAGGGTAGTCCACCCAAACTTGCAAAAATAGATGTTGTGCAGAGTGTTTTAATTTGTATATGAAGTTCTAGTGTTTTCTTCCCTCTGACTGCTATTAGGGTTTTTCCTAAATTAGCCTGCTAGATTTATGCTAGTTTTACAACCCCTGGGGATCGTCATCCGAGACAGCTTAATTGTATTCTTGTTCCCACAGTGCATCTTGTCTCATGTGACAGTGATGTAACAGAGACCCAACATTCAGCACACACATGCCAAACAAACTAAATATCTTGGAAGCTTTACAAGCTGCACAAAAATTACCAGTAGCAAAGCTCTTCAGGACAGTAAGACCTTTACAATGAGGGTAGTCACTACACTGAATTCGATATATTTTAAAAAATAGCCATCTCTAGTGTTGTGAACTGACTGTGAAACAGTGCTTTCTGCTGGATTTATGGTCTCTGCTACATCACTGTCACATGAAACAAAGGTGCATTGTAGGACAAAGGAATATAATTAAGTTGTCTCATATGGAGAATCTCTGGGGTCATAAAACTACCCTAAAGCTGGCTAATTTAGGAAAAACTCTTAAAAGCAGAGAGAAGGACACATAACAACTTAACATACTGTACAAATCAAAACACTCTGCACAACATATGTGTTTTGCAAGTTTTGGGTGGACTACTCCTTGAATGGACTGAAAGATTATTTTTGACCCACTTCTGCAGTACAGAGTGGTATTCTCAGTTATTGATGTGTGTACTGTACACTACAGTATTGCACTTCTGTGTGTAGTATTATATTTATTCCTTATGGGTCATGACTGCCTTGTCTGAGGTTACAAATGACTAAATTCAGAATATTTAAAACAAACAAAATGAGCTTAAAAGGAACATATTGTCCTATATTTCATTAAGTGCTTGTGAACCCTTGATAACTATTTAATCAAGTGCTTAGAGGTCTGCTTTTTAAAGTTGAATTAAGTCCTTAGAAGTCCACCTGGAATATTGTAAAATGTGCTTTGAAATACCTTTTTACAATATTTATCAAGTGCTGTGGACCATTATTTAATATTTAATCTATTGCTTTGAGTTCTGTTTTAAAGTGTAATTAAGTGCTCAGATGTCCACCTGGTATATCTAAAAGTGCAGAGATATACAGTTTTTACTATATTTTATTACATGCTTGTGGAACATTGTTACTATGTCACCTGAGAGTGGCAATATTCTGCTGTTTGTGGGTAAAATTCTGCATTTCAGGGGTGGAATGTCTCATTTCACACCCACAATATAGTTCTCAAATGCATGAAATTTGCTAAATATTTTGCCGAGTGAAATTTGCAGATTTTGTGCATCTCTAGCCTCAGGTAAAGCTTAGAAAACATCATGATTCTTGTGACATGAAGTGCAGTAACATGCAACAGAAACTGCTCTCTGACCTAAAATAACAATAACTGTTCAAAACCAGCTGAGAATACTGATAAAAAATGGGAATTGGAATATATATATATTTTTTTTATTAATATGCTTTCTCCTCCTCCTCTCTATCATAGAAACATAGGCTTTGATGGCAGATAGACAGCTTGGCCCACCTAATCCATCCATTTCCCTACCTACTGGATAAGCTGCACATCCCACAATAGTTGATCAACAGCCTACTTCTTCCTACCCTCCCACCAGAATTGCTTATGTCTGTCCCATGCATTCTTGAATTCCCACACTGTTTTTGACCCCACAACCTCCTCAGGAAGGGTGTACCATGCATCCACCACCCTCTCTGTGAGAAAATATTTCTCACATTGCCCTGAGCCGCCCCCTCTCTATCTTCAGATTGTGTCCATTGTTCTTGCACCTCTCTTTTCTGAAAGATTCTACCCTCTTGGACTTTGTTGAGTCCTTGAGGTACTCAAGGGTATACATATTAAGCTCCTTTAGTCTCTTTTCATATGTCTTCTGTTGCAGACTCTGTACCATTTTAGTTGCCCTTCTCTGGACTGCCTCCATCTTGTCTATGTCCTTGTGGAGATGGGGTCTCCAGAACTGCATGACATACTCCAGATGGGGTCTAACCAACTGTCTGTACAGAGGGATAACAATTTCTTGTTTTCTACTGGTGATGCCTCTCCTATACATCCCAGTATCCCCCAGCCATCATTACTGCCTTCTCATATTTCTTGCTTACCTTTAGGTCATCTGATATGACTACCCTCAGGTCCTTTTCCATTTGTGTTCTTGTTAGTACATCCCCCACCCACCCCATTGTGTGTTCTTCCCCTGGGTTTTGTTTCCCAGGTGCATTACTTTACACTTCTTTGCATTGAATCTAAGCTGCCATATTTTGACCCTTCCCCAACCTTGCCAAGTCCTTCTTATCCCTTCCACCCCCATGTATCAGCCCTGTTGCAGATCTCTGTGTCATCTGCAAAAGGCATACTTTTCCTTTCACTCCTCTGCAATGTCATATAAAGACTCAGTACTGAATCCTGCGGTGCCCGCTACTAGCCCCTTCTTCAGAGTAGACTCTGTTTACTATTACTCTCTGTGTCCTGTTGTACAGCCAATTTTTACGAGGCTACCACCTCTAGGAACCTCCCAGGCTGGCTAATTTGTTTATTGATCTTTTGAATGGGACTGTGTTAAATGCCTTGCTAAAGTCTAGGTAGGCCATTTCACAGCCCCCGATCTTCTACTTTGGTCACCCAGTCAAAGAAGTCTGTTAGATTCATCTAACATTACCTTCCCACTGTGAATCCATGCTCCACTGGGTCCTGCACCCGCTGCCCTCTAGGTACTCAACAATTCTTTCTTCCAAGTGATTGCATCATTTTCTCTACCACTGAGGTCAATCTGACAGGTCTGTAGTTTCCTGTCTCTGCTTTGCTCCTACTTTTGTGAAGGGAATCACACCACCTCCTCCAGTCCTCAGGTACCACACCATCCTAGCATGATTTGTTAAAAAGGGTAGCCAGTGGTGTCACTAGTTCTTCCTTAGTTCTTTTAGAATTCTGGGGTGAATCCCATCCAGCCCCATTGCTTTATCCACCTTCAGTTTTAAGAGTTCTTTAAGAACCCTTTCTTCTGTGAAAGGACTGAGATCAACCCTCTATCCAGAGTGCTTCTATTGACTGGATTAGGTATCTCCCTTGCTTTTCCATTGAGAATACTGAGCAGAAGTATTCATTCAGTACCTCGCTTTTCACTGTCCCTCTCTGCCCACCTCCCTCCCTTTATTAAGCCTCACTATCACTCTTCGCTCCCTAATGTACCCATAAAGGTTTTATCCCCTTCGTAACTGAGTTGGCTATCTTTTCCTTGGTTTGGACCTTTGCTATTCTAACTGTCTTTCCTGCTTCCTTCTGCTTTACCTGGTACAGTTCTCTGTCCTGCTTCTTCTGTGTTTCCTTATACTTCCTGAATGCTATCTTTTTCTCCCTAACCTTCCCATCACCTCTTTTGAGAACCAGTGTTTTCATCTTTCCTCTTTGATTTGTTTGTTTGCTTCACACAAAGGCTTATTGCCTCTGTGATGGCAGTTTTGTTGTTTCCATTGTTCCTCCACCACACCTTCCTGCCTATTTGCTGGTTCTTTTCTGAGGCACTCTCCCATTTTGACAAAGTCAGCTCTCCTAGATTCAGTACCCTCATTTTTGTATGGCTTGACTCTGTGGCTCTGTTTATCATGAGCCATACTGTTTAGTGGTCACTTGTTCCCAGATGGCTACCCACTTCTAGATCTGAGATCCTTTCTCCATCTCCCATTTGAGAGTACCAGGTCTAAGATCCCAATCAGCCCCTTTCTCCACATAGCCCCCATTACTCTGTCCCTCAGATTTACCTCTGACCATACAGTTCCCTAAGTTTATCCCCTGCAGAGCCTCCCTGGTTCTCCAAGCCTATGAGGAGTTTCACTCGGATGTTGGTCAACAGCCCATTGAAGAGTGGGGGCTTGTGAGATGACAGGCAACATCATCCTGCTGCAGTCAAAGGATGTTTTTTTCCCTTTTTCGTTCCATTCCCATAGGCACCTCATGGACTAGGACTTAGGAACATCTGCATGCAAACATGCAGACGTCCAAGTCAGCAGATGTTTCCACCCCATTGCCTCTTCACTTGCATTGCCACCTGTGATCACCTCACTGGCAGTACTGCAGTGGAGCTTGCAGACCTCCCTAGTGGAGGAGAGAATCCTCTGAATGCCTAATCTTCCTGTCCCACCCAACTTTCCCAGATGACTCGGCTCATTTCCTGGCTATTGGCATAGCAAGTGGTAGTGCTACTGCTGCGGCAATGGGTCAGGCTGAGTCTGCAACAAATTAAGGAACAGTTCAAGTATGAAAATATGCTCAAGAAGTCTCACAATGGGGAGAAAGGGCATGTTACAAGACAGGAGAAAAGAAGTCATTTAAAATGGAATCAGAAAGTACAGGCTCAACATTTTACTACTGCTTTAAATGAAAGATGATTGACTGGAGAAAGGAAAACAAAATGCTCTCCAAATTACTGTCAAGTTACAAACTGAGTTAAATTCAAGCCATAGTGGAAGTAGTCAATGGTTTGTGTTCTACTATAACTCTTTCTGCCTAGTTTCAGCAAGTTTTGTCAGTCTGTCCCCACCCCTCCCTCACACACCTGCCACCACCTCCTTTCTTGTTATTCCAATATTAAAAGATAAAAAAAACTTTCATAAAAAATAGAAATCTAACTATAGCCATGATCAATAGGTTAATGAATATTCATATTTTGCAGTTTTATCTTCTTTTTGGGGCTAGCTCGATTGTAAAACCCAAAATAGATTCAGGACTTAATTTCAGTTTATCATCAGTTTCACAAGAAAGGGTTTAAACAAAGTTCAGCATCCCCCACCAGCATTAGCTGATCCAGCATTGCAGTACCTGGCAGAAAGAGAATGCATAGAAGAACCAAATGTTGTTTGATGCAGCAGGATTTGGAGTATACATAAGGCACAAGCTCCCCCAATTCATGTTTTTCAAATAAGCACATTTCTTGTCAATTTAAAGTCTGGTGAAAATACTATTTTGTAAATTAAGCCTACACAGGAAAATAATAAAGGTTTGCTAAGTTTTGTAAAAAAATCCTTTAGCAAACTAAAACATTGCCCAAAAGTCAGTTTTAGAGCTTTGTGGAATTAGAAAAATCTGAATTCTGTAAATTCTGTGAAATTCCATAAAACTACTCAGATGTTTTGAATGTATTAATTGTGCTATACCCAGCTGTCTGTTGAGCTAGAAATCTGAAATGTGGCATGAATACTTGTTCACATGGGTTCCTCAAAGATATGGCAAATATGACATTTGGTGAGTTGTATCAAACATATAGGGGTAAACTGCACTGAGAAGAAGTGGTCTGGTTGTATTTCTGATATGTTCCTAGTTGCAGAATTAAGCAGCACACTTGAGAAAGGAATGCATGGATTTAAAGGAAGTTCCTCGAAACTCTGACCATGTGAGCCTGTAGCTTAATGGTTAGAGCACTGAAACAGCATACCAGAGGTCTGAGGTTCAATTCTAGTGGGCAACACTTTTCCTTTCTCATTTCTTCCCCCACAAAACAAAGTCACATGCTCCTTTTCCTATCAGACCAATCCCTTTAAAATAGCTAGAGTTCTTTCTTAGAGTCACAGGCAAATTTTTGTTCTGCATATCTTTCTTAGTAGCTAGTAACTTGCAAGTACATCAGCCTCTCAGGATAGACAGTTTTACTTGGTAGGATTCTTATATAACCTGTATTCATGGTGAACTTTCAGACCCTCTGTTCTTTCTTGCTGCAACATGGGGCCTGCTGTTCTTGTACTACATAGCCCAGCTGTCCATTGTCTGGTAACCTTCCTCCATCTCCCTTTCCCAAATCAAGACACACATATACACACATATCGTGGAGGAAATGTGCATGGCGTGTGTTTATTTTTGTTTTAACAACTTTCTGAGCAGCGTGCACTACTGGGAGGAAGTGTCCATACTCCTGGGTGAGGGTTTTAACTTCCCTTTAAGCAGATGAAAAAACCAAAATCCTGATGTTACAAGGGATACTTGGAAAAGTCACTCCCCAACCCCTAGTGCTGTCACCCATAGTGGATCAAACTGGGCTCTACCTCCATGGCCCTCTACCCTGCTTTTACAAGGGTGGATGGGATGGGATCTGCCAGACAGAGAAGATAAGGGGATCTGCTGGCCACAGACCAACATAAATTCCCTCTGTCTCCTCCCTCCAGCCTATGCCTCCCTCCCTTAGGGTAGCCTGTTGGTGCCTTCCCTGGGGTGTTGTCAAGCCCTATGTTCACCCCAGAAGGAAGCACCCTCTCAGATGACCTGGTCCAGGGAGGGAGGCCCCAGACAAATGATCAGCTGCTGCTATGGATGGCAGCTTCTCATTTGTTGGCTAACCAATCGTTCTAACTCCTAGAGCTGGTGACATTTTGATGTAGTTACCTCCTCATTTCCTGTCCTTTAATTTAAATCCCTCAGATTTCATATCCCTTGAAAGACCAGTACCCCTCCTCTTAACAAATCTATAACACTTCCTTATCTCAGAATGCAGTAATGCTCTCTAGCTTGCCAGAAAAAGAAGACCCTTTCTCTTTCAACAGAATGTCAGAAATGCTAGCTTGTCTAATTGATGCCACTGTCACTCCTTATAGATCCAAGAACTATGATTGTCTTGGAGAAGATACCATTAGACATCTTTTCCCCTTAGAAATATTGCTCATTCAATAACTGACCTATACATTTCCTTAGAGCTTGTTATCCCTATCACAGTAAACGATAGTCAGCTACTCCATCTACATGCAATGCTCACCTATGGATACTATTCCTTTGATCTGCATTGCTGACAGACAAAATTGGCTTATCTCTATTAGCATAATGGTCCTGCAGTTCTTCTCTAACAGTAATGTTACTTTTACAATAGCATCCCTATGAATGCAACCGTATTACTGCCCTCACCAGCCTTCTCCTTTCTCCTTCATGGCAGTTCAGGGGTATGACTGGGTAATATTAAGGATACAGTATAACTTCCACAAAATTATTTAAGTAATAATGCACAACAGGGTGTGTGTGTCATGCTGGGATAATGTCATGCCTCTGGTGGCAGCCAAGTGCATCCAACATCCAAAAGTGATGTTATCCTAGCACGACACACTACCTGGAAGTGCATTATTACTAATATACTAATGGCTTGAATGAAAATAAAATAGAAATTCTATGAAGAAATATGTTTAAAAGTATTTTTAATGATTTTTTCTGGGTAGATGTACATATAAAAAATAGATCTGTTGTATTCTTTTGCCCTGCAGGTGCTGCTGCTGCTGCTGCTATGGGCTTGCTCTCCTCCCAAGCAGTTGTGTTATTTTCTTGTATTTGGTAATCCCATCTGCCTCTCAAGTTTAATTAACATGGTCCCGCTGGCTGCCCTCAGATAGGGTGAAGATGTGTTTGCCACCCCATACCCTGATCTGATGAAATCACAATCTGCATGGGGAAAGTCAGGTGAAACTTACAGTTTTGTGGTCATGATCAGTAAGTTAGATGGACCAGCTGTCGGAGGATACTCAAAGTGAGAGTAAACCAATTTTGCTTTAAACATCAATTGATTTTAGACACTGATGCTACATGCATCTTTCTGAAGAAATAACCATGTGTGCATTTCAGTTACAGCACTCAGACTGAGGCCAACTGCATGTAGTGACCATTTTACCATAGTTACAGCAAAGAAAACAAACAATGTTACAAAACAAGCCAGGGTTTTGTTTGGGAGTTTGTTTTAAAAGCATGGGGTGGATGTTTCATGTTTAGTTCAAGAATGATAAGGGAAATGGGAGAAGGTGTGTGAACAGTAATTTTTTTTTTTGGCATGTGTGTGACCAGGTGTGCCGACATTCACACAGTGACATAATGCTCAGATAACATCATTTGTGAAGACCAATAAAGAGCACTGTAATTTCTTGCCATTATATAATTAAGCAATTATCTAGAACATGGTGTAATTATGGTGGGATTCCCATGCCTGGTGTGGTTCAGTCCACAAGGCCAAAGGCTGAGTGACTATAACAAAACCACTAGTGGGTAAATCCACCATTACCCACAAACTGGATTGGATTATTGTGATTATGCAATATCCTCCTTCAGTTATTCTAACAAAAATGAAGAAAATCACAGTTTTTGGCACTTAACATGAAGATTATTGAATTTATTTGTACACCAGAAAAAAATAGATATCCCAGTTGTTAATTAGAATATTGAGGAAAGTCTCTCCACCAAAACATTAGACATACATGGTTACAGGAATAACATGTAAATGAATTAATTAATTTGTTTATTTATTTAGTTATTATAGAGAGAGACTCAAAGAGAGAGAGAGAGAGAGAGAGAGAGAGATAAATTACATAGCAGCTGACTGAAACAGGAGTGATTCTGGAGGACTGGAGGACAGCGGATGTAGTTCCATTACGCAAAAGTTGCAGCAGGAAGGAGATTGGCAATTATAGGCAAATCAGCCTGACATTGGTAGGGGAAAGTTAATGGAATCACTGCTGAAGGAAAGGATTGTGGACTATTTTGAATCCAGTGGGTTACAAGACCTGAGGCAATATGGTTTACATGATATTTAAGTCATGTCAAATGAATCTGATAGCTTTCTTTGACTGGTGACAAAGGAACTAGATCAGGGTGGAGCAGAGGGTGTGGCTTACCCAGATTTTGATAAGGATATTGACACCATTCCACATATGAGAATAGTAAGCAAGTTGGGTAGCTTAAGAGGTGCGCCACATGTGTTTAGTGGATAAGAAATTAGTTAGAGGACAGACGACAGAGGGTTGTGGTAAACAAAGTTCCTCTGAGGCATGGATGGTGAACAGTGGGCTGCTTTAGGATCAGTGCTGGTACCTGTCCTCTGTAATGTCTTTATAAATGACATTGCAGATAAGCTGGAAGGAAGGAAGGTCTTCCTCTCTGTGGAAGACACCACAATTTGCAATATGGTGGACACTCCATGGGGGTTGAAATGGGTAAGGAGAGACCTGAAAACACTAGAGGAATAGTCAAGGGCATGGCAGCCGGGTTTCAATGTAAGCAAGTCAAAATGCACTTAGGGCACAGAAAACCAGGTGCAGAGTACAAAATGGATGGAGTAGTATCAACAACCACCAAGGAGGAAAGAGACCTAGAACTAATCATATTAGATGACCTAAGGTGGCCAGTTAGTGTGACAAGGCAGTAGGGAGGGCTAGTGGGAAACTGGAGTGCATAGGGAGGTATCTTCCAGCAGAAAAGAGGAGGTAGTGTTGCCTCTGTATAAATTGTTGGTAAGGACCCACTTAGAGTACTTGTCCAGCTCTGGAGACCACATCTCTGGAAGGACATAGACAGAGTACAGGTGGTCCAGAGTAGTGCTACTAAACTAGTGTAGTGTATGCATCAAAAGCCCTATGAGGAGAGACTAAAGAACCTCAATATGTACACACGGAATAGAGGAAGGAGAGGCATATAATAGAGACCTTTAATACCTAATGGGGTTAAATAAGATGCAGGAGGAAAGTATTTTTCAGAATAAAAGGCACTCAAGAACAAAGGAACATGCTATGAACCTGGAGGGAGTAGATTCAGGAGAGATATAAGGAAGTGCTTCTTCCCAAAAGAGTGGTGGGTTCCTGGAACAGCCTTCCAGTGAAGGTGGTGGGATGAAAACAGTGGTGGGGTTCAGGAATGCAAGGGATAAGCACAAGGGAATCATAGTAGAAAGGAAGGTGTGAGGAGAAAGAGCTGTAAATAGAATTTTTAAATCAGGCACAGTGTTCAGTAACAGTGAAGGTATGGATAAATCGGCAGACTGGATGGGCCAAGCTGTCCTTATCTGTGATCAGATTCTATGTTTCTATATATGCCAGCAGAGATGAGCATCTGAGAGAGCAAAGTAAGAAAGTGAGAGAGCGAGGTAGCACAGTGGCATGCCATTTACTACTATAAGTGCTGGCTCTAAATAGAGGCAATTTTTTTATGATCATTACAGTATTATTGTTGTGTTTTTTTTTAATCAGACAGTATGTGAGCACTGGCACTGAACTGGGATTTGTTTTATTATTATATTTAGTTTTAGATTGGACAGCCATATTTAATGCAGGCAATGGTTTCTCAGATTGGTGTCACAGTTTCAGGAAGTAAAGGTGAGTGGTTGCTGGTAGCGGGTGGTCGGGAGACAGCTACAGTTTCATTTTGTTATGCAATCAGTACCATTTACATGATTATGCTGGTTAGTCAGGAGCTGAGTTTTTTTTCAGTTTAGCAATTGTCCAGCATGGAGCTGTAGTGGTGGGCATTCCAGAGTTGTTGTCAGGCATGGAGTTGTTGGTTCACCAAGTGAGAAAGGATTTCTTGGGAGTTTCTATAAACAGTTTTCTCTGGCTTCTGGATCTTTATCTGCGGGTTATTGTAGGATTTATCTATGGTTGAGACCTCGTTAGCCAATCAGATTCACAAAAAAATGGAGCCCATTGTATAATATGAAATTTCACATTCTTCAGAAAGACTCATGGTTAGAGATGAGCAAAGACTTGACCCAAAACTTGTGCTGTCTACAGGCTAAAGCAACTCCATGGAAGCTCGCTTTGTCATTGTGCTAGGCAATCTTCTGCCCCTGCTAGACTATTGCTCCCTGTCTACTCTCTCATGTCCTCCTCGCTGTGCACCCATTTAAACTCCACTTACAATTCCATTATGCCGCTTTGTGCTTCAAGCTCCTTACTACACCTACCACTGTGCTCTCTACCAGTCCCTGGATGGCTTCCATTACAGGGTTGCTTTGACTATACCATGGGTTGTCTAATTGCAAGCTTCCTCAGGAGCCACCAGTCATCACCCTGCTTATCTCTACTCACAGACAGAGTGGTACCTAGGAGCCTCAGGGTAACCTCTGTTCCCCACTTGAAGTGCCATGTATAACTTCTGTCATGGACTGACAAGCTTTCTCAGTTTCTGCCCCACCCTGTGAAATAAATTACCTTCATCCATCCACCTCTGCCACCCATCTGTCCTTCAAAACCAATCTGTGCAACTGGCTTCTAGTTGAGTCAGGCTGAAACTGCCACAAAGGCAATATCAGAGGGAGCAGCCTATCAAGATGCTAGGACCTGGTGAGCTGTTGAGACAAATCCATCACCCTACATGTCTGGCCTTTCCCATTCTGTCCCTTAGCTTTCTGGCAGCATCAGTTGCCCCTCAAGAAAACACCAGTGGTGCAACCATCGTGACCAAGACCTGCAGTGCCATTTTGGGACCCTCCCTTCCTCCAACTCACCTCCCTGTTGCATCTTAGCCTTATTTACCTGCTTCAGACCTCACGGTACTCTCTGCTCTCCTAACCTGTTCTTTCCACTTTGCAGTACTAATGATCCACTGTTTTGATATTTTCCTAGCAAGTCTGAGCTTCTAGGCATCTAATTATCCTAGATTACTGTCAGCTTGTAAAGCTTGTATGCTCTATGCAAACTTCCGTGCACCTACTGATTTAGCCCACTGCCCACTGTTACAGCAGGTAGGCATCTTAGATAGATATTAAACACTTAAACTGTGCTTTGCAGACCTGCTTTGTCTCCATCACGTGTTAATTACCTCATCTGGAGCTACATTGCCAAATTATATTATATTGTATATATTATATTACATGTGTTACTCTGTAATGTTGCTATTTTTTGCATTGTCTCTGTTGATTATGTTATTTTGCAGTTACATTTGTGGCCTGGATCATGTCTGAAAATAGTCCAATTGATCAGTGCACTTACCTGGTTACCAAAGACATGCATACATACTACGTACATACATACATAAATAAATAAATAAGTTGGGATTTAGCATAGTTTGTGAAGTGTGAAATTCTGACCCTGAATTATGGAATTTTGACTGTGAATGGTGGAATTTAGCTGTTCATGGGTGGAATTCTGACGTTAGTAGGTGAAATTCTGCTGTGATCAAGCAAATTCCGCAATTTAAGTATTAGCAAATTTTGTTAATAGCACAAATTCTTAAATTGCTCCATGGAGGCAAATTTGGGACTTTGTTAGAACTTAACCAGTAAATTAAAACTTCACAACATCTCTACTTATGCTGATGATATTTTGCAATCTGCAATTTTGGGGAGTTTCTATAAACAGTTTTCTAGCTTCTGGATCTTTATCCATGGGTTATTGAAGGAATTACCCATGGGTAAAACATCGACATTGCTTTACGAAAAAGATTAATAATACGACACACACTGCTTCTTAATGTCTATGAACCTGCCAGATTTGTTATCATTTCATTCTCTAGATTTAAAATTACAAGGCCTTATAGTTTAGCAGTTTACATATTTGGATAAGTTGTTTTAAAATGAAATCAAAATAACTGAAATTTAAATATTGGCAAAATGTGTGTATACTACTGTGTAACTTGCCTCTTTAATAAATAATAATAATAATAATTTTATTTCACAAATATCAAGGCACTTTACAAAAGAATTAAAAGACAATGAAACAGTGAATACAGTATAAAAACAAAATAAACAGGGTTCATTTACTAAGTACCATCATAAGCCTGACACCATAAATAAGTTTTGAGCACTTTCTTAAAGCCTCCCACTGTCATGCAGTCCCATAGCAGATGGGTTAGAGTATTCCAGAAGGTAGGGGTAATGTACATGAATGCACATGCCCCAGATGACTTCAAAACACCTCAAAATCTCTAGCAGCCCCTCACTGGCAAATGGAGCTGTCGCTTTGGGTGACAGGGAGTCAGAAGCTCTTTCAAGTAGTTAGGCCCAGTCCATGTAGGGCTTTGTAGGTCAGTAAACCAACCTTAAAGGTGATCCGTTACTGAATCGGCAGCCAGTGCAGACTGCACAGAACAGGGTAACATGAGATGTTTGAGAAACCCCGCCAACAAACTTGCTGCCGGATTCTGCAGTAGCAGCAATCGTGGATATCAACCTTAAAGCCTAAGTAAAGGGAGAGTTGCAGTAATCAAGGCATGAGGTCACAAAGGCATGGACATGTATGGGCAACTCTCTAGATGGAACAAAGTGCTTGATCCGGGCAATGTTCCTAAGATGGTAAAAGGAAGACTTGATGACTGTTGACACCTGAGATAGTAAGGTCAGCCCATCGTCAAGCACCACCCCAAGGTCCCGCACTTGATCAGAGGTAAGGATCTGGGCACCCCTAGATAAATTCAGAGGGCTGGCCCATCCTCAACCCCTCTATCCAGTGACCCGGCTCCACCACGATCACCTCCGTCTTTCCCACGCTCAATGTTAGCCAACCGAATTCATCCAGTCTTGGATTTCCACAAGGCAGTTGTTAATAATGAGAGAGCACTATCCTGGTCAGGTGCAAAAGACAGGTAGAGCTGAGTATCATCAACATAGCAGTGAAACCTCTGCCCATGCCATCTTACAGTGTTCCGAGGGGCAGCATATACACTGCAAAAACATTGGGGAAAGTACTGAGCCCTGAGATACCCCTCAGGACAGAGAGAATGGACCTGAGGAAATAACCTGGACACCACTCTCTGAGTCCTGCCAGTGAGAAAGATGTAACCCATCTGAGAACTGTAGCGCCAGGCCACAGATGGACCTCAGACATCCAAGCAATATCCCATAGTCCAAAGTGTCAAAAGTTGAGGAGAGATCAAGGAGCACCAGAATAGTATGGCTTCTCTGATTTCTCACCATCAGAGATAATTAAGCACCTGAACCAGTGCAGTCTCGATACTATGCCTCTTCCAAAACCAGACTGGAGTGGTTCACAGATGTTATGGATGGTCAAGTGGTTCTCCAGTTGTACCACCACTTCTTTCTCAATAACCTTCCCTATAAAAGGAATATTAGAGATTGGTCTATAGTTAGCCAGAGAGCCAGGGTCCAAAGAAGCTTTTCAGGAGGGATGTTACCACCTGCCTTCAGGGAGCTAGGAGCTTGGGAACTCGCCCGAATCAAGAGAGCACCGGACTATCTGAGCCAGGATCTGACCGATGATGTCACAACATCCAATAATCAGGGAGGTTGGACCTGGATCCAAACTACAGCATGTAGGGCACATACTCTGGACAATTTGCATGACATCCACAAACTCCAGCAGATCAAAGGAGCTCAGGAAACACAAGGTGAAAGCGACCGAGCACCGATCAATGGCATCTCCCATAGAGTGAACTGCAAGGATCTCTGACCTGAAGTTGGCCACCTTATTCTCAAAGAATCAAGCAAGCTCATTGCACTCCTCTTGCTAAAGGTCTTCGGGACTGTAGACAAGTTGGGTTGCACAACCTGTCCACAGTCTGAAAGAGCTGAGCTTGTTGGTTCTGTGTGGCAGCAGTCTCCTGGATAGGAATTCTTCCTTCTTATAGGAGATTGCTGATTGGTAGGTCTGATAGTGCTCTACCAATCTAAGGTGGTCTCCTCCAGGCCAGATTTCTGCCAGCATAGCTCTAACCTATGTCCAAGTCACTGCAACTCCCTCAAGGACCCATCAAACAATAGGGCCCGAGGGTGAAGGGGAGATGACAAACAAGGACAGGATCAATGAGGTCAGGGCCATGGAAATGGCTTATTTTAAGCCAACACCAAGGCCTCAGGACTCGTTCTAGCCCAGGAAACTCTGAGAGGTCAATCACAGCCACAAGGCCTTCAGAGCCCACCTCCCTTAAAGGGCAGTAACTGACCATCTCCACAGGGGAGGCCTATGATGGGGGTTGGAAAATTTGAATCTCATGGTGTAATGATCGGACCATCTGACAGGTTCCACCCCAAATTGGAGGCTTCCATCCCCAGGAGGAAGACAAAATCAAGAGAGTGACTATGCTGGTGGGTGGTAGAGGTAACAATCTGTAAAGCCCAGTGATGTCATCAACTGGAGGAAGTGCTGTCCAAATTGAAGAGTTCATTGTCGACCAGGCATTGAAGTCACCCAGAACCATCAATCTGGGCAACTCCAATGCCATGTTGATGACGAGTCTGCTACTTCCTGCAGGAATCACTTCTCATCCCTGGTGGATGGTAGACAAGAGATGTCCTGCAATCACACCTGTCACTATGGTACACTCAAAGATTTGGCCTCCTCAACTGGTACACTCATAAGGCCCAACTTGGCCCTAAAACAGACTGCTACCCCCCATGGTCCAATCTCAGTGCAGCTTCCAGTTGTTGGGCCAGCATTTTCATCCAGCCAGGTCTCGGTGATGCAAGCCAGATCAGTAATCCCAGCAAGATCTGCAATAATTGCAGTCTTGTTCTTAACTGATCTGGCATTACATAACACCGCTTGAGTTGGATGAGTTTCAGGTGCTGCCCAGGCTGCTTGCCCACCAAAACTAATGGTGGTGTCCTCGGTATGGGGACAGACATGGCATACCACGTTCCAGGCTCCATTTTGGCCAGGGCATCTTCTGGACCTAACCACCCTGATGAAGAGCCCGCTCATCGTCCTCTGATATCCACACCCTGCCACCCCTTCCTATGAGCAATACCCAATGCCCGACAGTGCCGGTAAGTTGACAACAGCAATGGAGGGGGAGAAAAGGACAGGGAATGGAGGCAGAGGATGAATAGTGACGTACCAAGAAGGGAGGCTTACACATCCTACAAGCAAAACAAAGGAAAACTACATGACACCCAGATACCAAATCCAAGGAACAACAACAAAACAAATAGTAAAATCCAAAATCCACCCCAAAATAAATAAAATTATAACCTGCCCCTTCTCAAAAGAATACCTAGCCCAAAGCTCAGCACATGAAAAAGAAAAAAACATAAACAAAAATTAATAAATCAGCTAAATAATAATAGAACTGCCACAAACCCCTCTCACCGGGATGTGGCAACAGAATGACCACCTCTCACCCTATCCCCAGGTCCTCTCACAATCTGGAAGTGAGAGAATTCAGCCCACTCTGGTTACCCTTAGTTAGGTAGTCCAAAATCAAATTAAAAATCCAAAGCAGAAAAGTCTTTTAAACTTAAATGGAAAATAAATAAGAGTGGACGCCCAGGTCTTCTTACCACCAGGGAAACCACAGGAGGATGCTCTCACTGTCTGAAAAAAATAATTTATGAATCTGGGCTGAGTCACACAAATGTCAGGAAGTGTAGGTAATCTGCAAAGATCCAGATTCCACACAAAGGAGTCAAGGAGAATCAAATTAAGTAACAGCTAAAAATTGTTAATTAAAGCAGGACACTGTCGGTACACAGAGTACTAATAAAATATAGTCACAGCAGTCAATGTATTCAAATTGTTGAAGATAAGGGTCTCACCACCTCCTTCACCAATGAATGTCCACTCACTACAGGTAGGTCTTCAAAGCCTGGGACACTTCTACACATGGTATGGCCCTGTTCACTTGCCAAATTTCATAATATATGGATCAGTGCATTTGCAAGTATGTAAAAATAATTTAATTTACATTTTGATAAAATGTTTTACTTTCTGTAACTCATCCCTCTTTGAATCTTGCAACCTAAAAGACAGTACACCTACCCATGTTGTTTGGTTCTTTAAATCATAAACACTGGAGAAATAGGAATGGGTGGTTTTTTCTGTACTCGTTATTCCACAAAATCTGGACATTTTGTGGAATATAGCCTGAGTTTCAAGTGAGAAAATCTAAAGCACTATTAAATGCAAAACAGATTTCACAGAATTGAAGAAAATGTTCCATAGGGGAAAATGTGGTGGTGATTACTCTGGCAAATTTAGTCCCATAATAGCAAGTCACTTTTTTTCTTCTCTGATTATGTTACGTAATGACTAGGACAACCTATAACTTTTGTCTCTGGGAATGGAGGCTCAAATAATCTATGCTGCCCTCCACTGGTATGATAAGTTGCTAAAAAGCATGCACAACACAGTCAAAAGAAAAATATGAAGATGCACTACCCTAAGGACCCTCATAAATGTGTTGTCCTTGCTTTGGCAAAGTGAACAACATACATTCTGCTGAAAGGACACTAGCGGTTATCAATACATATTTCATTATGAGTGTTGAAACTAGGTAATCGTGCTTCTAAATTCAAGTGTATTTGAGGTTTGGCATTGCAGCTAATCAGCATTTGGATTCAACTTAATACATTTCTTTTCTTGTGGGTTGGATGATAAAATCACAACCCAGAATTCATTGAATGATTTTCTTTGATTTTTTCATTTACTCTGATCTGTGGTAAACTTGTACGTATTAGCTAATGTGCAGGAAATTAACAAACTGTCTTTCAGCAGTAATGACATGTTAGGTATACTGATCACTTATTGGATGACTGTAACATAACATCATCTGTTAGCAATTAGAAACATAGAAATATAGAATCTGATGGCAGATAGGGCCACTTGGCCCACACAGTCTGCCCATATTATTCATTTTTTTAATTAGTAAGTGTCCCATCATTACTATGGAAGCAATAAATAGTGCTCTGCAGAATTTACATTCCACTTCTGTCAGATGTCTGCACAATTTTATGAGTTTCAGGAAATTTCAGCTGTGCAGAATCTATGGAATTTCATCTAATGTTTCCACAACAAAATCCAAGATTGCACAGATTTCATGAATGTTTGTTCTATTCTATTCTATTCTATTCTATTCTTGGTCTGGGTTACTTGAGGGAGCTTTGCATCCCTACACCCCTGGATGTTCTCTCCGGTAAGGGGGAGGCCTCTGGAGGTCCACAGAGCAAGACTGAAGTCTTTGGGGATTAGGGTTTCAAGGTGGCTGCACCAATTCTCTGGAACTCTCTGCTGGGCTACCTGAGGGAGACCCCGCTCCCTAAAAATATTTAAAAGAAAGCTAAAGTATTTTTCTTCCAGCAAGCGTTTGGGAACTAAGTAATGATTAAGTTATGATTAGTAGTTTTACTGTTTAGACTTGTAAGGTGTATTTATTTGTTAGAGTATTTAATTTATATTTCTTTATATCAGGTATTTGATTATACTGTTATAAGTTGTTGTTTGCTTTTATTTTTGTAAAGGGACCTGAGTCTTCAGGAAATGCTCCTTAAAGAAATAAAATCTACTACACTGCTACTACTACTATTCTCCTCTACTCTACCCTACCCTACCCTACCCCTACCCTATCCTATCCTATACTTGAGGAAAAATATCTTAAGTATACCTTAATGCTTGAAAAAAGAATCCACAGTTTACATAAAAATTCCAGATCACTTATTGGTGGAATTTTTCAAGAAATGCTTAGGCACATTTGAGAACCACAATGGCAACTTGATAAGAATTCCACTGATTGAGTTTGTCATTTTGCATACTGCTATGGTAAACACTTTGCAAAGCAGCATACTGGAATTCCCTGGCTTGAATAAATGGGAAAAAATGCAATAATACTTATATGCAGTAGCTATAATTTCTGCAGTGCTAAAGTTTTGTGCTGATATTAGCATAATGATGTCAATTAAGCAATAAGAGATGACAGGGTGTGAAGTGTTGTGGGATAACAGCATCCCTAAGGTTTGTTTTGAGACAAGGGCCAATGCAGAATCCCTTCAGTCTCCTGAGAAGTGCTATACCACAAAAGCACACCTTGGAGTAACATTAATGTGGGGAAGGGGCAAAAATCTATAATAATGGGAGGGTTCAAGGGTCTGCCTAGTCCCTTGAAAATGTTTTCTTTTAATGTGTTTTGGTGCATTTTAGTGATCTTAGTTCTACCTAGGTCAAATGTTAAATTCTATTGAAAATATTCTTTGAAAAACACAAAAATATGCCATAGCAACTCAAGAAACAAAATTTTCAATGTCCATAAGAAACACTTGTGACAGCCAGACCCCAGGCATATGTTAACTATTCTTTGGGGTGTCATCAGTGTTAATCAAGTATCATTGTATCATCCACACCAGAAAAAAAATGGAGAATAAGCATCTCTGTGAAAGAAGGAAAAGATGCTGGAAAGCCAAGGCACTCACCACAAGTATGATCCTCCTTTGTCTTGCTTTGGACCCATTCTCAACATTTACAGATCCCCAAACTCAGCACCAGAAAACAAAACAGAATTGCACAGAATAAATATATCAGGAAGAGTAGGAAATGGTGTTTAGACTCAGCTGCTAAAGGAGGACAGAAAAAAAAAGAATTGGTATCTTTGTATAAAGAATATAGAGGACACTGGTCCCTGAAAAGAGCCCAAGTCAGCTCATCAAGCCATGTCCTCAAAGCAAGCAGATCCAACAGTGAGGAACATTTCTTTTCTTCTGCTTGTTACCAAACTATAAAAGGACATGCAGAAAATTGTAAATAATTTGTCATAGGCACAAAATCCATTTACCTGATTTACATAAGTTGTACCTGGATACGTTGGCAATGATTGCATCCCCAGTGGTCAGCCATACAGAAAAGAATAAAGCTTTCTTCTGTGTTTCAAGAACTGCCCCTCCACCCCAATTCCAACAACAAACAATCATGCAGAATTGCACAGGAAATTCCTCCACTCTGAAATGTTTGTTAAGAATCTATATCTCGGAAGAGGAGGGAATGGCTGCAACAAAGTCAAGGTACTCACCACCATCATCACACTCCTTTAGTTCTTTCTCTTACAGATGAAGCTGGCAGCTTGATGGGAGGCAGGAATAGACACTTCTACAAAATACTCATTGCTTGTGCTGACCGTGCTCTTAACTATGGCTGAAGAGCCTTGACCTGTCTTCTGTTTCAACACAGTGACAACTGCACTGTGGTGGATCATCCACCTCCACAACACTAGTAGAAGCCAATGGATGCACATCCGAATGAGGAGACACTTTTTTTAATTGCATTATTGAGCAGCTTGTGGGTAATATTGTGCAAAACAGCATCAACTACCCACAAAATCCCAAGCTAACTGAGGTGCTGCAGTGGTAGGAAAAATGGGAATGGGATGGGAAATAAAGGAACAATATCTTGTCCCCAACTGTTTGTTTGGTACTTTTTATGGGACCAGTAAAGTCAGTCCACTGTTAAAAGAAGACAGCCAAAACAGGAGGTCAAAATAATGGGGGGATTGGCAAAAGATAATCTCGTCCTCCTTGATTTCACAATTAGGAGACATGGCTATTCTAGCCCTCCCCTTGTTTAGCCTCCCTGGGTCTTGGTATTTATTTAGCCAATCAGGAAGCAGGAATTGTGTGTACAGTTTTACTTTATTTTTATCATATCACTATTTTTCTCCCTGCAGTCACTGACCTGCCTCATAGTCCAGCCACAGCTCCAAAACCACCACCACCACCGACCCCAGAGTTGCATGCCCAGCTGGCATATGCAGTTATATCTTTGAGAGAGACAATCCCAATTGTCCCTGCACCAGGCAAGGACCCAATACCGGCACGCGACTCTCCAGGCATTGTCAGTTGATGGAAGTAGTGGCCGTCAAGCTGCCATGGTCTGTGCTGCCATTTTCCATCTTCTTTACCCTAGGGTGCAGCGTGCAATGATGTCAGGCGCCACACACCTCATGCCTCACACCTACCTATTTGTGGCACCATCTCTAGCAGTGCCCTCGGTCATCACCAGGGCTGCTGCAGGTGGTGGCACCCTGATCCCACCCAGGATAGGAGACCAGTCCTCTGGATGCTCAATCCTATCTCCCACTGACCCCTGATGCCCCTTGCTCACTTCCAAACCCAGGTCACCAGCATGGCGTGAGGTGTGGCATCCAGCACCTAACTCTCAGCTTCACTGAGCCAGCTATGTGTGTCCAATTTTATAATAAAAAGCAGTTGCTCCTTCAGAGCATGATACTTTACATCTTTACAGAAATCAAAAAGGAAGCTGGCCCAGTGGCAACAATCTTAGTAGCAGGTTTTGGGATGTTAAAAGATTTGAAGAAATACATTTTTCTAAGCTATGCAGTGTCATTTAATCCAATTATTATGAAGATTGTTTAATTTATTTCATCACTTGTTGTAACACTAATGACTTTTTATTGTTTTGTTATGATCTTTTGCCTTAGCAATGTTCTGCTCAATGCATGAATCTTTCACCACTAAAGATATGGGGCAAGATTTTCACAGAGACATATCTGTTTTACAGAAGCAATTGCCTGACATCCACACAGATAGTTAGATGGTTTAACTTTTGGGAGTGATTGTCATAGCTTGCACCCGGAATGGACGATTCATCTAAATTGGAATTCTTCACCTAAATTAGACACATCTTTCTTGTTTGTTTGTTTTTGCTGTAAAAGTGGCAAGTATTGCAAATGAATTGGGATGTTTTGAAAATTGTCTGCAAGATCCTTGCACATTACTGTGGTTGCAGTACATAAGAAATATACAGACACAAGTGCTGCATGCCACCTTTGAAAGTTCTGGTCATGAATTCACATATCGGTTTTAGGAATAGGGTGAAATTATTTTGGTGATCTCCATTGCCTGTGAATAGCAGTTTCTGTCTATGGACACAACATTCAATAAAAGAATAATGCACAACAGGGTGAGTGTCGCCTGGGACGCCTATGTCCAATGCCCCAGGCGTGGTGTTATCCCAAATGACACACCCTGGAGTACATTATTCCTATTATACAATGGCTCATTGTTATATATAAAATAAAAAAAAATATTTTAAAGAATGTTTTTGCTACAGTGGAAAATATTTGTGTTTCTTAAGAGGAGATGCAAAAAGAGATGCTCCATAATGATGACAGTAGACCTGTGGCATCATGCTGATAACACCATGGTTCCAGCCCCAAACTGACCAATTACAGTCCAAGATTCTTTCTTGCCATTGTATAATTATTCATAATCATCAGTTTTCTGAAAGAAGGAAGCCTGAATTTGCATGAAAAGTATATTAATAGCGTTGTACTCAATTGAGCTACTGTAGTGTGAGGAAAACTCCATGACATTCATCCATAACAGAGTACCAGGATTCACTCACCTTGTGTGTGCATCAAAAAGATTAAATCAAAACAGAAATCATAGACAAATTCCATTGGTATGCTCAACCACTTATGGGCATATGCATAAGAAAGACTGCGCTACTAAAAGTAATAGAATGGAACACTTCCATCTAGCATGTGCTTGAGTATCAATAGGTAATGTCCCAGCTGGAAAAAACACTGGGCCTGATTCTGAGTTGCAAGGGAATGTCAATAAAGATGTTGAACCAATTGTGTGATATCCTTGCTTGCACCTCTCTTGTGTTATACTCAGAAGGGGTCATAGGGGGCTTTCACTCCAACACACATCATCATGCATTGTTGTGTTGAAGGGGAGGATTTGCATAAATGACATGGAGTGCCATTTACACTGCTAAGTAGATCAGCACAACTAATGCAATACTTTAGCACTGGCCCCTAACTACTAGTAGAAAATCCTAGCAGCTGGGGTGGAAGTCAGACCAAGTGCAACAGGTGCACCAGAACATCGGAGCACTAAGACTGACAATGAACAGGATTGTCAAGGGACATAAATATCAATGGGACTAGAGAGAGGGTACCACTGGACTACTAGGTGCAATCTGAAATGTGTATGTGGTAATGTCACAATGGACCACCGGGATACTGACAATTTAGTGTCAGTGGCTCAGCAGGTAGCATACTATCCTCTGGGGCTTGAGATCAGAAGGCTGTGGTTTCTACCCACACACCAGGCACTTAGGTTAATTTCCCAATACTGATGCTGAAGCATAGCATGAGGGGATGCTGCACTTGAAGTGTCATCCTTCAGATAAGACATTAAACCGAGGTCCCATCTGTCTGTTCTGGGGGTAGTTCAGGTAGATGTTAAAGATCCCATGGCACTTCTCGAAAAAGTAGAGGAAAATTTATTAAACACAGAGACTAAAACAACATCCACAGATGTACAATCCGAAAGAAACTCATTAACCATAAAACTGAATGCAACACTCAAAAATAAAGCAATATTACAGATAACACCATCCATAACAGTAAGGTTAAATAATTTGGACAATACATTAATGAAAATATAAGATCCTGACATTCGTCTATAAAAAGAAAAAATTAAAACTAACAGAAACAGCATGTACAGGATATCAGGACTTAACAGTATTATACTGGGTCCTCAAGGCCCATAATCATCCCTCACAAAATGGGGCATCTGAATCTGTAATAAAGGTAAATCATGCCATTTTCTCAGCCAAAGTGCTTCCTGTAATAACATCCTTTCTTTTGTACAAATATCTTGTAGGTCTTTAGTTATTTTCCCTACCATTTCAGAATGAGTACAATGTTTCTGCTGCAAGGAAAACAAGCAGCTAGCATTGCAAATGCGCCACTTATAAATGGTAAAATTAAGGCAACCATTACACCCTCCCATACCCGCCATGGTCCTGAGATATCTCTGTACATGAGATTCTCCCTAGATATTAAAGCAAGGTTGGTGACCCCATGCCCTGGCTAAAAATACCAAAATTTTTTAAAAATGAACAAAGAAAAATAAGTGATCAGTAGTTTCACGTTGTGCAATACATTCTGGTCTGCTACAGATCCTATTCTCTACCTGTTTGTGCTTGTGATTGCTTTTAACATTAATTTTGTCATGGCAAATTAGCCAGTGAAGATCCCAGACATGAGGAGGGATCCTGGGGTTTCTAACAGTTGAAGAAGAGCTATTCTGCTACTATGTGGGCAATATTCAAAAATCTGAGAAACAGGACACACTGTGCCCAATAACACATTATGTAACCTTTTCTTTTGCAGGGCAATTATCCCATGAGTAGTGACCTTCCACTGCATCTCTCTAGAAAAGTGTCCCTCCAATAGGACAAGGTGTATGGCTGCTGCTTCACTATCTTTAAACCACTACCATCCCATAACTGAAACCAGTACTTAATGGTATCAAAACCCATGATTTCCAGTCTTTATTAATGTGAATTAAAGAGGGGTGTAAATTGAGCCATAAAAAAGACTATTAAAAACATTAAAGGTTGTATCATATTCAAGCCTCCTTGGTTGATCGGTAAATAAAATATTCCTTTTTATGGGCTTTAGTCGATTCCCATACTGCCTGAACAAAAATACTCAGCAGGTTGGGTTTCTAATGATTTGGTGGTAGAAAACATAATTACGAAATTGAAAACTGGAATCAGAAATGTTTTAATCAAATACACTTTTTCTTTTTCCCATTTTCATCTATTCCAGCTAGACACCTTGCATTAGGCAATAGTTATTTTGTCTTCCCAATTAAAACAACAGGTAAAACAATCAAGATATGCCTTTTAGCTGATGTAATGACATCTGTTTTGCTTGTAGTGTCTTCTACATTGTTTTGTTTTCCTGGTCCTGGCCAAATTTCCCCCATGCACTAAATAAATACCACCAACAGCTTAATCTGGTTCAAGGTCAGTTGGCCTTCATCTGTATGCCCTCCCTGGATTGTGCCTGAAAATAGGCAAGAATTTGTCTAGTGCACGTACCCAGTCAACAAAACTAAAAAGAAAAGTGACACCAAGGGAGGAAATGTGAGGGCTAGAAATGGTCAGAGATTTTGGTTTGGGGAGGAGGTGCCACTGCATGCGTACTGTGCACACACACACACACACACACACATATACACACACACACACACACACACACACGACTGTCACATGACTGTGCATGGCAGGGTGGTGTGGCAATTCTGTGTACTGTTTCTGCCCCATTTCCCAGCATAAAATGTTGCAAGTATAAACTGAGCCCCATACACACAGACTCGTTAAAGACAGGGTGTTACAACTTACACTGCACACAGTAATGCACTGTCTGCCTTAATATGGCATTTGGGAGCAAATATATAGTACTGTAATATGAATGATACTGCAAATATAAAATTACATACCCTTTATGCAGAGCATCATGGATAGTATATTCAACTAATCATGAAGAATTAAGGATAGCTGGCTTACTGTACTGCTGTAAAGTCTGTACTTTAAGGAACACTACAGTCAACATTTGAAAAAAATGTATGTGGTAGAGTATTTTTTGATTTGTGTGTGTGGTCCTCATATGTCCTTCTACTTTGTTTGCTTTAGGAGTTTTTCTAAATTTTTATTTCTAGGTTTATGGGCTCTCTTACTAGTGTTATTACGTCTGGTGACCCTTACATTAACATGGTTTATTGCTCTTCTTTTCCTATAATGCCTCTTGACCCATGTGACAGTGATGCATGCAGGACTATAGATAAAAAAATATTGATTTTGAGTCAATTATATAGCAGTAGGGTTGTATTTTAGGTCACTTTCATTATCCATTGCGCACTGAAGACTATGTTTACAGCTTAGCAAACAGATGATATCCAACTGAGTAGGTATTCTGTGAGAAAACAGCTGGGACAGGATTACAAAGAAAGCCAAAAAATCCATAACTGTGGGAAAAGGCCTGCAACACTGCGGAAACAGTTGCATGATTTTCACAAAGAAAAAATGAGCAGGTCACGCGAATTTATAAAACTTTAGGTGCGGAATTTCAGCAGCTGCAGAAATTGTGCACATGCTGAAAATCAGCAACTGTGGATTCGCAGCTCCAGAAGTAGCTTAGGAGGAATAGCAACTGGTGAACTTGATTATCTGAAAGAGCAGACTGTAACAGGCTGCCATAGAATGAAGCTGAAAGCACCCACAAAGAGACCAGCAACCAGTCCCTCAACTGGGACCACTGCAGCACCACAGGTAGCAGTAACACCATGGCACCACAGTGGCCAACTGTTACTGCTGGTCACCCCTCCCTGGGGTGTCCCTGTTGCCTGCAGGGTAGCACTCACTGCTGGCTGGCCAGGATCTACTGCCTGTGGGGCCCGCCATGGCCGTACTGTGTCTGGTGGCTGCTGCCTGTTGCCATATCATGGCAATGTGTGCTTCTGTTGCTGTTATAGCAGCTACTGTTACACTATCTGTGATGCTATTACCTGTGCCTCACCTCCACCTTAATTGATTCCAATTGCTGGGGCACTACTGCAGTTTGCTAAGGAGAGTTTCACCTCATTTCACTTTGTGTAACATTTTTTCGCAGCTGAGGAAAAAATCTGGTTGTGAATAGCCTTTCAGGGGCTGTACCTTACTTATCTCACACATTTTTTCCTCAGGGACTCCGCAGCTGCACGCTTTTCCACAGTCCTTAGTGTTGTTTTCTGCAGCTGCAGAGGGTTTTGTGAATAGCACTCAGTGCAAGTCTCCCTTAGTTTCCATAGCTACGGCAGTTTGGGGACTTAGAGAAGGGTTTTGTACCTTCAGAAAGCTTTGTGAATCCAGCCCTAGTCTTTACTAATTATAACACTGATGGCCCAGGGTGACTTGTGTGGCTGTTTATGGCTGTGTGTAGATAAATGAAATTAAAAGCTTTACAAGCAAAACATTTACTCCGCTGGCCAGACCTAGTCAAACACATAGAAAACAAAACTAGAGAATCAAAGTTATTTAGCTCTGGTCAGAACATCAAGCTTCTATCTGCAGATTACTGCTGCAGTACTTTTCTTCACTAAATCAGTGTTCCTAGATGCATCACTGTCATATGAGACAACAGAATTGAAGGAAAAGAAGAGCAATAAACCATGCTGACATACTGTAGAGATACCTATAGACCATAAAAGTAGTAGGATAATTTAGAAAAACTCCTAACAGCAAACAAAGGGAAGAGAACTCAAATATATGACTCCATATGGGGACCATTGGGAGCCGTCTTGTCAACTTGGCAAGATAAGTTTACATAATTACAGATACTGACCCCTCATTAGTTGTATGGTTGTCCTGAGACTCCCGATTATGGAGAATCCTAGGGTTATCTCTTTAGCATGTGGAGGCCATGGGGTAGGGAGGTGGGTGGGTTGGGGAAATATTAGGCTGGCTAACTTGCTATATTGTTAGTTAGTTTTGTAAACATTGTTATCATGTGGTTAGCAAGTAATATGACATGTTAGTGGCACATCTAACTGGTAAATGTACATCTGTGTAACACTATGTAACCTATGTCCTGTCAAGTGTCAATAAAATTAATTGAATGATAAAAAAACAAAAAAACAAAGGGAAGAACCAAACATGCAAATCTAAATTTCTGCACAAAAATATGATTTTGTAAATTTTGACTATAGTACCCCTTTAACAGAAGTGCCTTCACTGATATTTACTGTAGCTGGAAATCAAGCCATATATCATTTTAATGGAGATATTTTTAAAATTTTAAACATAGGTTAAAAATGTATTAAGGCCCTTAACTCTCCAGTAAGTAATGTTTGGCATAATTATACATAGGCTTGAGATCTAAAAGTTTTCCTGCAAATTATTTTGATTGGTTTTAATTTTACAGACATTACAAGTTATATTGCAGACTAACCTCACAACTTAAAAGAAAAAGCTTTCAGATAGTCAGTAAATATAGCTAACTAAATGTGTCACAGAAACCATGCACAATTCTTCACCAGTTAATTTACTTGTTGTAATGTAGCGGACTTCTTTCTGGGGTATGTAGCCTGTCTACCTAGATTGAGAATAAATTGTTATCTGCCTTGATGTACATGGGTATCTTTTATATGCAATCTTCAAGCAACTGCTTATACTATGAGTAAGTCTGAGTAGTTCTAATAGAATAGTGTAGATTCATACAAAAACAAGCATTTGTCAATGCTGAATGTTGATTAGCGCTGGTGTGTTGAGCTCGCTCACTGCTCCTCTGTCACTTGCTCAGTCTGTTTCTCCCGGTGCTGCAGGCTGCTGTTTTGTACTGGGCTCCTGCCTGTATTGGCACCTTGTTCTGCCTACTAAGAAATCTGCAGCTGTCCGACAGAGCTGTGTTGAGGTGGCTCACCCCTCTCTCACTCTCTCATTCTGTTTCTCCTGGCGCTGCAGGCTGCCCTTTGTACTGGGCTCCTGCCTCTGTTGGTGGCTTTTTCTGGCCAGAAAGAAATCTGAAGCAGTCTTGACACAGCTCCATTGAGCTCGCTCACTCCCGTCTAACTCACTCATTCCGTTTCTGCCTTTCGGCAAGCTGGCCTTTGTACTGGGCTCCTGCCTGTGTTGCTGCATTTTTGCCCACAAAGAAATCCACAGCAATCACAATAGAGCTCTGTTGAGCTCACTCACTACCTCTGTCATTCACTCATTCTGTTTCTCTTGGCTGCAGACTGCGCTTTGTACGGGGCTGCTGGCTGCATTGACACCTTTGTCTGTCCACAGATAAATCTGCAGCTATACCAACAAAGCTCCATTGAGGTCACCAGTCTCCTTCTGTCACATGCTCATTCTGTTTGTCCTGTTGCTGCAAGCAGCCCTTTGTATGGGGCTCCTGCCTGCATTGGCACCTTTTTCTGCCAACAAAGAAATCCGCAGCAGTTCTGATAGAGCTCCATTGAGCTCACTCAGTCCCCCGTCTCACTCACTCATACTGTTTCTCCCCGTCTGCAGGCTGACCTTTTCTACTGGGCTCCTACCTGTATTGATGCCTTTTTCTGCCCAAAATGAAATCCGCACAGTCCTGACAGCTCCGATGAGTTCGCCACTCCCCTCCCTCACTCACATACTCTTTCATTCTGTTTCTCCCATTGCTGCAAGCTGCCCTTTGTACTGGCCTCTTGTGTTGGGGCCTTTTCTGCCCACAAACAAATCCGGAGCAGTCCTGACAGAGCTCAGTTGAGCTCGGTCCCTACTCTCTCACTCATTCCATCTTAATGTATCCCAAATACTGATGTCCCACAGTGACTGTGCTATTCTTCTTCAGGAGCAAAACATATTTTAGCCAGGATGTGAAAATGACAGCTGTACTGTTCATAAGGATGTAGAAAGAATGCCACTGTTGAAAATGTGGCATGGAAATATAACAAATTTGCAAAATTTCAAGGGTGCATGGAAACAGTTGAATGCACGCTTCTAATGCAGTCATGTTATGGGGTTTTGACACCAAATTTCCAACATAGTGATTTTAGGACCTCTGCTCATGAACAGTGCCACTGGCATTTTCTTAATCTGTCTGGAAAACTGATTTCCACAGCGACTGCATTATTCTGTGCCACAACTGTGAAACCGCATTTCACTCAGGATGTGAAAATGACAGCTGTACTTCTCATAAAGAGGTGTGAAAATTGCCATTGTTGAAAAATGTGACATGACAATATTTAATCTGCAAAGTTACATGGCATGTGGAAAGTGCAACGATACTTGTAACACAGTCATTTGATGGGCTATCATCACAAAATTTTAAACATAGGCATTTTAGGACATCTGCTTATGAACAGTATCACTGTCATTTTATTACTCTGTACCGGACATTGATTTCCACAGCGACCACTCTATTCTTAGCCAGAACTGCGAAAACACATTTTGGCCAGGATGAGAAAATGACAACTGCACTGTTCATAAGTAGTTGTGGAAAAATGGCAATGTTGAAAATCTGGAGTGAAAATATTATACATTCGCTGAAGTTATTAGCGTATGCGCAAACTGTGCAATGCATGCTCGTAATACAGTCATTTTATGGAGTATCATCACCAAATTTTCAACATAGCCATTTCAGGACCTCTACCCATGAACAGTGTCACTGTCATTTTCTTAATCTGTTCCAAACACTGATTTCCAACAGCGACTATACTATTTTGTGCTGGAAGTGTGAAAACACATTTCCACCAGGATGCAAAGACAGCTGTACTGTTCACAAGGAGGTGTGACAAAATGCCAATGTTGAAAATCTGGCATCAAAATATTGCAAATTCACAAAGTTACAAGCGTGCGTAGCAACTGTGCAGCACATGTTCATACAACAGTCATTTTTGCCCATCAAATTTGCAACATACGCTTTTGAGAGCCCATCTCATGAACACTGGCATTGTCATTTCTACATCAGTTTCAAAGGTGATTCCACGAGTGACCGTGGAAATCACCTTTGGGGCCAATTAACGCTATGACAGTTGAAGTATTCATTAGAGGGTCCCAAAACCGCATGTTGAAAACTTGGTGAAAAATTGTAAAAATGCTTGAGATATGCAGCAAAGCTGAAAAACCCTACTTATTCCACTATACAGCTTGTCGGCATTTCCTCAGTTCGCGGTTGGCTTTGAAGAGTGCAGAGCGTATTTCCGGTCCACTGAAGATTGTCACGCTGGACTGCAGAGGTAAGTATGGGGTGAGGAGTGTGAGGAGGCAGGGTGCACAGTGGGTGGGTGCGGGTTGAGGGAGGAGGTTCGGGAGACCATGAGGGACCATTTTTCTTTACAGGTAAAAAAAAGACAATGCGGGATGGTTTTTAACTCACAGGGTCATTTGGAGTCTGACTTCTGGGGAGCAGCTAACAGGATTGGGCACCCCATTGGTAAACAACAAAGGGGATTCCTTTCTGCCGATGGGGATTGGGCACCCCATTGGCAACAACAAAGGGGATAATTCCTTTTTGCCCACAGGGATTTGGCAACCCATCAGCAGACAATGAAATGGGGGGCACATTATTCCAACAGGGAGTGGGTTCCCCAACAGCAGATAAACATTTTGGTGGGGGGTTATATTGTTTGTGAACAGGGTGGCAACATGCCGCCATGTTCACAAACAATATCAAACTTCTAGATCCACCCTGCAATGATGGGTCACTCCCTCATTAGCAGATGGCTTATGCTGCAATGATGAAGTGACCCCTGATTGCAGCGGACTGATTTGTCACAAGTTGGTATGAACATTCCAAACTTGTGTCACCAGCAGCCTGCAATGGTATTGGAGGAAGTGTGGACAAGCCTTTTGCACGCTGTGGGGGCATTGGCCACAACAGTGCTGTGCCTCCACAGCCTGCTTCTCAGCAAGTTGTGCTAATATGTTCCTTGCGCTATGCCGCAATCAACATAATGAGATCCCTATGATAAGAAAAGCCTCAAGTTAACTATTCAGATTTTTAAACTATCCAAAATGATTTGAACTACATGCCTCATATTTTTTTATTTCATTTAATGTGTTTTATAATGAAGACCTATGGAAAAAGCCAATTTTCAAAGCAACTGTAGTCAGTCACAAATACAATAAATAATACATACAGATCTATGCATGCTAAATACAATCACAATGTCTAAATGTTTATTTCATGTATTGCATATAAGTTCTGCACCTTTGGTAAATTGTTGGGCAAATATTTCCACAGGCTATCCACTCGTAAAAGAAGAAACTTTGAGCAATATTACTTTTAACAGAAAGGCAATTTCAGCACCATACTATTCACAATAATTCTAGATACAAAACAGAATGCAATTTGTTAACCAGCAATTTCAAATGTGAAGGAACAAACCCATGGGTCAGTTTCCAGGCTCAACAATACAAAAATTTGGAATGTATTTGGTTTAGAGTAAACCAGTTAGATGTACTATAAGGTAAACATGTATGACAGTCCAAAGGTAAATCAATAGCAAATCTGCAGGTCCAGTTCATTGTCCCGGATTCCCCTTGTCCCTCACGAAAGACAGAGACCATTGTTTGTTGTTGTGATCTGACTGGCAATTAATTTATTTGTATTCATAAATCCATATTCCATTTCTCATTTCTTTATTATCATATTTCCATAATTTTCGTTTATTTCCATCCATATATCACTCTCTGATTATCCATCCCCAGTGAAAACCTGTGCCTTCTTCTTCTCCTCTTTTCTGTTAGGTAACGGTGAAACCGAGACCGCTTTCTCCTTCATCTTCTTCCTCCTCTTGTGTTATTCCTTTTTCTTCCCCTCCCATCCCCCCTTTCCCCCTGCCATCCACCTTGACAGTCCATAGCCATATTATCATCTGCCATCCACTTTTGGCAGTCCCAAAGCATTTTATCACCTGCCATCCATCTTTGGCAGTCCATAACCATATTATCACCTGCCATTCACCTTGAAGTCCACTGTCCTACTGGACGCGCCTGTCATCCACCTTGACAGACTCACCATACAGCCCCAAATTGACTGTCTTTCCTCAGACTCTGTCTAGTAGGGTGGGGTGAGAGGAATCAAAATTCCAGCAAAAGTGGCTGAGGCCCCTTGTGCTGTCCCTTATGTACCTCCCTTCTCCTCCCCTTCCTGCTAACAGCCCATTGTTCTGGTTCTAGGCCCCACCCTCCCTTCCTTCTCCTCCTTCTGAGCACAACCATTCCCTAAAGGAGGGAAGGTGCACTAGGACAACATGGTTTGCCCCATAAAGGCAAACCCATTAACAATGCTACTCTAAGTAAAATGGATTATATGCTGATGAATAAATAGCAAGGCATATCAATTGCAGGAGAAAATGTGACATGCTAAGATCTGTTTCTTGGCTTTAGCAGTACAGTTTTCCTTGTTATGGCATGACTAGGGTGTGCAAGTAATAAATAGTATTTCCTGAATACCACAAATCTTGACATATTTTTGTTCCTCTAAATCCTAAGCTAGAGAGGATCAATTTTGTTTCCACTATAGACTGAAAATTAAGCTTTTATGAAAAGGACAATAGAAGGTATGTTTAGTGTTTGCTGAGAGATAGAGAATAGCACACACACACACACACACAAAGTATGTATATGTATGTGTACTGTACTAAAACCAAACAAGTGATAATGCTATGTGTATTGTGTTTTAACGACTTACAGCTTAAGGAAGTAAGGAAGGTTTTGCAGTGGTTTATTTTGATTCTCAATGTAAAGTGTGTGTAACTAAGTTGTCTGAAACAAAGAACAAGGAAGTAGTCTAACTGAAGTGTAGTTAGCTTTTAGCGACCTTTTTTTTTGTTGGTTGTTCGTTCGACTTTGTGCCCAAGAAAATGTTTTTTTCTTCTGAGAATTTGATCAGGCTTGACTATAGTGAATGAGACTTGTCAGCTCAACAGTGCTGCAGTGACTTGGGTGACTAGATTTCATAATAAATGTGGGTTAAATTTAGTAGTAGTAGTAGTAGTCTTTACTTGTTTGTGGCGCCTATCCCCAGAGCCTCAGTGTACCATTACAGAAATAACACAAAATCTGAAAGATACACAACTACTTAGACTCTACTCAATAAATAGATATAGATAAAATAATCTTAAAATAAATATGTATAGATAATCAGATTTAGCTAATCCCAAATGCTTGCATAAATAGGAAGGTTTTTGGACACATTTTATGGCCTCTACCAAGGGGACCTTCCTCAGAGTCCTAGACAATGAATTCCAAAGGATTGGGGCTGTCACCTCAAATGTCCAGTCCCGTATGACATTAGTCCCACCCTTGGGACTACTAGGATGCCTTTCTCAGCAGAGTGGAGTGGATGCCCAGGAGTGTAAGGGTGCAGGAGCTCTATAGGTAGCCCAGGACCATGCCATGTAGGGCCCTGTATGTCAGCAAACCCACTTTAAAGGAGATATGCCACTTCACAGGCAGCCAGTGAAGTTTGCACAACACCGGTCACACATGACTGGACCTAGAAAGGCCTGTCAGTAGCTAAGCAGCAGCATTTTGCTGCAGCTGCAGGCATCACAGTGCACCTTCCTTGATCCCAAGGTAAAATTGAATTGCAGTAGTCAAGCCTCAAAGTGATGAACATATGTACCAGCATGGCCAGGTCATTAGGTGGGACAAGGGATTTAATCCAGCTGATATTCTGATGATGGTAAATCCACTTGGACTACTGCTGCCACCTGAGCCTCCAACATCAGCCCAGTATCCAGAATGAATCCTATATGTTTTACCTTGGTGGAAGCTAATAACCTAGATGGACCAATTCAAAGCCCACTTTCCTCTCAGAGGTCTCCACCTCCCCTTCGACCATGCTCCACCACTAGCACATCAGTCTTCTCAGGGTTCAGTCTCAATTGCTTCATGACATCCAGGTCTGAATCTCAGACAAGTACTTATTTAGCACATTTACTGCATCCAAAGTCCCAGGTGCGAAATGGACAGGTACATCTGAGTATCATCAGCTTAACAATGAAACCCAAGCCCATACTGCCTGATGATCTCACCTAAGTGCAGCATATACACTGTAAACAACATGGTGACAGACTGAGCCATAGGGTGCTCCACAGGACAGGGCAATTGGGGACAAGGGTATCCTCCCAACATGGCAGCTGGGTCCTGTCCCTAAAGTAGGACTCAAACCAGATGATAACTTTGTTGGTGAGTCCTATATATCCTCTGAGCTTGTTCAAAGTAGCCCATGTCCCACAGTGTCAAACACTGATGAGAGACTGAAGAGAATGAAAATTGACTGTTCTTCCCTGTCTCTCATCCTGAGCAAGTCATTATACAATGGAACTAATGCAGTCTCTGTGCTATGCAGTGCCCTGAACCCTGACTGGAAGGGTTCCTAGATGCTAAAAGGCAATAAGGTGTGCCATGAGCTATAGCACAACCATGCTTTCAATAACCTTACCCAAAATTGATGGTTAGAGACAGGTCAGTAATTTGCCAAGATGTCTGGTCCAAAGATGGCTTTGTCAGCATAGGCTTCACAAAAGCACTTTTTAGTGACTTTGAGAGGACCCCTCCTCTGATAAGGAGCACCAGAATATCTCAGTGAACACTGGGCCCAGATGCCCTGTAGCTCACCAATAGTCATGTTGGGCATGGATCCAGGTTACAAAATGTTGACCACAGCTCAGAGATCACCTCAGAGAACTCATTTATCATCACTGGTTGGGACTCTCCCTAGGACAACTGAATCCATCCCTGACTCCCAGACTCTACATTGCTGGGCTGTCACAGCTCACTTGGAGAATTGTGGCCCTATGGAGGACATTTAATATCAAAATATTCCTGTGACCATCCCAGGTTTTAGGACCTCCATTGGCATTTAAGCAAGTGCAAGTTACTGGGGTGCTGCTGATATGGTGAGACTAGTCAGCTTAGTCCCACCACATCACTTAGCTGCTTTTCTGTTCTGTGTGTGTGCATGACTGTGCACTCAAGAAATTTTCTAAGTTTCTGGCTGTGTGTCCAAGAAGAAATGTAAAGATTTTTTTAAGAATTTAGTCAGGCTTTACCATAGTTAGTGAGATTTGTCAGATCAGTATTGCTGCAGTGACTTGAGTGACTTGATTAATAAATATTATTTAAATTTACTATCAGAAATCTTCCTGTCAGGAACCCTGGTTTGGGTCCCTCTATGGTCACTTAAGCAAGTGCATGAGCACTGCAGCTGCTTTTGGTAGGGTGGGACTAATTGGTTGACTCCCACCACTTCAGTGTCTGATTTTCTGTTCTGTGTGTGTACAGCTATGCCCTAAGATGTTTTCTAAATCTGTGGCTGTGTGCCCAAGAAGAAATTTAAAGAAATATGTTTTTTCCTGAGAATTTAGACAGGCTTGACTATTAGTGAGTGAGATGTGTCAGCTCAGTATTGCTGCAATGGCTTTAGTGACTAGATTTCATAATATCATCTGAATGTAATATCAGAAATCTTCCTTTGAGGAACACAGGCTTGGGCCCTTCATGGACACTTCAACAACTGCAAGAACAGCATAGCTGCTGCTGATAGAGGGACAAGTCAACTTATTCCCACCACTTTAGTTAGCTGTTTTCCATTCTGTGTGTGTGCATGACAGTGCACTCAAGACATCTTCCTAAGTTTGTGGTGTGAGCCCAAGAAAATATTTAAAGAAATATTTTTTTCTGAAAATTTAGTCAGGCTTGACTATTAGTGAGTGACACATGTCAGCTCAGCATTGCTGCAGTGACTTGAGTGACTTGATTTCATAATAAATTTAATCTAAGTTTAGTATCAGAAATCTTCCTGTGAGAAACCCAGGCTTTGATTCCTCCATGGCTACTTAAGCAAGTGTGATTTCACTTTAGCTGCTGCTGATAGGGTGGGACTAGTCTGCTGGCTCCCACCACTTCAGTTAGCTGCTTTTCTATTATATGTGCACGACTGTTCTCTCAAGACATTTTTCTAAGTTTGTGATTGTGTGCCCAAGAAGAAAGCCTATATATATAAACTGGCAGCAGAAAAATGCCCAGAGGTCTATCAAGTCTGTCCAATTTTGCAGCTCTTAGTTTCAATCACTACAGCTGCCCCACCCCACCCAAACCCCTACCTTCCTCCTCTTCCAGGTCCTTCCCTCCTTTGTGTTTTGTCTGAACTAACCCTGCCCTTGACCATATCCAACCCTGCTTAAAGTTATCCACTGTCCTTTGAGCAATTAACTCTTCTGGCAGTGTGTTATAACCTGCCACCACTCTGTCTATGAAGTAGTGCCTCCTCATCTCCCTCTCCAACCTTCCCTTCCAACTACAGACTGTGTCCCCTAGTGCCCCCTTAAGTGGAACAGTCCTCCCTCCCTCCCTGACTTTGTTTATGCCTTTCAAGTACTTAAAGGTATCTATCATGTCCCTCGTACACCTTCTGTGTTCCAGCAAGTACATGTTGAGCTCTTTCAACCTTTCCTCATATGGAAACTCCCTAGTCCCATGATCATTTTGTAGTCCCATGCTGCTCCTCTCCAGTAATCTCACATCCTTTTGTGGCATTGGCACCAGTACTGTAAACAATATTCCAAGTGTGGCCTCACCAGTGATTTATACAATGGGAGGATGACCTCCCTTTTTGAGAGGTGATCCCTCTGGCAATGCACCCCAGCATCCTATTTACTCTTGCTGCAGCTCTCCTGCACTGTGCAGATACCTTCATGCCCCTGTGACTATTACAGCCAGGTCCCTTTCCTCCTCTGAAGCCATTACCTGTACTCCCCAGCCAGTAGCTGTTCTTGGGATTTCTGACTCCAAGGTGCATGACCTTGCACTTCTTAGCATTAAACCCCAACTGCCAGTCCATAGGCCAGTGTTTGAGTTTAGCTACATCCTTTGATTGCCTGCCTCTCTTCCTCATTGTTCACTTGCATAAATCTTAGTGTCATCCTCGAACAAGCGGATCTTACTATTGACCCCTTGGCAATGTCTCCAGTGAGGACATTGAACAAAACAGGGCCCAGCACTAAATCCTGCTGTACTCCACTTGTTACTGGCTATGGCTTGGGTGTCTCCCTCCTTAGCACTACATTTTGTTGTCTGCCCTGCAGCTAGCTCTCATCCTCCACCAGTTTTTCCCCTACCATGTCCCTCAGCTTGCTTATTAACCCCCAGTGCAGCACAGAGTCAAAAGCCTTGCTGAAGTGTAGATACAGACCTAATGAGATATTATAGTTGAACCTCCCCCACCACCCCACCCCCATCCTCCACTCATCGGCAGATGCCAGGGTGTGCCAGGGGTCATCAGGCTCAATTCTCACCCTATTCCATGTATAAACAGGTTGATATGGTACAGTAAGGAGAATGGGGTGAGAGTTAGACCACAACCCTGTGGCAGTCCAGTATCTCCAGTCTGTCAGTGTGGAAGATGGGGTGGGGTGGTGGGGCCAACTCTAATATCTCATTTCCTCACTTTATCACTTTAACCATAACTGATGCATTAACAAAGTTTTTGCAATGAATTCTTACTTTTGAAAAGTGTAATGTAATTAGTAAGCGGTATGTGTTGACCAAACTGCCCATTTGTACATAATGATATGTATCTGTGGGAGCACAGGCCCCCTAGCTCCACCTCACTTACACATAACAATGGAGCCATACAGTAGCCCTATAGGCCTAAAAGGAACCCTTGTATCACTAATCTGCCAATATCTCAGTAACCGTACAAGCTATGAAAAAAATTACACTACAGTAGTAATCATGACTTCAAAACCTTCATGTATGCTTAGTCAGCCTAAAGGTGGACTAATCTGTGGGTAGTGAAAACTTCATACTCACATTGTTTCCAAGATATGGGCACTGAAAGTCGCTATGGGCACCACAATGTTATCCTATGGGAAAATTCTCAACTTTGTGATGGCATATCTTTGTAACCGATTAACTTTTTAATACCTAAATAGCATAATTCACATCTCTGGGACATCCCTTTATATCCTGAAAATTTCAAGCCAAAGACCAAACCATTTATTTACAATGCACTGGGAAGGTTTTAAAATTCCTAGGTAGTGGGGTGGCAAAATCCACATTTGCAAGGTCAGTTCCGTTCATGAGCTATTAAAATTGCCATTCACAAGAACTCCTTTTCATCAGCTTTTGGTCATCTGGTCTGGAAGTCACTATCAAGGATTTGTCAGCTCACGAAGGATTGGCTTGCAAAGGGATTTTGACATTCATGAATGGGGATTTTGACACCACTAACAAGGAACTGAAAACCAATCCCTTTCACGAGCTGACAAAATCCCCATTAGCAAGCTGATCCCCTTTCATGAGGTGTCAAAATACCTGTTCGCAAGCCAATCCTCATTCACGAGAAGGGCCATCTGATCATGAAATGATGATCAAGGATTTTGTCAGCTTAGTAGTGATTTTGTCAGCTAGTGAAAGGGGATTCAAAACTCAATCCTTTCACGAGTTGACAAAATCCCTGTTTGTGAGCTGATGCTTGTTTGCAAGATAGAGCCATTTGGTCCTTAAGGCATGATCAAGGATTTTGCTACCTCACCAAAGAGGATTGGCTCACATGAACAAGAATTTTGACACCTGGCGAACAAGGATCAGAAGTGAGTTGGAATGAAGAATTTTAAAATCAAAATGTCCATGTTTTGGCCAAAACAAGGGAAACCATAGGCATAGGCTTATAGAGGGTATCACCCTGAACAAAGCTGATGCCTTATTTGTGTAACAATCACCCATGGGGCAAGCTATGACATTTTGTTTGGAGAAAAAATTAAAACAAAATGGTGACTCGTGAACGAAAATGTTTTCTCTAACGGGATTTTATAAATTCTCATTTGTGAGCTGACAAAATCCTTGATCATGAGCCCAATCCCTTGCAAAACATACATATAAATCTTGGAGAGAAATAAGTTTGCTCAGAACCCAAACTTCAAAATTCAATAATTTCGAATGGATTAATATTTTTCACCAAACCATTGCCAGATTGCTCTTTAACTAAACCACTTTCTACCCTGAACATGTCAGACCATAATATTAAATGGTGTGGCTATAGCATGATGGGCAAAATCAGCAAAAAGTGTCTTGCTGCATGTAAACCACAAGTTTGACCAAAACAAAATTGGGCAAATCAAGTGATCTACCATATGAGACCAAGCATTCCAAATTTCATTCAAATCTGTTGAACGGATGCAAAGTTATTAAGGTACATAATTTAAGGTTTAACATTAAACTGCTTACTCAACCCTAACAATACTTTTGTGACCACACCAGAATAATATATATATATATATATATATATATATATATATATATATATATATATATATAAAAGATATCATATTTAACTTCACAAGAGGCCAATGAAAGCATGATATCTCATGAGTGGCCTCAGGAAGATAAATATGTTATCTTCACTAAGGCCATGTCATGTTCTGTTTATATTTTGTGTGTTTTGGCATTATTTATAGTTTAGAAATGTAATACCGTAGTAGTGAGTATAATATAAAAAGGGTACAGTGAGATAGTATTTAGTTGCAAAGTGTTTTTTTATTTTAGAAAGATGTTAGACATAAAAGTATGTGAGGTTTGTTAACTCTTTAATAATATAGAAAATAGAAGTTAATAATGGTGGTAATGCTTTAACCATTTCATGTCCAAGTTAATAGTAATTCTATTTTAATCATTTTATGTGCAAGATAATTTAAACTTTATATAGATTGTGTACGAACAACATGGGTTTTTACTTTGCAAGGTTTTTCCTGTGGAAGTATTGAAACTTTCATAACTGCTTTGTAACATAGAGAACAATTCATTTTGTAACTCAATAAACATCAATGTTGTTTAACACTTTAGTAACCAAATACATTTAAGTGACTGAAAAGTATTCTCTGTCATTTTTAAGGTTCTAGACTGTAAGGTTATTATTAGTTAACACTGGTAGAAGTTTAAATGCAAGTTAATATGAAGTTCTTGAATAATGAAGTATTCCACTTTGTTGAGGTATGGAAAATACACTGTTAATAGTACCTTATTATCTGCTTAAAGGAAGTCTCATAGTTCCACACCAATATTTTCCCAACTCCTTATGTGTAACTGTTATGTGCCTCCTCCAGTTGCCAGCAGTCCTACTGCTGTCCAGATCTAGATTATAAATAAAAATATACAGCCCACAAAAGTTATCAATGTGTTTGTCCTCCATTTTACCATCAATGTTGCTGGAGGATGATGTCACCAGAGCAACAGGTAATGGTGCTGCACTAAATGCAGTTCCACAAGTAGACCAAACCACAATGTTTGGTTCCCCACTTGAGTAATGTAGGAACCCTTAAGTGTTGTGCACCTCCTGAAGTGCAGGTCTAATAAGGACTACAACCATGTGAGTGTGATGCAGCACTGGTTTGAGGTATATACAGTATTTATACAAGGAAATGCCTGCACATGTTGTGTTACTGTTTGTTAGCAAAACAGTTTACCCAATAAATGACTCTGTGTACAACAAGAGTTTTAAGTAGTATTATGCAGCTGTTGTATTATGGTGTGTGTGTAACATTCTCTGTTTTGATTGACACCAGCAGTGAGAAACAATCTTGCAAATAGGCCCCTTTCCCTTTGTAACTAGGCAGTCAGTGATTGGATGGCTGCTGTAAGGCAATAAAGAATTCAGCTATGACAAGGAATAGTTTACCAGGGAAAGCACAGGCACAAACACTGGGGACTCTGGTTCAAATCCTACTAGAGTCCCTTACTCTCCAACCCTTAAGAAGTTCCCCTAACCTCCTTAGAAACTGTGATGGCCCCTCAGGTCCATGACTTTAAAAGTGCCCCAATTCCCATTATAAAACATTAGCAGTGATGTGAGAGCTACAGCACTTCACTTTCAAGGTACTAAGGATAAGCTGTGGCAGCCCCCCCTTGTAATGCCATCATTTGAAGTAGGATGTCCCTCACAAATCAGATGCTACACCTCAGCTGTTGTAGATAAAGAAACTAATCAGTCTCTGTTTGTAGTGCTCTGTATTTGCTTAGCTCACTCCTCCCATGTCATATGCATTCTGTGTCTTGGTATTTCCAGTCAGAAACTCAGATTTAAGAAGCATTTGAAAAGTAAAACAATACACTTTATAAAGTAAATGATCTAGCTCTCCACTTTCAGGCTGCTGAAAAGGGATGTGTATAAGTCAGTCTTGTGTGATGCTCTGGTAAACTGCCCGGCTCATCTTGTAATGAATCTTCTCAATGGTGTTCACCTGGGTCACTACAGAGTGACTGATTGACTGCTTGATTGGTTGATTGACTGATTCAGTCTACTGCTTTCCACAACATGTTACAACTGCCTCACAGAGAAATGAGCAATACAAAGAACAGCTTTTGTTTCCTGTCAATGAAATACTATTAGATGTATTATTTGCTCTACACATACAGTATTAAGGCTATAAGTACCACTCCTGTGTGAGCTGCAGGACAGAACTGCCTTAAGCCATTGCAAACTTAAACTAAAATCAGGCTAGACAGCATTGATACCCTTATGTTTTGTTCTGCACTGTTGCTGCAGTGACATCAAAGAATGGGAGGGCTGTATTACAAGTGACTCATTTGCATGTAAATGGAGGCTTGCTTGACATTTTACTACCTTGTGTCAGAGCCTCAATCTCTAGATATGTGTTGCAACAGAAGAAATGCTGATCTTTTATTGACACATGTGCAGTAATTGATGTAATGTATAATAAATACATCAGACACATCCAAATCATAAATATAAAGGAGTCTTCTCCTTTAAATCTTTATTGATGACTGTGATGTTTAGTTGGCAATTTTGAAAGGTCTGTAAGTCTACTTATTTTGTGCAGAATGTCTATAAGATACAGAGTCTGTGGTGTGTTCAGATAGTTCGGTATTAGTCCATTGGTGCCTTTAGGTCCAGTTTTTTAATTTCCTTTGTTTGGTGCCATTGTTTTGGTGGTTATTGTGGTCCTTTGGTGGCATTTCTTGGTGGTTCTTCTGGTCTTCTGATCTTAATTCCTGAGAAGAAGAAGAAGAAAAAAAGAAAGAAGAAAGAAAGAAAGAAAGAAAGAAAGAAAGAAAGAAAAAGACATTGTTAGTGGTGGTATATTGATTGTAGTGTGTGTTATGCATTGCTTCTATGTTGTACAGCATTGTACTTTATCTGTTCATGGTATTTTGCACATTTGTTGATGAATTTTTAATTAAATCATTTTTGCATTTTGTGAATTTTATTTGTGATTTGTAGATAAAGTACATTGTTGGGCAAGTAAGTTAGCAAAATCATTTTATTTTATTGGTATATAAGATATGATTCTGTAAAGTCTGCTATGAATTGAATATGAAATTTGTATACAGACCTAGTCTGAGTGTGAGTCAGTTGATATCACTTGTAGAGCGTTCTTTGGTGGTGTGTTTGTTGATTATTTCTGTTAGGGAGTAGGACAGAAAAGCAATAAATGTCTTGTAGTATACTGGCATAGTCTGTAAGTGTTGGTGTTGTCAGGCATGTTGTTTGTGAGAGTATAATTGTTAGTGTGCTATATGTTGTTTGTTAGTGGGTCCTGCTTGTTGGGGTGTGTTGAGTTTGTCTTACTTGATGTATTGGTGTGTGTGTGTGTGTGTGTGTGTGTGTGTGTGTGTGTGTATCTGTATGTGTGTGTGTGTGTGTGTGTGTGTGTGTGTGTGTGTGTGCATCTGTGTTTAGATTACAGTAAGAAAATGAATGTTTACCATTATGGAAGTGGAAGCTGATATTTGTTGCATGGGAAGCTGGTTGAAAGAAGTATCCGTCCCATGCATTTTGTACATTGGATGACTGTTGCATCATTTGTAGATGTTCGTGTTGATCTTTTTGTCAACAGTGTCAGTCTTAACCCCACTTAGTATGTCCGAAATGCATTTTTGATCATTTTCATTGATATGGGAGTAGTCATAATGCTTCGTACACATTTGTGTCCAGTAATTTGCATTATTTCAGAGGCCTGTATTCCACTGTCATTTAGTTTTGGACAATATGCTTCGTGCACTATGATTTGTTAATTTGTGGTACGTTGTTATGCTTTGCATTGGTTACCATAGTTTTAGTATGGTACCTATTTTATTTATTCCTATGGACTGATTTTTGAACTATTTCCCTGCTCCTAGTCCAGTGTAAATTTCAGTGTTGTTGTTTATTGCTAAGAAGAATGGGTTTCAGGGTCCATGCAGGACTGTGGTCGCTGGCTTGCATATAAGGTATATGTTGCTACAGGACATCTGGTGGGATTTTCTTTGTTTTGATAGGCTCTTGGTTTAATTTTCTGTTGTCTCTTATGCTGAGTCCTGATCGAGTTTTTGTTTGGCTTTCGGTGGTGATATTGTATATATTGAATTCCATTTTCATTAGTATTTTTGTTATATCTCCCCATTTTAACTGTCTAATTTCTGTGGATCCTCTTATGCCAAAAATGTGCAGCAAATCAGCCATAGTGTGTTTATAAGTGATGCAGCAGAATGAGGTCCTAGTTGTTTTTCAGAAAGAGTTTATCAATCGTTGCATCTGAGAGCTGGTCAGATGCATTTGGTTTAGATCCCTTGCCTTGAGATTTTAGATGCTTTTGTTTTGCTGCCAATGTTTGTCTACTTATTTCAAATTCTTTGTCTTTTCCTAGACAGTGACTGTAATTTTGGTTTTAACATACCTTTCTATGATTTGGTACATTGCTCGCAAGGTTATTCGCTCATATGGCTCTCCATTTCTTTCTTAGCATTAATGAAAAACTTTGATAGGTAGGAGTTTAAGGTGACTTTTGGAAAACTTCTGCTGTGATATGAAGTTCGTGGGAGTGAATACAGTTTTTGGACTGTGACTGGGTGAGATAAACACTTCTTCATCGATTTCTCAGTGTGTTAGTGTCGTGGGGAAACGGTAATTTCCGCGCTAGGAAGTGTTGCGGTATGACAAATTTATTTAGTTGATATCATGAAATGTTGTCCACCTTGTTTTAGAGATTACATTATATGAATTCATCTTTATAGAGGTATTTGTTTTATGAGCTGATTACATGCTGTGAATGAAAATCATATAACTTTTCTGGGAGAAAATGCAGGTTGTTTTACTTTAGTAGTGTGAAAATCCATTTTATTGATGTGACATAATGCTGCACTGAGACATTTTGAAACTAGAGTACAGCTGCAGCGTAAATGACATTTAAAACTGAAATCATAAAATAGTCACGTGTAAGGTGGAAGGTGCTGTAATTATACTAATTCTGTTAGGTATGATGTATAAGAATGTAAAGATACATACATGACGTATAGGAACATTGAGATATCAATGATATCTTCACTGGGGACTTGAAATATCAGTTTTATAGAAGCATTTATCCAAAACACACATTGTATAAATATATACATACACATATATATATATATATATATATATATATATATATATATATATATATATCTGTGTGTGTGTGTCGTGTGTGTTTATTTTTCTGAGAATTATGTAGTCAGGCTTAACTAGAAGTGAGTGAGACATGTCAGCTCAGCATTGCTGCAATGGCTTAAGTGACCATATTTCATGACAATATAATTTAAATTTAATACATCTTCCTGTGAGAAATACAACCATGGCAGACAAAGATACAGCACAAGAAAACATAGTTGATCCATGGCCCAAGCAAAGCTGCACCGAACATAGAGCAGCAGGAGAGGATGAACATATTGCAGAACAATGCTCATGATGCATTTGCCATATAAAATTATGTTTTACCTCATCAAAAGCCTGCAGTCGCACCAACACCAGTTTGTCATAAGCTGACAGCAGAGAAAAGGAAGTAAAAGTACCATTCAAAGAACTAGTACTGCTGCTAGGGCGACATTGTTATTAACTGCCATTGATAATAGTAATGTGAATGTGTCCTCTTTTTCCCTTTCCACTGCCACCAGTACAACCAGTATGAGGACATCCTCCTTAATAACCACCACTACCTGACCCCCACCCATCCACTGAGACTACTAGCATCCTAACTTCTGCTACAACAATGGATCTGCCAGTCACTTCTGGCTCAGTGTGACCCAGACCCTCCTGCCACTGTGACTAAGACCACCGTGCCACTGTAACTATGGTGACCACAGTGCTGCTACTGTGACACTGGCCACTACTACCCTGTGGCTACAGCCTGCTGCACAACTATTATTTTAGTAATATATCCATCTTTATGGTGACTCCTCTTGTTTCTCTGCCTGTCTCCAGTACTGTAGGAGTTATCAGTGCAGATGAAGAGAGGAGGACTCATCCAGATCTGAGTACTTTCCACCAGAGATTTGCCACTAATACATCATCTGAGGAGGATAACCTAAGCAGCTTTAATGAGGCAGAGTATGGGGAGTATCTTGAGAGCAATAAAGCAAGACAGTCGATTGGTGAAAAAAAAAATCAACTTCTCAAAGCTGCAGTGACAGGAGAAAAAGGATGGCCTCCCCTCCTATAAAAACTTGGCAAGCTAACCTTCAGCAAATTGTTCAGCAGGTCCCATCCCAATCAAAACAGCCAAGTAGAACAGGTACAGGAGCACCAGTGGTGCCAGAAACCAGACACAGAGTTCAAACAAGAAAACATAGAGAGGCCAAAGGTTGTGGTGTTGCCTGGTGATGCTTGCCACATGTGTGGTTACAGGAGTAATGAAAGCAGGTATGGTTGCATTTCATGCTACCAAAAGATAACATAAAGGCAGTCTGCACACTGTGTACGACTATCAGCAGGGGAACCTCCGGCAAATTTAACCTCCACCTCCTTAATGAACCACCTAAAGGTAAAATATACCCCGTTTTTAAAGCATTTTAGTCTTTGCCTGTGGTTCCATCAGACCCATCTTGTGTTGATGATGCAGGCAAGTGCTGCTTGGCATTTGCAGTGAATATGCACAACACATCCTTGTGATTGAAAAGGCAATGGCAATGCCACAGAACATTCTGCCTCTGAAAAATGCTGCTGTACCTGCTGCTACTACTCCATCTCCCTCAATACCAAAGAATCCTCCATGCACATAAGCACTCCAGCCAGGCACCAATCCCCTGCTATTTGCATACCATCTGGAAAGGTAGAACATCCCCATCCAAGGTCAGTGCCAACTGTGGAAGTATTCCTGGTGAGAACCAATCACCAGTTATCCCATCAACAATTCAGTATAGCTTACAGATCATAGGTGACATAATGCTATTGGATCACCATCCCATTTCATTTTGGGAAGCCAATGGCTTTCACAGACATCTACAGCACTGGCAGACACAGTACCAGCTTCCATCACTTACTGTACCACATTTTCATTCACTGTGGTGCCTAAAGTTTCTGTGAGTGCTGGGTCACATGACCTGCCTTTTGGTGAGCTTCCAAAGAGAGGAAGTCTCATGATAACTTGTGTATCACGACCAGTTCTAACAGTTAAATAATGAAGAATGAATAATTGAATAATTGGGACCCTCAAATACAAATGCTTGATGAATATTTAAAATAAGGATTTGCACACCACTAGGTACAATGCTCCAAATGTTACATTAACTGTTTTCACTAAATGCTCAGTATGCTGGGTATAGCTGAACAGGCATCAAGGACAAGGCCAAGGTACTAATAAGTGTCAGTCTGGTCCTGGATGTGGCCAACATGTGTAATATTAAGAGATAACCTCTGCAGATTTTCTTTTAAAACAAATGGAACAGCTTTATGACTGGATGTAGTTCTGGAGCAAGCCAGATGACATCACATGGCAAGAATAATGTTATCACTTATAATCATGTGGCATTACATTAAAACAACCGATTCCTGTTTAAAAGATAAAGTGGACATTTTTTGAAATATATTTATACTGTAATGCTCAGAATTCTGTAATGCATATAGTACAGTAGGTTTCAGTTCTCATCTAAACCTTGTTATTCATATATTACATACAGCTAGATGTAATTCTATAGTATATTTTTATCTTCTGCTTTGGAACATTTATTTTTGTAGTGAGCAACATTTCAACAGACTGTAGTGGAATCACAAAAGTCATATTGAATATAATAGTATGCAGGGTTGTACAGTATATTTTAAGGCATTTATCTGCTAAAAATATGTACTTTAAGTGTCTTTGTTTTCTGTTTATATTATTAAATATATAAATCATGTCATGCTTATTTTATAGCACATGGACTACAAAACAATGCTGACCTGAATTAGTCCTGTTCAGGAAAATGTCTGGATCATTTGTTAAAATAGCATTGATGGAATCAAGCTAAGAACCTTAATGTATGCTGAATTTGTTACACAGCCTCAGCATGTCTAGACTACAGAGACTGAGAAGGAATGTAAAATACTTGTGACAAAGAGACTTCTGATATCACTGTAAGTTGGGAGTCTAGTGCTGAATTCCTACTTAGCAAACTTACAATGAACAAGAAATGTATGTCTTTCCATTTATGGATATTTTACTGTTTATCATGGGGATCCAAGAACTGGATTACTAAGTTAGGTCTGTACATATTGTTAAGGCCTACAGAGCCTCTGATGGTACAGGGAAACTTAAAATCTTAGGGCTGGATTTTATAGCACCAGGTGTGCATTTGTGTCAGAGCTGCATCTAACATTCAGCCACTGCTAATCTAACAACATCTGATGTTTGACACAGTTGTGGCAAAATGTGATGAAACAACTGCAACTTCCATCAAAATATTTTTGTTTTAAAACATGTGAGCCCCTATAAAATCAGGCACCTAGTGCCGCACTAATGGCCTAGTGACAGAAATATTTTAGAAGCAAAACGTTTGAACCCCCTATAAAATAGGGCACCTAGTGCTACTCCAGTGGCCCAGTGATAGTGCACTTCACTGCCATGCAGGCCAATCTGATTCAGGAGTGAACTCAAGTCACTATATCAAAGGCAGGCCAAGCTCCAGCAGCTACTATTTGGCAGCTTGCTATGGCTGCAAGGGAAGATGTTGGGCACCTGGCAACATGACTTCTGTGGTCCATCAGAGGAGCTTGCTCTTCTACCCACCTGATGCCAATACGCATTTCTGAGAACACAATAATGTACATGTGAGCAAGGTGGCCCAGAACTAACATGAATCTGTGCATGCATCAGTCATGCATACTTTAAGCACTCTCAGATAAACATGGCTGAAACTTGGCTTTGTCCTGCACTTGGCAATATGTTTTTATCAAAAACTAGCATAGTAATAGTTAAAGCTATTGCTTTGCAAATTGGAGCTGTGACTCAGGTCATGTGCATCAATGTCGGGGTTCTTTTGCTGTTCATGTCAGTTCAGATCATTTTGCTGAGATGTGCATTCTCTTGTCATCAGGAACAAGCAAAGGCATTGTGCAGGTGAAACTTTGCACATGCTACAAGATAAGATTTAGCAATGTCAATGGTTCAGCAGGTTCCTTTTCGCCTCTGAGGATGGAAGATCAGAAGGCTATGGGTTCTATCCCCACAACAGGCACTTGGGTTAAATCCCAATACTGACACTGTGGTGCAGCATGATGGGGTGCTGCAGTCCTGAGGTGCCATCTTTTGGATGAGATGTTAAACCAAGTTCCCATCTGCCTGTTCTGGTGGTAGTTCAGGTGAATGTTAAAGAGCCCATGACACTTCTCGAAAAGAGTAGGGAATGTTTTATTCAAAATCAGAAACACACTTGGCAAATCATAAGAATCATGTTAAAGACACGGTAACCTCCAAAACATCTTCAGCAAAAACAAGAAAGTAAACAGAAAGTAAAATACAGGATATCGACAAATGAAAAAATAGCAGTAACTTTAGGCTCCTGGCAAAAGTTTCTCATTCTACTTATATTTTTGAAAAATGAGAATCCCTCCACAATAAATTCATCTTTACCTCGGATGGGTATGACAATTCTTTTTATATAGTTCCAATAAGGCATTTTCGCATATCAAACATAAAGTCGCATAAGACATATATTTTGCTGCAATACATATTGTACCTCACTTGCTACAGATAATACTTCAAACATCAAAAAGTCATAAGTTTGAGTTAGCAGCATAACATCACACAAAATGAATTCCTCATAAGTCTATACTCCTAATCACACTAGTCTCCATTTTTCACTGCAAATATCCAAAACTGGGATGAATAGGAACAGGAAAATAAAAATGTTCCATACTTTCTAGTATGCATGACAAGCTGGGTATGGACAAAACCTTTCATTCACCACTTTGTGCTTCTGATTACTCTTAACATTCAGTCTCCCATATGTGGACAAGCACAAGACATCTCATCTTTGTCGGTATCCTTTATTTGTCAGCTGTTTGCGAGCAGTACATTACTTAAACTCTGGCTTACTCACCCTTCTGCTTATAAGACCTTGGCATATATTGACTTTTGATTCATACCTGTTATCTCTTGTTTCCTATTTTCCATCTCCTCAGTTTCTGCAATGTGAGGTTTAAACCAATCCATTACCCCTCTTTTCTCTCTCAGTCCTTGGGGCTACATTTTCCACTTATCTAGATATTTTTGATGAGTTAGGAGAACCATCTCTGGGCCAGGAAATCCTGAAAGTAGAAAAATCTTCTCAAAGAATAAGACCAAAATAATGTGTGAAAAATGCAACTGGATTAACCATTGCTAATCCTCCTTTATTCTTGGTATATGTATATATATATATATATATATATATATATATATATATAGATTCTCTTAATAGAATTTAGCCTACATCCCCACAACATCTGAAAAAAACATGCTACAGTATACATTTGTGTTTCCATTTCCATGGATATGGGAAAAACTGTTCCTACATACAGCAGTAGGGGATCAAAAATTGTTTAATAATGTGGACCTGTTTCATCTTAAACAGTTTCCAACCTTTTCATCACTGTACCTTCTTGTCATACACTCCAAACTATCTTCCCAATTAATTTTAGCCATATTCCCATCCCCAAACTTCAATCCCCAAATCTTCACTAATCCACACTCTATCCTAATGCCTGCTACCTGTGTGATTTGTTGGTTTTGTATTCCTAAAACTAAACCTTTTCATTTATCCAAATTCAAATCTGCCCCACAGACGTTTGCATAACTTGTCATATCTGTAAGCATATTCTGGGCACTAACTTTATCCTGAATAAACACACACAAATCATCAACATTTGCAATCATCTGAACTTCTTCTCTGTCCATTCCTCCCACTATGCCCCTTATGGATTTGTTCTGTATTGTCCGTCTAATGAATGGATCCAAGGTAAAAATGTATAAAAGTGGACACAGGGGCATCCTGCTCACACATGTTCACACTGCACCAAATCCCCACCTCTCTGACCAGAGGTGCTCCTGTAGCTGAATTATATAATAAAGAGATCCATAACACAAATTTCCTCTGTATATGGTAATGGTGCAACACCTGAAACAAATATTTATGACTCACTCTATCAAATGCTTTGCATTGGTCTAATGTTAATAGATACCCTGATGTATTAAATTGTTGACAATAAATATAAACATGTCTTATAATCCCCAAATTGTCCTGTATTTTCCTTTCCAGTAAGGAACAAGTCTGAACTGGATGAATTAGAATCTGTGCAACTAAGCATAAATGGTTTTGTAAAATGAGAGACAAGATCTTTGAAATCTTAGTTAAGCAGATACAATTGGCCTCAGTTTGATGTAAAACCTTTGTCCCCGGTTTTATACAAAAAGCTAATCAAATCTACAGAGAATGAAGTTGGAACCCTATCAGGTTAACAGATAAAAGTTAAATTACTGTCATCAAACAATAGCTTGACACATCTATAAAGGTTTTATAAAATTCATTTGGAAACTCATCTTTACCTGGAGATACACCAGTTTGTAAAGTTTTAATAACCCCTACAACCTCTACTGTTTGTATCAGGCGGATCAATTTATGAATGTCGCTTTTTGTAATTCTGGTACCTGTATGTCATTTAAAACTCCTCCATACCCCTGGTGTCAATATCTGTTTCTGCATACAGCTCCCTAAATGTATCTCAGTGACTGTCTGCAATTCTTTGGGATCTGAAATGAGAGTGCCTTGCGGTGATTATAGACTTGATATTTGTGAGGTCTCTCTCCGTTCCTTATAGGCCTCACATGGATCCACATACAGTCCTTTTGAGCTCCAAAGACATAGCTGCTTCTAGGGTAGTGGCTCTGTCACATTGGTATGTCTGCATTTCTTGTTTGAGACAAGTAATTTGTTTAGAAAGATCATGTTTACCACAATAAGTGGATGTATATAACCACAGTATGTGTTCCTTAATTTTAAATAATGCTGCATTTTTACTTGTACCTTTTGTTTCCATATGTCATCAACCAGCCCTTTATATCCTGTTTAAATTCCTCCCATGATCATCCAGCATCCTCATAGAGTGACAAAACTGATACTCTGGCTATCATTATATTTAGTTCATTCAGTACGGCCACTTGTTGTATAGAACTGTGATATTAATTTTCCATCTACTAGTTGGCTAAGTGTCAGTGGCTCAGTAGGTAGCACACTCACCTCTGAGGCCAGGAGATCAGAGGTCTGTGGGTTCAGTTCCCACATCTGGCACTTGGGTTAATGTCCCAGTACCGACACTGTAGTGCAGCATGAGAGGGGTGCTGCACTTCTGAGGTGCCGTCTTTCGGATAAGATGTTAAACCAAGGTCCCATCTGCCTGGATTGGTGGTAGTTTAGGTGGATTTTAAAGATCCCATGGCACTTATTGAAAGTAGGAATTTCCCAGTGTCCTGGTCAAATTTCCCTCATTCACTAAAAATACCACCAACAGCTTAATCTGGTTCAAGGTCAGTTGACATTCATCTGTATCCCTCCCCGGGTCGTGCCTGAAAATAGGCAGGATTTGTCTAGTGCACTTACAGTCAACAAAACTAAATAAAAATAAATAAATAAATAATGTGGGTCAAAGCTCTAGACTGACCTAATCATTTATTGGTCTGAAAATTCGATGGCATTACCTTGGTTTTATGTACCTGTAAATGTTGAGAAACAAATAAATAATCTATTTTATTGGTAAGTGCATTTTCACATATGTAAACTGATTGCTGGGTGTGCTACTGATGTACAATCTTTTAATTCTGCCAGTTAGACAACTTTTTCTAAATGCATGGGCATCACAATATATTTTTTTACATTTTGTTGTCTTTCTTTCATGTCTAATGAGACATTAAAATCTCCTCTAAAATAAACATCTTTTGTATTTACTAGATACAGTTGCAAGAGACTAAATAATTCAACCTGATTTGCCTTTGTTGAGGGCCATACAGAGAAATGAATCTACTGGGTTTCCTTCCATAACCCATCAACAATCAATACCCTATCTGGGACTAAATCAATCAGTTTTGAAAAGTAAATGTTTTCCCAGTAAACAACAACCCCACCCCATCAGCCCTGTCCAACCAAATAACCAATAAGCTGATCCCCAAACCCAGTCCCACCTTGAAGTGTACATCAGCTGTCTGGAATCCATTCAGGCATCCTGCAAGAAAACAATATCTAAATTCAATTGAAGGAGCCAAGAAAATAAGGTGGACCCTTTGCTTGCATTTTAATGCTGCATAAGTTAAGGGTGACTATTGTAAATGTACCCATTCATTCAAAGGTGGTGATGTTCAGGTTCTTTCACTGCACTTTCTTCTTTTCTTCTTCTTTTCCTTCCCTGTTTCTCCATCGGGGCTCTTCCATGACATGTGTCCCTGGAATGGAAGGGTGTCGGAAACTCTATCTTCCTAATCTGCATCTCCTTCCCTGGTTGGATGAGAATGTCATACAGGTTTTCTATGGAATCTCCTCCTATAATTGAGTTGACTTGCTAATCCATATGCTTCTCCATCTTGTGGCTGGCACAGATCAAACTGAGAAGGGGCAAGGACTCTCCATAGTTGATGATCCATCTCCCTGAGTCTGGCTTGTGCTGCGTTGCTCAATCATAACTTGTTGAGGTTCCCCTTCTTTTTCTGAGGTTCATCCTCTCTTCTTTTATGTCGGTAGAGTTATGTGCCAGTTCTGCATGTTGTCTTTCTGTAGTATCCTGATGCTGCTCTTAATGTGCAATTGTTTGCTATGCCTTTTGATAAGATTGTCAGATTCATAGCATGGTATTTATTGTGTGCAGCCCAGGGACAATCTCTATAAATATTTCATCTTCATCACACAGATTACATCGTGTGCAGCTTGTACACTGGGAAGTAATATGATCAAATTCCCAAGATGCCACATCTGAGGTGATCGCAGACATTTGATAAATGCATTTTGCACCGCATTTATAACAGACTTTTAGCTGCCCGAATAAAGTAGACCCCTCAATCTCAGCCTAAAAATCTGTTTGGGATATGCAGAATCCCTTTTGGGCTTTGATGCAGTTTCACCTTAAATTTTCACCCTCCCATCCACAGAAATTCAGTCTATGATTGCTGCTGGTGCACTTAGCAAGTCACATGTCTGTTGAAGCCAGGGATTAAGTCTGAAGCGAGCTTTCATTGTGGAACATAACAGTCACCATTTCAATCAGAGGCTCTGTCAGGGGAATGGCAATAAATGGGTCCATAAGGATGCAAATTTCAGTTGACTGTGTAACTACCAAAATCATTCTATGCTATGGGGTGCTGAAAACTAATGTCAAACACATCTTCTCTGGATATGTGAATTAAAGCATAGATTTCTGATCCCATAAACCTTATACTTTCTTTCAATAATAACTTCCCCACATACCCGGTCCGGTCTCTGTTCTAGGCCTCCTTATAATGTAGACGCATGGCACTGCATCTAGGGAGAGGTTCAGTTCTAAAGATCAGCTAAATGAGCTCGGTGAGGAGCTGCTTGCTTCTGAGGGAGGATGATATTTCTTCCCCATTCTGCCTTGTCTCAGGAACCATTTATGTAGTGTGTTCTGTTTGTACATTATCCTGGCTTGTGTATGGAATATCTCCCAACCCTGCTTCCACCATATCAGCAGCTTGCAGATTCTCCTGCAACCTCATATTAGTCATGGTATGTTCTTGTGGTGCAACCCCTTTACACCAGGGGACCCAGCCTGATGAGTAGAGCCACAATTATGTTCCCTCACTCAGGAATAATGTGCTATAGTTTTGGCATTGCAGTCTCAGCCCCTTGATTCTGCCCACTATTTCCCCACAATATCTTGTACCAGTGTTCTGACCTGTCACAGACCACTGTCTGGGTTGCCGCGTTCCATCCAGAATGTTGTCTGTATTCCCCTGTGCTGTCTGCGCATCAATACTGGCAGCATTCTGCTGTATCTCCCATACAGGATTGGGACCCTTACTCTGTCATCATTTTGCATCCATCCTGCACTGAGAATTGCCTGTTATTTCAACCAAGCATCCTCCTTTTGCACCAAATCCATATCTGGGGTGGCATTGTGAAGAGCTGCTTTGATGAACCTCATTGTAGTGAGCGGTTCCTTTAAAGGAGCTACAACAGTCTCTCATCACCCAATGGGCAGTTTCCTCTCTCTCTGGATAAGTGGCACCTAGTTAATTTCTTGGGATCCTCCTGCCATGAGATCTCGCAATGAGTGCACTGTTGAATCTAATAAAATTGTCTTCCTGGAATTGGGAGAAACCCTATGTAACCCGTTTCCGTAAACCAGCTTTTTCTTTAAATAATTTTCTTTATCCTTGGCCAACATCTGTAACAGATATGTTCTCCTTTCTTCTAGCTCCTGGTCTAGTTTAGCTGCCAGTTCTGTCTCCATAATAGTTAATGAGTTAACACTCTCCTCTTCTCCTGATAGGTGCTCCTCTTCAGGATATTGCCCTCTGGGTTCGTATCTGTAGTTTCATCCATAGATTCTAGTGATTGGTAATCCAAATCATCATCTTCAGGTAAACTGGAAGCTGTACCATACTGCTTGGACTCTACCTGCTGCTCCACCATCAACACCACTACCTCTGACTCCTCCATCCCAGAAGTGGCAAACAGTGCCCCTTCTGAGAGTAGTGGAATTTTTATTTAAAACAAAATAAACATTATAGCATGCCTTGTTTATACAACCTATTCAATCAGTTATATTCATACACGTTCATTCTCAACCAATACCATTGATATCTGCCCATAATTCCCTCCTCTTTCTTCCCCATAACAAGTACATTCTTCTTGATGCTCTTAATCTACTTCATCTTGAACTTTAAATAACAGATCTTGTACAGTTAGTTTTTATTCTGCAAAACCCTCTGACACATTACCTGCCAAATCATTTTAATATTGCAAATATAACATACATGGTATGTTTGTTCCATTTCTCCCATTCTTTCGTCAGTTGTCCATATACTAGAATATTGTATGTCATATTTCTGAAACACTCCATTCCCCAAATTTTGCTAGTGACTCCCAAAATGTCCTTATGAACCTACATCCCAAAAGAGATGATCCATAGTTTCTTTTGATTTCCACAACTGACTTCTGTGCATGTTTCTTTCTTCTGTTACCTTGTGTTTCTACTTACCTTTCACATTTAGTTTCCTATGACTACACATCCAGACTGTTTCTTTAATTTTTGGGAATCCTCTTTTCCAAGTTATTTCTCAGATCTTATTTGTGTTTATTTCCTTTTCTACTTTAAATACGGTGTTTCATAATAATTTTTCCACTATGCCCTTATAGGCCTGTTTTCTGTTTTCCTTAACAAGTACTGTGGTCTTTTGTTACACTCCACTGTATTAAGTATTTCCTATATATCTCTCTATGTATTGGCACCTTCTGTTTCCTTTACATTTCCTTTTCCCCATTTTGCCTAGCATGATTGGACTCCACCTCTGTACTAATTGCATCCACATTTTCCTCCCTTGTAGTATTGGTACTATATTAGCATAAAAAATAATGTTTTGATAAAACACTAAAGGTTGTTCCATGTTTAATCCTCCTTCTTCTATTGGTCTATATGTATGACCTCTTTTACTAGATTTAACCTTGATCCCCATAGCAACTGAAAAAAAAACAAATAATATGTTTGTTTGCATGTGTTGCATGATTGGAAATATATAGGCTACATACAAAATATTAGCTATAAGCGTCCTTAGTAAATAAATGTGTTTCTCCCTTGTCATATTCCATTCCTTCCATTTGTTTACTTTTCCTTGTGCTATTTTATATTTTGCTTCCCAGTTCAGACAAGCTGCATCTTTTCCCAAATATTATTCCTAAAATATTTATATTAGCTTGTTCTACCTCAGCTCACCTTTTTCCTACTATGACTTTCCTGAGGTCATTTGCTTTTGTCTGTGTTTGCCATAATTCCTGGATACTTGCTATTATTTTTAACTATCTGTAGCATTTTGTCCCCTGATACTTGATCTTTAACCAGTATGACACAGTCATCTGCATATGCACATTTTCTGTACTATCCTATTTTTCCATTCTATGCCTTCTATTTCCTTTTTATTCTCAAATCTTCTTAATAATGGATCTAAACAAATTACTTACAACAAAGGGCTTGAATGGCATCCCTGCCTTACCCATTCTATATATACATTGGGATCCCCAGGTGCCCATTTATCATTAGAATACTTGTACCTCTGTGTATAGTGTTTTATTAACTTTATCAAATTACCTGGAAAATTATATCTCTCCAAGGTTTCCCATGAATTATGCTGGATAACATCAAAGGCCGTCTCTTGGTCTATCATGTAAAGATAACCTTTCAGTCTTTGTTCCTGCCCTTCATTCATGAGTTCCTTATATATATACATATATTAGATTTTGTCTAGCATCCTTCCCAGGACAGCAGAGGTTTCGGACTGTAGTATTAGTTGATCTGCATAAACCACCATTCTTTTGTTTATTATTTTTGCCATTATTTTATAATCTGTTGTTAGTAAACTATTCATCTCCAAATTTTTATGTTTGCCTTATCTCTGGCTAACTTGATTATTAATCTTTTTGTGTGGGACTGTGTCAAATGCCTTGCTAAAGTCTAGGTAGGCCATATCACAGCCCCTCCTGGTCTATTACTTTGGTCACTCAGTCAAAGAATCTATTAGATTCATTTGACATGACCTTCCTGCTGTAAATACATGCTGCTTTGGGTCCTGTGCCCTTTGACCTCTAGGTGCTCAACAATTCTTTCTTTCGAAGTGATTCCATCATTTTCCCAACCACTGAGGTCAAACTTACAGGTCTGTAGTTCCTGCTTCTGCCTTGCTCCCATTTTTGAAGGGAATCCATCTGCCCTCCTCCACTCCTCAGGTACCACCCATCCTCCCATGCTTTGTTAAAGTGTGGTCAGTGGTGTCACTAGGTCCTCCTTAGTTCTTTTAGGATTCTGGGGTGAATCCCATCAGGCCCCATTGCTTTGTCCACCTTGAGTTTGAGGGAGTTCTTTCAGGACTCTTTCTTCTTTAAATGGACTGGTGTCAACCCACTACCCAGAGTGCTTCTATTGTCTGGTTTAGGTAAATCATCCTTATCTTCTTTTTGTGAATGCTGAGCAAAATTATTTATTCAGTATCTCTGCCTTTTTACTGTCTCCTCTGCCCACCTCCCTCTCCCTTATTAATCTTCACTATTCCTCCCTTAACCTTTCTATGCTCCCTAATATACCTATAACAGGTTTTATCCCCTTCTTAACTGAATTGGCTATTTTTCCTTGGTTTGGGCTTTTGCTATTCTGACTGCCTTCCCACTTCTTTCTGCTTTAATTGATACAGTTCCCTGTCGTCTCCTTCTGTGATTCCTTATACTTTTTGAATGCAGCCTTTTCTCCTTAACCTTCTTTGTCACCTCTTTTGAGAACCACAGTGTTTTTACTCTGCTTTGTTTTCTTTATCTGTTTCACACAAAGGCTTGTTGTCTCTATGATGGCAGTTTTGATTTTTATCCATTGTTCTTCCACCCTCCTTTTTGGCCATTTGCTAGGGTATTCCTCAGGTATCCACCCATTTGCCAAAGTCAGCCCTTCTAAAGTCCAGTATGCTTGTTTTGTATGGCTCGTCTCCATGGTTGTGCTTATTGTGAAGCACACTGTTCAATAGTCGCTTGTTCCCAGATGTCTACTGACTTCTAAATATGTGATCCTCTCTCCATTTGAGTACCAGGTCTAGTATTGCTCCTCCGAGTGGGTTCCAACACTAGCTGTCTAAGGCCTGCCCTGCAGGGCATTGAGAATGACCCTGCTCTTGGATGTGGCTGCAGTCATGTCATCCAGTTAACATCTGGCATATTCATGTCCCCATCAACAGTATCTACACTTTTTCAGCCATTTTGAGAATGTCCTCTATCATTTTCTTGTCCATTTCCTCCTTGAGACAGGGGTCTGTATGCAACCCTATGCGGTCTGTGATGCCATTCCCTGTCTCAAGGTGACCCAGAGTGCCTCTTGTCCTCCCCTTTACTTTTTAGTTCTGTAGCTTTGATCCTTCCTTATGTATAGCTACTCCACCTCCTTTCCCTCCTGTCCCTTCTAGATCAGTGTACTCCTGGTATGCTGACATCCCAGTCATGGTTCTCCATGTACCATGGCTCTGTGACTGCCACAATATCCAGTTGTTCATCTTCCATCAGGCTACTAGCTCAGGAAGCTTGTTTCCCAGACCACGGGCATTGGTACTCATTGCCCTCCATTTAATATTAGCTTTATCCTTTTCTCCCCATGCCTGCTCTTTTGCCCTTGTCTATTTTTCCATTTATCCATGTCCTGTCCTCTGTTGAGCACTGTACCTCAGTGTTTACCTTACTACCTGCCATGTTTTGTTGGGGAGGCTTGAAATTTCCTGCCTCTTATTAGCACCTCCCCATGGCTGGTTTAAAAGCTTGCCAAGAAAGCATTTAAACCTGTCACTAGAGCTTGGTTCCTTTGGGACAGATGCAGACCATCGGGCCAGTATAGACCTTCATCTCTCCAGGTGTATCCCCAGTCCCCAATGAAGCTAAAGCCTGTGCTTTGCACCAGTTTTGCAACCATTCATTAAACTGCATGGTGTGTCGACCCTAGCCTCACCCCTGCCATGGACTGGCAGCAGCTCTGGAGAAAGTAAATCGTGCTTGCTACCTGTCTGAGGTCCCTCCCAACTGCACAGCTTCATTGTGCACTGCTCAATCCCATGCCTAGCTAGGTCATTTGTTCCAAGGTGGACAATGATATCTACTGTGATGCTGCTTCTGCAATCCTGAGGATTCGCTTCTTGTCCCTCAAGCCATGGACTGAGGCAGTCACCTTCCCTCTCCTCTCCTCTCCTCTCCTCCCTCCCTCTCCTCTCCTCTCCCCAGGTCTACCCTCTAACAATTGAGTCCCCTATCAGAGCTGTTTCCTTCCCCTGTGGTGTCCTTGCCACTCTTCTGTGGGTCTCCCTTGTGGATGTCCTCAGCATTCTTCTTGGTCTCCACTGAGGGTGCCATCAGGGGAACCTTGCTCTGCCAGACTGGCATATCGTTTGTGTAGGAGGTACAACTAGGGGCTTTGCCTCTGTTCCACCACCCGCACCCTCCCAGAACCCACTGTGGTCCAACTGCTCTTCATACTTGGCAGCCTCTGAGGCAGTGGTTGTGGCAGTGGTGCTCTTTGGGTGGGGAGACCTCCTTAGTCCTTGCCAGTTCAGTCTGGAGGTGGGCAACCTCCTCCCTCAGAGCTGACAATACTGTGTTATCCAGTTTATAAGGAAGGTTAATTTTATTTTTTTTTACCCAGGTGCATAGTTATGCACTTATTTTTATTTAGTTCAAGTTTGCTTTTATAGTCAATTATATGTTATTTAGTGCTTCCTGTAAGTCATTTTTATTTTTGTAGCGTTAGCTATAGCGTCGATTCTGCAGTCATCCACAATTTTGTTAGCCAAATATCCTTGTTGACTATTTTAAGGATGTCATATAAATATTAAAAGGCAGGGTCCAGAACTAACCCTGAGGCACTCCACTAGTCACAGTTGCCCATTCTGATGTTTCACCTTGACTCACCACTTTCTCCTTCTTTCACTCAACCATGCTTCTATCCAGTTTATTATGTTATCTAATGCATACTGTTTAAAGTATTTATCAAGTCTTGATGTGGAAGCTTATCAAACACCTTAGAAAAGTCCAAACAAATAACATCAGCACAATTTCCTGTATCCAATGCCTCCCCACCTTCTCATAGAACGTTAAAAGATTTGTTTGGCATGAATAGTTTTATGAAAACCATGTTGCACTGGGTCCTGTAGATTACTTGTTTCCAGGTACTCAACTATATGGTCCTTTAAGATAGATTCCATTATCTTCCCCATGACCGATGTCAGGCTAATTGGTCTATAATTTTTAGTTCTGATTTAGAGCCACTTTTGTGTATAGGAATTACCAACGCTTCTCACCAGCCTTGTGGTACCTGTCCTGTGTTTAGGAAATTTTGAAAATATGTGTTAGAGGAGGTGCAAGTTGGTCTGCTAATTCATACAATACCCTGGGATGAATTTCGTCCGGATCCTGTTATTTGTATGTACCGCTTTTAATTTATCCAGGACATCATGCAAATGTATTCGTATGCTCTCTGATCTGTGACTTGTTTTAACATTGGTCTTTTAAAAGTATCTGGGTTAAAGACAGAGCAAAATATTTATTTTGAATTTTTGAACAATCTTTGTTACTGAGTATTTCTCCTTTATCATTTTAAAGGGTCCAGTAGTGTTACCCTTTTTTGTTTATTGTTTATACAGGAATAAAGGTTTTGTAATTGACTTTAACTAATAGTGCCAATTTTAATTCATAATCCTTTTGCTTTTTTATTTACCATTTGACTTTTTTACAAATTTTCTATACTGTGGGTTAGGTTGTGTATTTATGTTGTGTTTAATTTTTTAAACCATCTATTTTATTTATTAATTAGTGTTTTAATTCTTGGTGTTAAGCTTTTGGGAGTATCCTTGTTATTTTTATACTTAGCATATTTATGTATGCATAGGTTTATTGTTGTTTGTAGTTTGTTATCCACATTTTATGTGTTGTTAGGCTTCTAAATTCCTTTTCTAATTCCAGTTTTCAGGAACTCTCTTCATATTTACAAAATAGGCCTTATTGAAATTTAAGACAGTAGTTTTCCCTCCTAGGTACTTTTCCACATCTTTTATTAAAAACTGGACAGATTGGTGGTCACTGTTTCCTAATGGGTTACTTGTATGTACATTTTGTATTGTTTGATCCATATTCATTAAAAGTAAATCTAGAATGTTATTTCCCTAGTATTTTCAGATACAAGTTGGACAAGACCTATTTGGTTAACTGCCTCCAAAATTGGATACTTTTCTTATTTTACCCTCAAGTTTTATCCAGTTGATATCAGGAAATTAAAATCCTGGTTAATATTATTCTTTCTGTTGGATCTAAACTCCTAATATTATTTAATAATTCCAATTCAGCTTCCATGCTCATTGGGGGGTCTATAGATCAGACCTAGTTTAATTTTGTTTGACTCTTGGGTATAATCTTTAACCATATCATTTCAGGCAGTCCTTAGTCCTGGTTATTTCCTCACATTGTATTGAATGTGATATATATATATTGCAATACCACCTCCTTTTCTTGATGCCCTCGATAAATAGTATAAATTATAATCATTTATTTCTTTAATCCCATCAATCTTCAGTTGTCCACCAAGTCTCTGTAATGAGTGCAATATGAACAATATTTTCATGTAGTAAACATTGTAATTCCTCAAATTTATTTACTAAGCTACGTGCATTTATTAATAAACATCTCCATCCTTCCTGAAGATCCACAATTTTGTGTGCTATGTTATGTGTTTCCCTCCTTCTTTCTCCAGTTTAAATGGAACAAAATAACATTGTTTACTCTCATACTCGGTATTCTAATACCTGCTCTATTTAAATGTAATCCATCACTTTTATAGGGGGTGTTTTTCTGAAAGTCCCTGAGTTGTCCATAAATCCAATACTGTTGTAACTGTTAAAGTTCCTTAAATGCCTATTTAGCATTTCTATTCCTGAATTTTAAACTCGTGTCTCCCATGTCTTGGAATCAAACCTGATACTATTATGTTGCATCCCCTTTCTTTCATTTTATTCACAATATGTTGATAGTCTTGTATGATGTCATCTATACTATGGAACCCCACATCATTTGTACCAACATGAATTATGACTAAGGGTTCCTGTAGTCCCTCCATCAGCCCATCTAGTAAATGACCAATGTCTGAAATTTTTGCTCCTGGCAACAAGTTCACTGTTGTGCACATTTTCTATCCTTACATACTATAAAGTCAATCCCTTTAATTATGGAATCTCCTATTATTAAGATGTATTTTCTTTTATTTGTTTTAAGGCTTCCTTTTCTATTTGTTTTATAGCTTACTTTTCTACTGTGGTATCTAATTCAGATGGTATTGTTTCATTCTTATTTAGACAATCGCTTCCCTGTTTGTACTCTATATCTTGTTTTTGATTCCTTTATCTAACAGCTGTTTTCTATCTTTACTATAATTTTTAAGTTATGTTTAATACCTTTTAATCCTTCATCATATGGTCCAGGGGCTTTGTCAGGTGACAATTAATTAATCACCTGAAGGACGTCTGAGTCACATGGGGCCTAAAAAAAACCCTATTGCTTCTTGTAAGCTGAGGTAGTTGAATGTCAGCAAAAAAGTTTCAAAATCCTTCTGTCAATCACCTGGAGTGGGCTGTGTGGCATACAGTTGAGAATAAAACACTCTAAAAAGCTCTGCTAATTGTTTAGGATCCAATATCATCTGTTGTGATGATGGGTCTGAGACAGTCAGATATTCATTTAAGACATAGTGCAAGCAATTTGTCTGCCTTCTCCTCTTGTCCTATATATGAGGCCTGTATACCAGCTGCTGCCTGGATTACCTTATCTACCAGAGAAGCTAAGTAATGAGCCTGTAGTCAACTAAGCTCTTGCCTTTTTCTTCTCTGAATCCATAGTAAGAGATTTTTCTATCTCTTTAATTCTAACCAGTCATTCGTCTGCTTGTTTCTGGGACTTCTTTTTCTGAATTGTAGCAAGTCTAATCAATTCCCCACACCAGAGTGCTTTCATTGAGCCTCACCATGCATTCAGTGCCAAAATGGAATCTGTATTTTCCACTAATGTGTGGAAATAAACTGTTTCAAATGAGCTATAATAGTGGAGTCAACCAACTGCAGGGCATTAAGGGACCATGAGCTGTTTCTACTGAGCCTTAGGGGTGGTACCAAGTGGAGATATGCCAGGGAATGACCTAACAGCACTCTGGCTTCTATACCAGGGTCTGAGACATGTTGCAACAAAGTGTGACTAATTAGAAAATAGTCTAAATGTGAATACGCCCCATGAGAGGGTTAATGGAATGTACAGTACAAATCTTTCCCCAGGGTTAAAACTCTCCATGAGTCCACTAATACCAGGGTCTCCATGAATTCCCTTATGGCCCTCTGTACTGTGGAGAGACTACCTTCCTCCTAGAAGATCTATTCAACTCAATGGAATTGACAACATTCCTGTCCCCGCTAACATAAGCGGTAACTGCGTATAGGAAGCCTGTGCTGATGTTAAAGTAGGAAAAAAAGAGGGCAAGTCCATATTTGGGCTGTAAATAGAGCCCACTAGATGCTCCATATTAGTAAGTTTACCGTGAATCAATATATATCTACCCTCTGGGTCCTTAACTTCTGTAATTAGTTGGAAGGGACAGATTACCTTACAGGATAGCTACCCCTCTGCCTAGTTCCCAGCCCAGTCCCATAAACTTGCCCTACCCATAATTTATTTTAGAGATGGACTTGTTCAGGAGGAAGGTGTGTCACTTCTAGACATACAAAATGAGAACTGTATTTAAAATGCCATAGAATGCAATATTTTTGGCATTATCCCTCTAACCTTTAATATTCCAGGACATAAAACTCCAAATTAAAGATATTCTACAGGTAACCACATATCATCTGCATGTTACTAGCCCCAGAGCTTTGTTGCCTGCATGAGTATCCTCTCTCCCACATCCAAAACACAAAAAAAAACAGACCTTCCCCTCCCCATCCTAAAAGTAATGGTCCCCATTTTACAAAAGAGCATGAGTACGGACCATGAGCCCCTCCTAAACATGTGGCTCATGAATGCTACATGGAGACTGACCCATCTGAACTAACAATAACATATCACATTATTCCAACTTCCCAAATCCACTGTAAATAATGATGGAGCATATGTAATTGTACAAATCCCTAGAGATAGGCTAATGTTTGAAAAGGAAAGAAAACTAATCACATCATATTTTGCATACTCTACATAGGAAGTATCCTGAATAAAATCAGGGACCCTCCTGCAAATTGAGCAAATGAGCACTAGTAAAATACCACACAAAATTTATAAACCCCAACCTACTATAATTAAGATAGAAAGTATATATAGCCATGGCTGCATAGGTGTGTAACTGTTAGAATGGAAGGATTTGCCAAAAGTTCAATAGGGTAGAATAGCTCCTCCCCATCCTCTTCTTAAACGTTCAGCTTAGAATGAGTTGGACTTGCTCCATGATAGTGCTGCTGGTCAGTCCTCCCCTTCCTCTTGTGGCTCCTTGTTGCTTGTGCTGCTCTCTGGTGCCCCTTGTCTTCTGCCTTCTGGCTGCATTGCCTAACTTGTTTCCCCACCTCCTAGTAGGCCCTGCTCTTTTTCCCCTTCACTTCAGTGCCTCACTCTGTTCTCCTCCATTCTCCTTTCTCTTTGGGCTTTTCTTCCTCCCTGCCAGTCACACCTCAGTGCCTCCATCAGCCTTTGCCATCTCACACCTTCTCATCAGGACTGCTTCCCACACTCCGCTTCCTGCTGGGCCTGACAGCCCTTCCAATACCTTTGCAGTGTGGTGCTCAGGGTGTACAGCACCCTCTTGCCTGGCTTGTTTGTGCTACTCTTTCTGACTCATTGACTTCCTCTGGATTCTGCTGCTACCTGGGGGCCGTAGACACCATAGCGTGGAGTTACCACAGCTTTGCTTGTGCTGCCTTCCTGCGCTGGTGTATACTACCTGTCCCATTCCTCATGAATGGACTTGGCATTCAGAGGACTGTTCTCGGGAGTGTTACCCTTCTCCTACCTATTCAGCACAATGTAGTTGGTACACAGACATTCACATTTGTGCCTTCCTGGACCTGCCTACCTCTGCTGCTCTCTCAGGGATATGCCTTGCTGCTACTCATTCTCTTCATGGGATGACCACAGAGACATCTGCTACCTCCTGCTGTCCATCAGGGATGATCTTCTTAGTTAACCTTTGGTCTCTGCATTGCACCCTGGGATACCTTTATCTGCTTACCATAGAGAGGACCAAGTGGGTCCCACCATTATCCCTGAATCCCCCAAGGGGGCCTGGCTGCTGGCTCAACACATTCATGCTTCACCTCACAAGGGGCCTGGCTACTGCTTAACACATTTCTGCTTCATCCATGAGAGCATGACTGTTTATCTCCACTTCACCCTGTAAGGGACCTGGCTGCTTGCTACCACATTCCTACTTTTCCCCACAATGGGGCCTGACTGCTTATCTCCACTTCACCCCACAAGGGGCCTGGCTGCCTGCTTGTTGCATTCCTGCTTCACCCTACAAGGGGCTTGGCTGCCACTCAACACATTCCATCCAACTTAGACAGACGTGGGGGTCTCACCTCCTATACCTGGACACTACACAATTGCAGACCATGTCCAGTTCTGCCATTCTCTTCTCGCCCTGCATGGGGCTGCACTTACTCTGCTTGCACCTCCTCACTGCTGACCTAGATAAGGGTCTTACCTTTTATGCCTGAAACTTGCAATGGTGGACTAATGGGTCTTGCCATCCTCTCATGCTGCCCTGTATGGGTGCTGTGCTTCTCTCCAGACACCTCATTTCTCCACTGAGCTGTCTGCACATGTATATTCCATGCCTTCTTCATCTGCAGCTATTCTGGACATTGATTAACCAACTTCTCCAGTCCTCTATCCAAGCCAGACATCTTCAGCTGTCACGACCTACATCTTCCAGAATGGACTTCCACCATCAAACTCAAGGACATGACCATTAACCAGCCAGACTCACCCTCAGATTGATCAACTTCAGCTCTATAGCTCACTTAAGATAGCCATTGTTATCAAGGATATGCCTCTTAGACCACAGACCTGGATCTAGTACTAAGATAACCGAGTCAGTACTTCAGTCAAACTAGGATTACTCTCCTTGTAGTATGGCGAGAGGATGGATAGGTCATTAGCCATGGGTCCTCGGATGTTTCCCTCAAAGTGAGTTTTCTTTTCCTGCATGCTACTGGCCACAATCTCCAGAGCTGGAGGAGGTAATCACAATGGTAATTAAATTATTTTGGGGCCTTCAATCCTACACTTACATAGCATCCTGCCAAAGGTGGGATATAGAAAGGCCAAAGATCAAGTTTGTAACATCAACCATATCTCATCCAGTTCCTATGTACTACAAGTACTGACTTATGTATCATTATAGCTCTAATGTTTCTAAGCATCATCCATATCTCACCACACTCTTACGTATCACAAACACTGAGCTATGTACACACATTGAATTGGAAGGCTTTGCCTGAAGCTTGATGAAATAGCTCCTTCCACCTCATCTTCTTAAACATTCAGCTTCCGCTCCCTCTGCTTGGAGTGAATCAGACTCACCCTCCTTCCTCCCTGCCTCCTCCTCCTTCTCCAGCACTCATGTCTCACCTTGTGCTGGGCCTTCAATTCTATGCTTACCTAGCATTCCTTCAAAGGTGGGATATAAAGAAAGGCCAAAGATCAAGTTTCTAACATTAACCACATGTTCCAGATGTTTCTGATTATTTTATGACTGAGATCAGAATTCAAATTATGGCAGTTTTCAAGATTTAGGATGTTCAGCAGTCAATTCGAATAATCCTAATTCTGAACAATGGATCAGAATCAAATAGATCGAATTCAGTTGTTTTATTCCCAGCACTTCTAATGTTTGATTTGAGGACAAGTGTGACTGATTAATTTGGGCCAGAGATGGATGATGTGTGGCACAATATAATTTGATGATCATGACAACAAATTTGCTTGGAGTAGAAAAAAAACTATTTTCATCTTGAGGGCAGGTAATACATTTTAAATTGAAGACAGCAAGCAAATTAAATTCACACTAGGCGCATAAGGTTAAGTAGACTGGGATAAAAAACACTAGAAACTGAAAACTGGTTATTTCAATCATAGAACAGAGGATAGATGGTAAGAGAGCTTGCAGAGAACAGTCTCAATTGAGAACTCCCACTCAGCCAGAGTTGGAGTAGGCCAGATCTTCTCCATTACAAACAAGATAGAGTAGGAATGGGTCTAGAATCATGACAGTGCATCTGGTGCATTGTAGTGGTCTGAAAATGTCTGCTTTTTTTTACCATGGCTGCACATGTTTATTTTGTAATAGCTGTAAGCTGGTTTCAGCACTTGAGGCCAGAGCTGGCATTCTTGAGAGGCAATTAGCGATGCTCCAGGATAGCAAAGTTGGAGTATCATGGGCTTGGACACAGATAAGGTGGACAAGTAAGATAGGGCAAGTGTTTGAGATGAGGACTGGGATTTGGTATATAAGAAGTGACTAGGATGGAACCATGAGTAGATGTCCTAATCTGGTATCAGCCACTGACTCCTAAGGAAGAGGGTGATGACAGTGTCATGGGAGGTACTGAAAGGGCTAGACCCCATGGATCTCACAGTACAGGAGGATCTGAAGATGGAACCAAGTTAGAATAATAGGAAGGCAGTAGTGATGGGGGACAATATGGTGTGGTGTGCTATCAAGGTGGAGTAAGTCCTGGAACAGCAGAGTTGTGGACTGCTTGATTTGTGCCTACCTGGTATATGGGTTGCAGACATCATGGTGATAGTGAACAGGCTTGTGCCATAGGGAGAAGAGACACAACCCTTGTGGTACATGTTGCAACAACGATATACACTACTCAGAGGCAGACCAGAGGACTTACACATTTCAGGAAATAGGCAGTAGCCTTAGGAGTAAGATTTCTAAGGCAGTATAATATTCTCTAGTACTACTGGTTCCATGCACAGGGCCAGCAAGTCAGAATGAGATTAGGCAGTCTTTTGTGTGGCTAAGGGATTGGTGTTGGAAGCAAGGATTTGGGTTCTACATGCACTGGAAAGCATTCTTGGTTAGGAAAAAACCATTACACAGTAGATGAGCTTAACCTGAGAACAGAAAAAGTGATGGTGCTAGTACACAGGCTAGAGTGGTGGTGTTTGCTTTAAACTGGAACATAGGTGGGTAGGGGTAGATTATAGGAAAACCCATGCCCCAGCCAAGAGAGGATTAAAAGCTCAATTGTAGAAGGCTAGAAGAATAGACTGGGAGAAATGCAGGCTTTGCAGCATGTCAATACATGTTTGAGTGCTACAAACAAGATGCATGAGCTGGAGGGTTAACATCTTGAGGCAAGTTATGATTTAGTAGGACTCACAGACACTGGGTGAAAGGAGTGAATAAGTTGGTATGCTAGGGCAGAAGGGTACAGTCTCTTCAGGATGGACAGGGGTCAGAGAATGGAGGAGTTGCATGCTATGCCAAGGATGGGATTGAAGCAAGCAAAGGAAGAGTGATTGAGAAGGATGGGAGTCCTACAGTATGTCATCGAATTATGATCCAAGAGAGACAGAAATACATTTCTAATAGCATGTTATAGACTTCCAAGTACTGTAGTACAGCAAGCAGCACTTCAGAGTTTGCCACATAAAATTAAAGGCAAGAACTATGGGGCCCATTATACTCATTAGGATTTCAACTTAACTAACATTGACTCAGAGGTGAAAATCAGAACCAGTGTGGCCCTGTGACCCTGTAACATAAAGAAATATTTGAAGGAGTCCAACCCAAAGCAGAGCAGCAGTAACTAATGAAAACTGTTTTGGACATAGTGTCTCACTCAGAAAGATTTACCTAAAATAAATATGTATTCCCTCAGAGCACTGCCCAAGCAACATTTGCAGGCAACAGATACAAATGATTCATGGCAGAAATCTGAACCTTACTCAGGGCAGAAAAGCATTGATAACAGGGACTGCCTGTGATTCTTTATTTATTTGATATGACTGCTCAGGTTTTACTCCTCTACATCAGAATACTTTTTCTGTCTCCTGGACATTGAAGGCTTGTATTTAGGGAGGGAGGAGGGAGGAAGTAAGGAAGGAAGAAAGGAAGGAAGGAAGGAAGGAAGGAAGGAAGGAAGGAAGGAAGGCTGAGGTAGCTATGCTGACATAATTCATCTTTAAAATGGAAGTCCCTATTTATAGTCTTTCTACACAACATAAATCAGAAAAAAATCTTTGACTACAGGCAAAGGTCTCTAAGTGCAATCATTCTTAGCAGGGTAGATAGACATTCCACCAAGAATCAGCCCCCTCACCAGATTCATATCTTATTCATGGACTTGAATAAATGGACTCAACAGCGAGTCCAGTTCTGAGTACATGACTGAGCACCAGTGACATGCTTTGCTTGGCTGCTACAGTTAGTGCAGAAAATGTTTTGGCATCTTCTCTGCTGTCATTCAGCTGTTTCCTTCTCCTTTGTATAACTGCATGTGTACCAGCAGGTGTTGCCTTCGGTTCGGAAGCACCAAGTTTTCCCATCAGCAAAAATGCAGACCTCCACCACATCGACAGCACAATACCAATGCCAGGTATTGTGCGCCTCTGACTTCTTGTTTTCTGTGGGTGGCTGTGCCCCACACCTCCCATACAGAGGCTGTGCCCTCACACCCCAGACTCTAAGATTCCAACTCCAGGTCGGAGTTGGTCCAGGAGGGCAGAACACTGGGGAAGGTGAAACAAGGAAAATGGACCATTACCACGAATGTCGCCATAACGGTCCATTTCCTTGTTTTGCCATCGAGTGTCGACGAAAAGGGTGATCATAGTTCCCCACATCCTCCCACAAAGACCTATTTTGCAAGCATGGCTGGGCTGGTTGTGTTTGGCCACAAGACTGTGGTTAGTTGACCATATATGCATGTTTGTGCAATGTGCATCTGAGAATTTGACCGTCTTATAGTCATGAGATTGTGTTGGCCAATAGCAATCCTTTTGGAACACAGCAGCATAATGTGCTTTAAGTTGCTAGGGAGATATATATATATATATATATATATATATATATATATATATATATATATATATAGATATATTATAGTGGTGCTGGTTGCACCACTATATTTAGGTTATGAAGGTACTGCTATGTTAAAGTCAACATTTTGGGCATTAATAACTTTGAACCAGTTCAACTGATTTGCATAAGATTTGGTATGCGTGTTGGGGCATGGTAGTTCTCTTGATTTACCAAATTTCGTTTCAGTCAGGCTCACAGTTTTGTGCAGGAAAATGCTGAAAATGCAAAATTATCCAGTTTGAAGACAGTTTGAGGATATTGTCTGTGGTGCTACGGCTGTCATGTGGCATGCTGCTCTGTGACATGACTCTTTTGAAAGAGTTTCACTGGCCTAACCTGCTGCTTTTCATTCTGTGAAAAAATATTGAGGCATTCAAAAGTTATAAGTCCCATTATAAGTTAATGTGAAAATTTATATGGGTATTTTGCGAACAAAGAATGGGGTTCTGGACATCTGGCCTTGTCTCACATTTCAAGAATTTGCAGCTTCATGATCAAAGAATCTTTGTCCTCTAAAATTCTTTGATCATGAGTTCCATCATCTTATTTTTAAATTCGATCATAAAAATCAAATATCTCGTCTCTGGGGTCACTCCTGAAGTAAAACTTACATGGATTTTACTCAGGGGCTTCGATCTATTGATCCATGTCTTTGGTTTGGTGTAAAATGGTCAAACAATAGAGTTATAAGCTTTTAAATTCTTTGATCATGGCTCACTAACGATCTTTGATCACGAGCCTGCAAATTCTTTTATGGCGAGATTCTTTGATCGTGATCTTGCATCACAAGCTAAAAATACAATTTTCTGAGCTCAAGGGTGGCCTAGGAACACAAATGAGGGCGGGTTTTGATCAGGGGCTCTGTTCTATTGAGGTATGTTTGTGGTTTCATCTAAATAATCCAAAACTCGTGTTTCACCATTTTTATTCTTTGATCATGAGCGTGCAATTTCTTTGATCGTGAGAGTCTTTGATCACGTTCTTGCGCCATAGCGAGGGTGAGATGGCCTTTGAAAAATGCAAATTTCTCAGCTCAGGGGTGGCCTAGGAAGAAAAATGAGGTGGGTTCTGCTCAAGGGCTTCATTCTGTTGAGCCATGGTGGTGGTTTGCCGCATTTGTCTCAAAATTTTTGATTTTCAGCATTTTTATTCTTTGAACATGAGCATGCAAATTCTTTGATCGCGAGGCTGCATTCATGACACTAAGGCTAAGTACCCTATCAATTTCAAGCCACCACGACAATTCAAAGTACTGTCACAATGCGTAAAGTGCATCATGCAATATTTCTGCAAAACATACATTGTCCATCACGTAAACATAGTAATTGATATCTACAGGACATGCTGTAAACACCCTCCAAATTTCAAGTAAAAAGACCAAACCGTTTCTGAGATATATAATGTTAAAGATTAGTAAAATGGGCCTATCTAATGCATTATAAAATCTGGCCATCTTGGTCCTATCTAGCTGTCAAAGATCGCAATCAAAGAATCTCACAATCAAAGGATTTGCAGGCTCGTGATCAAAGATTTTGCAGGCTCACGATCAAAGAATAAAAATGCTGAAGATCAAAACTTTGAGACAAATGCTGCAAACCACCACCATGGTTTGACAGAATGAAGCCTCTGAGCAGAACCTACCCACATTTGTCTTCCTAGGCCACCCTGGGCTTGAAATTAGATTTTTCATCCGAGATCTGAGATATTTGATTTTTACGATTGGAATTTAAAACAAGATGGAGGACCATCCCTTTCCATCTGTAATCATATCGACAAGCCACAGTAAAGAAGAACAGGGTGACATTTAGGTCTCACAACCCCAATGACACACCCATCAGCTGTCAATCTCAGGATGATGGGCGGGTCCATGAGGGGTATGGGCAACACTAAAGGTCTAATTTCCTGACTTTTGTGTTTTAACCTAAATGATGCATTAACAACATTTTTGCATAGAACATATATATATATATAATGGTAGAGTATCCCATTTAAGGTTAAATGGTAAAACTTTGCACCTTAATAACTTTGCCACTGTTCAGGGATGGATTTGCCTGGAATTTGGCATGCATGAGAATGTAACCATAGATCTTAGGGATCTGCCAACTTTTGTACCAGTCGGATAGTCGGCTGCAGAGTTGATAGCGACATTCGTTTGCATGCAATTATATTGTTTTTTGCCTTCTTTGCTCATGCCTACAGGTCACACGGTTTGTGTGAGTGGTCCAAAACTTCATGGTATATGGGGCCAGGGTCCCCGATGTGCCTTTGAAGATTTCGTGAAAAAATATTGAATGGTACAAAAGTTATTCAAAAACAATTTCCCATTATAAGTCAATGGGAAAAGTTAACAAAAATCGACACTTTGCAAATGCACTTTTTAGTGTCATAAATTACCCTAGTATGTTGCAAATCCACCATTTTGTTTTCAGTTACTGATCACAGAAATGCTTGGCATTTAAAATTGGGACCATCTAAGGACATAATTCTTTTGTGTTTACCTTATCGAGCCCTGAGTGTCTAGCCATGTCTTTATTTTGGGGTAAAACACCCCAGAAAGATATTTTCAAATTTGTGGAAAAAGCAGTGCCACAAAGTAGTGTCGCAGACTTGTGACACTTTTGCAAAATTTTGTGAAAGGTGTCACAAATCACTTTAATAATTACTATTTTAGGAAGCAGGCCAAAATAACAGGAATTCTTTGCCACCCTGCTGCAAAAGAATGGTTTGGTCTTTGGGCTGACATTTGAGGGAGGGCAACCAACATCACACAGATGTGCCTTTTGGTGGATTGGTGAAAAACATTGCACAGATGCAAAGCTACTTCACTCTGAAGTTGACATTTGTCCCATAGATTAATATGGTGGCATCTGCCGCGCCTTTCAGAGGCTTGTATCTTGGAAAGGTCAGGATACGAAATTTTCACCACAAAATGCATAGCCCTATGCATTTAGTGAAAACCTAGCCAGGAAACTCATGAATCATGTGAAATTTAAATTTTTTCTACATGTACAGTTACTGAGATAGTGGCAATTTATTTATTTATTTATTATTTATTAAATTTTGTTAACTGGGTAAGCCACTGGGCCCCGAGGTCCCTTTTTCAGGGGTGACCAGAGTTAGTTATATAATTTTGCACATACTGTCAGGTAATACAGTGTCGGACATATTGTACAGGATTACAAGACAGTATACAGTTTTACAGTTTTTGTGAAAGAAGGCAGGAGGTACATTACTTTAGTGAATATAGCAGAACAGTGTAGTACATCTAATACAGGAAGTACATTACATTAATGAATACAACAGAACAGTGTAGTACATATAATACAGGGTTATAAGGACAGTATACTGTTTCTGTAGAAGAGGCAGATAAATACATTACAATACAGAGTACAGCAGTGGCAGCAGATAGATGTGGGGTGGTAAGTGCTTTTAAATGCACACAGAAGTTCCATATAGGATAGTACCAGCTTATGCAGTCATTAGTCGTTACCCTTATAGGAGAGCAATTTTGTACTAACACAAATTGATGCAAGGTGTAGTTGACTAGCCATTGGAGCAAGGGCAGGGACTAAGTTTAAGGAGGTGAGCACAAAGTCCCTTTTCAAATATGGCTAAGGTGGGTGCCTCCTGTAGGTGGCTGGGGAGATTGTTCCATGATTCAGGGGCTAGGTGAGTAAGGATTTTCTCCCAGTGACAGAGCAGGCCAAGGAATTTAGTATTACAACTGTTGTTTTCTGCTCTGAAGCCCATTAGTATACATACATTCTTTGTTTTCACTGTGTTTCTCAATGGTGCTTTTTGAGGAAAATAGGATGTGTGCTCCACTTACTATTACCGTAGGATTTACACTTCTCCTTCCATGCCCATTTGCGTTAGCATTCCATGTACGCCACCATGTGCTTTACCCTTTAAGTTTCCATTTGTGCTTGCATTTGCGTTACTGTTGCCATTTGTCTCTCCACTACTGTTTGTGTTTCATTAGCATCACTGTCGCATTACCATTTCTGTTGGCAGCCACCCTTCTGTTTCTGTTTGAGTTTGTCTTTCATTTTGCATCATCATTGTTCTTATCATTACCATTTGCATTTACTATTGTGTTCCGTGCCCGTGCGCTTATAGTTTGCATTTCCATACACTTGCATTTGCCTTTCTGTTTCCTTTGGTGTTATTGTTGCTGTTACCATTACCATTTCCATTTAGAAATGCAGTGCCGTGACCATGTGCATTACGGTATGCGTTCCCTATGTGCTTGCATTTGCGTTCCATTCCTGTTTCCTTTCATGTTATTGTTCCTGTCACAGTTATCATTTGCATTTACAATAGTGGTACCATGACTGTGTGCGTTACCAGTTGCAGTTCCATATTCACCTGAGTCTCATCACTTTTGCTTTGGTGTCTTTGCCTGCATTTCTATCAACGTTGCTTTACAATTTATGGTTCCATCACCAAGTGTATAACCATTATTGCTTGTGTTTGCGTTGCTGTTATCATTACTATGTCACAAAAATTACATGGTGGGAGCACAGGGCACGAAGGGCACTGCGCTCCCCACCACATTCATTAATTATTTATAGTGCACATTCTCAAAGAGAAATTAGATGCAAAAACCTCCATTTACTGCATCAGTTAGGCTTGTTCCACAGTGACAAAGTGAGGAAATTCAGTGTTGGGTTGAAAACTCCTTGCACCCCTCAGGCCCCACCCAACTGGCACCGGTGTGCCTTGGGGTCATGGGTCTAACTCTCAGCCCATTCTCCTATGCCTCAGCTTCACGCATGTGATGGGGTGAGTTGGGACTGATGACCCTAATGCACCCTGCCGGGTGGGTGGGGCAGGACTGAGAAGTGCAGGGTTTTCAACCTAATACAATTCCTCACTTTCGTTGCTGTGGAACAACCTAACTGATGCATTAAATGGATTTTTGCCTCAAAATATATATATGTGAGGTGTGTGTATATATATATATATATTATGGTAGCATGGTAGTGCTACCATAGTTAGGGTTGAGGAGCCATTTACATGTTAAACCCAAAATTTTGCACCTTAATAACTTTGCAACTGTTTGACAGATTTGCCTGAAATTTGGAATACACAATCAAGACCCAAACGCCTTGGGATCTGCCAAGTTTTGTACCAGTCGGATACACGGCTGCCGGGTTATTAAGCATGATTCTGCGATACATTTATGCTTTTTCTGGCATTCTACGGTCGCGGCCTACAGGTCGCAGCGGTTTGCGCGACCGCCCGAAATCTTCAGGGAACGTGGCCGGGTCCCCTGATGTGCCTTTCAAAGATTTTGTGAAAAAATATTAAACTGTTCAAAAGTTATGGCAGTCCGAACTTCTGTTTTTTCCATAGGATAACATTACGGTGTTCACCTGGCCTTTGAGGCCCGTATCTAAAGCGGTGCGAGATACGGAGTTTTGTCAAGAAGTTATTGGGGCAACATACAAGCTAGCCAGGAAAGTGATAATACATATGACTTTTAAATTTTTTTCTATGTGGTACGGTTACTGAGATATAAGCAATTTACTATTACAACTACTGATTTTTGTGTTCGAGAGTCATTATTTTGCATACATTCTTTCTACTCAATGTCTTTCTCTATACAGCTTTTGGGAAAACCAGCATGTGCACTACATTACTCTTACCATTACCGTTTCTGTTGCGATTCCATACCGTTCACTTACCATTCACGTTTACGTCACCATGTGCGTTACCCTTTCGTTTTCATTGTGCGATTGCATTTCCGTTGTTTTAACATTTCTGTCTACAGTACTGTTCCTCTTTCTGTTTTGCTTTGCGTCACCATCGCATTACGATTTGCTTTGCGGGCACAATGTTACAATGCAACAAGACATCACCCCGTGCTCCGCCGCTGCATTATATTCACTAGTTCTCATTATCATTCTCAAAAGAAGGAAATTAGAGGCAAAACTCTGTTTAAGGCACCAGTTAGGGTTGTTGCACAGCGACAAAAGTGAGGAAATTCGATGTTAGAGTTGAAACCCCTTTACCCCTCCAACCAACCCCCAACTGGAATCGGGTGTGCATTGGGGTCATCGGTCCTAACTGTCATCCCATTCTCCTATTCCTCAGCTTATTTCCACATGTGATGGGGTGACACTTAGGGGCCGATGACCCTAAAGCACACCCTGATTCCAGTTGGGGTATGAGGCAAAGGGAGTTTCAACCCACATCGAATTTCTCGCTTGTCATCAGGAATAACCTAACTGATGCATTAAACAGAGTTTTTTGCCTCATATATATATATATATATATATATATATATATATATATATATATATATACACACCTTTACTTCACTGTGCCTCATGTCAGTGCAAGTCTGACAGAATGGGGAGGGAGAGAGAGACAGAAGGGGAACATAACAGAGAGAGAGAGAGAGAGAGAGAGGAGATAGAGCAAGAGTGAGTGTAAGTGCACTGCTAAAATAAACACTGTCATCAGGAACATATTTATCATTATTAATGAAACAAGGGCTTGGTTTTAAAAGCAGTGGTGGTAGAGTTTTCCATTGTGGCATTGTTACAAGTGTTGACAATGACTGAGTGCTGCTGCAGTCTGGAGTGAGACTCAGAAGGGCTCATCTGTTCCTATTAGTGTGAAAGAAAGACAGAGGACAGCAGCTACAGAACATCTGTCCTAAATTAATTCTTTATACATGAAAATAAATCATATTGATCAAAATAAAGATTTTATTTAGTACTGTTCTGTCTGTACTAAGCAAAATCAGCAGCATCAGTGGAGTACAGAGGCAAGGGATACTGCTGTGAAACTAATTTTGAATAGATAAAATAAAGAGAGCTTGCTTCTTTTGCACTATTGAGACCCTCATCTCATTCACTCATAAAGTAAGAGGATAGTCTAGTCTGGCACTGAAGCTGACAGCCTGCAATGTAATGAGAATAGGAAGCTGAAGTATTTTTGATTATAATTATATGATGCGGTTCAACAACATATATATCGACCGGTATCACAGCGATGGAATTATGTGACAGGAAGTTGAGGTAGACATAAATCCCATATGTCTCCTAGTCCTGTTTTTAACGGGTGCTTGCCCTGACCCCCCCACGGGAACTCATTCTCCAGCACCCCTGTACTAAAGATTGTCAACTCTGAGTCAGAGTTGATTCGGGAAGGGTGCAGGACTGGGAGACGGTGTGCCCTGTCTCAGGCACACCAACACAGTGACCTGTCAGCAAAGTGTCGATTTGCTGACTGCAGCGTATGTCACTGTGTTGGTGTTGCAGATGAGAGGAAACAACCATTATAGATCTTGATTATAAGCATGATTCTATTAGACAGTAGATACTACAGTGTCAAAGAAGGGTTATTATGGATTTTGTTTTCTAAATTCTGTTTATCCTTTCCACCCAGCTATGTTGGACCTGCTTCAGCTGTCAAAGTGTCCACTCCATCCTCCCAATGCCCCTATCTGGGACATTGGTGCCCAGTCTACATGTGATATACATCACAGTTTGCTGTTCCATTTCAGCTTGCCCCAAGGTGGGGTTGTTTGATGTCCTTGGTGACTCCCCACTCCAACTGTTCAGTCACTGCAGCAAAGATGAAAGCTGGCATATTTCCAAGATCTGGAATGCAGGGCCCATCTGTGGACAAGAGGGCAAGGTGCAACTTTATCCTCCCACTTGGTGGCTGTTTTTCATATACTTTTCAGGTCCCCATGCAGTTCCATCAGGGATGATACTGTGTGTTCTCTCACACACAGCACATTGATAACTGCCACTCCTCTACTCTGTATCTGTAGTCCCTGGCTCCTTCATCCCTAGCCACAGCTAGAGGCCTGGCCAGTGATGTGTGCTCCAACCCTACCTTCATGTGGGAGGAGAGCAGTCCAACAGACATTCAGTCCTCTTTTGTCCATCGAGCCTCTGACACTCAAAGCTCATTGAGAACCTTGGTTCATTCATGCCACAAACAGTAGCATCACCACTGCACCAGCAGGCGTGCAAGGTGGAGTATATTTTTAGCAGTGCTGCTGGTGTCAGAAGTTAGGAGTCATATGAACATATGAAGAATCCAGCAGAAGAAGGCCGTTTGGTCTATCTAGTTTGCTCGTATTGCAGGGTCCACAGCTTGAGCTACTCTCCTGCCCCTCTCCCCTCATCCCATCCTCCTACCCATGATCCTTACCTTCCACTATGCCTATCCCAGCCTCTCGCTGCCCACTTTCTTCAACAAGACCACCTCTTCTAGCAGCACATTCCAAGTGTCCACCACCCTTTTGTGAAGAAGTGCTTCCTGACCTCCCTCCTAAACCTCCCCCAGCTTAAGACTGTGCCCCCTCATGTTATGATTCCTCTTAGCTTAAAGAGAACCTCCATATCCACCTTATTTATCCCTTTCAAGTACTTGAAGGTCTCAATCATGTCCTTCTCTCTCCTTTCCTCCATGAGTACATGCTCAGTGCTCCAACATCTCCTCATATGCCTAACCCTACCAATGTTGCTATCATCTTTGTAGCCCTTCTCTGGACCATAAGACAATAGCGCAAATGGTGACTTGCATCGATATTGCACCAATTGCAATTTTACAATGCAGCCTCTGCCAATGTACTGGGATCTGTATCAAAGCACTGTGCACCAAGGATATATCAGAAAATGTGTTGCACAATTGCACAAAGTGACCTGTGTCAAAAAAATAGCCATAGTATTCCCTAAATTGGGATTTCAGAAGCAGGAGAGCAACACAGTGTGCAAAACTTAGCACACACTGGTTAGATCAAGGTGGAGCTGGTCTACTCACAATAGAGCATATAAATAGGCTGTAGCAGGATGTCAAGATGGAGGACCAGCAATGGCAGCCAGTGACAGTGGCAATGATGCAGCAGACACGGCAGAGCAGGCAGCTTCAAGCGGGCACAGTGGTGCTGGTAAGTGACATATGTAGTGTGGAACAGTCATGTACTGTACTGTACTTGGAATGTACCTTGTATCACTATGACATGCAGGCAGGCGCGCCTGAGTGGTGGAATGCCCTGTGTAGGAGCATTCCTAGCAGTATTACCAATGCACGTGAGTAGAGCATTGTGCCACATATGTAATACATGGACACAGCCACATGTAACAGATGGGAAGCACAGTAGCACTGCCATCATGTTGGTACCCCAAGGCCATGTCATGTGTGTGGCAGGTGTGTAATATTCCAGTGCCACAAGGATGGAGTGGTGGGTTACTGCTCCCACTGATGGTAGGTGCATACTGTGCCATGGACCACCACAATGCTCTGTCATGGAACAATGCTGTACAGGACTGTGCAGGTGGCTGTATGGAACAGGTCCACCCAGATGACTGCACATCCTTGACATGGGTATGGCATCCCTGACAGATATTTGGGTAAGCATATTAATCTGTGGTCTGTATACCTCATAATCATGGGGACAGCATAGCTGGGTCCACATGGCATGTGTATTATGTATGTCACTACCTACAACAGACCATTTAGAATGAGATATGCATGACCAAGCATCTGCGCTGCCTCATAATAGTGTTGTGGCATGTCCCACAGTGCAATCGACCCATGGAAATGTGTGTCATTCCTCTGCCTACAGGTATATAGATGTCAGCGGTGTGCACTGATTAACATACCTTGGTAATGTGTGGCCATATCGTGTACCTGTTGTGCGTGTCGGTGTTGTCTCAGACCTGTGTTGCAGGGCCATTGTAGTTACCTGCTGGATGAGGCAGCACAAAATGCAGTCCACCACCAATATGTCACACTGTATGTAATGAGGATTTGCTATGGTGGTGACCCAGTCATGTGCCATTGGGAGTAATGGGGTGCATGTGGCACCAATTTGGGGACTGTTGATGTGTTATGTTGTGGCATATATGGACTCACCAACATGCTAGTCAAACCACCTTTTCTCACAGGTACACAACAATCAGTGCACCCAGTTGGGTGGTTGGGCCAACATTTTTCCATACAGCAACAGCACCTTCCTGTCAATGCGTATGTACTACTCCATGCATAGTTTACATGCTGTAACTGGGGGGAGCTTGTCAGTGTGGGGTGTTGCCAGTGGTGGAGCCATTCCCTCACATCCATGAAAGGCATAATTTACATGTATTACATGCACACAGAGCCACAGCACATGGCATGCCTGTAATAGCTGTTTATGCCGTGTGGCCCATATCAATGGTGTGTTTCCAAGGTGTGGTGCACCCAGGGGAACCTGTGTGGACTGTCGGTGGGAGCACTGGTTCACAGAAGGTTCACATGCATGCTTGTTGGGGTCTGCTGTATTCAAATCAAATCAAAGCAAATTGAATGTTATTGTAAAAGGCACCTTTCCATTGATCAAGGCACCTGTACATAAAATCAACAACATCAATAATTTAAACACAATACATAAAAATCAATAAGTTAAAATCCAATAAAACCACAAACCCATAAATAAGATGACAGTCCATTATAATTAGATGTTAACATTCTTCAGGAAATGCCAAACCAAAAGGTAACATAGAAACATAGAAACAAAGAATATGATGGCAGATAAGGACCGCTTTGTCCCACCTAGTCTGGCCATTTCCCTACCTAACGGATAAGCTGCAGATCCTAGTTAACCAACAGTTTATTTCCTCCTACCCCCACTAGAATTGACTTATGTCTGTCCCATGCATTCTGAATTCCACCACTGTTTTTGACCTATGATCTCCTCAGGAAGGCTGTTCCATGCATCTACAACCCTCTGTGTGAGAAATACTTCCTCACATTACCTCTGAGCCATCCTCCTTCTATATTCAAATTATGCCCCTTGTTCTTGCACATCTCTTTTTCTGAAAGATGCTACCCTGTTGGACTTTGTTGATTCCCTTGAGGTATTTGAAAGTTTCCATCATGTCACCCCCTTCCTCAAGGCTATACATCTTAAGCTCCTTTAGTGTTTCTTCATATTCTGGTGTAGACCCTGAACCATTTTGATTGCCCTCCTCTGGACAGCCTCCACCCTGTATGTCTTTATGGAGATGGGGTCTCCAGAACTGTACACAGTACTCCAGATGTGGTTTTACTAACTGTTTGTACAGAGGGCTGACAACTTTGTGTTTTATACTGGTGATGCCTCTCCCTATGCATCCCAGCATCCCCAGCAGTCCTTACTGCCTTCTCACATTGCTGGCCCACCTTTAGGTCATCTGATATGACTACCCCCAGGTCCCTTTCCATTTTTGTTGTGTTCAGTATCTCACCCCCATTGTGTACTCTTCCCTGGGTTTTGTTTCCCAGGTGCATTACTTTGCACGTCTTTGCTTTGAATCTAAGCTACCATACATTTGACCATTCCTCCAACCTTGCCAAGTCCCTTTTCATCCTTTCCACAACACGTGCATATCAACCCTGCTGCAGATCTTTGTGTCATCTGCAAAGAGACATACTTTCCTTCCAGTCCCTCTGCAATGTCACTTATAAAGACATTAAAAGAACTGGCCCCAGTATTGAACCATGCAGTACCCAATTAGTAACCCACCTTCTTCACGGCGGACTCCATTTATTATTACCCACTGTGTCATGTTGTCCAGACAGTATTTGACCCAGGCAACCACCCTGGACCCAATCTCATGCTGGCTAATTTGTTTATTAATTATTTGTGCGGGACTGTGTCAAATGCCGTAAAGTCTAGGTAGGCTATGTCAGACATCCCTGCCTGGTCTACTATTTGGTCACCCAGTCAAAGAAATCAATTAGATTTGTCTGACATGATCTTCCTGCTGTGAATCCATGCTGCATTGTGTCCTGTGCTCCACTGGCCTCTAGGTACTCAACAATTCTTTCCTTCAGAAGTAATTCCATCATTTCCCTACCACTGAGGTCAAACTGAAGGTCTGTAGTTTCCTGCCTCTGTCTTGCTCCCACTTTTGTGAAGAGGAATCACATCATCCCTCCTCCAGTCCTCAGGTACCACACCATCCTCCCATGATTTATAAAAAGGGTAGTCAGTGGTGTTACTAGTTCTTTGCTTAGTTCTTTTAGAATTCTGGGGTGAATCCCATCAGGCCCCATTGCTTTATCCATCTTCAGTTTTAAGAGTTCTTTCAGACACTTTCTTCTGTGAAATGACTAATATCAACCCCTATCCAGAGTGCTTCTATTGACTGGATTAGGTATCCCCCTGCTTTTCCATTGTGAATACTGAGCAGAGGTATTCATTCAGTATCCCTGCTTTTTCACTGTCGCTTTCTGCCCAACCACCTTCCTCTTTATTCAGCCTCAGTATCCTGCCTTAGTCTTTCTTTGCTCCCTAATGTACCTATAAAGGTTTTATCCAGCTTCTTAACCGAGTTGGCTTTCTTTTCCTTGGTTTAGGCCTTTGCTATTCTGACTGCTTGCCCCACTCCTTCTGCTTTAACTAGTACAGTTCTCTGTCCTGATCCCTCTGTGTTTCCTTATACTTCCTGAATGCTATCTTTTCTCCCTTACCTTCCCTGCCACTAAACTCTGTTTTAAGTCTTTGGATGGTCAGGCACTCCTTACCCAATGAGGTAGAGAATTCCACATGGGTAGGGGCCACAATGCAAGAAGCAGGCCCCAGATGTTTGCAGTTGCACCTGGGAATCTCTAGCAATCCCTTATAGGTAGATCAAAGTGATCAGGGTGGACGGTAGGAGAAAGAGATCTTGCAGTACCTAGATCTTGCAAGTCCCTGATCGTGTAGGACAAACTGACCTTGAAGGTTATACACCACACACTGGCAGCCAGTGCCGTCTGCAAGCACAGGCATAATATGACTGGCCCTAAATGTACCAGTGAAAAGCCTGGCAGCTGGTGTTCCTAAACCAGCTACAGGTGGCGAATATCAACCCCGGAAAACCTAGGTACAGTTCATTGCAGTAGTCAAGGAGAGATCATGAAGGTGTGGACCAGTGTTTCAAGATCCTCAGGAGGGACCAGGTGTTTCACCTGGGTGATATTCCTTAGATGGTAAAAGGGTGTTGACAATGGCTGACAACTGTGATTTTGGGGTCAGGCCATCATCAAAATAACACCCAGGTTATGCACCCGATCTGAGGTGTTAAGCTAGATGCTCCAGAGCCAAAGATCAGAGGGCTATCCCACGACACCCACCTCTCGATGATATGGGTCCACTACCAACACCTTAGTTTTATTGGGGTTCAACCTCAGCCAACTAGCACTAATCCAGTGCTCAATCTTGGATGGGAAGTTGTTAAACACTAAGAGGACAGCTCCTCATTCAGGTACAAAGGACATGTACAGTTGAGTATCATCTGCATAGCAGTGAACTTAAACCGTACTGCCTAATAATGTCCCCTAATGGCAGCATATACACAGCGAACAACATGGGTGCCAAAATGGAGCCCTGTAGTACCCTGCAGGATAGGAGGAAAGGGTCAGAGGAATAAACCCTGAGACCACTCTCTGCTTCCTACCATTGAGGAATAATCAAACCCTCTGAGGATGGTACCCAACAGTCCACAGATGAACCACAGGCATTCCAATAGCACACTGTGGTCCACAGTGTCAAATGCAGCAAGAGATCAAGGACGACCAAGATGGAATGGGTCCTCCGATATCTTGCTATTAGGAGATTCTTTATCACTGAAACGAGGGCCATCTCGGTGCTGTGTCTCTTCCTAAATCTGGACTGGAGAGAGTCATAGATGTTATGGATGGATAAATGATCATCTGGCTATAATGCAATCACCTTCTCATGGTATGTACATGGTCATTATGTGGAGGTGGGAGGTGTGCCAGGGAGCCACATCATATGCAGCACACAGACCTATCCCGGTCAATGGACAGGGTGGGCCTGAAGGGCATTACATATGATTGATGCTTGTGCAGCCCTGCAATAGAACACACCCCATCCTACCAAATGGTGCATGGAACATACCTGCACTTGAACTGTGTTGTGGGTTTGTGTGCCTCGGCATTCCCTATTGTGGAATGGGCATGTGTGCATCACATGTTTTGGCATTGCATGTGTTCAGTGGAAGGATAACACCCTATCCATAGCACCACAGCATAGGTATTTAATGGCATACAGTACACACAGGACACAGGGGAATATAGAGGATCACACAAAATGGCTACCATGCATGCACATCCTCATACCAGCGAACAACTCCCCTAGCACCACAACCAATGACCCTGTCCTGTTCCATGGACCATCATCAAGCTGGCAATGCAGGTGTCAGCACTGGCTACTATGCAGTGTTTTGCACATGCCAAGCCTGGAGTCATGGGCGTCATGGTCACCATGCAGGGCTGTACCCCTACATATACAATGTAGTGGTTGTGTATACGTTGTACACTGACAGTCCAACACAACAGTGGATGGGGTGAACACCCCAAGGAGTGTGAGGTTGGTAATGTGGGCACCATGGATGCATGTCACACAGTGGACCCCACCAATACACGGAGGAACAGTGATGTTATTGGCATCACTACCCTCTGTATATTGCCATCGTAACATGAATGACGGCATGCAATGGAACATGTGTTCTGCCTATCCACGTGGCTCTGGTGGGCTGTTAATAGAGGCAGGACCAGGAACAGTGAAGAGACTGCTAGGTCATATATGCACCTATACTGTCCACCTTGCATCCAGTCCCACTGGGTCTCATCACAGATGTATGTCATATCACGGCCTGGTAATGTACCATTGGGCCACACCACAAATCCACCACCCTACATGGTTTGCTCTGTCATGTGGTGACCCCAAATAGTTAGCCACATTGCAAGGCATGTAACATTCTCCATGGTAATGTCTACAGGCCCCATGCCAGACACAGAGCTGGGTACATGGAGTACCATGCACCATATCAGCCACCCACCTGATGCTGGCAGTAAATGCCACTCCGGGACTCATTAAGGACATCCATCCAAATACCACGATCATGTATTCCTGTATGTTGTGTATTCACATGCCCATGCATGGCACTCCCATGTCTGCCATCATGCATCAGACTGTGACGTTGAACTGAAAATACCTGTGTAACTGTATCAACTGTAACAGTACTGCAGCTGGGCACAGTCATGAGGTATGATTGACAACACCTCTATGTCTGTGCCCTCCAATGGTGTCATCCCTCAGCAGTACTGCATCTGTCTACCTCCTTGCCAGGCACTAGCATAAGTTTCTGTTTAATGCAATATGTGGCCAGCAACATGGGAGACTGGCAAACCAGAATGACAACCCTGTGTGAGGGTGCTCACACATGGAATGAGGAGATGGAAGCACCAGTATGAATTCATTTATGCTGGCGCACATATTGCAGGCGACGTTCTGAATGACCACTACCACCACCTGACCAGGAAGGCCATTACAGCAGGAGGACCATATAGGGGTGGTGATGTGAAAGACTGTGTATGGAACCAGCACACAGAGGACCACTAGAGGGACATAGTAGCATTTACAGGAACAGTTGCCACTGGTACAATGGACAGTGATGGACACCATGTGCCAGACAAAGCGGAGGGTGTGGCCCATGAAGAGCCAGTGGAAATGTCTATGGAAGTGGACATTTTGGAGGCGCAGGACAATGCATCATAGGTGCTGCTGCTGACACCCCTGGACTTGCAGCACAGGCTGTGCACGAGGGGCAGGATGACCAGGCCTCATGTCTCCGCATAACTGGATGCAGTGCCTGGACAGTCACATCGGGGACATACTGAGTGACATGGGGCACCAGTAGGAAATACTGCTGGTATTTAGGCAGATACTGATGGAGTTCTAGGATATGTAGGCCACATACATCTCGAGCATACTGTGGGTGCAGCACTCAATCACATTTGTACATATGTTACAATATCTGTTGTTGTTGTTCTTTACTATGTTCATTATATAGATGCTTTGCCCCACCTTTGAGTATACCTGTTACTGTTAACCTATGTGTGTGTTTGGATAATGTTATCATATGTTAGTATTATAGCTACTGTTCTCCTATGTGTTGTTATGACTATTGTTAGCTTAGGTGTATTTTAATGTTCCAGCTGTTGAATCTCCATTTCCTGTTTATACCATCACCATTCCCAACCCAACACTATTTTAATTAAATAGTTTGTTATGTTCTAATAATGGTATATGTGTGTTTCCTTTCAACTTGTGTTCCCTTTGCAGGTTCTCTGTGGCAGGCACCATACCATCATGTGCATGTTGCCTGTAGGTACAATGACCATGCACACTGTAACACTACCCAGGTGTTGTCAAGAGGACCATTGTCTGAGTGTCATTACAATGTTCCCCAAAGGGTGTTCCAAAGGTATGCAGGGTTGTTTGTCACCAGTGCACCTTGTGGGATGCCATGTTGGTGGGTGGCCAGGGTCTGACAGCATTGTGTGCTGCAGGACACCATGGTATGCACATGGTAAACAACACATATACACACACAATGTGCACATGTCCCACCCTGGCACTAGGTGAGACACTCTCATGACATATCACACACAGCCAATCTACGGACAGCCACCTGATATGTTGATGGCAGTGTTCCTCCCATTATGTTATGGCCACTGTCATCCCCACTGTGACAGGACAGCTGGACATACCCCAGCATACTGGCCCTGATATCAAGTGGTATCTATTACACCTCTGTGGCGCCTCCTGTCCTACTTTGTATACTGTTGCACAATGTGATATTGTCTTCCTCCCAGGATACATCCACCAGGCATACTCGCAGGTAGTGGCACCATAGGTGGCACAATATACATCCACAATGGTTGTCCTGCCAACAGGCGTGTTTCTGGCCCACATGTAGGGTCAAAGGTCTGAGGATTATTTACAATGCGCTGTGGCTTGAGTACATGCTGCTGGCCACCCCTTCCTCCAGAATGCCATTCATGGTGCAGCAATGTGCCTTAGACTCTGTCTGACACAGGATGAGACACACATATCCTCATACAGCATTATTTCTTACATTGTACCTCATGGCACAAATGTTATATATCAGGAGTTCAGCTTGCATCAGGATATTACATATATACTGTGCTTCCAATTCTTAACACATCAATACACCTGACACATCAGAAGGACAGTACTGTCCACCACCAAATCATGTTAGTCCCCTAAATGTGTCCACATGCATCTGCCACAGGGTGCAGCTTGAGTATCAATGGTGCTGCAGTCCATCCAGGTGATATCACCCGGCATGGTATGCTATTCTGGGTTAACCAGGCTGTCTATCATGAATCCCTTTTCTGTGTTGTGTGATCACTGTCGTAAAGGTCCATGCCACAGTCTTTTGCTGCTGGGTGTCCATACCCTAGGGACTTGCTTGTCCTCCTGCCCTCACTGCTCATGATGCTGTCGGTGGTAGTGGTAGTTGTTTGCACCTTAATGGCCATGTGCTTTGAATTCCATCCCTCTTTTTGGGTGGTTCATCTGAGGTTTGTCTTCATTGCCCTCCATGGGGGCCTCAATGACCATTGGCTCTGCATCCTGCGGTGTCTGCTGCACACCATCACCCTGCTGGCCACCTGCTGTGCAGGTGTCTGATATCTGCAAGGGCCTTCCACTACAGCAGAGGTGCTGGGTACAGTAATGTGTGTTGTAGATGTGGTACCTGGCATGGTGTCCATTGTGACGCAAAATGGGCGCTATCTGTGACTGATGTGGACATGGCCACGTGGGGACATCACAGGAGATGGCTCTGCATGAGTGTTGTGGCAGACTGAGGTGACGGGCATGTGTGTTTGCAGGGCTGGCAGAGCACCATACATGTGCTCTGCAGGGTAACTGGCAGAGGCATCCCAGGTGATGTACCTGCTCAATATGGTCTTGTCAGTATTGAAGTTGCTATGTCATGCACGCAGCCATCAATGCCTCATTCTCTCATTCTGCCACTGTTGCAGTGCAGCGGACTGCTCCATAACTGCTGTGAGGCACTTAGTGGCCTCTGTCTGTATCTGTGCACAGACAAGCAAGCCATGCAGGGCCAGCACGGTGTCTGTCAGCACTGCAGTGGTGTCATATGATCTACTCTGTATGGTAAAGGTTGGTCCATTAAGGTGGTCATCCAGGCACCAATAGTGGTCATCCAGGAAAGTCTTTACTGTCATTAAGTCCTTTGCCTGCTCAATGTGCCTGTCCACAACTGTTTGGCAGTAGTTCTCAAAGTCGACTGGGGAGATGTTGGGCAGCCTCTTCCAATGTTGCCTCCAGATCATCAACATTTAGGGGCTTACATCCTGGGCAATATTGTTCTGTATGCAGTGTGTCCAATCGTCATCTCCAGGATCCTCGGAGCCATCATCCACCTCATCTGCATCTGTCATCAGTCAGAAAACTCTCCAGATGCAGGCGATTCATCAGCTCTGTTCCCACACCTGCTCGACCTGCATTGCCATGTTTATTGGTGTGCTGCTTCTGTCATTAGGAATCAACACATCTGATGCCATGTCCAGCATGGTGCCTGTCCCATCTATGTCTACTGACATCATTTTCCCTTGCTGTGTGGTGGTATCAGCATTATTCGATGACCCCAATCCCATGTCCACATTTCCCTGTGTGTCAGTTGTTGCAGGTGTATTTAGCCTGCTGCTGTCCCTGCTCTACATGTAACCACCACTGAGGGACACCAACGTGCATGACAGCAACATCATCGTGTGACCTCTCCTTGTCTGTATGAATGCACATTGCTGACTTACGCTACATATCCATACTGGACATGCCTGCCCTGCATCACATGGTTTTGCATGTGACATGTATATGTGGGCCTTCCGCCCCCTCAGTGTCAGCACCATGTTAATATCTCTGCATGACAGGGTTATCATCGTGTGGCCCATACAGTCTTTCCCTGGATATGCTGTGGTGGATGCCACTGCCATCCCACCTGCATGCACACACAGCAAGGCCACAGTCCTGCTACATACTCAGCCATGGTGTGTGTCACTGAGGTTGTGCAGCATACACCCTGTGTACCATGTACATTGTGAGGCTGACTGGCCTGTCATCAAGTAGGTAATTTTAAGGCACATGCCTGTACTTCTGTGGGGAAGAGCCCTCCCCAACATCCCACTTATATGATCAGCCTACCATCGCCTGCTTAATGTGAGTCAGCATCACTGCGCTTGCTCAGTGCCGAACACTGGCGCTGGATTCTCTCTCTACCTCCCATTCTGCTGCTCTGTGCCTCCCCATATTCCTGTTCTTTGCTCATCCCTATCTTGCTTTCCTTCTATTTTTCTGGGGTTCTTCTGGCCTGCACTGCAGCATCACTCAGTTTCCTCAGCCAGCATGCTCTCCATCCTCACCCTCACTACAGCCTGAGGCCAGTCATCTAACAACCCTCTCCCAGTGCTACTGACTGCAACTGTGCTCCACTTGCATCTCCAGCATCTGCTTCTGCCAGACTGTTGGCGCTGTTTGTTAGCTTTTCTGCCCCTTTTTCTGCTCTATCATCGGAATGTGCAGCCTTCGGAACCTGTAGAACACCACCAGTTTTTATTTCAATTATTATGGGACTATTGTCCACCACATCTCTTACCTTGATGTATAGCATATGCTGAGTTCTGTGAAACTGCTACCATTGGCGTTTTGCAGAGTTCTCCTTTCTTTCACCAGTGCCTTAAAGAGCTGCACCAGAATTCCAGCTTCCACTTTCAGCTCCATTGCACCTAGCATTACATTTGTGCAAGACTCTAGTTTACTATCTGCTATTCACTACTGTGGGCCCATTGGCAGGGACAATCCTGTTCTAACTCACTGTTGAAACCTAGACCCATAGAAATATACTTGTTCCATAGGTGAAGGGCTGCCCTGAAAGGCCAGGGCCTATCCATTTTCTAGTTCACAGCTACTTACTACTTTCAGGGCAACCCACTGTGTGTTGCTGAGAGCCATCTTTGGATCATGCCTGATTTGTACCAATCTGAATATATCCAGTCGAGAGCCCAAAACCTGGATCAAGCACCATGATGAGTACAGCAGGAGGTAATCCTCACAGTCACATTTTAAACCTATTTTCCTCTAAGGAAAGGTCATCCGATAATGGATGGGATGGGGGTAATAATAATTAACCTAATCCAAACCCAAATCCTCAGAAAGGATAACAGTGCAAACAGCATTTAACCACCTGCAAAGCATTGTACTCTAAAGCCTGTAGAATCTATTGGCAACAAACAACCTACAGGTGTATCTATCTGTGGGTCGGGTACCACGGACTGACAATATTAAAGTTGCTGCATACAGCATTTAGTACCTAGAGCTGCCATTCCACACTGCTCCAGAGCTTAACAAAATCCTCGGCTTGTTCTTCACATCAGGTTCCTTGTACTGCTGGTTTGTTAACACCTTACCTTCCTTGTCAATCAGGCAGAGATTACACCTTTATAGTCCCAGCATTTGCTGCTTTCACTACTGCCGATCTATCTCACATTATATCTACTGGATGCAGTTCTGTTGCTGTGTGGGCTGCTCATGGCATACATTGATTCTGGGTATCTGCTTAGTGCAATTGACTTGTCTTAGGATTGCCTTACTTGGTCGAACTTCCTCCATTCCCGGCTTTGGACTCTGGGATGCTTGCTGCACCTGGTGGCCCTTCCTGGCAGTGCCAGTCTAGCTCGCCTATGAGAGGTCTATCTCGACTTGCTCCCTTCCTTTCCAACTGGCATACAAGGAGTCTGACCATACCACTAGTCATGCCAGGGCCTTGCTTGTCAGGCTTTCCTGCTCCCTTGCTGCCCTGCATTGGGTTTTGTGGTCTGTTAGCTTTGTGGAGCTTAGCTGCCACTCTCTGTGCCTTCCTCTGGCTGTCTTACATAGTCCGCTGCTCATCCTACCTCTACAGGGGTCTGGCTGCTTGATTTGCCTTGTATCCTTGGATGCTCATCTGTCATCTTGCTGTGCACTCCATTCTGGCATGCAGCTCCTTGCTTCAGATCCCTTCCTGCTGGCCTTCCTTCGAGTTTCCTGCTGCATCATTCATTTCTTGCTTACAGGATCTTCCAACATTGGTCTACTGTGCCATTCCTGTGATTCTCCACTCCTGGCTCTGGATGATCGTTCTTCAAGTCTGTGCTTCCTATGCCCTGGATGTCAACTCCATGCAAGTGTTCCCTGGTGGTTCTCCGACTGGCTCATTTGCTTTCTTCCATCCCATCCTGCACCTCATTGGATCCATCTGTGGACTTTCTGCTTTAATTTGTCTCCTTGTTATTCATCCGCTGGATCTGGACTGCATCTAGACATTCATGCTTCTGCCTCCCTTGTCTCTGTACCCTTGTGGTGTCTCCTTCTTACTAGCCTGGACGGTTTGCTCCTGCTGCTTCCTTGTCTTCCCCTTTCAGATTATTTTTTACCCTTTGGGCATTTCATCAGATCTCTTTCTGTCAGAAGCCTTCATTCCATGTCACTCATTCTTCTCTGACTTTCCATCAGGATTGGAAGTACTGCAGCGATTCTGCCTTCAGTCACACTACTTGAAACTGGACGTTACAGCCCTCACTTGCCTGTTAGCATCTACTTTCACTCATCAAGGATATACTGCTTTGTTCCTGGACTTACATTTGGACTACATCTCAGGATATTTGCATTAAGTCCCTTGGACGCTTCTTGCCATGCTGCTTCAGTTCTGTATGGATTCACTACCACTCCAGTTTCCTGCCAGGACTCTCAATAAGCTCTGTCCTTGGTGTCATTTCTATCTCATGACTTATGCCTAGGACAGTAACCTACTCCAGTGCTATGAGGCTTATTGAATCTGGTCAAGTCACAACTCATCCAATTTGGTCTCTTCATCGCATCTTCTGTCATGCTTTGACCATCAGGGCATAGCGTTTGTTAGGATTCATCAGACCCGATTTCAGGAGTCACATCTCCAGCTTGCTGCCTCATCCTGGTTCCGCCTAAACATACATACAGTATATACTGCCCTATACAGGTATATTTTACTCAGCTAACAGGGACTCTTCTTTTTTACCTGCTTATTTACATGCCTCAATGGTCTTCAATGTGTACCATTCCTTGACATAGCATGGGATGTCTGCTGCACTCTCTACTGTGCTTTACAACCTGCCTTGCCCCACCGAGACATGGGTTCTCTGCATCCTGTAATGATCTGCACCCTATGGGACCCCGGCTTTCCATCAGACTTTTAATACTAACACTTACCTGCTTCGCCCTCAGGGCCTGGAGGTTCACCGAGATTTGTCTCGCCTACCTACAACAACCTACTTCACCCCTCCAGGGCCTGAAGGTCCATCAAGATTCTCTTGTCTACCTATTCATTCCTCGAGTTCTAATGCCCATGTGTTCTTACCTGCTTTACCCCTCAGACCTGGAGGATCTCCTCCGCCCTCTTCCAGCCTCATAGCCTGCATTCAGCTTCCTTGCTTCACCACTAAAGGCCCTATCCTTGCACTGCTTGCCAGTCAGAACATGGACCACCATTATTCCTATTATGGGTCATAGAGACATAGTCATTTGGTCACAGGTCCTCCTTAGAAGAATTCCTCGCCTCCTGGACTGCTTGACCAGTTCAACACTCGACCCTTCAAGATTGTTTATGCTCTCAACTGTGGATTCAAATTTACTTTATTAGATTTCCTGGACATAGAAGCCTATTGTATTTGGGAATTTGCTAGAAGGATGTGCTGACATTTTCGCCGGACACTCAAAATCAGTGCTTCAATTCCAGCTTCCCTACATTCATCGGATGCAGGATCTACAATCTACTGGACTTTGGCTTGGCGGACAACCTAATATTGTTAATTTAGGATTACTTTCTTTTAGTATGCCAGAAGGATGGGCAGGTCAGTAACCATGTGTCCTCAGAGTTTTCCCCTAAGGGGTCCTCTCCTGCATGGTACTGGCCACACTGTCTGGAGTTGGAGGAGATAATCATGCCTGTTATCATATTCTTTCCTTTGGGGGTCCTAATCCTGCTCAACTAAGCATCCTTCCTAAGGTGGGATACAGTGAAAGGCCAAAACATCAAGTCCTAACAAGTTGTTATTCATCAATTCAAGCATCTAAGTACTATGAATATTCAATCCAGTTCATATGTACTACAATCACTGACTTGCTCATAACTATGCTGAAGTATCTAAGCACTAATCATTTCATATAACTCATACACCTTGCAGGCATTGTCCTGCTTACTGGTCCAGCTTATGTTTCCAAGCATAACCTACATCATTCAGCTCTACTGTACATAGCACAAGGCACTGAGCTATAGACCACACACAGAATTACACCACACAACAGTGCAGCACAACACCTGAATGTTGTGTCTGCTGTGCAACAACAGCACCACCACTGTACATCCACTGTCAGCATGCTACAGGGATATCCTGGTCAGTGGAATGCATTTCTACAGTGAACACACCCCTTCTGCTGGGAAAGCCATACAGTTGTGTACCCTGCATGTGGTGATGCACCATGGTTTGTTCTGCACTCACCTTCACACCTCTGAGGCCCCTCCTAACATCCATGGCACACAGCAACATCATGATGCCAGCATCAACCTTCTGTGGATGTTCATGAGGTTGCATACCTTCACTGACAGACATAACTGGATGGTCTGGTATTTGCCGCACTTTCTGTACATCCTTGGGTGCATTTTCTTTTTCTATATGTAATTTCTAGGTTTTTGCAGGTTTTCTCCTGTCCCCTACACTCATGTGTCCCTCCTTCGATTCATGCCATTGACCACCTGCATCAGCACCGAATCTCCATTCGATGATGGCGGGACTATGAGCAGCGACCCCACTCCTTACCCAGGAGAAGAGAGCCAATGCTCGATCTTGCTCCCACCCTCCTCCCGTGCCAGCAGCCTGGTGACCTGAGGTCATTCCCAAACCTGGGTCACTGGCATAGATCGAGGTGTGGCATCCAGCACCTTAACCCTCAGTGCCACCAGGCTGGCCTCAGATGTATTTTTCATGGAGGCCTGCTGTGGCTTTATTGGGCAACCAGAGGGAGTATCCTTTATTATTCTGCATCATGTCTGTATGCATCTGTCCATGGCATGGTTGGAACTGCACATTCAGGCTTGCCTTTAGCCCACGACTATTCCACACATCCATGTTTTGTGTGGTGCCCTCCTCCACCTCACCAGCTGTTTCAGTGTCCTCATTCAGCCATATGCCTGCACTGTAGGTCATGCAACAGTGGGCTCCACAGGCTCAGACACTGGTCTGTGGCATACTGTAGGGCCATGAGTCACCCAACACACAGTCATGGTCCCTGCCCTTTGATGGCAGGATTCCATGCCCTGACACATGTGGCCATACATGTATTGTGGCAGTGCATCCCTGCCCCCAATACATACACTGCACAGCTATTCCACAGGGGCATGCACCCAAACCCACAACCCTCAGCATTGCAGGCAGTGACTCATTCCAGCATTCCAGGTGGTCAGCTCAACTGCACTCCACTGCACTGCTCTATTTATCCACACTGTCTTGCCATCCCAACATAACAGCATCCCCACCCCTACAGTCGCCATTCTGTTTATCACTATTCTTCCATTATCATTGTTTTGTTGAGCGTGCAAACTGAGTTGCTCATATACTATATGAGTCACTTATTTTGCATTGCCCTCATCACTGAATACCAGAAAATTCAACCCAGATTTCAGATTCCACTTTACATTGCCGCTCTTTGCATACCTCTGTAAATTGATATCATTAGCATAAATGGAGACTGGCTAAACAGAACAAACTCAGGCCAGAACCGATAGGGCTGCAGTCATGGTGTTGGACTGAACAAACTTTTGGAGGAGGTCATAAAGGCTGAAACCAAGGGAAGTTTCAGATGAGATATGACAGGCACATGAGACTAGTGTATAAGGGGCAGTCTGGAGGGTATTGCAAACTGGCAGTGACACAGTCACCCAAGCAAATGGTTTTGGACAAATTAGATGGGGATATAAGGCTTTTATCTGTCATAATTTTCTATTTTGCTACTTGATCAAAGTCAGTGTTTCTAAAATCATTGACCTCAGTGCTGGAATTCAGTCACTGGAATCCAGCACAATATTTAGCTTTACAGTATTGTGGCCATTCTGTCATACTGGATTCTAAATCATGATATTGCTAGATATGCGCTGGGTAGACATTACAAGGTCAGTGATTGACTCCTCCTGTTCCCACTGCACTCACTGGATGAGGAATCAGTCTTGAATAACCTTTACAAGCTGTTGGCATTCCTGGCTCCATGCCTCTGGTGTATCCTACTGTATGTCTGAGTGATAAAAATCTCCCATTAGTAAGGCCTTCCTTGTCTCAATGCTTTTCAATTTTCCTTTACTGGCCCCTAGTCTATGCTAGCTGTCTGATTAGGCAACCTATAGACCACTCTTGTACATTTCCCACTTCCTCAGTCTCTTGGAGACATAGTGACCCTAAACCCTCTCCTCATGAGATTGTTTTGTCCTATAAGACCCTTATGGTCTCCTTCATGTACATTGTCAGCCTCCTTTGGTGTCACCAGCTATCACTTCAAAATACAATATAGTTGGGACATTGAGGTTCCATAATTGTTTTTATTAGGCCATGTTACTGTGATAGCCACTAAATCTAGTGCTGCTGTTCTGATGCCAAAATCAACTGCAGCTCATTAATTTTGTTCCCAAAGATCCTGGCATTTATATACAAAGTGAAAGACTCAAGAGGTGGCTGCATGAAAACAAACAACGGAGCCACAGTGTAATATAATTCCAAGCCAGCAAGAAGTTGGGCTGCTCAGTCAAAAGTGTGTTGTGGAAGAGACATATTAACTTCATTTGTGTAATAGTGTATGCTCCTGTTTTCTGTCACTACAACCCCTCTCCTAGTTTAAGACCTTCTAATTATTAAAACTAGATTTTGCCCTAATGCATTGCTTCCTTCTCTAGTCAGATGCGGGTTATTCTTTGCAAACAATCATCTGTCCTTCCAGAAGGATCCCTGTCCCCAAATAACTAAACCCTCCTCATCACTTCAAGCCTTTAGCCACATGTTAAACTATAATATGCTTTAATTTTTACTCTGAGCTTGACATGCCACTGGCAATGCATGTTAGAAACGCACTGGCAGATCCGAGGTCCTAGTGAGTGGTTTAAATGTTACATTGGTGAGCATTTAAACTAGCCGAGGTGTGGCAGGAGGAAGCAGTGAGAAATAAGCAGTACCTCAACCTGAAGTAATCAGTTATGAGAACCAGAAGGGAAACAAATTCAAGGGTACTTGATAACAAGAAAACACAAGCATTTTTCAATGCTGGATGTTTGATGCATATTAAACAATTAATTTATTTATTTTTAATTTGATCACAACTTTTGAAGATACTTGTTTTAGGATTTGCCTTATAGGCATGACATATACTATTTACAATTCCTAAGGGTAGACAGTTGTGGTAAAACAGTTTCTGTACTCTAAATCTAAAGGTACTGAAAGTTCTGATAAGGCTCAGATAACTCCTGCTCCCTTCTCACCATTCAAACCTCACACTACTGTCTATGTTCCTCCAGTATCCCCTCCTGAAAAGTCCCAGGGTAGTCTTTTATTATTTTTTTTATCATTAAATTCTCAGATTACAAATACCTGAGCAGAAACTGCTCATTTACAAAGGTTCCACGTCAAAGGATGAGGGTCAACATACATACAGAGGTAGTAAAAGAATGCACAATAAACAATCAAAACAACTAAAGGAAAAATAAAGATACTCAGTTATAACATACTTTGAGATAATATTCATATAACAAGCAGCTTGAGTAGGCAGCTTGTTGCGGTAACAATAAGAGATAGAAGGCACCACAGGCAGTTAGTATTGCAGGCGTGTGACCGGAGAGGAAGTTGGCAGGCAAATAGGCCACTGTCCGATGGTGGTGGAAAATGTCTTGTACCAGTGGAGATGCAAAGCAGGAAAGGAGTCACAAGGAAGGCCGGTGCCAGAGGGAATGAGACTTGGAAAGGGCAGGCTGTGAGACATGAGTGAGCTGGGAGGTGTTTAGAGATATCTGTTCAGAGAAGCAGTCACATTTGAGTGGTAGAAGTGAGGTAAAGTTTGAGATTCCTTTTGAAGGGTCCAAGTGTAGTAGAGAAAGTGCTTCTTTATTGAGGAATTGAACCATTGAGCGGCTCTATAGATAAAGGACCACTGACCCATGGAGGTACGACATCTGGGAACCTGAAAGGTTAGAGATTGGGCACCACGTGTTTGTTGAGTGCCACTGTAGGTAGTAGGAGTGAGCTAACACCAGGTGGCATGAGCCAAGGAGAATCTTTTTGGTAAAGTAAGCAGGTCTGGTATTGTATTCTGCTGCGTGGGGGTAGCCAGCTAGCCTGTGCATAGAAGTCACAGGTGTGAGTTTGTCGTGCTGCACCCATTAGTAGTCTACAGGCTTTGTTGAGAGAAACTGAGATCCCGCGGAGGGCACTTGTTGAGGCAGAGCCATAGATGGCAAGGCCGTAGTCAATGATAGAGGTGACAGAGCTGTAGATGGCTAGTTTAAGGGCATCCACAGGCATACAGTGCTTGTGTTTGTGTAGTAGTCCAATCCTGTATATTGGCAGTCTTGGCAACAGTGTCAATATGCTGAGTGTAGGAGGGTACTATCCAGGGTAATACCAAGGTACTTGAACTTCTTGACATGTTTGAGTGGGTTCCCAGTGTGGTTCTTGATGGTGAGGAACAGAGAGTTGTGCCTGCTCAGTCAGTTACAGAAGGACATGGCTTTAGTCTTGCTGTGGTTCAGGACAAGTTTATGAGAATTGAACCAGTCTTCAATGCACTTGAAGTCAAGCTGCAGCTGGTATTCAAAGACTGTAATGTCATGGTGGCTGGAAAACAGGACTGCATCATCTGCGTATAGTAATATTTTTGGTGGCAGGCACTGGGAGATTGTTGATGAAAAGGAAGAAGAGTAGAGGGCCCAGAATAGACCCCTGGGGACTCCGGAGTTGACAGGTTTCTCATCTGAAGAGATCCCTGCAATCCTTACACATTGGATCCAATTATCAAGGTAGCTGGTGAACCATGGAAGGGCATCACTGGAGATCCCAATGGAGGACAGTTGCTTGAGCAGTAGGGGTGGTTAACTGTGTCAATACCTTGGTAAGGTCTATAAATACTGCCCTCCACAATTCCCTTTGTCAAGCATGGCATGGATGAAGGTTGTAAATTCCAGTAGTGCAGTGGTGGTGCTGTGCCTTTTCTGAAGCCATGCTGCTCTGGTCACTGTACATTGTACTTATCCAGGAATTCAATTAGCTGGTCCAACACTATTCACTCCAGCGCTTTAGATAGTGGGGAGGAGTGAGATAAGTCTGTAATTGGTGTGCAGCATCCTATCTCTGCTTTTGTGAACCAGTGTGACAGTGGCTTTCTTCTAGAGAGGATGGCCCAATCTAAATGAGGAGATTGAAGATCTTTGTAAGTGGTTCTAAGATTTCATCGAGGACTTGTGCCAGCAGTTTCAGGTCAAGGAGTCACCACTGTACCCTTGTTTGATGGCATTTTGAATGTATTTTCTAGCTATTTGTGGTGGGACCTCCTTAAAAAAAAAAATTGGGGTTATGCGTTCTAGTTAGGGGTAACTTGGGAGGAGGGAGCGGAGGTAGTCGAAAAAATTTGGTGGAAGGACACTGTCCAGGTTTGTAAATGCATTATTAAAAGTGCTGGTGATGGTACCTAGGTCAAGTGTAGAGTGCCATGAAGGTTGAGCATAGTGGGTGGTGCTTTGGGATCCTTGCCTGTGAGTTCTTTCATGTTGTTCCAGAATTTGTTTCCCTGGCCAAAAAGTAGGTCAGAGCCTCTTGTAATAACTGTGTTTAGCAATCTGTACTTTTCAGGTGCAGTCATTTCTGGCTGCTTTGTATAATTGTATGTTTACTTGAGTTGGAGTTGCACGAGCACAATGCCAGAGGTGGTCTCTGTGGTTGAGCAGAGTTAAAAGGTCAGTAGTAACCAGAGGTTGGTCTGTTCTTTGACCTTCATCTTTTTCACTGGTGCATAGATGTCACAGGCTTCGTTGAAACATTTGATAAATAGGTCCAGAGCTTTGTTGGTGTCACTGAGGGAGTCAAGCACTGCCCAGTTCAGCCTGGTTAGATGGTATTTTAACAGCTGGAGGTGCCCTTGTTTGATAACCCTGGCATAGATAAGCTTGGGAGGGGCTTGTGGTATTTGTTTGACCAGGAGCAGATGACAGGCAGTGGTCACTTATTGTATCCAGGAGTACAGAAACATTGGAGATGCATTTAGGGTGGTTAGATAGAATCCAGTCTAGAAGTGTAAGGAGCCTGTCCTATAGTTACACCTAGTGGGGGCATTGACCAGTTGAGTGAGGTGATGCGCCGTGGCTGCATCCTTATAGGTAGTGGCCTCAGCGGAGAGCCAGTTAATGTTAAAATCACCCATGATTATGGTTTCAGAATTATGTTGCTGGACCCTTAGATATTCCATGATGCTATGGAAGCCAGCAGCCTGGTCTCTTGGGGATAGGTAAACTGAGATGACAATGAGTTCCTTGTTATGTGCACCAAGGAGGATTTTGATTGTGAGGACCTGAGAGGAGTTGCTCAGGCTAGGGATGGGATGATGTGACCCATAAGGGTATCCTTAAGATAGATGGTGCAGCCCTGCCCTGTTTAGCAATCCTGTCTTGCCTGAAAATGCAGTAGCCAGGGATAGAGACTGAGGTATCAGGGATTTTAGGGTTTAGCCATGTTTCCACAACTGAGAGGACATCAGGGTTGTGCTGTAGGATCCATGTTTGAGGGAATCAAGTTTGTTAGGATACTGCAGGCATTGATGGATGCCATGGTGAGTGTCCCTGTCCTTCTGCTTGGTGCCACTGCTGGCTGCCCAGGTGGTCCTGGGTTGGGGTGAACATTTCCTGAGAGCAGGAGCTGCATAAGGAGAATTTGTAGGAGAAAGGATTTCAGCATCTTGTAGATACCTGGTGGTTAAGTCATAAGCCAAAAGAAATTATCAACAGCTGAGGTCCAGAGTCACAGAATGTGTGTCTTGAACATGGGCACTACAGCCCTGCCTGTAGCAGCCCACACTATGGACAAGCTGCACAGGAACTGCCCACCATAAACGCTCAACACCAGTTCAAGACTCACCTCAAAACTGGCTCCTGTTGGCATCCACCTGCCACTGCTTAAAGACTAGCCCCCCATAGTTTCCAGGGGTAGGCCAAATAGGTTCTCTTATTTACTGAAACTCTACCACCATGAGCCTTACTTTGCTTTGTTATTTGTTCTCTCTCAACTACTGCTACCATGTATCACCAAATATAACAACCGTAACTTTCCTCTACGTATTACCTACTCTTGTTATGTTCTTGTTATTTTGATGTTTCTACTCTGTGCCATATACATGACCTGGGTCATGCTGATGACGTCCCTGGATCAGTGCACCTACCTGGTTAACAAAGTCTTAAATCAATAAAATATCTTCTTTGGCTTATCAGAGCCTTTAGAACCTCAGAACATTTTGTGGTTCCTGCATCCTTAAATAAAAAGAAGATAGGAAAGAGGAAAAAAAAGGAGGAAAGAAAGAAAATGAATCAGAAATCAGAATTCTGAAAAAGTTTTACATAGGCATTAAATTGGGGATATTTATTTTAAAGTAGCAGGACACAAATCTCTTCACCTTTTGTTCATTCTTTATATTATATAACTTTATTAAGTCTAGGAATACAGAACCAAACAAACAAAACACACGTCGATGGTGGCTTTTTCACAGTTGACAGCCCAATCCTAGATGACTCAACTCACTTTTCTCATTTCAGTAACTGCAGCCACTCACCCAAAAGAGATCACTAATAAAAAATAAATAAATACATAGAAATGTATCTTGGCCGAGCTGGGTTGCATTTTCAGACAGAGACAGATATATGGGTATCAGGCAGAATTGCACACTAATTGCAACATAAAACTGTGAGTCTGAAAAATTCTGGGTTTGAAACTCCCTGTCCTCAGCCATTGGCTCAAGGGTGACCTTGAGCAAGTCACATGACCCTCCTTCTGGGCAACAGTTTCTCCCTGATTCAAATGGAATAAAAAGCAGGACATGACTTGACTTTGACATCTAATATTCTAATATCTGAGGGAATAGCAGCTGTCAAACTTGATACATTCTTCAGGATGTACAGTTTTTCTTAAAATGAATGAGTAGGTGAAGCCTCTCCACATAGACACCATTTCACACACACACACACACGCATCATGCAATTTGTTTTATTGGCTTATGAATAAGGCGTCCAAAGCAATCATGAGGAGTCAGTAAAAGTCTCTCCTCAGGGGCAGGGCAATGTTATCCAGGAAAATGGTTTGCCATGCCATTGAAACCCATCAGTGATACTAAGTAACCATGCATATCTCCTGGAGGTTTGACTCTTCTATCTGGAGCAGACCTCATGGCAAAACAAAGTCCATTTGACAAAAGTAATTATGGTGGTTAGGCTCACTTCTTCTCATGGTGTGAAGATGGGCAGCTTGGGACAGTGTCCACATGCCTCTCGCTGAAGGAATGTGAAATGGCATCTCCACTGGATAAACCTGACTTTCTCTATGTAGGATCAATGGTTGACAGGGTGATTATTAGAGAGAAACTTCATGTGATGAGTCTCCCAAGATCCAGTCTAAAGAGGAGGGACAAAACTCACCACTATTAGAAATTAAAACTTCACAAAATAGCTTTAGTAGTGAGAACGTGAACGTGACACTTAGCTTAGTGTAGCTGTTTGGTAACTGTCATGTGACTTGGATAACAAGAAAATACTGGGCTGGACATTTGCACCCTCATGAAAAAGTTCTAAAGGAACATGAAAGGTTTGGCAAAAATTCTGATATACAGTATTTAACTGTGGTTGTAGGCTGGCAGCTAATGTCGAAAATAGTAGCGATATCTTAGAATGGGTCCCAACTCTACTGACTAAAGCACTTCACAGATAGTTTGTGGGGGTTAGAGAAACTGCAGCCTCAATTATTAATAGAGGACTCCCTATAACTCACCCCAGAACTGGAGGTAGGTCTGCTGTAATTACTAACATAGATTCTTGTGAGCAGACAAAACAAAAAATTCACCAACTGATACCTGGCATCTTTAAACCCAAAAACGGACATACTAATAAGCACATAATTATTTATATGAAAATTCCTTAGGCAAAATTCCATGTTACATTCCAAGGGCACACAGCAAACTGCCTATTTATTAATGTGAACACTCTAGTTCAGGCATACGTAAGGGCTATTATGTCACTCCCTAAACTTGATCTCAAACTGTTTGATGACTGTAGTGACATATTCACCATGTAAAAGCTAGAAAACAAATGCAAATCAGTTCATGAATATTTTTGAGTTTACAATGTTTGTGTTTTCTCCCTGGTTTTCACCCCACCGGGACCCCAGCAGACACATGCATACATGTGCATGGAAGTGCACATGTATGCCAGGTACCAGCTTGACCCCTTCCAACCCACTCCTAGCAATTGCCTGCCTCCCCTGACCTATGCTTCCCATCAGACCTTCACTTGATGGGGCGGAACTAAAAGTGGGCAAGCAACCTCCCTGGGAGAGGCGAGCTGCATTTCAGCTGCTTAATCCTGCTGCTTCCCTCCTCCCCCATGCTGGCTCCCCAATCACCCAAGGTCATTCCCGAACCTGGGACACCGGTGTGATGTGAGGTAAGGCATCCAGCTCCTCAGCCTTCAGCACTACCAAGACAGCTAGTTCATGAATATTAATAAGATGACATTATACAATCTGGCATACCCCATACCTTAATGACTTTAAGAGGAAAATATCAGTCAACACAGTTATCAAACAGTTTGAGATCAATTTTAGGGAGTGACATAACAGCCCTCCCTTGATCCCAACTGCCCAGTAAACTACAGGCTGGTCTCAAACTTACCCTTTGTAGGAAAAGTTATTGAGAATGTGGTATCCCTGCAGCTGGAGGATCATTTAACCAGCCACAGTATCTATGACCCTTTCCAGTCTAGCTTCTGGAAATGGCATAGCACTGAGACAACCCTGGTGCGGGTACTAAATGATCTCTTGATGGTGAGAGATCAGAGAACTCAGTCCATCCTGGTTCTCCTTGATCTCTCAGTGGCATTTGACACCATGGATCATGGAGTGATGCTCGAACGCTTGTGGTTTTCTGTGGTCTCGGGGCAGTCCACAGTTGGTTTTGATCTTTCCTTGAGGGCAGGTGTCAGAGAGTGGTGTCAGAGATTTATTCCTCGGCCCTCACTGCCTTTCCTGTGGGGTTCAACAGGGTTCAGTGTTGTCCCCATGTTATTTGTGGTGTATATACTTCCATTGGGGACATTATAAGACGGTATGGGCTGAGTTTTCATTGCTATGCTGATGATTCTCAGCTCTACATGTCTTTTGTGCCTGAGCAGTAGTCTGATTCAATCACAGTGTTTAACAACTCCCTGCTGGAGATACAGAACTGAATGAGTACCAGTTGGCTTAGGTTGAACTCAAGTAAAAACAAGTATTGGTAGTGGACCCTTGGGTTAGGATGTCTGGAGCTATGGATGGGAAACCCTCATGCTTATATTTGGGGATCTGCTCATGGCAACTGGCCAGGTACGTAACCTAGGTGTTATATTTGATGATGGACTGACCCTGAGGGCACAGGTGTTGGCTGTAGCCAAATCTTCCTTTTCCAGCTAAGGAATATAGCCTGGGTGAAGTACCTGGTCCGCTCAAGATCTTCCAACCTTGGTCCACGCCTTAGTGACTAGTCATTTTGACTATTGCAATGCCCTCTATCTAGGGCTACCAGGGCTGGATATCCACCACTTGCAGCTAGTGCTGAATGCGATGGCCAGGCTGTTGACTGGAATCTCTAGATCCAGCCATATATCACCTGTGCTGTGAGCTGCACTGGCTGCTTGTACAGTGGTGGATCACCTTCAAGGTCACTTTGCTGACCTATAAGGCCCTACACGAGTTGGGACCTCACTACCTGAAAGAACTACTGTTTCCTTATTGTCCTTCCCTCTCTCTGATCCTCTGATGAGGGATTGCTAGAGATTCCCAGGGTAATCCTGAAAACATCTGGTGGAAGATCTCTTGCCTTTTATGGCACCTACCCTGTGGAATGCTGTACCTTATCAGATATAAGATAGCCTGACTGTAGAAGGATTTAAAAATCCCTGAAAGTATTTTTGTTCAAGTAAGCTTTTTGGAAACTTAGTGTATGCTAAGAATGTGTCTGTTATTAATAATATGTATGTTAGATTTATTTGATTTAGTATGGATTATTGTAAGGGCACCCTGAGTTTAGGAAGGGTGCCTTGTATAAATAAACTTTACCTTACCTTACCCTTACTTATGTCTATACTAGTATTAGAGTGCTCACATCAATAAGCAGTTTGCAGACTGCCCTCAGAATGTAACATGGAACTTTGTCTATGGAATTCTCATATAAATCTTGTGCTTATTAGCATGTCTGTTTTGCGGTTTCAAAATATTAAGAATCGGTTGGGAATGTTATGTTATTGTCTGCTCACAAGAATCTGTGTTAGTAATTACAGCAGACCTACAGTATCTACAATCCTGGGGTGTCCTTTATTTATAGATGAATCCCTACATGCTATCTGTCAAGTTCTTAAATCAGTAGACTTGGGACCCACATTCTGGGATATCGCTGTTAGTTCTGACATTAGCTGCCAGCCTAAAATCATGATTAACTATATCAGTATTTCTTGCTAAAACCTTGCATATTCCTTTACAATTTTTCATGAGAGCACAAATGCCCAGCCTGGCATTTTCTTGTTGTCAAAGTCGCATGACAGTTACCAACAACTTCGCTAAGCAAGTGTCACCGTTCTCACTCACAAAGCAATTTTGTGAAGTTTTAAACAGAGCATGAAACCTGCAGTTTATCAAATATAGTGAGAAAGAGCTTTTCACAGAACTTGAAAAAATCATTCTGACTATCTTGAGATTACAGTTGATAAAACAGACAAGGCTGACTAGGTGTAAGGGCCTTAGTACAGGTGTAAGGGCGTAGTATCTTACCAGGCAACTTTACAAACTTGATTCCACTTTCCTTTTAGCTAAAAAGCTAAACACTTATGAATAACCTTCCAGTAGTGTGAGACAGTTAAGTTTGGCCATCTGCTGCCATAGTTTTGTGGCAGTTGCTAGGCAATGATGAGGCACACTGTTTTGCAACTTTCTTGATTACAGTAATTTCTGTATATCAGTGTATATAATATTGGAACTGTAAAATGATATTAAGAAAGTGATGGAAATGGACAGTTGTGCAAGTTTCAACCTATGACCAGGATTGTCCAATCATATGTTTAAACCACTTTAATTGAAATGAAAATGGCAGTCTATATCAGTGGTTAAAGTGGGTTGTCACTGCTATCCAAGAGACAGAAAATGATGATCATTTTGTTTTGTTGTTGTTCCTTGTGGCAGATTGCTGAAAATAAAAACAAGATTAGCATATGGGAATGGGGATGTAAACATATATAAATAATTTATTTTGAAACAAAGGATAACAATTACACAGCCACCCATATTTGTATAGTGCAAGTCTACAGAATTCAGATGCTGCTGATCAAACTGTTATAACTTTTGAATAGAGCCTTGCCAATAAACCAGAAATTACCATGAATGTGTGGTAGTAGACAAGGGGAAGGGGGCAGTGAGGACTTGAGGATTGAGACACTGGAGTATTAGGGTACCCCAGTGTCACGATTATGTTGGGGTGGGGTGCATACTGAGAGACAGGGTCAGGTGGGGGTTATGTAAAAATAAAAACAAATACTGTGCAGGAGTGCAGAGTGTTGTAGAGATGCAACTATGGAAGTGACATTTGTTACTTTATGTTGTTGGTTTGCAAGGAATGCGGAGTGCTTTTCTGTATTTATAGCAAGAGGAGTGTAGGACTCCACCCACTGGAGCCCTAAAAGTACCAGAACCATAGATTCATGAATAAAGTGATCTGAATGGAGGAAGGGAGAAGGAGGTGGGTGGATACACAGACGGACACAGACAATCAAGACCTGGTGATCAGAGAAGCAAAGAAAAATTCAAACCACAGCTCAGGCATCTTTTTCAATGCCACTCTCTACATACCTCAATACATACATTGAAGGCATTAGCTTAAAGACAGACTGGCTGACTCATTTGCTTCGCCTTTTGCCTGTTCTCTCAGCCTGTATAGTACAGACAGTACAATGAAAGTAAAAAAATAAAACTGTTTTTGCTATGCCAGCTCTACAGTAGTTGAAGCTAGAATTGTTCTTCAGTCACTTACTCCTTTTGGGTGAAGTATTGTGCATAGATAGCATCATTCTTCCAGCTGCAGAGGTTACAGATAAAACAGAAAAAGTGTCAAAACCATACATTCATGAGTAAAGCAGATCTGGATGGAGGAAGGGAGGATGAGATCACACACAGATACAGAACAGGAGGATCTCATGGATACCAATGAAGTGCTGAAACTCCATTGTGGGAGTGGAAGGTAATGTATGCCAATTCATTTTCCTGCCTGCCATGCTCCCTCTCCTCTTGTTACCAATATTTTGTATGGCTATTACCATGCAACCACAAAAGGAGGATCAAGTATTCCTCTTTATGCATATGTCCAAAAATAATCCCCCCACACACACACACAAAAGATGGTGCTGGGAATACTATAGTTTCAACCTCAATGTGAATGCTTGAAAAAACAAAAGAAAAGAAAAGGTGCATCTGCCCTGCTAAAAAAAGTTCTTTATTGAAAACAAAGGACAGATGAGTACCCCTTGTATATGCATTCCCAGATAAGGGACAACTGCATACTATACTGGTAGTCCTTCATTGGCAGTACCAGATTCTTTGGAGCTATTGAGGAATCAACCAACGATGACAAAGTGACAGATTACGAACAAGTTGTGCTAGTACAGGAGTACAAGTGTATTGATGATTCAAAATGAGGAACAGGTGGATGAAGAAGATGATTTCATGGTTGATGAGAAGAACAGCAGTTGGCTAGAAGAAGAGAATAAGGAAAACAGGCCAAAGATAAGTCAAAAACTCAAACCTAAAAAGGAGACTGAGGAGCAGTGCCTACCTGGCAGAAAAACTAGAAAATGTCACCTTTTCTTTGGTCATGTTTTCAATGAGCAATTTAACTTAATGGTTATATGCTCAGTTTGTAAATGGTCAATCAGCAGGGTTAAAATAAAATGAACATTGAAAACACATATTACCTCCATACAAGCTCATCCAATATGTCTCTAACAGCTGAAATTCAACTTGCATTGTGTTCCAAGGGCTAGTAGGCAGTACACAATGGAAAATAAAATTAATGATGCAGATATTTACATTACTCCACCACGGCAGGCCATGCTGATGTTTGTCATTTCAGTCCTCCAGGCTTTTTAGGAAATCATCACATATGTGATTGCAAACAGAGCAACTCTAGCGCAAGTGATCCCTTTAGTAAAGATTTTACAATTCCACTTCAACTTAGGGAGAATCAAGACAACTGCATCCCACATGCTGCCGCTGCTGCCACTAATTAGCAAGAAACCTCAGCTCCCACTCACGTGTGCCACTGGTGAAGTAACCAGTAGAAAATGCAAAACCAGGCACTGCAAGTAACAAAGTGCAAAATGTTTATTACATAGCATCGTATCAACAGTTAAAATGACACAGCCACCCTGCAGTACAAAGACACGATCTCTACCCTGTTTTGCACTAATTGTGCATCATCAGGAGGATCCTCCTGATGATACGATTCGTAAAACGATAAGTTGTATCTCTGTACTGCAGAATCGTCTATTTAACCATTGGACAATGCTATGTGAATAAACATTTTGCACTATTATTGCCGGCTGGTTTTGCATTTTCCACTGCTACCACTAACAGTTTGCAAGCTAGAATACAAAATGATCTAACTAAATGAAGGTTGCTGAAGATAAAACATTTCATAAAATACTTACAGCAGACCATTACATTAATACAACAATCCTGGATCCATGTTTGAAGTCAAAACAACAAATACATGATGAAGACACTTAGAGATAATAAAAAAATAATAATAAATGAAGTGTAGGCTATTATGAGCTGGACTCGGAATTCTCAGGATACAAAACAGTAGAGCATTTGGTGGTCCCTCATCTGGTGTTCTAGCATTATGCCCCTCTCTGTTTCCTCTGCCTCTGCAGCTGTATCACACGGACATAAAAAGTAGCATTGTCCAAAAACCACAAAGTTCAGCTTCATGTCTCTACAGCCACCTATTAGATGTTATTGTATCTTCTTCTGCCAATCCTTCAAACTCAACTTCACCATAGTTATTGTTGAGGTGTACCTGTTAAACACAACAATGACTGGAATTCTGACCTTTGAAATATTGAAAATCCAAACAAAATATATGGCCTGCTGTAGTGCAAGTTGCAATGAAGTACATTAATTGTCCTTCAAATAGTGTCTATTCAAAACTGCTGCACAGTTTATCTGGTGACTGGTGTTGTGTGGCATGTAGAATTCTCCTGGTGGAATTAGTGCAAAATGACCATTCTTCCATTTGAATTTCCATCAGAATCATGAGGTTCGTACTGCAAAATTCTGCTGTCTTGTAATTGGCAGAACTGTATTCCATGGATCCACATTATTCTCTGAATAACCATTCTGTGAGCATTACATGGAATGTCTGTGGACTCAAGTGGGTGAAGTAAGCAATAACTCACAACAGTGCATGTTTCTGTAGGAGTAGTGCATGCCCAGGTGAATTACAAGACTGCCGAGTAGCATTCAACCTTCCGAGAAGTAAATTAATTCTCAAAAACCAATACCAAGGAGCGGATTATTGTTCTTACAAAATGGGAATGGGAAAAAGTGTTTTTAATGGAAAATGGTTTATTTCATGTAGTTATGTTCTTCATATTAAGGTTCATACTAAGGAATAACTAGGCGTGAAGGTGGTGACCAGGTTGAATGTGAAGCACAGTTGTAGGATTAATTTCTAACAAAGTTAAAAGGCATTGCTAAGGCTCCCACAGAGAAACAAAAATCATACTAGGTTTGGCTGGATAAAACATTTAATAAAATTCTTGAAAGATAAAAGCACCCATAGGACAGGAAGCAAACATTTTAAAGCCCCATATGGCTCTTTCTCAAGACACCTTGTGAAAGAGCCGTATAAATTCAAAACATTTAGTGCCTGTCCTAAGAGTGATTTACCTTTCAAGTATTTTAATAAAATGTTTTACCCTGCAAAACCTATTATTTTCTCTGTGGGAGCCTTTCTAACTTTGTCATACTAAGGTGTGTTAGAACAATACAGCAGTAAGCCCATGTTACCCAAAATTAGATTTAGCAAGTTAAAATCAAACCATTAATTAAAAATCTATACAGTTTATTTTTGAATTTGTTTTTCTTTTTTCTTATAATTATGTCAAGTGGTAAGGAGTTCCATGGGTTTTAATGCACTGCATGAAAAAAATGTTTTCTTTTGAATGGTCTTATGTTTTGTCCAGTTAGTTGTAGTGGATGATTTCTTATATCTTCATTCATTTGTTTCAAATTGGTGTTTAGATCAGATATGTGATATGGGTCTTGCATTATATCATATAATGTTAGTAGGTCTTCTCTTAATAATCTTTGTTCTAAAGACATTAGTTTGAAATCTGTGAGTCTCAATGTGTATGGTTTATCCTTTAGATCATGTATGGCCTTACTTCTCCTTTACAGTCTTAATTCTGTCTACATCTTTACATTTGTATGGGCACCACACGGTGTAGCAAAATCTAAGTGTGCTTATATGTAAGCTCTGTATAGTGATAAAAGTACTGTCTTGTCTCTAGAACTGATATTTCCTTTTATTGCCTGCATGACTCTATTGCTCATGTAATTGCTTTAGATGTCTGCTCAGATTGCCTCAAAGTTTTCAATAATAATTATGTCAAGATCCTGCTCATTAGAGTGGGGTGTTAACATTGTGCCACAAAGGGAGCAGGGGTAGGTTTTGTTCTTTTTCCTAGGTGCGTAATCTTGCACTTACTAATATAAAAATGAATCTACCATTTAAGTGCCCATGGTAGTTGCAAGGTAGAATATGTGAGTTTGGTAGCAAAGGCCGAGTGCTGAAAATTAACTTAATAAAATTAATTTATTTTGAAGAAACCTATTCAATTTGTGAGTTTTTGTTTAAAAGTTGAAAAGGTTTTTATTTTAATGGAAAAATGTTTTATTTTTATTAGTTAAGGTTTTGCTAGGTACAGTACATTTGGGTGAATCAGTTACTTACTGTTCATATACCAGAGATTAATAAATGGTCAGTGATGTGTTTGGATGAATGAAGTTGCTAGAATTCTGAAAAGTTCAAAGCCCATTTATAATTTAAATTAGTATGTGCCCTTGCTTCCTCCATGGCCAGGACTCATGTACCTAGAAGTCCACAAAACTGTCTTGATTGCCAAGTTTCATTTGAAACATATGTAAGTTGCCCATTGAGTTCTACATATAGGTTGAGATGCAACTCTGGGTTGACCCTCGTTAAAAATTATATATGTGATGGTGCAGCATGTTACATTTTGAGTCTGCCCTGCTCAAGAAGTGTTTGAAATCAGGATTTTCCACAGATGAGTAGGAAAGAATATTTTAAGGCCTTTATATGTAATCAATGTAATGAACTTCAACAACTTAAAAGAAGAATTTTGGAGCAAGTAATGGAACTCAAGTACTGCTTTAAACAAAAATCTAATAAATAGTTGTGAGGAAATAGGGCATGCATGTACCCAAGTAACAACAATGAAAACTCTACAAAAATGACTTTTATAAGCCTCTTGATCTGTCTGCCAATCCCTGGAGTGGATAATCAAGATCAGGACAAAATTCACTGTGGCTCAGATCAGTGTCACACAGCTGCTGAGTGCCTCAAGCTTGCTTACTTTCACTTGCCACCTCCTCACTAGTCTGGCTCACATTAATTACATCCATCACCATCTCCTTGCTCGTCAAGTCCTGTGAACAAACATGCCTCCCTCTCCACTACTCCTTCATGCCCCTCTCCTGTGCCTCCTACTTAGCCTATGGAGGCTGAATACTGTAATGGTTAAGTACTGAGCTGTAAACCTGCAGACCTGAGTTTGAATGGGTAGCTATGCTGTTTGGATCTGATGTCAAAATAAAAAAAAATATTCATGTGACTCAAAGTATGTTCACTGGGAAGTCAATTGAGACTGTGGATTCATTCAGGTACTTAGGTATTACTTTGGATTCATCTTTAAAATATATGTTCATATGGACAAAGTTACTACTAAAATACATGCAACATTAGGAACATTATATCGATTGTGAAATTACCTAATGAACTAAACACATTTGCCATTGCTTAGCAGAATCTCCTTCCAGTTTTGAGTTATGTATCACTGGTCATTGACACTGCACTAGTTAGAACTGTTCCAAGAAAATACATTTTATTACAGAAAATAGGAAGTTTGCTAACCTAGCTCCTCACTGTACACACCATTGTCAAGTATTATATCAACTTAATTGGCTTTCCATTACAGAACCATTACAGGCTTACAATGTCTAGTTTGACATTAAAAATAATAAATAGCAGAATCCTAGTCAGGCTACATAATTTACTTATTAAACATTCTTCCACTTATGAGTCACAATCATCCATTAAGTCTCAACTGGTCTTACCTTTTGTTAGATCAAATGCAGGCAAGAGAACCTTTGCCTACTGTGCTGCTTCTGTTTTGAACATCTTACCTTTTGATGTTAAGCAATCTGCCACTGTTAATGCCATCAACACAGCTGCTTTTAATTATTTTAAAAGCTTGAATGAATAGTATATAAGTACCCCTACTGTATGAAAGTTATCTGAACTTTTTGTAAATCTTGTGTATTGTGTATTTTTGTATGTTGTACTCTTTGTCTGACCTCAAGTAGTACTTGGAAATGAAATGCAATTTCCAGTTTACCTAACCAGCAATTTCAAATAAACTAAATGAAATGAAATTAATCCCACAGCCCCCACTTGCATACTGTGTGACACTGAACAAGTCAGTTAACTTCCACGTGCTCACTGGTTGCACCTAGAAACAAGCTCTGGCTTAATGTGCCTTTCCTGGTTAAACAACTTCTGCTTTTCTTTCCTCCTCTAAAGTATTTTACTGCTCTTGAGTTTGACACTTATCTGCAACAATCTTTTATATCTCTGAGTTGAATTCTTCCTCTATTACAGATGCCCCACAATGACATCTGGATAAATATTGCAGCCACATCTGAAGCACTTTTTCCTTGCAGGATGATTAAGCTGTAGTGTATGTTCAGATGCCTGTCAATAAAATCCACACAAGCATCCCTTTCACTTCCTTTTGACTTTTCACTTTGAGTCCCAAGCCCACATCCTCCAGTAATGCCACTCTTTTTCATATCTTAATTTTAACTGTTTTATTAGTATAAAATTCTTTTGAAAAAGTTTTGCACACTAATGTACTGCACTCTTGTGCTGTACAAGTTTTAAACAAGGGCCCACATATTCAAGATATGCCCCATGTGCAAGACAGATGCACCAGCGTAAGTCCGAAAATGTGCCATTCTGCAATATTCAGTGGGAGGCAGCTGCACAGCAGAAGTCTCAATGTGCAGAAGCGCAATGGTAATGAATGAATACGCAACCGTGGGGAGGAACCTTGAATAAATGGCACAGTCGACATTCAACAGCATGTACCATGCGCAATAGGGAGCAAGTGGAAGTTGCACGATAGTGGAAATGATCCAAAATAAAAGGAACAAGAGAGGCACAAGAAGACTACAGGAAGCCAGAGGTGGGAGCAAGGTGACAGCAACTGGAAAGAGGTAGCAGTGAGTGGGACTGGGCAGGAGCAGGACAGGGCACCCTAGGAACAAACAGGAACAGGACAGGAGTGGGGAGCCTGTGCTGCTGTGCACGAGAGACAGGAAGTGCCACAGTGGACTTAGGGCAGTGGTAGTAGGCAGGACAGCCAAAGGCTGGAGGTGTACCTGGTGCAGGGGAGCATCACAAAGGACAGCAGGGGAATGGGATAATAGCTGCGGGGAAACACCAGTCAGGGACATGGCCAGTGCCACCTTCCAGATAGAGGCGGTGAGGGGGTGTGATAAGGCAGGCAGCAGGGGGCGTGGCCGTGGAAGGACCCATCAGCGGTATGCCCCAACAGGCAGCACCGAGCCTGCACCACCTTCAAGCACTACACTGACACAGAGATTATGGTCCGGTACCGCCTGAACCGGGTGATTCTGAGGCAGCTCTGTGAGCTGTGCTGTGATGAGATAGAAAGCACCCACACAATGGAGCCATGCTCTGTCAGTGGAAACAAAGGTGACAGCTGTCATGTGCCTGCTTACCAAGGGCACCTTCCAGAGACCAACAGGAAACAACAACATCAACTGCCAGGTGGTGTGCGATGCCAGGGCACATAACCAATGCCTGTGCCACGCACCTGGGGAGCACATAATGCTTCATCTGGCACCAGTCTGCACTGTGCCACAGGTTCAAGAGTGGAGACATCCCCACTGGCCACCTAGTGGGTGAGTATGCACATCATGCAGGATGACATGGGCAGCTGGGGGGTGCATAGTCGGAAGTGCCATGGGTACTGGCCTTGACCCCATGGCAGGCGATGCTGACCACCATACTAATGTCCACCATCTACACACAGGTGACAGTGGCTACCCACTCCGACCCTGGCTGCTCACACCATACTGGTGCCCCGCTACCCCATCGCGCAAGCGGTACAATGAGGCACATGCCACTACACGTAATGTCATAGAGTGGGTGTTCGGGATGCTGAAGGCATGTTTCTGTTTCCTGGACACGTCTGGGGTGCCCTGGTATAGTCCCCGAAGGCTTGCAGGCTATTCCTGGCCTGTTGCATCCTGCACAACATGGCCAATGACTGTGGGATAGCTGTAGAGGTCGAAGAGGGGACAGCAATTAGAGACGATGAAGACGCCGGTCCAGGCGGTGATGGGCAGCCACTCCTTGGGTGAAGGGACCCTCACTGATCAGGATGTCACAGCTGCACCGGACACCATCACAGAGGAGCACCGACCAACACAGGTAGGATCATGGGGCCATGTGCAACCACTAATGGCAAAGGCACAACCCACAGACACACATGGATAAACCCCAGGGGCAGATGGCAGCAAGGGAATTGGCTGAGCGTGGAACCGCACACTCCATCAGGGATGGGCAAGGCCTAACACAACACACGGTCAGGCACACACACACACACACCCCCAAGACATGCACAAGGGGTAGAGAAGCACGTCAACTCCGACTGCAACCCTAACCACACACAGGTCCACAGATGACCATGCCTAGTGCCTGTCACTGTGCATGTCTCAGACGCGGGCACCATTGCACACTGGTGGACAGTGCAATGCAGGCATCATCATGCACATGCTCAGTGGTCAGCAGCTGGGAGGGTGGGCTCCTGAACCAGTGTGTGTGCAGGGCTGAGTACCCAACCTGTGCATCACATTGCACAACACACTGCACGCAGGGCAGCATCAGACAGTAGCCATGGTGGGAGACAGGTCAGTCATGCAGCGCAGTGCCACAGCCACCACAGATGCATGGGCAGCCCTGCCAAGACCTGCCAGCCATGACAGGCTGACCATTGGCCTCATGGGGTGACACCAATGGTCCCCAGGGTGGCAGCTGCTGGAACATGACCGTGTTCGAGCAGGGGTCTGCAGCTCACCAAGCGTGCCTGTGCCAGACGTGCTCGGTATGCCCACAGCTGAACCTGGTGTTGACATGGAAGGTGTCACGCGACACCAGGAATGGGGGTGGACATGACACTGCATGGTGTCTGCGGCACATGGGCAACAAACTGGGTGCCCAATGTGGCCATGACAGCTGTGAATGCATGTCTGCCTGTCAATGGCAGCTGTCACATCCACAACTGCTGGGCCATCTCTGCCAGAGCAGAGTGTGGTCTCTGCTGCGCCACTCCTCTGCCTGGTGCAGAACTGCACTGAGTGCATCCACTGCCCTAACAAGCCACAAATGCTGATCCATGGAAGCCTGGAGTAGGTAGCTGCGCTCATCAAAGAGGTCATCTGCTGGATCAGCATGCTGACCCTCATGGTGTTCCTGGCCATGCTGGGCATCACCCTGTGGTGAAGGCGCTGCACACCAGAGCCATGCTGGGGCACATCCACATGCAGTGCACTGGCGCCGCCCCTGACACTGTCCCCCATTGCCATTGGCCAACTGCTGGACACTGCCCTTCCGGCCGCCACTCACCAGGGCTCACTGGTGCCACTGCAGCAGCCGCAACAGCCCCACTGGCCTGGACGCACACCAGTGCTGCCCCACTGGTGCACTACAGGCACAGGTTGGGCTGTGATGTCATGCAAGCCTCCACCGCGGCCCACCCACCGCTATGCCCATGCTATTACTTGCTGTGGGACCATCCTGCGGCCCACTATATCACTGTCCATGATGTGTGCTCCATCATCATTGTGCAGGATCTGGCACCAGTCCATGTCACAGCACGCTGGCATCCATGGACGCCTGTCATGCTGGGACACGGGCAGGGCGTCCTCCACACCAGCACCACCAACTCAGTCCAGACAGGCAGGTGGGTATGCTGTCGTCCTGACCCTTGGACACCTGTGGAGGTGGATGGGCACTCCTCCATGTCCAGGGTATCACCCTCAGTGGACACACCCACCACCGCTGACCCATGTAGTGTCAGTGGCTCAGTAGGTAGCATACTCACCTCTGAGGTTAGGAGATCAGAGGGCTGGGGTTCAGTTCCCACATCTGGCACTTGGCTAATATCCTGACACTGTAGTGCAGCATGAGAGGGTGTTGCACTTCTGAGGTGCCGTCTTTTGGATGAGACGTTAAACCTAGGTCCCATCTGACTGGATTGGTGGTAGTTCAGGTGGATGTTAAAGATCCCATGGCACTTATTGAAAAGAGTAGCGAATTTCCCTGTGTCCTGGCCAAATTTCCATCATTCACTAAAAATACCACCAACAGCTTAATCTGGTTCAAGGTCAATTGGCATTCATCTGTATCCCTCCCCGGTTGTGCCTGAAAATAGGCAGGATTTGTCTAGTGCACTTACCCAGTCAACAAAACTAAATAAATAAGTAAATAAAATAAAATAAATAAATGTAGACACTCCAGGAGCTGTAAAGGGAACACAGTAGCATTAAAGTCTCTGCCCTACCCTGTGACATTCTCCTCACCCCCACACAGTGACAGCTCAGGACCTACCATGCAGTGACAGGCTGCCACCCGTCTGGAAGCCACCATTTGGAACACCCTCTAGGCACAACGCTGCATGCTGCCAGCCACCTGTTCCTCCTGTGGCATCAGGCATGGCACATCCAGCTGTCCACCACCAGTTGCAGCACTTGCTGCCCTGATGGCAGCCACCTTATCTTTTATCCTCCTCTGTCTGTGCCCACCTTCTTCTTGCACTCCTGCGGGACCGCTGGTGGCTGCCATGCTGGTTGACGCACTACCTCATCCCATGCCGCAGCATGGGCCTGTGGTGTTCCTGCTGTCCACTGAGCAGCGATTCCCTGTTAGTTAGGCCTCAAATAGGGGCATCTGAGTCTGCCCAGGTGAAGTTGAGCCTCCTCCGTCTCCACATCTCAGCTCCTCCTCCTCCCTCATGCCGGTCATTATTGATCCTGTAGGAATGACAGGTGTTACCTCTGAATGTGCAGTTCCATGCATCTCCACACACCACAGTCCACACCTCCAAACAGCATGCAACCCACCACAATAGACTGCAATACCAAACAATGACCTCTGAAGCCCCATGTTGCATTTAAAAGTGCAAGGCATGCAAATGAGGTGAGGTGAGGTGCAACTTTAAGTGGATGCTAATGCAGTGGCTGCTCCATGGAATTGCTGATGACCTGATTTGCATATGCTGGCTGAATATCATGCTGTTGCACCTTGCGCAATTGTGTTGGCATGCTCAGACAAAGGTGCAACTCTGTGACATGCGAATAGGCACCGCAGCGGCCGTGCCAGGTACTGACACCGGCGCCTGCTGCACTGAGGACGTGCTGAGTGCATGAGGTAATGCAGGGCATGGCTACCACAGTGCCATTGGTGCTAGTGCGCTTTTCACGCGTATAGCACTCATGCCCTGGAGTGCCGTAGGTGCCATGGTGCCACAGCGTGGTAGCACTGCAGGGCATAACACACGGGCACCTAACCATGCTACACATGAGAGTCCCAATGCGCGCTGTGACAGTCCGTGCGTGACAGACCCTTGACCCTGTGGTCAGCCTTTGCCCCTAGGCACCATGCATCTGCATGGGTGCACCCCATAACACTGTTCGGTGACAGCATGATGGGGAATGGCAGTGCTGTACTGTGCAGCATCTGCACATGGTGGACGTGCGCTACAGAGTGCCATTTTGTGATCCTAGCTGAAGTAGTCATGGCATGCAGGAGATAAGCCTTGTGGAGCCCTCTGCAGCTGGCCAATTTGGTGGTCATTGTAGAGACCCATGCTGGGGCACTGTTTGGGGATGTGCCCATTAGATAGGGCAAGGAGTGCTGTGTGGGAGGAGGTGGCAGTGGCACTGCAGGAGGCCACCGTGCATCTCCAGAAGTTCGAGCAGTGTCGCCACCACTATGGGACCTCCATGCGAGGGACCCAGACAGGCTTGCCCATCTACGAGCATGCACCAGGTGAGGCGCAGTGCCATGTCCAGGTAGGTGCTCCATCCATACTGGTATCATCCATCTGGGTTTCACAGTGGGCATGTGTCCACCACAGGGGCCGTCCAGTGTGGGTGGTGGTGGTCATGGTGGGGCTGTTGCATGGCTGGGCTGTGCGGGATCACACATCGGGGGTCTTTGCTACTGTTTTGTACTGATGTTCCCTCCATATTTGCACCTCAGGCCCTGAGGAGATGCGTTAAGCCAGAGACACGGGCACATCATGAGCAGGAGGCTGCCCGCAGCAACCACGCCATGGCAGGCCCATTCTACATCAGTGTCCAGATGTCGCTGATGCAGGTGAGTACCTTTCTTCCAGGATATTCTGTGCATGCTGTGTTGCAGGGTAGGCGGTGGGGCATGGCCACCATCCATTGATGCCACTGACGCATGCCACACGGTACACTCAGCACTGTCCTGTGGCACTGCATGTGTGGGTGTGTGTCACTGGTGGTCCATGCATGCCACTGCCTTTGCACCACATATCCATGTCACTGTACAGCCACAGTGATGCTGCGGGACTTGGGCGGTGTGTGTGTGCAGCAGTCTGAATGGCTGTGTGCACCTGGGTGGGTAGGTCTTTTGGACATGATCACCGTGGGTGGTCGCACACCATCACAGGGGTGTGGCCCACTGCTGTATGCCATGCACAATGGGTGGGCTGCAGGAGATGGACATTCACACCTATTGACTCTGCTCCCTTGTCCTAGGTGGTTGGCATTGGATGGCTGTCAAGAGGGCCTTGCAGGAGTTACTGCAGCTAGCGAGGGTGTCACTGGAGATACTCCAGTGAATAGAGACTGCAGGGGTCAGGAGAAGGCGGTCGCATAGGCGCCACAGAAGTGAGAAGCGGGTGGACGTTAGGCCCTCCATGCCCCCAGAAGAACCTAACCTCCCTGGACCAACCCCTCACACCCCTTCTTCCTCTCCCAGTTGTTCACCCCTGCCCCTTACCCATCCTAATTTGGTTTGTGGCCCTTCCCCATTGTATATATTTGTATATAGTTATGTTTCTTGCCTATTTTTAATACATATGTTTTGTTAAGACAGCTGTGGTGGTCCATGATTTGCAGTGGGCTACAGGTGCTCCAGCTGCAGTGATATGCATGGCGTCAGGGTTGGTGCAGGCATGGGCGTGTGTGTGTGTGTGTGCAGAAGGGACCGCCTATGGTGTGGGTGGGGAATCAGTCACTGTCTGTGGTTTGTGTGCTGTTCTCTGTGCACTGGTTGCCTGTGTGCAGTGGTCCCGGTGCATGCTCTGTGTCCATGGCACCTGTCAGACCATCTATGGTCTGTGCAGCTGACACCTTGCATGTCTGAGATAGGCACCATCTGCTGGCATGTCAGTGGTGGCATGCCCATGCTGGACTACCACTGTACCCGGCACAATGCCAGGTTGCCTCTGTCACTAGTATGGTGCATGTCTGCCTCGGGTGGCACTGTGGCCTCCGCTGTTTTGTCCCCCTCCATACTGTTGCTTGTGTCTGTTGCAGGGATGTGCTCCACTGTCTGTCACTTGTGCTCCAGTCACGTGCTGGTGGCATACAGCTTCATGGTGCATGTAAGGGTGGCTGGTACACCTGTGCCATGGAGGGTTCTAGCATAAGTACATGGCTGCTGTGTCCCTGTGTTGGTGTGCACTTGGGTATGGGTTGGTCTTTGTCCATGCACTGTGTTGCATCCTATGTTGTGCATGCTTCCATGCACCACTGTGGGCTTCTTTGCTGGCTGTTGTGGCCAGTGCTGGGATGGGGTGTGTCCTTGGGAGGGTGTGCAGGGTGATGTACCGCTGGTGGTGGGGTCGGGGCATGCCCTGTCACATGTGTGGTACCTCATGTGCCAATACATGATCAGTCTCTCAGCTGTACCTCGGGGGCATGCAGGGGTGGCACTGTGTCTGCAGTTGTTGCATCAGGTGTCTGCTGCCACCCACTGCAGGGTGCTTGTGGTGGGACTGCCTTGTATGACTCATTGGTGCACAGAGTTGCATTGTCACAGTGGGGTGGTGGCATGCATGGGGTGTCCTGCAGTGTTGGGCACTACTCCTGGGTGGGGTGTCTGGGGAACGCTGTGCAGGGGTGTGCTCTGTATTGGTGGGATGGTATAGCATGGGGTGGCCAGACCTCCTTGTTTGCCGTCATAGCTTGCCAGGTGGTGTGCTGGGGCACCATACCCCAGCTGTGGGATTGTTGCTGGTTTCCATGGGCCAGCGGTTCTTCAGGTCTCCTCTGGTTGTGTGGTTCATGGAGTGTGAGGGCGATGTCTGTTCTGCTGTGTGCTCCTCAGCACATATCTTCCATGTGTGGGGAATCCTGCATCCTGTCTCTGAGCATCCCTGGTTGTGTTGATGCTTTGCTACCCTGCTCCACTGCACATCCCTGGTTGTGCTATTGCACATCAGGCCTGCGCCCTGCACATCCCTGGTTGTGTTATTACGCATCAGACCTGCGCCACTGCGCATCCCGAGTTGCGCCATGGCACAGTTGGCGTGATATTCAGTTGTGTGGTACAAGTGCATCTAGCCCTCTGCAGTGTTTGAATATCGCCGCGTGTTGCGCATAAACACTTACTTGCACCTGCTCCTGCTATAGCACTACATTGTGGCGCAGTTTGAAAATCCAGGCCAGTGAATATTCAGTGACTGGTTGGCTGCACTACATTGAATGAAGCCAAACAAACAAAAAACAACAACTTTAAAACATTTATATAAAATAAGCACGCACTTCTTTAATAATAAAACATCTGACCTCTGTATGCCTTTACAAGTGTGTGCATGATTCTCACACTATCATCTAAAATGGAAAATAATAGAAAATAAAACAATTCTAGCAGACTACACAGTACTAAGACAGTAGCAGATATAAATAAACAATTTGGAATTTCTGCCTATCACCAACTACTTACTGCACTTCAGAACTTGCTACTGCTAAGTAATATCAAAAAGAAACAGCAAGTAAAGCATCCATACCACTCATAACACTGTTGTACTACAGTCCTGCAGTATGTATTTGAAAATAATGGTTTTCAACAGTTTTTAAAACAGTTTGAAACAGAGTGCCAGAAGAGATTCTTTCCTTGCAACATCATTCAAGTTCTGCAGCAAACAATGAGAGTCACATGGTACAACCGTACAAGACTTTATGGACTTCAGTGCCATGTGATCTCAGAAAGTGCCACCATGTGACTGCAGAACATTCCACAGCATGGAAATGTGCAGAACAGCATTATCACTGAAAACATTCCTGATATGCAAAAACTGATTGGCAAATTTCAGCAAACTGAAAACACCATGTTTAGCAATTCTAACCCAAAGCATGACTACAACAGCTCAGAGCCAACAATAAAACAATAAATAGGTGCACTTCTGACTTAATTTGATCACTTATTTCCATGTTAGGGAATATAAAATTTTTTCAAATGCATCTGCCTGATACTACCAGAATGTATACCATGGCATTATGTTACACCTAGGCCCAGATATTCAGAAATGCAAAAGCCCAATGCAAGTCAGTGCAGTTGAAATCTGATGACCATGTGTGCAACAGGAGCCATATTCAGAGGTTGTGCAGGCTGAACTGTGCCAGTGCAACCATCTGGAATATGGCAGAGTTGCGGACATGGCACAGAGTTGTGCCATGGTGCAAAACAGGTTGGGCGCCATGGCGTTAAAACAGAGGTGTGCCATGGCACTAAAAAGAGATGTGTCCAGCAACTGTGGAAGCAGAGGAGCAGAGCAACAGAAGGGGCATGGCACAGAGAACAGACCCAGGGACAGAGCTAGAAACCACAGTGACAGGCCACAGGAAGCGCTACCAGCAGGGCACAGCAGGGTGCCCAAGGCGCAAACACCTGACCCCAGAACACAACAGTGGCAGAGAAAGAAGGCAACAGGGGTTCCAACAGCCAATGGAGGGTCACAAGGCCCCTACAGGCTGCTGTCCATGCCCCCAACCAGACCATGAGCCACACCCAGAACCATGCAGCCAAGCACACACACACACAGGAACACAGGATACCATACAGTGTCATGAAATATGCCAGGTGGCAGGTAGCATGGCAGACCACATGGGACAGGTCAACAATGCCAAGCAGGGGCTCTAACACAGAGTGCTGACAGCACCAGACCAATGACCATGGCCTGTGCCACCACCACACACACACTACCATACACCCCAACAGCCAGCCAAAGGCACCCCAAGGCACAACCACCTAGCCAGGGGATGGACACCACCACAGTGGGACACACCACAGCACACAGCAGTGAACCACGGAAGCACAACCACCCCTGCACATGCACACCACACGGACAGAGGCTGGGCCACTGCAGCATGACTCCTCATGCCACCTGCCGAAAGCAGACACAGACACAGGCAGGTAAGTCAGAAATATATATTTGAATGGAACTATTTGCAATAACCAGGGGCTGGGAATGGGTAGAGTAAGAAAGCAAGGGAAGGGACAGGGAACAGGAACTGTACAGTGGGAGGGGCCTGAAGGGGAGTTACAGCAGGGAAATGGGGCACTCAGGGCAAAACTAATGGTGGCCCTGTCCAGCCACCCTGGTGCACGACATTGCCTCCATTCCATCACCAGCATCAGTCTGACCTGGACAACAGCCTCCAACATCAAGGAGGCCACCAGAAGGTCAGGTGCAGCAGTCCGGCAATATGGATTGTGGCGGTGTTGCGCTGGATACCTATATCAAGGGACAGGACAGGTGATATATGCAATGTCCCGAGGAACCATGCCCACCCATACTGCAATGGGCAGTGGGAACACATACACCTGGAGGGACCATAATGGCCACTGCAGGAGGGTGGCCAATGCCAGCAAGCAACTCGGCCACCATGACAATGCACAGAGTGTGGTCCCTGCTACACAATGACCACATAACTGCACAATGACAGTCACATTGCACAGTGCCCTGACAGTACCACAGCAACAACAGCGCAGCCAGGCGCGCCACCCACCAACAGCAGACACACGTGTCCAATGGATGCACCACAGTGGTATGCACCACGCACAGGGTGACACACATAGCTGCCATGGCACATGGAACAAGTGGCCATGCCACACCCACCCCCACCACCCCCATGCACAATGTGAAAGGTCCATGGCAGTATCTACCCTGCCCTCTGTAGCTCTGACGGTGCCGGTCCTTGGAATAGAAAAGAAGAGCAGGTGCACAGCAGGGAACCAGCCACACAGCTGCCCCACCCCTGTGACAGGGTGTGCCTGCTCGATACATCCCGCACAGCTGCCCGGTTGCATCGCAATGCAAGCAGAAGCTTGCAATGCCACCCTGCAGTGTGCATGATGACAGTTCACCCTCTGCAGAGCATGGCAGGCAGCCAAGCCAAAACCACAGTAAAACACCAGGCAAACATGCAACATAGGATGACCTATCTGACTGTGGCATGGCCCCTCACCTGGCACATGCCTGTAGCCTCCTCACAGGTGCTCTGGGTCCTGCTGCATGAGGTCTCCATAGCAGTGGTGACATTGTTCCCCAGTCCTGGGCACCCCCGTCCTTTGCTCCAGGCTTCTGGTGATGTCCTGCCCCATGGTGCCACTGGCCTGCTGCAGGGCACCTGCCCAAGAGCTGGGGTCATAGGGCTCCAAGCAAGCCACTAGGTTAGCTACCTTGATAGGTGACCAGTTCTGGGCAATCCTTCATTGTGCCTGTGCCATGTTTAGTTAACTGCATTGGCAGTGAAAATGGCGGCAGTCACACCTGTCCACACTATGTACCCTCTGCACATGATGTGTGGAGTATACCATGATGCATACCATATCACACAGTGCTGGAGATGTGTGAATGGGTGTGCTCTATGTGGGGTCACAGGGTCAGAGGTCAAATCAATCAATCAAATTCTTTATTTATCCAGGCGAACATCATTGAGTAAGCTCATTTACAAGCTGGACCTACATTACACAAGTCAAGTAACAATGCATTTATATACAGACAAATAGGCAGTAGATGCAAGAGTACAACAGTACAGGTAGGCCTGAAATAGACAGGATAAGCAAAAATACATTTGGGTTCAGGTAAAAGACAGTCGGAAGGGTATACATAACAATAGGGATAAGTCAGCAAAATTTATACGGATACAACAACATACATGGTTTGGTATTCATGTAAGGTAAAAGCATTATAGTCCAGCGAAGAGATTAGTTGAAGTGAATGCTACAAGCAAAGAGACATGCAAAGTCAGTTTAAAAAGACCCAGGCGTATCAAGGGGGACATGTGTCTGGAGAAGTGGGCAGCCAGTGGGGGGTCTGGAACTGGGATAATAAATAAGAAGCGAAGAATGAGATGCTGTGGGTATACAAGGAATAGGTGGGTGAGAGGGTGAGATTTAGGGCGGTAGATAAGTAGGTGACTCAGGGACTAGTTATGCACTGATACAAGAAGGAAGGAGGATGGGAAAAGCAGGAGGATGTGAAGGGAAGTGGGTATCATTGGAAGTGCTGCAGGCTTCTGTAATGTATTTTGAATATAAGGTCTTAAACACAGTGAGACTAACAGGAGTCCTCAGTTTCAGTGATTTCTGTAGCACATTCAGAGCTTGATCGTTGGAAGCAGTTGCTGGCTTCTGTAATATATTTTGAGTATAAGGTCTTAAACACAGTAATACTAACAGGAGTCCCTCAGTTTCAGTGATTTCTTATGCACATTCCAGAGTGATGGTAGAACGAATCCTATGGCAGCTCTCCCAAAACATGTTAGGGCTTTGGGCACTTTCAGAGAAATCAGTGAACAGCTTCAGGGCATAGGTTCTAGGTATATTGAGAGTCAGGCAATCAACAATATACCGCGGAAGTTTACAATGATAGCGCTTGTATGTCCCAAAAAGCCGCATTTTTATTTCATGTAGTGTAGGGAGGACCAACCTTCAGCCTTATGTAAAGAGCAGTGTTGGGTGGAGAAGGGAGACCAGTGATTTGACATGCGGGCTCTGTGGTAAAGTATGTCCAATTTACCAAGATATGAAGTAGCACATTGGCTGTATATAAAGCCTACATAATCAATTAGGGAAAGGTACGTAGACTGAACTAGCTGTCTCTTGGCCTCTGTAGTTAGTAGGCTGTTTAACCTGAAGAAGAGACCTAGTCTCTGCCTCAGTTTTTTATCAAATCCTCCAGGTGGTCTGCAAAGGAGAGTTTGAAGTCTAGCCAGACCCCAGGTATTAGAATTTCGGACAAATTCAGGTTTCTCCTAGGAGGGTGGTGATGGGGGTAGAGATAGTAGGCTGCATGGTTAATAGGTGAAAATAGCATCGCCTTTGTCTTTTGGTGTTAAGTAGCAATTTTTTACTAAGGAGCTGGTATTAGTATAGTTGACATCAGCTTGCAGGTCGCTACAGACAGTTGCAGGAGTTGTACAGTTTAGGTAGATTACTGTATCATCTGCGAACAGATGAATTTTCAGTCATTGATGCCTGAGTCTATATTGTTGATATAGATGGTAAATAGGAGTGGCCCAGGAATGGATCCCCATGGATGCCTCTTTTAATAGATTTGAGAAGGAGAGTTCACCTTTGGCCTTGACCTGTTGGTGCCTATCAGAAAGGTAGTTGTGGAACCAATGCAAGGAGGTAGAATCTAGACCAATAGCTTTTAATGAAGAAAGAAGGCTGGGGGTCCACAGTGTCAAGGCCTTACTTAGGTCTAGAAAATGGCTCAGACAAATTTTTTGTTCTCTAGCTCATCATGCCAGTCATTTGTCACTTGGCCAGGGCCGTGATTGTACTATGTCTGAGTTCTGAAACTAGATTGCATTGGGATTAGCAGGTTAGTATCATCTATGAAAGATTTCAGTTGGGCATTCACCATTTCTCCAGGTGTTTTGATAGCACGGGAGAAGGAGATGGGCCTGTAGTTGTTCAGATGCAGAGGTCTCCAGATTTAAACAATGGAATAACATGTGCTGTCTTCCACAGTCAGGGAGGGTCCCTTGAGAAGGGACAAGTTAAATAGATGCGTAACAAGTACAGCCCAAGACATGATAGGCAATCTTTAGGTAGTATGGATCAAAGGTGCCAGTACCAGCACTTTTTCTGGTGTCCAACTGGAGGAGGAGATCTTGACCTCTTCTAGTGAGGCAGGAGAGAATGAAAAGACTGCATCTGAGGGACTAGATTCTGAAGGGTTGCATAGTAAGCTGGGAGCATAGGTTACATGCAAGTGAGTTATCAAAAGCTAGCCCTGCAGTAGCAAAGTGATTGTTGAAGGCTTGTAGTATCTCTTTACTGTTGCTGATAGTTACAATGTCAGAAATAATTTTGAGGTCTGACCCAGGGTCGACTGGCATGCTGGCGCACGTGTGATAGGACACAGCACCATGTGCGCCATGCACGAAGCTGGCCCGTGCACAACATGTGCAATGCCACTGCATCATGCTGTCCACGAGGGTGTACAATTGATGCCATGATGTTGTGATGCAATGGACACTGTGGGCCTGCTCACCATGCATGCATGCACATTGCCATTGTGACTTTGCTCCTGTGCAATCCCATTGCGCCGCGATTGCAATATTGGCGATATTCAGACACCACGGCAAATGATCATCAGCCAATACAGAGCACAATAGGTGCATGAGCATGTCATTACTGTTGTGCCCAACCTCATTTGCATGCGCTGTGTCATATAAGTAGTCACCACGGAACAAGCTACAGACCATGGACGGTATTGCAACTTTGATAGGTAAGTTGTGCATGCCGCTACAGAGTCACTCGGGACAGCACTGCATGGTGGGATGGACTGGGAGTTACTGCCACTGTCACACTGTGCTGTCCATGTCCACAGGCAGCAACATGTCGGTACATAAGGAGGGCGGAAGCGGGGCCTACACAGAAGCGCAGGCCCAACTTCACAAATGCCAAGACTAATGCCCTGGTTGAGGCCTACCTGGACAGGAATCCCTTTGAGTGGTGCCTTGGGCTCACCACCACAGGCCAGGGCTGGTGCCTGGGACTAGGTGTGAGGCTATGTCAACCAGCATGGCAGCCACCAATGGTTGGCACAGAGTGCCAGAAGAAGGTGGGAATGGACAAGCGCCGGATAAAGGAGAAGGTGGTGGCCATCTGGGCATCCTATATCACCACTGGAGGAGGGTCTCTGGATACACCGCACTGACACTGCAGGAGGTGAATTGGACAGCCACCATGCACCACACCATGGTTGAGGGTGTGTCTGGAGGATGTTTCAGACTGGTGGCAGCCCATCACTGCATAGTAAGTCTGTCTGACATGCACAGATGGTGGCACAGGCGTGCGTACCCAGGTATGCTGGCATGCATGCAGCAAGCATGATTGTCATGTGCGTGTGCGCGCGATGCCACAGGTCACATGCTGCGGCGGTAGTGCAGGGGGGCACATGTGGGCATTGCAACACTGACAGCCTTTCTTTTCTTTTGCAGCACCAACATGCCTACGTGCAGATGATGGGGCCTCGGCAGTGGTAGCAACCATGGATGCTGGTACGGCCCTGGAAGACCAGCCATCCACCTCCACCAGCATCCGGGGCCTGACAGGCTACAGTTCACTACCACAGTGCAGGTGGATGTCCTGGACCTGGGGACGGATGAGGCCCTGGATGCGTCCCTGCAGGATGCCAGCCTTGGTGTCATATGCAGAGACACAGACTGGGGTGGGGTCCAACTTCGATACACTGATCCTGGACAGCATGGGCAATGTTGTGGGTGAGATGCCTCTGCTTCTCTGACACAGGCAGCATGCCCAGTGCTCTGCCAGCAGTGGAACAGCTGCCTGCCTCCACTGTGGGTGCAGTGGTGTACACTGCCCCAGCTGTGCCCTGCGGTGGTGGTGGTGGTGTAGCTTCTCAGGTGCTGGGTGGCATACGGTGGCTGGATGGGTGACAACAGCGGGCTGCGGGTGCCACCTGGCAGCCAGACACAGGGTCCTTCCCGTGCACCTGCTATGCCCATTCCCCTTGCAGACCCTCTGTGTAGCATCCACCAGAGAGTGGTCTGTGCATTGTGGCCAGTCACCACAAGTGGATCTACGCTCCCACCCGGGAGCCCCAGGGCGCTGACCATCTGCTGAGCACACCCCATCTGCTGTGGGTGTCCATTCAGCAACAGGTGCTGCTTGCCACTGGGGTGCATGCACTGCATGTGGAGGTGAGCCAGTTAGCTGAGCAAAGGAGGCAGCACTTCACAGATCCTGGTGGGGATGCAGCACATGCAGGAGGCCATGAATCATCCTTGGATCACATTGCCACTGCGATCATGGATGGCTTTATGCTGCTGGCTGCCACAGGGCATGGCCATGCACAGGTGAACCCCTGCAGTGTGCTGTCCACCCCACAAACCTGATGTCAGGTGACCCAACACAGTCAAAGCCAGGGTCTGATGTAAGCATCCCAGGCACACCTGGGGCTGGCCTGTTTGGGCACCTGCACACCCCTGTGGACACAGTCCTGATCCTGAGTTCTACCCTGGGGGCTGTTGCAAACTCCCCATAGCTGATGTGCAGCCTGTGGCTTCTGATCGGCCCAGTGCAACTGCCCCCATGGTCGTGGTGGCCATGGTTCCATGCAGCAGCCCTGATGTGCTGGCCTCCCCGACCACTGTATGCCACTGCTGCCCTGTGTGCACATGGGTGGTGTGTGTGTGCTTCCATTGGTGTTGCGCCCATGTGTCACACCAACACTGCCACTGTGCATGCGTGCCAACCGCTGGACCATGTGGCATGGGCATGATGAGGCAGGCTAGCACCAGTTGCATCTGTGCACCGGGGCAATGCATCTGATCCATGCCACATACCAATGCCTGGGTGTGTGGGGCATGGGGTGTGTGGGGTGTATGTATGTGTGTGTTGCTGTGTGTGGTTGTGTGCCACTGGCTCCCTAGCCCCTGCCTCATGCCTCTGTGTGTGAATGCCCTTGCCATGCACACCTCTGAATGTGTACTGTACCTGTCTGTGTGGCCCATGCATGCGTACCACTCCACCTACCTGTGTGCACCACAGTTGTCCACCACCCTCTGGCCCATTGCCTCCATCGTCCACACTACTGCTGCCCCTCATCAGCCTCTACAGCTATCCCATGGTCAATGGCCATGTTGTGCAGATGCAACAGGCCAGGAATAGGCCACAGATTTTTGAAGGCTGTACTGTAGGGCACCACCTGACCTGTCTAGGCAATGGAACCAAGATTTCAGGATGCCAAAGACAAGCTCGATGATGTTGCACATGCTGGCATGTGCCTCATTATACTGTTCTCTGCTGGGAAGATGGGCACTGGTAGGGGTGAGCAGCCAGGGCCTCAGTGGATATGCGCTGTTACTTGTGTGAGACTGAGCATGGTTAGCCCTCTCTATTCTATGCTGTGCCCCTTGCCTGTCCTTGGTGCCCACACCACCCTGCACACCCTGCCCACCCCCATCCCCAGGTCTGCTCTGCCCATTGCCCTTGCCCGTGCTATACGCACTACTAGGTGGCCTGTGGAATGTCCCCATGTTCAAACCTGTGGCACAGCTCAGATCTGTTCCAGATAGAACATGTCTTGTGTACTCCCAGGGTGTGTGGCACAGACATTGGTTATATGCCCATGGCATGCACACCACCTGGCAGCTGACTCTAGGGCTCCCTTCTGACTGATGTATGCCACACCCTCAGGGCCTGTTGACATGCAGATGGCCAGTAGGTGCAGTCAATGGCCCCAATCATGCCAGGTATACGTGCCACCCTGTAGAAGTCCTGCATGGTTGCTGTACATTCCACCGTGTGCTGGGAAATGAATGAATTCTGAAGCACGTGGCAGCAGGGTGTTGAGGAACTGTGTGAGGGGAGGTGGGACATTACTGACTGGATGATTCCTGCTGTGTCCCTGTTGGTCTCTGGAAGGTGTCTGTGGTGAGTAGGCACATGATGGCGGTCACCTTCGCCTCCACGTCATGGGCATGGCTCCGTCCTGGTGGGTGCCTGCATCTACTCCTGCACAGCTCACAGAGCTGCTGAAGAATGGCCCTATTCAGATGGTACTGAGTCATGATCTCAGTGTCACTGTAGTTCTCAAAAGTGATGCAGGCATGGTACCACCTGTTCAGGCATACCGCCAACGGGGCCCTTCCTCGACCACGCCACTGTTCCTCCTGCCCACCACACCCCTCATTATGGCCTCTATCATGAAGGGTGTAATGTCCCATGCCCTCACTGTCCACTGTCCCCTGGGCGGTTGGCTTCTGGCTGTGTGCCGTCCTGGTGCACTGCTTCTGTGTGTGTGTGTGTGTGTGTGTGTCTCTCTCTATATCTGCCCTCTCTCCTCTCCAACAGCACCTCTGTCCCTCTTCCTCTGTGTGTGTGGTCTTTGGTCTGTCTGTATATCCGTCTGTGTGTGTGTGTCTCTCTGTCTGCCTCTCACTCACTCCCTCTCACTCTCACCCCTGGCATAGGTGCTATCTTTGTGTTTCCCCTGTATTTATAGGAACAAGTCTGCTCGAGCAACTGATTTGCTCACACTTGCACCATGGTTTCATGGTTTAATATACCACCGCGCTGGATATTCATGGGAATGCCCCTGCTTTTGTGCATGCATTCATTATAGCTGCACAGTAGTGCAATAGATTTTGTGCCTGCTCTGGCTCCCACTGAATATGGCTCCTTGGCACAATCCGGCGCTTACACGGTGCAACTGCTCTGAATATCTGGGCCCTGGAGTGGAACAAAAATTTCACTGAACACAATGTGAGCTACTGCAGTATTCTCCCAATGATATTTCACATAATTAGTTGATTTTTTTAAATTTTGTGGAATTGCATTCTGTCAAATTGAAAATACCACACAGCCATACTGGTAATGGTGTTACTGGCAAAACATCTAGTTTGTTACCAAAAATGCAGAGCATATGACATTTCTGCATACCAACATTCCTCACAATTATTTTAAATATGATTTTTGAATGAAACTCAACCATACTGGGAGCCCTGTATACAAAGCAATTTCTTGTAGTGTGCCTGTTTTTAAAAATCATTTGTGGATAGGGTCCTTACACAGGACATGAAGCATGACCACGGAAGGTAGGATCAAGCAAAAATTACCATGAATGAACACAATGAGTACAGGAAATAAATACCAGTGGGTCCAGAGCACAAGACATGTTTTGTCAATAGCAGCTATGTTGGATGTCCCACAGTTTACAGTAGTATTGGATTGACTAGGTAATAGAATAGATGATACTGCTTACTACTACTACTACTACTATAATTACTACTAGAACAACTACTTGTCTAATACCTAAAATTATTTTTCACTGGAACCAGATGGAACACTAGTATTTCTCTACAGTGGATGGCTGGGATGAATATCACTCTGTCTTAACAATATGCACATCAAATTTTGCTCACCAGCTTTTGTACAGATAATTATTATTGTTTGTACTTGGTTACTATTATTGCTAGATAAAATAATAACATTTATGAAATAAAAAAAAGGAAAATTATTATTTTTAAGTATTTGCTTACCTTTGATATTCTGTAATAGCTAGAGTGACTGACTGGACGTAAATCTTATTTTGATATATTAATAGATACTAAAAAGCTATTTTAAAATATATTTGTGAGCAAAAGATATGCAGGAAATATTTTGACAGTACTTGATGTGGCTCTACATGGTGGAGGTCAGAATATTTTTAGTTAGATTTGTTTTGTTTTGTTCAGTAGAAGAGATAGAAAGTATTACCTCCTGTTGGATGAATTATTACATCAGTCCATAGTGCACTAAGATAGGAATGCACTGACATTACATACAGTAGGTATGTTGGAAAGCTCTTACTGCTCATTTGATCAAAAATGTTTATTTTATGGCCTGTTCTCTGCTACTGCCAATGACCATGATTCACAAACCATACATTGGACAGAGCAAGTTCACATAACACTGGCACCAAAAGGAAATCAGGAGATCCATGAGCAGAGGGACGCATACTGGCAATCACAGAGCTGGTGCATCCACGACAATATGAAGGAGCGGTGTATGGTGACAGGTGCATTGCTGCACAGGTGTGGAGGAGTGTGACTGAGCCAGAGCAACACAAGCAACATGGATGTGCATGCAAGGAAGGCCAGATGTCAGAAGGTTGTGCCACACCATGCAGTGACCAGAGGGAGACATAGTCACAGGTGTGCAGTGTGCTTAATGGACCACGGTTGTGTTGGTAATGCCAGTGGACCCAGGAATGGAGCAGACACCCTGGACCACGGGGACAGGCAGGACTGGGATATCTGAAGCTACTGCCCCAACCACACAGTGGGACACAGCAGGAGCACTATAGAACAGAATATTGAGGATGCAGGTATGTGTGGCAAGACTGTGGTGCAGTGCAAAGGTGACTTCTAACCATGGGGCCCATGACACACTCTAGTGAACCCACCCAGTAAGGTAGAGCACTCCTACACAATAGGCTATATGGGACGGACAGGGCAAAACATACACATTGTGATGTGTCCCCAACAGCATGTGTGATGTATGGAGGCTGAACACCCTTGCCCTGCAGCACCTCCCATGGACAAAGGCCCCCACCACCACAGGGAATGAGTGCAGGCACACAGGTGAAATGGGTGAAACACAGTCCACTAGTGGCATGCCCCCCACAAGCCTGCCCCTGATATTCCAGCCCATATTCTGAAACCCACCAATAGCAGGGCACATGTCCCACCCACAGGGAAGGGATGTAGTGCTAAAGGCCTCAGCAGACTCCATACTGTGGAATGTGGTGTATGTGTATGTTATGCTATGGCCCTGCATCAGTCCTGCCAGTCCCCTGGGATAACATGTGCCCTGGGCTGTTCTGTAATACCCTCCTGCTGGACAAGGCACTGGCACTGGACCACAGGTGCAGTTGGCAGCCACAGCCAGGCCTCTTCAGGACATGCCTGGGCTCAGGTGCTCAGTGACACACACTGCATTGATAGGTTCAGGCTGGATCATATGGCCAAAGCAGAACTGTGTTTCATGGCGGGGGCCCCATGTGGCATCAGAACACTGCTGTCCCCAGGCACTGTCTGTCAAGGCAAAGGTACTGTGTGCATTGTCATGCTATGCCACTGGTTTCTTCCAGTGAGTGGTCTGGGATATGATAGGTGTAATCAATCCATCGTGTCACTTGTACTACACCAGGTCAAAGACACCCTACTCCACAGTGTGCAGGCCGATGTCCTCTTCCGCCACCCCAGGGGACATACATTCCACCAAGTCGGTGTTCTATGGCATTCAAGACATGCCGAATGTTATGGATACCATTGACTGCACCATGTGCATTCTGGCACCCACTGTGGAGGCGAGGCATACCTCAATATGCAATGATTCCACAGTGTAAATTGCCAGATCTGGTGTGTGATGGGGGTGGCATAATCACACTAATGTGTGTGCCACTAGCCTGGGCTATGCCATGACTCATATATCATGGGCAACTCTGGACCTGGTGTCCACCTCAATGCGTGTGGCAGGCGTGATGGATGGGCGCTTGGTGGGTACTATGCTTGGGTAAATGTCACACCCATTACACCATGCCTCCTACTGACCATGTATTTCTCCCACAGACAATGGTGGCTATCCTCTATGACCCTACCTGATGATACCATACCTGGAGCCAATGGAGCAGACAGAGGAGATATTCAACGATGCACACAGGAAGTCAAGTCAAGTCAAGTCAGACTTTATTTATAAGCAGGCGCCTTTCCAGAACCAAGGCTCCTGTACATGACATAATAAAAATGATGTAACTAAAAACATTGAAATTAATCCAATCCTACAACAATTAAAAGTCATTATATGCAAGGTTAAAGATAAGTTTTAACGCTCTCTTAAAGGTTTGGACAGTTGGGCAATCTTGTACCTGACTAGGTAGAAATTCCACAGGACCGGGGCCATAAAACTAAAGATCTGGCCCCAGAGGTCTTCAAATGAACCTGGGAATCTCTAGCAATCCCTTGTCAGTGGATTGGAGAGAGCAGGAGGGACAGTAGGGACTAAGGAGATCTTTCAGGTAGTCAGGTCTCTGATTGTGTAGGGCCTTATAGGTCAGCAAACCCACCTTGAAGGTAATTCGCCAACATATTGGCAGCCAGTGCAGTCCACGGAGCACAGGCGTTATGACTGGACCCCAGAGGAACCAGTCAATAGCCTGGCTGCCACATTCTGCACTAGCTGCAAGCGGCGAATATCAACCCCAGTAGCCCAAGATAAAGGGCATTGCAGTAGTCAAGACAGGAGATAATGAAGGTGTGGACCAGAGTAGGAAGATCGTCAGGAAGAACCAGGTGCTTCACCCAGGCGATGTTCCTCAGGTAATAAAAGAAGCTTTGACAACTGCCGACACCTGAGATTTAAGCATCAAACAGTCATCAAACACAACGCCCAGGTTCCGCGCAGTCGGTGCCAGCTGACATGGTCCATCATGGAATGCACGTTTGGCCACATGAAGATGCAATTCTGGTACTTGGACCAAACAGGTAGGTACAATGATGCTTGAACCTGGAAAGGTATGCACAGTGCTTACAATGTGTGCCATGCTCCAGCGATGTGTGTGTGTGTGGCATCAACTACCACTGCTGGGTAGTGTACCAGAGGACTACCCACTATGTGATAGGGGTGGCAATGTGAATGTAAGTAAGTAAGTAAGATATATACACTTTTCACAAGGTGCACCTGTTTAAAGTTACAAGACAATAAATAACCAGTGTTGCATAAGTTACTTTTCTATTATTTTCTATTACATTTTGAAACTTGTTCCAAGAAGCTCTGTGTAGTCACTAACAATGATGGATAAGTGCTAGAAAAAGTAATACACCTTACAATTATAGTTATTATTTCTTTTATACAAAAACAATACAAAAATAATAAATAACTATAAAAGATTACATTTTTGAAAGTAATAGGTTAGTTAAGTAGTTGCTTTCAAATAAATGTAATCAGTTACATTATGTATTTCTTTTGTATAAAAGATATAAGTAATTGTAACTGTAAGGTGTATTATATTTGCCAGTACTTCTCCATCCTTGCTAGTGACTGCAGAGAGCTTTCTGAACAAGTTTCTAAAAGTAATGGAAAGTAATAGAAAAGTAACTTACCCAACACTGTAAATAACACAATAAAACACTGACGATTGACATCACAAGGGAAAAATATAAAATACATACAAAGCAAACAGTTTTATAAACTGCTTCAGTATAATGACATTACCTATAACATTTATCCATTACAGTTACAGCAAAAATGCAATTCCTGTGGCACTGCAGTTTTAAATGTGATTGCTGACATATTTAAACTTCTGAGATGTTGTGGAAGTGTGTTCAGGCAATAAGCAACTTTGTACTGAAATGTCATTTTCTGAAATTATTAGTTATCCTAGGTAAGACTAAGTCACTAGCCCCCTTTTATGTTGATTGCATGCATGCGCAAGAAACATATTGCAACAGGTTGTCAGAAGCAGGTTGTGGAGGCAGCGCTGTTGTGGCCATGCCCCCACAGCCATTAAAATCTTGATTCGCTTTCCCCAAATGCTGTGGCACACTGCTGCTGACACTAGTTCAGCCTGCATGCCACAACCTTGTAAGGTTTCAGCCACTGCAATCAGGGCTACCTTGTCACTGCAGCATAAGCATTCCCGCTGCAATGGGGCAGTGACCGTCATTGCTGGGTGGAACCTTGTAACAGTGATATTGTTTGTGAACATGGTGGTCAATCAATCAATCACTTTATTTAACCGGCATAAACACCATTGAGCAAGCTCATTTTCAAGGAGTGAAGAAAAACATTGTGAAGGTGCCAGTCAATATGGGCCTATACATACCGGTCAATATAATTAACATGCAAAGGTACATAATGATAAGCTTTACTGAAATGAGAAGAGACAACAATCCCATACAGTCTCCGCTAAGTAAGAGCTCATACCTAAATGATAAAAATAAGGAGGTATTAAGGAATAGGGTAGAAATTGTGGTGAAAAGAAGACAGCCAAAGGGAGGCCAGAATAGGTAAAAGGTAGAGAATAGGCAGGGCCATCTTGGATTAAGGGAACTAGGCTTATGAGGTCCTAGGTTTCTGTTGTTAGGAATGTGGGAGGATGAGATACTTAGGCGTAGAGATTTGAGAGTGGCACCTGGGGCTTAGGAGTCATCGAGTCTGAAACAGTTGCATGATTCCTTCAGATAATCTGTTAATAGAGCTTTGAATGTGAAAATGCTTGGAAGTGAGGATAATTTTAATGAGTCTTGCATAGTGTCCCAAAGTGATGGAAGTGAGAAGTTTATTGCTACTGAGCCAAGGGTAGTTTTCACACTAGTAATCTGGAAGCAGATTAAGGAGAAGCATTTCAGGCCATAGGAACCTTTAGCCCATTTGAAGATGTTCAAGATGTATGCAGGGAGGTTATCAGATAAGGTTCTAAAAACCAGAGGAGAGCATTCCTTTTCTTCTAATTGAGTGAGGTCCATCCGAAACCTGGTATAGGCGACAGTGATGTGTACTACTGGTAGATTTAAGATAAATCTTAAAGCCCAGTGGTAAAGGTGTCCAGTTTGTTTAGCATCGTTGATGGGCAATGACTGTAAAAGTCAGCGTAGTCCAGTATAGGTAGGAATGTAGTTTGTACTAGTCTCATTCTGGCTTCTAACGTGAGTAGGTGTTTAATGCAATAGAATAAACCTAATCGTGTCTTAGTTTCTTCGAGGTTTCATTTAAGTGGCACAGAAAGTTGAACTTGTTATCCAGCCAGAACCCTAGGTATTTAAAGGTATCAACTACTGCAAGGGGTTCATCTAAGAGTGTTCAGATCTGTATGTTATGTGGACATCCGGAAGTAGACTTTGGTGAGAGAATCATTGTTTAGTCTTTTTGGCACTGAGGAGGAGCTTATGGTGAGAAGGTTGTATTGGAGGGTGACAAAGTCTTTCTGTAAGTACTCATGGGCCAGATCCAGGATGAATTTGTGGTATAGAGTACAGTATCATCTGCAAATAAAGTGCACATTTGCTGTGCCCAGCTCTGAGTCCAGATTATTGATGTATATTGCAAAAGGATAGGGCCCAGGATGGAGCCTTGTGGGACTCCTCGTAACAAGGATTTTTGTTGGGACAGATCTCCTATGGCTTTGACTTGTTATAATCTATTGGTTAGGTAGCTGGTGAACCATTTAATGGCAGAACTATCAAGTCTGATGTTACTCAGTGCAGTAAGCATGATGAGTACGATCCACAGTATCGAAGGCCTTACTTAGATCAAGGAAGAGGACAAATACATGTTCTTAGAGTCCAGGCCATTTGCCAGTCTATAGTTACTTTGGCAAGAGCCAATACTGTACTGTGTTTGGCTCAGAAGCTGGACTGAGCCGGGTTTAGCAACTTTTGTGAATCAAAATGTTCTCTAAGTTGGATATTGACAATTTTTTAAGTAATTTAAAGAAGACGGATAGTATAGAAATAGGCGGTAATTATTTCAGATCACTCGGATCCCCAGTCTTAAATAATGGTAGGATGTGGGTAGTTTTCCACAAGACAGGTAGCTCACCTTGAATCAGAGGTGTTGAATAAAGTGTGTAATGGGGGCGGTCAGATAGGTATGACCAAGTTTTAGGAAGTAAGGTTCAATATTATCTGCACCCCACTCTTTTATATCCAGAGAAAGAGGAGGTCCGCCACTTGCTTGAGCATGAATTGTGAATATTAAGCATCCTCCCACCGAGGGACTGCCCAGTCCCCTCGGCAGCATGTGACCCCCACCATGTTTGTTTGGTGATGGGACCCAATCCCTGTTGGCTTCAGTGCCCAATTGATGCTGCCCATCAGAGCCCACTCTCCATCGGCATTATGTAATACCCCCACTTCTGTTGTGTGCTGGCAGGGGTGCCCAATCCCGTCAGCATAATACTCAACCCCCTTTGTTGTGTGCCAATGGGGTGCCCAATCCCAAGTCAAGTACAGCTGCACCCCAAAAAAGAGTCGTTGTCATGCTGGAGTCCACCCCAGTGTGCCACATGCCCTATTTAAAAAAAGTCTGAATTTTTTTACCTGTCAAAAGAAAAGCGGTCCCTCATGATCCCCTGTCCCCTCCCACAACCCGCACTCCACCCACTACGCACCCTGCCCCTCACCCCATACTTACCCATAGCAGAGTCCTGTGTGATGATCTTGGTGGACGGGAACACGCCTGCACTCTTCAAATCGACCACAAACTGAGGCAATGAAGGTAAGCTGTATAATGGAATAAATAGGGTTTTTCAACTTTGATGAATATCTCAGGCATTTTTTGGAATTTTGGCACAAATTTTCAACATGGGTTTTGGGACCCCTCCTCATGAATTCTGGCACCGTCATGATGTTAATCAGCCCAGAAAGATGACTTTCGGTCACTGTGGGAATCACCTTTCAGGACCGATTAACAAAACAACAGTGCCAGTGTTCATGAGGTGGGCTCAAAAAGCCTATGTTTTCAAATTTGGTGGAAAAAAATCAAAAATATCTATTTATAAAACATGCATTCACGGTTTGCACGCACACTCATAAGTTCACGAATTTATAATATTTCACTCCAGATTTTCAACATTGCCATTGTTCTGGACCTACTTATGAACAGTACAGCTGTAATTGTTCACATCCTGGCGAAATGTGTTTTTGCAGTTCTGGTGCAGAATAGTGCAGTCGCTGTGTTAAATCCATGTTCCGGACACATTATGAAAATGACAGTGACACTGTTCATTAAATGGTCCTAAAATGCCTATATTGAAAATTTGGTAGCGAAAGTCCATAAAATGGCGTGCTATGGCGTGTATTGCACAATTTCAACATGCGCTCATCCCTTAACTTGAAAAATTTTCATGCTAGATTTTCAACATTGCCATTTTCCACACCTCATTATGAACAGTGCATCTGTCATTTTTCACATCCTGGCTGAAATGTGTTTTGCTCTTCCCGAGCACAATGGCTTGATCGTTGTGGGAAATCAGTGTTTGGGACACATTAAGAAAATGACAGTGACACTGTTCATGAGCAGAGGTCCTAAAATGGCTATGTTGAAAATTTTTTGATGAAACTCCATAAAATGACTGTGTTACGGCGTGTGTTGTGCAGTTTCACGCACCCTTGTAACCGCAAATTAATAATATTTTCATGTCACATTTTCAACACTGAATTTTCCACACCTTTTATAAATAATACAGCTGTCATTTTCAAACCCTGGCCAAAATGTGTTTTCACACTTCGGTGCAGAATACCACACTCTCTGTCGGAAATTAGTGTTTGGGATAGATTGGGATCGGAGCGAATGGGGGAGGGGAGTGACCAAGCTCAACTGAGCTCTGTCGGGACTGCTGCAGATTTCTTTGTGGACAGGAAAGGTGCAAATGTAGGCAGGAACCCAGTACAAAAAGGCAGCCTGCAGCACCGAAGACACAGAAGGAGTGAGTGAGGGAGGGGAGTGAATGAGCTCAACGAGTCTGTTGAGACTGCTGATTTCTTTGTGGGCAGAAAAGGGTGGCAATGCAGGCAGGGGCCCCATACAAAGGGAAGCCTGCAGCACTGGCAGAAAGTGAATGAACAAGTGAGAGAGGGTAGTGAGTGAGGTCAATGGAGCTCTGTCAGGACCACTGCAGATTTCTTTGTGGGCAGAAAAGGTGCCAACAGATGCAGGAGCCCAGTACAAAAGGCAGCCCACAGTGCCAAGAGAAACAGAATGGCGCGTGAGACCAGAGGGTGAGCGACCTCAGCAGAGCTCTGTCAGGACAGCTGCAGATTTCATTGTGGGCAGAAAAGTTGCCAACATAGGCAGGAGCCCAGTACAAAGGGCAGCCGGAGCGCTGGGAGAAACACAAGAAGCGAGTGAGAGGAGGAGAGTGAGGAGCTCAACAGAGGTCTATCATGACTGCTGCAGATTTCTTTGTGGGCAGGAAAAGGTGGCAATGCAGGCAAGAAACCAGTACGAAAGGCCAGCCTGAGCGCTGGCAGAAATGTAATGAGTGAGTGAGAGAGGGGAGGAGCGAGCTTAACAGAGCTGTGTTGGGATTGCTGCAGATTTCTTTGTGGGCAGAGCAAGGCAGCAATGCACACAGGGCCCAGTACAAATGGCAGCCTGCAGCAGCAGGAGAAACAGAACAACCCAGAGAGAGAAGGGGCGAGTGAGCTCAATGGAGCTCTTGTGTGACTGCTGCAGATTACTTTGTGGGCAGAAAAGGCTGCCAACACAGGCTGGAGCCCAGTACAAAGGGCAGCCTGCAGCCAGGAGAAACAGAATGAGTGAGTGAGACAGGGAGATTGAGCGACCTCAATGGAGTTCTATCATAACTGCTGCAAATTTCTTTGTGGGCAGAAAAAAGGTGGCAATGCAGGCAGGATCCCAGTACAAAAGGCAGCCTGCAGCACCGCAGAAACGAACAAGCGAATGAGAGGGGAGTGAGCGACTCAACAGAGCAGTGTCGGACTGCTGTAGATTTCTTTATGGGCAGAAAAGCACCAGCAGGCAGGAGCCCAGTACAAAGGGCAGTCTGCAGCAGCGGAGACCCAGAACAAGCGAGTGAGTGAGGGGCGTGAGTGAGCACAACGGACAATGTTGGGACTGCTGCAGATTTCCTTGTGGGCAGAAAAAGGCAGCAATGCAATCAGGGCCCAGTATAAAATGGCAGCCTGCAGCGGTGGGAGGAAACAGAGCAGGCGAGTGAGGTGGGGAGTGAGCAAGCTAACGAGCTCTATCATGACTGCTGCAGATTTCTTTGTGGGCAGAAGAAGGCTGCAATACAGGCAGGAGCCCAGTACAAAGGGCAGCCTGCAGCTCTGGCAGAAACAGACAAGCGGAGAGAGGGGGGGTGGCAGGCTCAGCATGGAGCTCTCGAGGATGGCTGCAGATTTCTTGGTGGGCAGAAAAAGGTGACAACAGACAGGAGCCCAGTACAATGGGCAGCCTGCAGCAGCAGGAGAAACGGAACGAGTAAGTGAGAGGGAGAGTGAGGAAGCTTAATTGAGCACTGTCGGGAGTGCTTCAGATTTCTTTGTGGGCAGAAAAAGCACCAACAGAGGCAGGAGCCCAGTACAAAAGGGCAGCCTGCAGCCAGGAGAAACAGAATAAGTGAGTGAGAGAGGGTGAGCAAACTCAATGGAGCTCTATCATAACTGCTGCAGATTTCTTTGTGGAAGAAGAAGGTGGCAATGCAGGCAGGAGCCCAATACAAAATGGCAGCCTGCAGCACCAGCCAGCAAGCGGAGCAGTAAGTGGTGAGGAGAGTGAGCAAACAACAGACACTGGCCGGAGTGCTTCAGATTTCTTTAATGGGCAGAAAAAAGCACCAACAGAGGCAGGAGCCCAGTACAAGGGCAGCCTGCAGCGCCAGGAGAAACAGAATGAATGAGTGAGACAGGGGAATGAGGACCTCAGCGGAGTTCTATCGTGACTGCTGCAGATTTCTTTGTGGGCAGAAAGGTGGCAATGCAGGCAGGAGCCCACTACAAAGGCCAGCCTGCAGCGCCAGCAGAAACAGAATGAGCGAGTGAGAGGTGGAGTGAGCAAGCTCAATGGACTTGAAAGCTGCCAATGCAGACAGGAGCCCAGTACAAAGGGAAGCCTGCAGAAGCAGAAGAAACAGAATGAGCAATTGAGACGGGAGTGAATGACCTCAATGGAGCTCTGTCGGGACAGCAGCAGATTTCTTTGTGGGCAGAAAAGATGCCAACACAGGCAGGAGCTCAGTACAAAGAGCAGCCTGCAATACTGGGAGAAATACAGTGAGCAAGTGAGGGGGGGGAGTGAGACAGCTCAACAGAGCTCTATCATGACTGCTGCTGATTTCTTTGTGGACAGAAAAAAGGCGGCAATGCAGACAGGGCCCAGTACAAAAGGCCAGCCTGCAGCGCTGGCAGAAATGGAATTTCTTGAGTGAGAGAGAAGGATGAGCAAGCTCAATGGACCTGTGTCAGGACTGCTGCAGATTTCTTTGTGGGCAGAAAAAGCCGCCAATGTAGGCAGAAGCCCAATACAAAGGGCAGCCTGCAGCGCGGGAGACACAGAACATGTGAGTGATGGAGGAGTGAGTGAGGTCGATGGAGCTCGGTTGGGACTGCTGCAGATTTCTTTGTTGGCAGAAAAAGGCAGCAATGAATGCAGGGCCCAGTACAAAGGGCAGCTTGCAGCAGCGGGAGAAACAGAACAAGCAAGTGAGAGGGGGTGGCGAACTCAATGGGCTCTAGAGTGACTGCTGCAGATTTCTTTGTGGGCAGAAGAAGGTGTAGCATGAACAGAGCCAATACAAAATGGTAGCCTACAGGCGCGGCGGAAATGGAACGAGTGAGTGAGTGAGCAGGGTAGTCAAGAGCTCAACGGAGCACTGTCGGTAGTACTGCAGATTTCTTTTGGGCAGAAAAAGGCACCAACAAAGGCAGGAGCGCAGTACAAAGGGCAGCCTGCAGCACCAGGAGAAACAGAATAAGCAGGTGAGACAGGAGATGAGTCACCTCAGAGCTCTATCTTGACTGCTGCAGATTTCTTTCTGGGAGAAAAAGGTGACAATGTAGGTAGGAGCCCAGTACAAGGCCAGCCTGCAGCGCTGGCAGAAACAGAAACGTCTTGGTGAGAGAGGGGGTAAGCGACCTCAATGGACTTGATATCCGGGACTGCTGCAGATTTCTTTGTGGGCAGAAAAAGCTGCCAACGCAGGCAGGAGCCCAGTACAAAGGGCAGCCGCAGCAGCGAGAGACACAGAATGAGCGAGTGAGGGAGGAGTGAGTGAGCTCAATGGAACTCTGTTGGGACTGCTTCAGATTTCTTTGTGGGCAGAAAAGGCAATAATCACCCAGGGGCCCAGTACAAAGGGCAGCCTGCAGACACAGGAGAAACAGAATGAGTGAGTAAGAGAGGGGGTGACTGCTGCAGATTTCTTTGTGGGCAGGAAAGGTGGCAGTGCAGGCAGGATCCCAGTACAAAGGCCAGCCTGCAGCACCAGCAGAAATGGAAAGAGCGAGTGACAGAGGGAAGTGAGCAAGCTCAACGGACCTGTGTCGGGACTACTGCAGATTTTTTGTGGCAGGAAAAGCCACCAACATAGGCAGGAAACCAGTACAAAATGGCAGCCTACAGTGCCAGGAGAAACAGAATGAGTGAGTGAGAGAGGGTGAGCCACCTCAACGGTGCTCTGTCAGTACAGCTCCGGATTTTTGTGGACAGAAAAGGGTGCCAACGCAGGCAGGAGCCTAGTACAAACAGCAGCCTGCAGCACCAGAAGAAACAGAACAGAAAGGCTAATAGAGACCGTGCTCTGCATTGAAGTGCCATATACTATTATTTGCTTGCTATTTTGACATTCACAAGGAGCCCTGTCATTTTGACAGGCAGAGGGACGATTAGTCCGAAAATTTAACTTCTATGCTTGTCTGTCTGTTCGTTTTACAGTGCTCTGCACCTTTTATTTTATTTTTAAACCATACTTGTGTGTGTGTATGTGTTGTGGGCAGATGCAGGACAGGTCATCTGGGGATTAATTGGACCAGTGAGCTCTTACTTGTGGGTTACACCCACTATTTAAGTCTGCCCTGCAGCGAGCAGGGTGAGGCGCACTGCTGCGTCTTGAGCCTGCGCCAAAGACACGCCAGCGTCATCTCGCGGCGTGTTTTGCATGTTTAGCATGGAAGTGTGGAAGGCTGCAGAAATTGTGAGTCCTTTGATCTCCAAGCTTTCATTTTTGATCTGTCTATATCAACTTGCTGTGTTCAATAGCAGTGCTAACGATTTAGTACTTTACCTCCTGTGCCTTTCTGTAACTCGGGTGTACTTAACTGATTTGTAGTTTATGTGTTTTAGGACTTTGAAAGATAGAGAATATACACTTTTGTTAAACTAACCATAGCTGTTTCAAAGGATTGGTCATTTTAGTCTGCTGGACGATTAGATAGATTAAAATCTTAAGGAGTTATTCCTCTTAATCCACATTTTGGTTTTTATGTTTGTCAACAAGTGTGAAATACTGTTGTTTAAATTTTTACTTTGGATTTAGAAATTACAGTGAAGCCATGGCGATTGTAGTGATTTCACAATCACAACCACTACTGGATCCACAGGCATTAAATGCTCAGCATGTAATATGTATACTTTATTGGTGGGTGAGCAAAGTTATCAACCCTATACCTGTAGCAAATGTCTTGAAATTGTGGTTTACACCAAATGATTGAGCAATTTAATGCAAGACTAATTACACTTAAAACAGTCAATCTGATATGCAAAACCATTTCAAAACAAATAATTTATCATTGAATCCAGAAATTAGTAATTGCTATGATGGCCACACTGATGTTACACCAAGCACCTCCCATTCTCCTGTAATTCCCATCTCAACAGTTATTAATAATCCCCAGCGACATAAGGAAGGTATTAGAAAAGAGCTAGGGAAGATGATGGTTTAATTGACTACAATCAGGACACTGATGACAGCTGGTTTGTTATACAAAATACCAGTGTCACAAAAAAGGTTGAAAGGCCCAACACTTTTGCATTGAGCAATTCAACAGATTTGACCCTATCTTCTCCTGTCTCAAAGGTCAAAAATGTGACTCCAGATAATCTTATTGGGTTAATTGACTGTAGTATTTCAAATTTACCGCCAGTTAATAATCTGCAAACTAATGACATCCCACTAATTGATTTGTCCACTGAACTTACATTATCACCTATTAATGAAACACACAGTGTGCCTACCATTCCCTTGCACCAACAAATTTATGTATTGGGTGACTCATTGACTAAACACCTGGATAGGACTATCTGTAACCCTGATAAAGCTAACGGAACCTGCTCTAGTTTCAGTGGATGTAAAATATCTGACCTTACCTCATATTACCTAAGATTATGAAGGACTGTGGTAACAATCCTATAGCACTGATACATGTAGGCGCAAATAACATTTATAGAGACTCCGTCCAATCTATTAAAGAGATTTTGTAGCTTTAACAAATAAACTTGTAGATGTGGGCTGCACGATTTGTATATCAGAAATTTTACCAATTCCTCGTTTCTCATCTTTTCAAAATCATAAAATCAAAGTTGTGAATGAATGGTTAAGAAAATGGTGTTTAAACCAAAATTTGACTTGCTTAACGATTGGGAGGAATTTGATCTCCATCCAGAACTGTTCAGCTATGATGGGTTACACTTAAGCAGACAGGGTAATGCCTTTTGGGTAAACAATTTTGACATCCATTCACCATCTTTTAAACTAAAAATTGGGGTGAGATGGTGGACAGGCCGCCATCTCTAAAACACCAGTCAGTAGCTCTGTAAAATGCTATAAATTACATTTCTTATATTTTAATGCTAGGTGTTTAACTCAAAAACTGGATAAATTAAAATATAGAATTAATATAGGGATGTCGACATTATTTCAATCAGTGAAACTTGGGGTGATGATAAAACATCATGGGATACCATCATACCTGGCTTCACTACCTATACTTTCAACAGACCAAACAGGAAAGGTGGTGGAGTGGCATTATTTATAAGGAATCAACTTAACTCTATAGATATAACAAAGCATATCAAAAATCATGACATACAGAGACTATCTGGATTAAGATAAACTGTTCCACTTCTGAGGTCCTCATATTGGGTTAGTGTTATCATCCTCCGAATTCATCAATAGACATATTAGATGCAATTTTATCAGAATTTGAACAGGCAAAATCATTAGGTAAAATTGTCATCACTGGGGACTTTAACATTGGCTCAATTGATTGGCATAATTTATGTGCAAATACCTGTAAAGGGAAGAAGTTATTATATACATGTATTCAGTTGGGACTTGGCAAAATGTATTTTGCCCAACCAGAGGAAAAATGATTTTAGATTTGGTCCTTTGTGATGATGACCTTGAATTAGAAAAGATGTTAGTTAGTGATCCTCTTGGGAATAGTGATCACAATACTATCACATTTAACATTGTTCAAACTTTTGTATATAATCTCAACTGTATTAAAATCTATTTGTACAATAAAGCTGACTTAGGTACTATCAAACATATCATGGGAAACATTAATTGGGAAATCATATTGTCAGACTTTACCCGAAGACTACTGGGAATATTTTAAGAATATCATTTTCCAACTCCAAGAACTATATATCCCATCAAACTTAAAAATGAGACTAATATAAAAGCTCCTAAATGGATGAATCAATCAATCAAGAAATGTATCAGACAAAAACAGAAGCAATATATTCAATTTCAAAGACTAAAACTTCCTCTAACTGTATTTCTTATAAACACATACAAAGAAAATGCAAAAGAATGATTAGGAAGGCAAAATTAAACTGGGAGCAAAACTTAGCATTCAGCACCAATAAATCTAATAGCAAACAATTTTATTCATACATTAATTCTTTAAGAAACCTACATGCCAAGTAGGTCCATTACTGGATTGTGACACTTTGATATATGAGCCAAAAAATATGGCCAATTAGTTCAATGCAAAGTTTTGTAAAAATTTCTCAGGATCTTCTAATAAAACTTATGATTATGCCTCACTAGACACCGCCAATGTCTCACCAGTTAAATTTTCTTTGGACACCATTAGAAATAAAATACTTAAACTGAAAGGAAAATTTAGTCCTGGTCCAGATAATATAGCAGGACATTTATTATTTTATTAGTTGATGTAATTACAGTTCCTTTAAAATTAATTTTGAATATTTTTGGCCACCAGTTTTGTTCCCCATGACTGGAAAAAGCTCATGTCATCCCTATTTATAAAAGGGCCAACAAAACAACTGGGATAACTGTAGGCCTATAAGTTTAACTTCTTCTATTTGTAAATTATTAGAGAGTTTAATTAAAGATTTAATTTCCCAGTCCTGGATTGTCACGATGTAGAACAACATGGCTTCAGAAAAGGCAGAAGTTGTCTGACAAATTTAATATGTTTCTATGAACAAATTAGCTTATTATTAGACAGAAATGTTCCATGCGATATTATTTACATTGATTTTAGTAGGACTTTTGACATCATGCCACATTGGGCTTTGATTACTAAACTTCACAAGCTAAATATAAATAAGTTTCTAGTCAATTGGATAATTAACTGGCTTTATAATACGCTCTCAACAAGTGATCATTAATGGGAGCACATCAGCGAGGGTAGAGTGACTAGTGGGGTGCCACAGGGTTCAGTCTTGGGCCTTGCCTGTTTCAGGCATTTATTGCTGACCTTACTTCGGCTGTTCCTCATTTACTATTAAATATGCCGACAACACAAAAATAGGTGGCCCATGAGCCTCTGACCATCAGGTTGTTGCCATTCAAAAGGACCTAGACCACATTACAACATGGATTAAGAAATGGGTATGACTTTGAGTATCTCCAAATGCAAAGTTATGCATTTGGGTCTTAGTAATTACAAAGTCCCTATTATTTGGATGGTACACTACTGAGACCACAACTGATGAAAGGGATTTGGGTGTCAATATTTCAAATAACTTTAATTACAATAATCATGTACACAATATCATTAACAAATCAATAAAGCGATATGGTCTGTATTACGTAATATTATATCTAGAAAACAGGAAGTATTTTTGCCTTTGTTTCGAGCATATGTTAGACCACATTTAGAATATGCCTCACAGCTTTGGAATCCATATAAAAAATCTGAATGCCAGTTATTGGAAAGAGTTCAAAGAAAATTTACAAAAAAAGTATCTGGGCTATTTGAAGTTCCTTATGAGAACAGACTAGACATTTTAAATCTTATGCCCTTATCTATCGTCGACTTGAGGTGATCTTATGTTATTGTATGATATTCAAGACCCTTATTTATTGTGTGAACTGGGTCTAGAATTTAAAAACTGTGGTCACAATATCAGGGGACATCCCTTACAATTAGCTAGAAAACCCTTTGTTAAGTCAAGCCATAAATATTTTTTTACTATCAGAGTTGTTGGCCCATGGAACAGGCTACCACTAAATGTTATTGTTAGTGAAACTAAAAGTATTTTTAAAATAGATTAGATGGTCTTATATGTAAAGGGTATGACCTCTCCTATTATGTATTGGATTAGTATAAGAGCTTCATGAGCTTCTGCCTTCTTGCTCTTGCAACTTACCTTAGTATGAACCTTAGTATCAGAACAAACGAGTGACAGAGGGTCAGTGAGCGAGCTAAACAGACCAACGTAATCAACATTCAGCATTGACAAATGCTTGTTTCTTAGATTGAGACCTTGGTTTGATTTTTGTAGCTTCCTATTAACCCATACAGTATATTATTTTAAGTATCCCCATACATGATTAACCAATGTGCACTTTCTTGTAAGATCTAATGAGCTCCATTCCTAGCACTGTACATTCTACAGTGATGTGTACTGTACTGCATTTTAATAAGTAACTTGTTAATCTATTATAGATTATATAGAGAATAACCATTAGGTTTGTGTCTATTACCAGGGAGTAATAGCATTGAGAGGTTCTGGACACGCTCGAGAGGTTCCAATGTGTCCAGAACCTCGAGATGCTAATACTCCCTGGTAATACAAACAAGCTCTATAGGTATTTTTTTTAATATATGGATGCAGCGTTTGTTTTGAATGGGTGGTTGACCATTTCAGTGAACTGACTTTCTACTGGTGACTGCTGCACTGTCCTCGCTGTGGATTAAGCTGTGTGCTTGCTTCGTGGCGTTCCTGCCCCGTCCGTTTTTCAATTTTGACATTCAACCTGCTCTTCAGGACCACAATGGCAGGATCAACCACATATTTTTATTTCCTGAGGAAAACCATAAAATAAAAATGAGAAGCATAGCGACGAGTTCGGCGGTCAGTAAATGAAAGAACCGCCGCCATCTTTTTCAACTGTTCTGCCAGCCCACATAGGAAAACTGGCCAATGAGGAGACACGCTTATGATGTGAGGCAGGAGGTTTCTTTTCAGAAGCTTGGAAAGATACTATAATCAACTCAAAAGTATAGTATTGCCAGTGATTGACAATACTATTACCAGTGATTGACAATACTATTATCACTGAACCTTTCAGGCTATTGCCAGAATTTATCTGTATGCTTTACAGACCTATTAAATTGAAGATCCATATATTAAATCTAGCTTTGTTAACTTGTTTATTTTCATGACAGTAGATATGGCTCCATAATGTACATCTGGCAAGATGTGCTGGTTTACTATTGTTAACGTACTTCCTTAGTGGTACAGTGTGATATCCGTCTCACTGCCCCCAATGAGTGTTTAACTTCTTTGCCCATTGTCTGATGAAGTACTCAAAAGTTAGACGCTGATCAAAATACACCCTAAATAGTTGTAGACTGACGTCTCAGTTAAGATGTTTTCTTCACTTGGTTTTATTTCAAGTTTGGGATTCACTTTATTTTTAGATTGTACTGATGCAGAAGACATCATTTGAGTTTTTATTATTTAAAGCTAAACCTAAGGAGTGAAGTACTCCTGGGTAGCCAGAAAGTCAACTTCTAATTTATACTCAATCTCCTTTGGATGACTTCCTTCTGTGATGAGAACTGTGTTGTTTGCATATAAATGTTTGCAGGAGCATTTTGTAAAACAGGTTGACTATTTATATAGATAATAAACAATAGGGGTCCCAGTATTGATCCCTGGAGTACCCCTCACATTACAGATAGAGTTTTGAGTTGGGTCAATTACAGTAACTAACTGGGTCCTATTAGCTAAGTAAGAGCAGAACCACTTACAGGGTTCAGCTGAATGTGAGGTTTGGGACACACTTTTAGGGTGTGAAGTGTGATACATGGTCAAGCAGGGTACATTTGTACTGTAATTGTATGGGCAGTGTGGCACAGTGATAATTCTCCACCTCTGGGTGCCCATTTGCCATGTGTGCCGCCAGCCACTGTGGTCCCTGTGCACCATGTAGTGTCTGCTGCCTGCAGTACCAGACTGTAACAGTGGTCTGTGTCCATGGCAACACTTGGCAGCATGCCTGCATCAAAGTGCACCACTCATGGGGAGGGGATATTTGCCTTCAGTGTATGAACAGCGGTGCCTCTGGTGTGTTGTCCAACACATGTGCATGCTGTGTATGCCTGTTATCCTGCCATGGTCAGTGATATGAGGCATATGTGTGTATCGTGTGTAAAGGGTTACTTGTTAATGGGGTGGGCTCATGTGTGTAGCAGTGGTTTTGCATAAATGTAATAGGTACTGTCTGTGTACTACACATTGGTGTATATAGGACATGCACCTGCTATAGGTGGGCGTGTGGCTTAACCGAGGTACTGCACAATGGCCGTCACCATCCCATGGGTGTGGAGTGCAGCTACAACTGTGGCAGTCTGGTGCCCACCTTGGTACCAAGTCTTCTCCACCTGCCTGGCCCCAACCATCAGTTGTGGTTCCTGTTGCCCTGGCAGGGGCCTGGACACCACACAGCCACATGCCCACTACATACCCTCCTATTCCAGGTCCCTGGTGACATGCCATACTCTCCACCTATGGGTCCGGCAATTTTTAGTTGTGAATTGTTGGTTACTGTTATCTAGAAATGCTGATCATGTACTGCTTTTGGTGAAGAAATATTTATTTTAGATAAAGCTTATGTCCAACAACCTTTTCATGGCAGTTGATTGGGAGGTGGAACATTCTGTGCCATTCTTGGAGAACTGTTTCCTTGCTCAAAATGCCAAATGTTCTAGATATTCCTACCCTTCATTCATTAAAAGTACCCTTGCATAACAGATGTCATCAGAGTACTTAAGATTATTAACTTGGCCATCAGTCCCGATCTCCTTCTTTTAAAGTCTATACCCATATGGTCCAATTCTTGTATAACCCAAGGTAATGCCTCACTAATGAATGCTGAATGGTCTCGAGCAGGTATCAATAGAATATGTAACATCATTTCTGAGAACTCAAATACCATAATGTCCTTTACTGAAATCAGGGAGAAAGTTAAGTTGTAAAAATGTCAGATTCATTACTATTTGCAGCTAAGGGATATGCTTAAAAACTCCATACTACTCCAGCTAATTTTGAATGGGATCAAATCATTAAGTAGGCCCCTTAAAAGGTCCTAGTTTTATCTATAAAATTCTGTAAAATTTTCTTCATCTTCATCCCAGGCTTCACTAGCAAATAGTAAATGGAAACCGAATTCTGCACTACCATATCTGACCTGGAATGGAATTTCACCTGGAAGTATGTTTACTGCAGGAACAGGGAATTATAAGGTAGGCTTATGCAGCATAAGATTTTACATCAGTTCTATTATCCTCTAACAAACTTTTGAACTAGGTCTAATATCAATGATAATGCTGGAAATGTAAATCAACGCGCAACCCTTCACACATGCTATGGAGTTATCCACTTTAGCTACTCTTTGGAAAAATATTCACATTGCATGTAGAACCAGCCTAGCATCTTACCACTCATTCTTCCCCTTATGTGCATTCTAGGAATCTTCAGCTCTATTTGCATCCCTCTCCTACCACCAGAAATTATGACTCTTAGATGCAGCGATTGCAGTTAAACATTTAATTTAAAATATTGAAAAGATCCACAAGTATCAACCCTAGCTGAATGATATAACCCAAATTTGATTATACAGCAAATAATGAAAGAATTAGTTATTTACTATTCAATAAGATCAACACATTTCTTGAAATTTGGGGTCCCCATCTTCAGATAAATAAATAAAAATCCTTCATATTACCCTTTCCATCACTCTGCAATTTCCACCATTTAATTATTTAATACTAATGTTATGGCAATCTGTTACTTCATAGATTGCATCAGTTTATTCAGTCATGCTTTCTTTAAAACATCAATAACTTGATGGCTCGTCAATATTGACAGTTCTCACTTTAAATTTATTATGTAATGTTACCTTATAAAATGTATACAGTGTATTGTAATTTGATATTGTTTTATTTCATCAATAAAACTATTGTGGAAAAAAACATGTCAGGCATAGGTCAAGTGGGGATGCAATTCATAATCTGAAATGCAGTCTAACATGCATCCAGAACTGATGCTAAATGCTTCTCCCAAAGTTATGCAAATGTTACAATAAATGAAGCATGCATAAAATACTGTAATGGATGTAAGCATCAAATATATGATAAATGCATCATATTGCTGCAAAGTGAGGAAAATGCCTCACTTTTCTCAAATGCTTTGAACATAGTTTTCAAAGGACTGGAAATACTTGTCATGATGTACGCTACATTGGAAATCAAACACTGCAACTGCACCATGCCTTTGAAAATTCTGTCCATTGTATCAATACTGTTTTTGTACTGAAAGAATGTGTTGATACAATTTGTATTAAAGCAGCAGTATTTGATAGTCATCATATAGTTTTATCAACAGCAATGTTTTTCTGGCAAAATATCAAGATACAATTTGTATTTTTGTTTTCTTACATTCCTGAATATGGATTTTTGAAATTTAGAAGTTCCCACTCCAATGCTAAGTCCACCATGAAAAAATATATATATCTTGGTACTATGCGGTGTTGTTCACCATCAGAAACATGTGGAAACACCATCCTAATGCATCCACATTATGAATCTAGATTATAAATGTTTTAGAAATTTAACACATCAAGAAGAAATCTAAGGATATCAGAAATATATTTTGTTTTGCTTACAAAATGATTATATGACTGTTATTATTATTATTACTTGCTAACAGATACTGCTGTTTCAATATATAAAATTGAATTAAGGTTTACAAGACCTTATAAATGGTTTCTGTACTTTTTTCTAAAGTGTGGTAACACTGCAAGTTGTTTAATTAGAAACTGTGTAGTTTGCACCATGATTTTCATTCATCTTATGCTTTGAATATTTCTTTCTTCCTCTAGTAACCTTTACTTTTACATTGCTTTTGCAGGCTCAGCCAGTGAAAGCATAGGAAGATAATGTTTTAATTAAACATTTTCTTTAAAAACAATAAACAGTGATGTGCTGCAATTAATAAAACATTCTGAAAGTAAATATTTTATGCAGCTGGAAGTTGATGTTTTGTCACAGAATGAGACTGCTCTGAACAGGTTTATCCATCCATGGTTCCACTCTGTTTCTTTTTTAATGTCTTTCCACATATTTGATGGATATAATTGCTGTTTACCATGAAGAACAAGAGTATGAAATGTTGCATAATTCTGCTTGTAGAATGTTCAGTCCACCCCATTATGCATACCTGAAATGTTTGCATAATTATTTTGGCAGACTGTTCAACCCAACCAGGTACACACAGACTCTCAACAGAAGGCCTAATATGGTGCTATGATCTTACTTTTGTCTGTGGTACGGTAAGCAGGAGAAATTTCATTGTTAAACAGATAAGAACTGAAGAGATATTTTTCATAGTAAGCAAAACAAAAACAAAACAAAAGAAAAACTGAAAATATTATATACTGAGAAGTACTTCATTTCTTTAAATTTACGTATCTGTACAACAGATGATAAGGAAAACCATGTGTAATTAATTTGTTTAATTGAAAAGAGGTTTAGTATTTTTATGGCTAGTTGCAGGCTTTTCATAATGGGGAAGTGGCTGCTATTTGAATATTTTTAATAAGTGAAAGTTAAGGCTAGTTGTAGGCTTTTAGTAAGGGGAATAGCTGCCATTTGAAAGTTTTTAATGAGTGAATGTTCTGAGAGGTAGGTGTAAAGACTTTAAATAAGAAATGCAATGCAATATGAGTTTACTAAAAAATGTTTCATTGGCAAACATTACCATACCAGTCCAACCTACTTTTCTTGGTACCTCCTATATTTGTGTACCATGAGTTTTCTCTAATACTAACCCTTGCCAGATTTACAATGCTATTTCTAAGACCAATGTGGCCACTGTCTTTTTTTGTAAGAAAGAACTAATTCATAACATTTATAGCATATTGAAAGTATGGTGGAACTGGAAAATGTTACCCCTAAATAAACTAGAAGATGTATGCAATCTTTACAGTGACAAAAGGTAATGTTATATTTGTTGACCAATTGCACTGTACTTCTGCTTTACAACCTTGTGTCATAGCAAGTTTTAACCATGGGTAATGGGCAAAAATGATCAATCTGACTGAGATGTTTTCCTGTCATTTTATAACCATTTATAGCCACTGATGGTAAATGGTATGGAGACAAACCATGTACGATGATGGTCAGTTTGGTTTGAGAATTCCAAAGCAATAAAGAAGGCCATTACTAGGCATGTGTGCCTCTGGCTGAAAGCTAATGTTCAATAACAAAGAAAACCAGGCACTTGCTGCGCATAAACAAAAATCAGGAGAGATACTTCCCAAAATAAATGCCATTATCAATGCAAATTGAATTTATATGGCACCCAGTCCCTAAGGATCTGAGTGCCTTACAATAAAACAGATGAATAATTACTAAAGTCAGGCTCTACAATGCCAGTTTGACAACCCTTTTGTCAACTGGTATCTCGCCGACTGGAATCATGTCGACCACAAGTTGTGGTTCACATGATTCCAGTGTGTCTCCTGGTCTGTTTTTTATCGAGGGGCTTTGCAGCTGAACCCCTATGCTAGGGGTTCTGCCCCCATCTATAGGATTCTGAACTCCAGTCAGAGTTGATTCAGGGTGGGGATGCCAGACTGGGAGACAGTGTGCCCCTGTGTCTGGTACACCAACACAGTGACCTGTCAGCAAAGTGTCAATTTTGGCGACAAGGATGTAGTTTGCTGTGTTGGTGTCGGCATACTTGGGTCATACCTAAAGTCAGATACAAATACTAGTACAAATAGTTATGAAGCCTGGTCATAACATAAATTGAACAAAATTAGTTTTTAGAGACTTTTAAGTCGGTCAGTGAAGAGCCCCCAACTCACAGACAAGGGCATTCCAAAGGATCAGAGCTGCCACACTGAATGTCCTATCACTTGATGATTTTAATTGGGAATATAGAACAGCAAGGGTCTCCTCTACTGACCGGAGGCACTAGCAGGAGTGTATAGAATCAGGAGGTCTTTTCAGATAACCTGGTACCAGGCCATTTATGGCATTGTATGTTAACTAGCAAATATTGTAACTGATGCACCACCTAACCAGAAGCCAGTGGAGAGCACAGAGAACCAGCATAATATATTTGGAACTAAATATCCTGGCAAATAGCTGGCATGCTGCATTCCACAACAGCTTCAGGTGGTCCATCAGTCTCATGGATACCCCAGGTAAAAAGCATTGCAGTAGTTCAGTCGGGATGAGACCAAGGCATGGACTAGTGTTGCAAGGTCATCCAGCTTGAGATAGGACCTACTATGAGCAATGTTATTGAGACAATAATAACTGCTGTGGACAACAATTGACACCTAGAAATCCAGTGTTGGTTGCAGTCCACAATGACCCTCAGATTTTTAACCCTGTCTTCAGCATGGAGAGTAACTCCCCAAAGAAGGAAGGAAAATGCCCTGTTACTGCAGCAGAACTGAGGCTGACGGGCTACCAGTAGCACCTCCATCTTAGACGGATTGAGCCAGAGCCAGCTAGCTGACATCTAGTCCAGATCTTTAAGATACTCACTCAGTTTCAAGACAATTGCCCTATCATTAGGAGCATGACACATACAGCTGGTATCTTAATATTTCAAAATCTTATCTCAGGCAGTTTTATGTGCTGTGGATCCCTGGCATTCTTTGTTGTTGGACTCTATTTTAGGACTGACTCAAGTTGACTATAGTCATCTGTGGTTATCTATGGTTATTTCAGAAATTCTTTGCTTTGTAAAACACATTTCTTCACCCCTCATGTAGTTTCATTCTTTTTCAGCAACCGTAGAAATTTTAATAACTACATATTATCCAGACAAATTTGTTAAATGTTTTTTTACTCACCCTCTGCTGTTATTGTTCCTCTTTCTAGTGGTGTCTCCACCCATTTAAAACTCATAGAATGGCTTATGTTTTTATTAATGCCACTGTAACATGTAATTGTAACAAGTTGAAAAGTGACTATTGACTGTGCTTCTTTACTTTACTTTCTTGTGTTTGTGGCTAAAAATGTAGAAGTCTTAGTTGAAGGTTATGTTGGGAGTAAGCAGATATTGTTCAATTGTAATTATTTACTTAAGTTAGCTTACATGGTCCTGAAAGCAGTGATTATATATATATTATACAGGCGATCGCTTGTGTATTAAGAGTTGAGAAGACACTTTAAGGTTAAACCTCATATTTTGCACCTTAATAACTTTACCCCATTCATTTGATGTACATTACATTTGGAAAGCACAACCTTTGTGTCTGGATCTCTTGAACCTTTACATTTCTTATAGATCAGATCAGTAGGGACAAAGTTACAGAAGTGAAAACAATTTAAAAGTCTCAGTTTTTAAAATATTGTTTGCTATCCAATAACTGAAAAATGTAAAGATTTGAAACCTGAAACTTTCACATTTGATAGAGTCTGTCCCAAGATATAAGCGTTTGTGCTTTTACCTCTCTCAGTTCAGTAGTTTATAAATTATTTAAGAAATAAATTCCATTTGTGAGAATGCACAGCTTAAAAACTCAGCGTTATATGGATAATTGTTTTTGGTGACAACAGCAACTTGCACTATACAGCACAGCTGTCCTTCTTGTGTTGTATAGTGCAAGCACTATATGACACGAGAGGTCCTTCGTTAAACATCTGTGTCATACAGTGTAACTCTGCTGCTGTTGATAGTCATAACTGGTATATGTCAGGACTTGGCAACTGTCATTATAGCCCCCACCATTCTGATTGTTCTGCCCTTCCATAAACTTTTATCTTCACACTGGAGGCCCCAATCCCTGGTGGTAGTGTATTAATTTACCTTATTTATAATTTATTTTTTATTCATTTATTTATTTTGTTTAATACAATACCAGGATGCCCACCCCAGTGTAAGATGCCCCCCATGCAGCCCTTGTTTTATTGATTGTGTTGACATTGGGGCCCAATCCCTGTGTCAGCAATTACAAGACCTCCTCTCTAGCAGTATACATGCTTATTGGTCCCTATGCACTAATGGGAGGAAGTACACAACCACGGTGCTTATCCCGTCTGCACAGGTCTGCATCTGTGGACAGGTGTGCACTTGTCGGTATTCACTACTGGTGGCTGCCTGACCATGGACCCACCCCGGCATGCAGGACTCTGCAGGGTGGCTGAGGGTGGAGTTAAGAACCCAGGTGAGCATCCAATCAGATACCCAACCTGGGTTCCAGAATGGATCCCATGCACAGGTATGCACTGGGCTGGGTACATGAAGTCCCACCATATGCACCCAGCCCTGCACACAATGGTCCCATTTCCCAGGAACCCCTTGCCCAAAACCCATCCCCATGCCATGGCAAGGCACACAATGGCACCCAGAGTCCTGTATCCATGTGCATGGTTCCCACCCCACACATTCATGACCCACCACGGTGGCAGCCATTCAAACCCCCGTCACACACAGCCCAGTAAATGGCACACCTGACCTGTCTGTACCCTGGCCTTGTGGCACCACTAATCCTAAACCTTGTACATGTCAGTCAGTGCCACAGCTGGGAAAAGTCAGTGGTGCTACCCTCCTCCACCTCCTCAGCCACTGGCTACCCACATGATGCTGGGCACATGCCCCATAAATAGGAAACAAGCTCCTAGTGGCAGTCAGATGGCCAGTAGCTGAGGAGGTGTGAGGAGGCTGTACCACTGGCCATTCTAGCCGTGGCACTGACTGACAGGTTTCACATGGGGTTGTCAGTGCATGAGGGCAGGGGACCACAGACCACCAATGTGAGGATGGAGGTACCTGGGGCAGTTAGTGGGCTGGCACAGTTGGGGCACTTGTGTGCATGGGGTGTGGGGGCTTTGGTGTTGCTACAGCAGTGGAACATTCCTGCAGCCATAGGGAGGTGGGACAATATGGCACCAGGCTATGTGGGTCCTGGCAGCAACATGTTGGAGGGTGAGGGTAGGGCCCATGCAGTGTCATGAGGCCACCTTGTGGTGTAGTGGGTGTGTCACCTGCCATAGAGAGATGGCATCCAGCCTGGGTGAATGGCTGGGGTGTCAGGAGTCCTACACCCACTAGGGCATGTGTGGGTAGCCACTGTGTGTGGAGCTGGGTACTTAGGGTGCTTATGGCAGGGTTTCCTTTGGTGTAATCAGCACCCTCTTATGCCCCTGGTGCACAGCACTATGCACCATAGTGCATGCTGCATAGTGCCAGCATGCCCCTGCCTGCCCCAGCACATTGCTGTCTGCCAACGGAGGATCAGGCACATAACTGCCACGCATCCTGTCAGTGAATGCCACGTGGGGTCTGTGGGACCCTGCTCTGGCATTCAGTCATAGTGATGCCAGCTTGCCTGGTTATAGGCATGTTGCATCATGCATAGGGCCCATTATGCATATGTACATCCAAAAAAACCATCCCCCAATGTCTTTTTAATTGAAAAAAGAAAATGGCCCCTCATCATTGCCACAGCTCCTCCCCTTCCTGACCCTGCCACTCACAGCCTACCACCTGCACACCCCCTTACCCTATACTTAGCTCCATAGGTCGTATGTTGTCATTGTCTGTGGACCAAGACATGTCTGCACTCTTCAAAGCTGAACCATGAACTGAGGAATAAAGGTAAGTGCCTTATAATGTATTTCAATGGTGTTTTGAAGTTATGTTCATAACTTTGCCATTTTTTTTGTTTCACAAAGTTTCAACATGGCCTTTTGGGACCCCCACCTCATGAACACTGCAACTGTCATTTGTTGATCGGTCCCAGAAGGTGATTTTGCGGATGGTGTGTGAAATCACCTTTTGGACTGAATAACGAAATTTCACCACCAGTGATCATGATGTGGGGTCCGAAAATGTGATGTTGAAAATTTGTGAAAATCCCAAAAATAGCGAGTTACACGCATTCATTGAATTTGTTCTACACACTCACATAACTTTGTTAATTCTGAATATTTTAACACAACATTTTCAACATAGCCACATTTTCACACCACCTCATGAATAGTACAGCTGTCCTTTTTCATGTCCAGTCCAAAATGTGTTTTGCACTATGGCGTAGAATGGCATTTCAGTAAGGATTTGAAAATTTTCACCAATGGAATTTATGAGGTGGGGTCATAAGAAGACTATGTTGAAAGTGTGGGGTCAAAATATTGAAAAACAAAGATTTTATTAAGTAATATAGTTTGCAGTTATGTCTGTTGCACCACTGGGGAATGCACTGCCTTACCCTGATAGTGAGCTGAGTTCAGGCTTGAACTCAGTGAATCAGTTACTGGGACAAGTCTGATGGGAAGGTGCTGCAGCATGCAGCACCAACCATGGCCTGGGTAGGGATGGAGCAGCATTTTGTGCAGACACCACACCCTGTGTTGGGTCAGGGAACCTCACCCACAAGGTATCAACATATGTGCCAGTGCCTGCTGGCCTCATGAACTGGGTCAGGACTGTCTTCAAAATTGAACTTATCTCATTTTGGGCAGGTCCCAAAGGGACCTGTGCAAATGAGGATGCAATCCACTATCAGAAAAGAAGGAAAATAATTGCAAAAATTACATTATGGCAAACATTAGTACTGTAGAACTCAAATCACATAAAGAAGGAAATGAACAAAAAAACATTAGGGATTTGGGTCTACAGGTACTGACAAATCAATGGTGGGGTCTTCCCCAGGGTTGTCTACCAAATGCCACCTCCCTGATTAGATGAGCTCAGATGTGATGTCTTCATGCAGGGCCAGTAGGCCCTTGGGAAGAAACCTAAGACATATTATGTTGGCCATACTGTTTAACTATGATACACTAGCTTGGAGCTGTACGGTTCTTTGGGCAGGAGGCTATAGGCTGGTGGGAGGGGTGGACATTAGCATTGACACCCAAGGAAGACCCCACCACTGATTCACCATACTCCATAGACCCAAATCCCTAATTTTTTCATTTCCCTTCTTTGCGCCGCATTCTACAACACTAATGTCTGCATTAACGTAGTTTTACAGTTAATCTATCAGTGTGTGTGTGTGCGTGTGTGTGTGTGTGCACATTTTGTTTAAATACTGAATAGCATAGAGTTAAACTGGCGTCAACCAAGTAACTCACAATGGAGACCCTTAGTGCATTTGCACCCATTCTGTCAATGGCTGATAATTCAAGTAATTGACTTGTTTGTCCAAGTAAATCCTTAATTAACAGGGCCCCTGACAAGACTGACACTGGTCCTAACAGGTTCTTAGGATTGTAGTAAAAGTGGAAACCCTGCAGAAAAAGTGGGATAACCCTCTGAGTGATGTGATGAGGTGTGCAGACCTACAGGTTATATCACTAAGAGTTTTCTCCATAGTTCTTTAGACCCATTTCTAGAAGCCAGATAATGATAAGAAAACCACTGTGTGAAAGAGGAGTATTGGACCTCTGGATCTCAAAGCCTGTGTGGCAAACACAAAGTTCATATTCCTGAGAAGACCCAGGGGTGGGTAAACAGATTCTTAAATGGAATTAAACATTGCAGGGTCCTCAAATTGTGAAAGGCCCTGAAAAGATATCTCAGATGAGGTAATGAGCTTCTTTGTAGGTGTCAAGAGGCCTGAGATGTGAACACCTAAATCATCTGTAAATCAAAACAAAGGAAGCAACCATTTCATGGAATCTTAAGACACAAAGTGATGTCACTGAGTGGAAAGCTGTAGTTAACCACATAGAGCTTGCCCTCAGTGACATCACTTCTTTAAGGTAAATCAAATGGATGCTGCTTTGTTTTGATTAACAGATGTTAGATATTCATATTTTAGGACTCCTGACACCTAAGTAAGCCAATACCTCATTTGAAAGATCTTTGATGGATTTCCACAATTTGAGTAACCCTACAATGTTTACTTCCCTTTAAGTAAGAGTTCTTTATTTTTGTATTTCTTTTATTTATTCAGTCTTGGATTAAATACCTCTGAGTGCAAAACAGCTCATTTACAAAGTTCTCATGTCAATGGGGAGGGTTACAAACATACAAAGGAACACTAACATTGGATATCTAAGCAAGATGATAAAACAACAACATCATAATTGTACAGCAGCAGAATATTAAGGCTGTTCAATCACTTATTAAGGTAAGACACTTCAATAGGAATAAGAGAATGAGTTACAGGTAAGAAGTAGTGTGAAAGTAGAAAAGAGGAAAATCAGAACAGATTGATAGATGAGAAGAAGCAGCCAAAGGCCTTGTCGCATGTAGCTATGGGTGGGAAATGATGGGAGAGCTCATTTTGGAAGGGTGATCATGGGTAAAGGACAGTAAGTACATGGGGAGGGTGAGAATGTGAGAAAGTGTGCCACAGTATGAAAGAGGCAGACATGGGGAACAAGAGGCTGTACCAGAAATGAGGTAAGGCAGACACAACAGATGGCCTTTAGGTGAAGGAATAACAGGAGCTGTTTGATATTAGATGCTGGCAGAGCAGGAGCTTGAACTAGCCAAGCCTGGGAAAAGATGTTATTTCAGAGTCCAACACATTTGAAATTATTGAGGATTATTTGTTTGTAATTCCTTCAGTTTATTTTATTTAATTAATATATTTTTGGGGGTAAATCTCTTAGTGTTTTTGTATGAGCTTTACTTAATATATACCTTGTAGATTAACAGGAGATATTCAGACTGTGCCAGGCTGTGGCGCAAGTAGGGGCACAGTGCATCCAAGATGTGCCTGGGCCAAAACAGGAGATATTCAAAGGTGATGCACCATGGCTCATCACCTTTGAATATGCAGAAAAATGCATGGCACAGTGACAGTATGCCTGTGCATTCCCCAGATAGGAGAACTGGAATGCGCCAGTGCAACTGTAGTTGCGCCTAGGTGCATCACCCATGATATTCAGACTTGGGCAAGCAATTGGGGCCATAATATACTGTATGCATGGCACAAATGGGGCCATTGGCATGTCATTATGACCCCATTTGCATCGTTGCACAGCGCATCCGGGCAATGCACCTGGCGTCCTGCATAGCACCCGTCAACATGTAGTAAATTCCTGATGTTCCGGTGGTAACTCCCCCACCCGTTGCCATGATTGCGAAACTGATATATGCCAGTGGTCTGGTGATCTGAGTGTTACTCCCCTCGTTAGCCTGATCATGGTAATATTGTGAAACATATAAGCACTGGTAGGCTAGTGTAACCCCCTCCCTCTCGTAGTGGTGCTCACCAATAATAATAAGTAAACTAACATGCCCTGGCAGTCTAGTGATAACCCTCCTCCCTCCCATGCCAATCATGGGTAATAGCTCAAAACAAATTCCCTGGTGGTCTAGTGGTCCCCCACCCTCCTGTAGCCCTGATTGGCCAAAATAACATCCATGAAATGCCCTGGTGATCTAGTGGTACTCCTCCCCCATGGCCCTGATCACAGGTTCAGTATTGTAGCTATAATCCCTGGTTGTCCACCAGCCCCACCCTCCCACCCACACAGGACCCTGGTCACCCAGCACCCCGTCATCGACGGCTGACATCCCACCCTCATACCACCTGGCCACCCGCTGAATGATAGCTTACAGTATGGTCTATAAGCCCACTGGTCCACAATGTGGACCAATGGCCTTCAGGGCATACAGTACTACACAATCGCAAATATGTGAATGAAGCACAGTAACTCACAGTAATGACATATCATGAAATCCTGCATAACAAAGCGGCTTAATTGCCATTGACTTACAATGGCCCCTGCAGTAAACTGCAATACTCTGTGATATTCTGCAGCATTTCAGTGGCTCAGTAGGTAGCACACTCGCCTCTGAGGCCAGGAGATCAGAGGGCTGTGGGTTCAGTTTCCCATCTGGCACTTGGGTTAATATCCCAGTACTGACACTGTAATGCAGCATGAGAGGTGCTGCATTTCTGAGGTGCCGACTTTCGGATGAGATGTTAAACCGAGGTTCCATCTGCCTGGATTGGTGGTAGTTCAGGTGGATGTTAAAGATCCCATGGCACTTATTGAAAAGAGTAGGAATTTCCCGGTGTTCTAGCCAAATTCCCTCATTCACTGAAAAATACCACCAACAGCTTAATCTGGTTCAAGGTCAGTTGGTATTCATCTGTATCCCCTCCCGGGTTGTGCCTGAAAATAGGCAGGATTTGTCTAGTGCACTTACCGGTCAACAAAAGCTAAATAAATAAAATAAATAAATTTCAGTGGTTCATCCTGGCTTGACACATCTGTACCATTTTGAGTCTCCATCTCATGAACAACATTGGTGTCATTTCACAAATCCTGCCCGAAGAACAATTTCAGGGTCAGTTGGTGAAATCATCTGTCAGGCAGGATTTTAAAATTTTCACCATACTTGTTCATGAGGTGGGGGTCATAAGAAGGAAAGTGGAAAATTTGGGGTAAAATATGCAAAAGCGGCAAAGTTGTGCACATGTGTTAACATTTTGCTATGCTTGCTTGTAACATTCTTAATTTTCAATATTTTAACACTGAGTTATCAACATAGCCCTTCCTTTACATTACCTCATGAATGTCACAGGTGTCATTTGTCAAATCTTGTCAAAAATGTATTTTGTGCCCTGGCATAGAATGACACTGTAGTGGTATGGAATGACATTTTGGTGGGGATTTCACAGTTACTACTGGGTTCATGAGGAAAGGTAATATGAAGGCTATGTTGACAATTTGGTTGATGTTGTTCATAATCATACATATAGGCATCTAGAGAGGATGAGTGTACAGGGACTGGAGGGTCCTGCACTCTGTCAGACAAATATGGATATGAATATACTATCTCAGAAAAGTATAGATGCATGGGAGTGGGCCTGTGCTCCAACAGGAAAATAAGGATACGATTATCGATCTCAAAAGTAAGGAAATTCTTTGCAAAAATTTAATTAATGCAACATTTAGGGTACTGGCTAAAAGTGAAAAAAAAAAGTAGGGAAATGTGGTTTTAGGAATGATTTCCTAAAACTCCAACCCACCCCTAAAAGAAATTGGGGTGGAGTCTTCCCTAAGGATTGTCAAACCTAAACTCACCCCATGCTATAAACTTCAAAAACATACTCACCTAATGGGGTGAACTTTAGGTTGACAACCCCTAGGAAGACTCTGCTCCAATTTGTTATAGGTGTGAGGTTGAGGATTTAGGGTTAGAAACCCTAAAACCACATTTCCTTCTTTATCACTTTAACTGGAACCCTAAATGTTACTTTAACTAGTTTGTTTGCAAAGAATATATTGTGTATTCATACAAGACTGTAACTGCAGCTTTTTAAAAGCAGAGGTAATGCCTTTTTATTGGCCAAGTCCATGATTCACTTGCAGGCAGAACTCTGTCAAACTTAATTAGTATACCTCGTCTGATAATGAGTAGAGGAGAGGTTACCTGGAATGATGTAGGGGGTTTATGAACTAGACATCAGTGAGCGAATAAATAGATCCTACTGCTAAATGCATTGCTGCTGTAATTTTTATTTTGACATCATTAAATGAGATGTGTTCCTCCCGATGCTTCAAACTGGTGTTGTGCTGTGTGTGTCTCCACAGCAACTGTCAAAATGCACTTTAGTGTGAGGAAAAAAAGTGAATTTTCATGGCTGGTAAAATTATTATGATGCCCAGAAATGATATATCTCAAGAAATCTTATGTGCTGCTGCTGCTAGCTGGTGTTGTGCTGTGTGAGTCTACACAGCAACTATCAAGATACTTTAGAGGCCAGAAAATAAGGGAATTTACATGGCTGGAAAAATTCTTAAGACACTGAAAAATTATATGTGCTCCAAGTAACTGCATATACTGCTGCCTCTAGCTGGTGCTCTGGTGTATGAGTCTCAACAGTAACTGTCAAAATTAACTTTAGTGCCTATAAAATAAAATTTAATTCACATGACTGGAAAAATTGTCAAGATGGCCAGAAATTATATTTGTTTCCAGAAATCTTATATGCCGTTGCTGATGTGCTTTGTGAATGTAATCTACAGCAACTGGACCTGGATACGATCTTCAACTCGAGTATCTGTTTTGTAGCAACCTAATAGCAAAGGTAAGTTTTTCCTTGTTTTAGTGGTGGGAGGGTATTTTGACAATCATATTTTTAATAATCTTTTACTACTGTTTCTCCTTTGCAGATATTTATCACTAGACTGACTGAATCTTGTTGCTACATGGGTCTTGCCAGATATTTTTCATTTTGGAGTGTTTCGTACCATGGAATAAAACTATTTTTTTTCTTAAATGTTAACCATATCCATAGGCCCGTATAACTGTTGTCTACTCCAGTTTCTCTTGTTTCAAGTATTTTCCAATGCATGACACATTGTACAATGGGGCATCAGCATCAGCTGGAGGACTATTATACATCCTTAATACAGAGGATATGTTCACTTTACATAGAAACATAGAATTTGATGGCACATAAGGATCACTTGGCCCATCAGTCTGCTCATTTCTCCCTACCTTCACTATTACATTAGACCGTGACTGATCTACAGTTCTTCCTCTATCCCCTTCCTTTCCACTATGATTCCTTTGTGCTTATCCATGCATTCTTGAACTCCACCACTGTTTTCCACCACAACCTCTGCTTGGAGGCTGTTCCTGGAATCCACTACTATTTCTGTGAAAATTACTTCCTCACATCTCTCCTGAATCTTGCCTTCTCCAGCTTCATAGCAGATCCCTTGTTCTTGAGGAATCCATGATGCCAGTTCAACAACAAAGTTGTTGACCAGCGTTACAGATGATGGTTATGTTGACTGCAATTGCGGTCGGCATAAGTCCGTCCCAAGTATCATTTCTTTAGGGTGGCTCTGATCCCACACCCCATAATTCATATAATCAACTATGAGTTGGAGTTGATTCGGGAGGAGTGCAAGACCCCAAGAAAGCAGTGCTGGTCCCACGGTGAAAGTACAGCAATCCATTGCTGTGTAGCTGTACTGTCATCACGAGTTACAGGTGTCACTGTTCAGTCGGCATACAGTTCTTGAGCACCTTTTCTTCTGAAAAATACTCCCCTTCTGTATCTTATTTACCCTGTGAGGTACTTAAAAGTCTTTATTATATCTCTCCTCTCCCTCCTCTGTTCCAGGGTGTACATATTGAGGTCCTTTAGTCTCTCCTCATAGGGCTTTTGATGCAGACTCTGCACCATTTTATTGCCTTCCTCAGAACTACCTCCTCTCTGTCTATGTCCATCTGGAGTTGTGGTCTCCAGAACTAGGCACGATACACTAGGTGTGGTGTTACCAGGGATCCATACAAAGGTAACCACCCTTTCTGCTGATTATACTCATCCCTTTGTACCCCAGCATCCCACTTGCCCTCCCTACTGCTTTGTTGCATTGTCTGGCCATTTCAGGTCATCCAATATGATTACCCTCAGGTCTCATTCCTGCTTGGTGATAATCAATATCACTCCACCAATTTTGTATTTCACCTCTGGGTTTCTGTGCCCTAAGTGCATTAATTTGCACTTTTCACATTGAAACCTAGATGCCATATCCTTGACAACTCCTCCAGTTTTCTCAGGTCGCTGTTCATCCTTTTGAACCCCTTCTGCCTTCTGGATTGTCCACCCTACTGCAGATTTTGGTGTCATCTGCAAGGAAGCAGACCTTCCTTCAATGTCATCTGCAATGTCATTTATAAGGGCATTAGAGAGGACCAGTCCCAGCACTGATTTCTGAGGCACCCCATTGGTCACCTCCCTTCCTTGGAGTAAACTCCATTTACCACCATCAACTGTCAAATATCCTCTTACCAAGCTCCCTCAATACCCTTGGATGCATCCCATCTGGCCCCATTGCTTTGTCCACCTTTAGATTAGCAAGTCCTTCAAGATTCTCTCCTACAAAAAAAAAAAAAACTAATGTGCACCTCCTTACTCAAAACCTTCTGTTACTTTTTGTAGCTCCTTCTCTTCTCCTTCCTCTTTGAACACTGAACAAAAGTACTTGCTCAGGATGTCTGTCTTTTCCTGGCCCCCTCTGAAGAGTCCTCACCCCTTCCCTTTTAACCTTAATATCCCACCCTGGTCTTCCTCTTTCCACTTACATATCTAAAAATGTCTTGTCCCTTTTATTATCTCATGGGATATTCTCTCTTCAGTTTGCACCCTTGCACTCCTTACTGCTTTTCCTTCTTCCCTATGTTCCCTGACACTCTGTCCTCCTCCCCCTCTGCATCTCCTAATATCTTCTGAAAGCTACTCTTTTAGATTTTACCTTTTCAGACATCTCTTTTGAGAACCATAGCAGTCTCTTTTACGCTTGCTTTGCTCACTTGATTGATGAAGAGAATTGTTGCCTTTGCTATGCTTCCTTTTGTCTTCACCACTGTTCTTCCACTGCCCAGGTCACCCACCCCTGCTACTGATGGTCATCTCTGAGGCATTCACCCATCATTTTAAATCTGACCTCCTAAAGTCAGGACCCTCACCCTTGTGTGGTTCGATTACATAGCCTTCCTTATACTGAACCACACTGTATGGTGATCACTGGTCCTAAGTGGCTTCCACCTTGATGTCTGTAACACCATCCCTGTTCATGAGGTCCAGAATTGCCCCATCATGAGCTGGTTCCCTGACTAGTTGCCTGAGGAATTCCATCTGCAGACATTCCGGATGTCCATGCTTCTAGCTGAAGCCACTGATGAGAAGCTCAATACACATCTGGTGTGTTGAGAGTCCACAATCAGCAGTACCTCCCTTCTGCCATCTTGCCAATGGATTCACAAGTACCTTATCTAATTCCTCACTCTGTGCTGGATGTCTGTAGATCACTGCAGTGCAAGCAGTGGCTCCATTCACCATCTCCAGGAGACCCACAGTACCTCTGCCTCCCCTGTATTCCATGTATCTCTGTGGCTTTTATGCTTTCCTTCACATAAAGCACCACACCTCTTCCTTTCGTTCCACCAGGTCCATCCTGAACAGAGTATTGCCTGGTATGGCCATATTCTAGTCATGGTTTCAGTGCACCATGACTCAGCAATGGCCACAATATCAGGTCGGCCTTTTCTATGATGGCCTCTAGGTCCAGAATCATATTTCCTAAACTTCTAGCATTCACACACATGGTCTTCCACATTTTGATTCCAATCTGTTTGTTGCCCTCCTTTCTTTTCCTTTTGCCCTCCCTCCTTCCCATTTTCATTTTTAATGCTCCTATTCCTTTCCCTCTTTGTCTCTACCACCCCACTCCCTTTATTAATTTTCACCCTGAGTTTCTCTCCCTCGGGTTCTTCTCACTCTCTACTTCAACCTGTGGGGATACAGTTTTGGACTCCCTGATTCCTTCTTCCATCCTCCTTGGCTAGTTTAAATGTTCATCAAAGTAAGATTGAATCCATCCACTGAGGACTGCGGTTCCTTTCCCAAATGGATGCATACCATCACCCGTATAGGCCTTTATCCTCTAAGATGGGTTCCCAGCCCCAATGTAGCTGAACCCTTCCTCTGCACCATTCCATCAGCCATGAGTTGAAGTTTCTGGTGCAGAGTTCCCACTCCTGCCCTTGACATTGACAGGCAGCATCTCAGTGAAAGCCACTGAGCAAGCCACCTGTCTATGAACTCTACCAGTTCCTAAACTTCCTCTACATTATCCCAGCCCCATACGTAGCCAGATCATTACTTCCCAGATGGACAATGATGTCCCTCTTCCTTCTGTCCTGTTGCCTAAGCAATCCATAGGATTTGCTTCCCATCCATTCAGGCCATGGCACCAGGTTGGCACCTAATTTGCTTCTGAACTCCTTTCTTATGCACAAATCGATTCCCCTCACACTTGGTCCCCACCAGAGTTTTATTCCTTATCTGGGGTCCTCTACCACCCTTCTTGGGGTCTCCACTATCGAAGGCCTCCACATTCCTCTTGGTCACTACTGTAGGTGCTTCCCCTTGCAGTCTCACCCCACCAGACTTGCATAGGAATTTTCAGTGGTACTGTTTGAGGAATGTCCCTGGCCCACCACCAGCACCCATCCAGAGACCACTATAATCCAGATGATCCTACTCACTGGCATCTTCTGTGGTAAGGGTGGCAGATATAGTGGCCTCTTGGGTGGTTGACAGGTCCCCCAAATCCCAACTAACTTTTGCCTGGAGTCTAGTGACCTCATCCCTCAACTCAGAGGTGTGTGCAGACATAGCAGCACTGCAGTCTCAAAAGATTTCTCTGAAAACTGTTATCCCACAGCCACTGCACTGTATCACTCCCAGCATTCTCAACCTCTATTCTCCCTGTTACCTGGAGATGCTGTTGTATCCTTAGCCCTGATAAGGTGTTTCTAGTTTCACATTTTATGGCTACATGGCTAGAGCTCCACAGTCATTAAGCCATCACATTGAAACAGGCTAGCTCTGTGGAAGCATTTGACTAGACTGCTGTCTAGTGTGCTTCCAGAGTGCTTTACACAATACAGTGGCTGTGTTTGTGCCACACTTCTCCTCCACATTCACATAAAGACACCCACTTTGGGGGCACTATTTTTCCTTCTTTAACTGCAGAAGTGATGGCACTGTGTACTACATGGCGTGTGAATCAGACTACAGATGACACGTTTCGCACATGTGCAGTTCCGTCATTGCTGCCATTTTGCTTTACAGCATTCTCCAGCGGTGCTAGTAAATGCTCAACACAGCAGCATTGGCTCTGACCAGAGTTTATTTCAATTTGTGCCCTTTGCCTTGTTTAAAATCTTTATAGTCTCTTACCCTAGACCGGTTGTTGCTTCTATTCACAGTTTTTGCCCACCTTTAACCATCCACTCTTCCTATCAATGGGTATTACACGGATGTGAACAGGTGTCTTGCCCTAGTCAACCAGAAGAGTCTCACTTCTCCACTTCCTTCTGCAGATGACTGCTGACACTTTAATAACACCACATAAAGTGGTGATGAAGCACTAGTCAGCAAGGCTGATCACATTAACGATGTAGTGGAGCTTAGAAAATGCTGATGGCAATGGCTTGATTTCTGTTGGAGGATGAGGAATTTATCTTGTGGCATACTGTATACAGACCTGATATGAATACAAGATAGAAATTATTTAGACTTTATTTGACTGTATTCTGCTCTATATCCAGACAGTGTTGGCATTTGCTGAACTTCGGTCTTGCTACCTTTATTGGCTGCCTGACTGGAGGCTTGGCTTGAGGTCTGGCTTGAGGCTGGCAGTCTGGCTGGCAGGATATCTGTCACCATGACTGTTGGGCTGGCAGGCTAACTGGCATGCTGGCTAGTAAGCTGTCTGGCAGGCTGACAGGTGGGATGGCTGGAAGGCTGCTTGGCAGGATGGCTCTCAAGCTGGTGTGTGGGATGTCTGGTGGGCTGCCTGGCAGGATAGTCAGCAGGGTGGATGTCAGTATGTATTGCAGGCTGGTTGGTGGACTGGCTGGTCTATTAAGTCTTTAGAGATTTCTACTTTGGGGAATTACATAGGTGAGTGTAGATGGTGTTAATCAGATGGATCTATAGAATAACAGCACAACTAGAAAAATGTTTACAGGAATAGAAAACTGAATAATGAAGAAAAGGATTTAAGTGAATAGTAGGAAAGGAGGAATCTAACACTTTTCTATTTATGCAATATAATCATCCTTATGAAGGAAGAAGTCCTTACAGTTTTCCAGAATGGGTTATCCCTCATTGGAATTCTTTTTCCATTACTGTGTCATCTACCACAGTGGTAGGCAATTTGTCAGTACTGATATCACCAGGCTGTTCTGTTTGTTCTTCATTACCACTGCCACTGTCATGTGATATGAACACAGATGTAATTGTGTTATGTGGAATGTTTCCAACTTTCATTTCAATAAATGTTAACAAGTCCACATTTCTAGAGGACAAGTTTTATATGCCTGCCACATACAATTACCTCCACCAAAATAAATACCTCCCCATGCTGACACTTGATGATGGACAGCTCAGATTTTAACTGCTGTTGAGGTCAGTGCTGGCCAGTCAGTGACCTTACTAATCCAGTACTGCAGTGCCTCTTCCCATATATTAAGGTGCCTGGGGTCTACTAAATATCGTCAACTATGTGTTGCATTACACACAATCCTGTGGACTAATCAGCCTCCTCTTATTCCTCAATCTCTGCAATTCCCATGTGTCACAAAGCATCCCAAAGTGGATTTATTACTATATGTGTGCCTTCAGCGCGGTGAAATCCTTATAGTGATGGCTATGTGGGATCTACAACCTGACCAACTGTCAATCTGATGATTGGGATTTTGCAGTGCCTGCCAATTATTGCCACTCCAGGGTGTTATGCTCTTCCCCATACTTTTGACCTGGAGGTAATTATTTATTTATGGGGGTGCAGAGCAGTTCAGGGTGCAAAGCCCCAAACAAACAGACAGAATGTGCCCTGGTGCATTACACTCGATGACAATCTGGTGGTACAATTGCCACATGGCATGGTCGTTGTCAGTATCATCGTGTCACTGTAGTATCGGTCAACCATATAGGTGTTAAACCAACATGATGTATCCTATTTATTGCCATCTTTTCTGTTGTCAGGGCTGTTTATTTCAGCCCCCTCTTACAGAGATGGTAGCAACACTCAGTCTGCAAACACTTTCATGTTGTGTCTTACATGATTTTGGCCATAATATCTGTGCCCGTAAACCCATTTTATTAGCTGATCAACTAGATTTTATACCTGATCATGACCACCTTCAAGTATCAATGACAGGCTCCTGTTATATTGTGTGTCCAGCATGGTGGTAATAACAAAATGTGCAGTCTGCAGAATGCTGGAAATATGGGTACTGCAGTCAGATACATACAGCATTGGTTCCACTAAGACACAGCTTCCCTATCACCACCTTCCTCTAGCATCTGCTGTACATTTAACACCATCTGTCTCAGCACCTTAGAAGTGGGGTTGCCTGATTGATACAGGCAGTGTCCCCAATCACTGCCTGTGTGTCATCTTCAAATGGCCTTAGAATAATGATCAGGCCATCCATTGGTCAACATTAATCTGTTGTCAGGTCATTAATACTCCTGAAGTGTCATGTGTTGTATGAAGCAGCAGATATTCTAAGATAGCTTTGTACTGTTTTACAAGTGATTAATCATGTAGTGTGTTGAGTTCCATCTGGTGATGACTTCCAGCTTCAGATGGTGCTGATGCAGTTGTTCTGGATCTGCAGATGCCTTAGAGGTCACAGGCCTTTCTGGAATCAGCAGTGGGCATAGATGCATTGGGTCACAGTCAGCGTGGACTGGATTTCAGGATTTGACAGAAACTTCTACACTAAAAATCCATACAGTTGGGCACTCATCACCTCCATAAAAATACTTACTCCATTTTTCATTATAATGCAAGCATGTGCAAAACTTTGTTAGTGCCAGATATAAAATGCAAAAAAATGTGTGATGCGCTTTGGAGAGGTCTCCTTTATCCTTGATGCCTTTGATAAAGATGACCTCTCTGAAATGTTCAGGCATTTTTAGCATTTATGTCTAACACTAATAAAGATTTTGCACATGCTGCTATATAAACCATGGAGCAAGTGCTTATTTATATAGGTGGTGAGTGCCTGATTGTATATCACTTTAAGCTGATTTGTATCATAAGCACCCCTCTCCAGTGCATCTTCCTTTTTTGTTAAGTTAAACTCCTGCACCACTAGATTAAGACAGTGTGCCATGCATGGAACCCTGAGAAACCCACCATCATTAATGCATTTAACCACTCTTCTTTTATGACTTACAATAAAACCCAGTTTCAGGAAATACAGGTACAGCCACTCATCAATCTCAGTAAGAAGCAGTTCTAACATGTTGTGACCCATGTGTGAGCTGCATATACTCTTCATTGCCAGCATGGCATGTTGGCAAATACCCAGAATGTTGCTACCACTGCAATTGAGCTTTGTACAATTTTTTCTGCTTTCAGTTTCAAACACTACCCAGGTACCTGTGCCCAACGGTCTTTAATGCATAGATAAGAGCTACAGTACCAGCTGTTTGGCCACAGTTCCACGTATGCATACTAGGATACTAAGTATGGTTATGCTTAATGCTGCAGGGCTTGTATATACACTTCAGGAATAGCATGGGTGGAGAAATAGGTTTGGGACAAAATCTGCAATTCTGGACAGGCACTCACCATCAGCCTTTAAATCCCAAATTCTACAAAAGAAAATGGCAATAGATCAGTTGCCATAATTTCAGAGTTGCTGCATTCAGTTCATGTGCAATAGCATGACTGTATTTGGTATGATGTTCAAACATTCTATGTAGTATAGGCTGCACCTTTTGGAATTTTGGGATACTGAACAACTGAATTCTGTACACTGGCAGCATAGTTGATGGGTAACATTTGACTCAGAGGGGTTGCTGATGCTGAACAAATGATTTATGTGATTTCTATTGTGTTTTATGGAATGGGGTTGATGTGCTTTGGTGACTCTGGCTGCTATTACTCAAACCACCACTGCTGCTATGGCCACTACTAGGCAATCCCACTGATTTCTCCTTCTCTTGTCTGTTGTAGTCCTCCACAGTCACTTCTGACTCCAACAGAACTGTATCCATGTCACTTTGGGATGCCTTGTGCAATGAGGATGAAAGAGAAAGCCCCCGCCTTGCACAGTGAGGATGATAAGAGAAGGGCTTCCCTTTGGTACTGAGTCCAGCACAACAGGTGCCTGGACTTGAGATGTGTGTAGTGCTACCAGCTTCTGGGTGACTCTTTTTCCCATGGCTAAAACACATTTGACATATCTGAATGATAACCACTGTTTTGTCAGCTGGATCCATGATGTAAAAATCCCAAACTAGGGATTTTATTGCCCTTATTTTTACATGGTGCTAGATTTGGTACTGGTACATTGGAGGGGTGGCAATGGGTGTTTTTGGTTATGATTTCTACACTGCTGTGACAGTAATTGACTCAAGCTGTGTTACTGGCTCATCAATACTAACAACAACAACACCTGGTGGATTGCGGAGGGGTTGATAATTTCCTGAAATAATAGCGGTCTATACAGCAGCACATGTTCAACAGCATGACCATTACTTTTTTTATTTTCAGGTTCCCATGGAGGTCAACATCATCATCCCCATCCCACCATGGCTGATAACATCCACCCAAGATCTGTACTCCTATCCTAGTCCTCACTTTCTCCACCCTCTATTTACTTCTCAGCATTCATGCATACCACCATCAGATATCCTGCATCAGACTGTGAGTCATGCTCAAGCTCAACACCACCACCATCAATAGCAGGGTGAAAAAAGCATCAGCGACCACATTGTCCTCAATCACATTTGAAGAGCAAGATATTTCTATTTTTTACTTCTTGGACTGATCCTCTTATTACTCTTCCCCTGCAAGCTGTGCCAGCACCCACCAGCATCAGTGCCACTGATGTGACTGAGAAAACATTGGCCACACTAATGCCCCAAAATGTCTGCCAACTATTCCTTTTCGAGGTACTAGTACTACCCACCCTGGTGAACCTGAGACAGAAGCACTTATTTTAGATACAACACCATTCTGAATCACACAACCTTTGTCAACTTTGTCACCATCAGTAACTCAAACATTACTCAAGCATCTCTTTACAGGTATTTTTATGCATAGATTTTGAACACTGCAGTTTACGTAAATACAGGTAGCAGCAGAGATATTACAAGCACCTCAACAGAGCAATGCTATTTAAATAACACACCACAACAGTTTACTGAGCTAACAGGAGCTACCATAAAACAACACAGAAATAATTTTTTTGTAAGTTTTGGGTTTTTATTTACAAAAACAATACATGACAGGGAATAAGGAGACACACAAAAACTGAAGTAATTATAAAGAGGTTACTGTCACTGTTACAGTAAAACTGCATCTTCAATAACAAAACAAAATAACTACAATCAACACAGTAAAATCAGACTGACAGAAATAATTCAATACTGTTCTACTGAAATTAAATAACAAATTACAGAAAACAGAAAAAATAATTAAACAGAAACACAAGGGAAAGCAACACTAGTGCTCTCAGACAAGGCTGTCTTGCTTGCTGCTCCTAATGTAGCTAACGCAGTTCCCCTTCCCCACAATGCTTAAGTGTCAGTTTCCCATTAGCAGATTATAAAGATCTGCCACAAGAGGGACCTTAGTTCTTTTGCAGTGTGATTGAAGTAAGAGGATCTGTCACTGTCGACTATCGGCCCTCTTCATTTGCTTTCTAGCCAAACCTTGTAGATAGTTCAGACTGCTCTATATCTGATCATATGCCCACACAATGCAAAGCAGCATGGGCTGTATATGCAAATCACCACAGAATGTTATGCTGGTTCAACTTTAAGCAAATTGCATGGTGCCAAGGCCTCTCACTCAGTTTGCAAAGGGTGCTAACAGAAGACATAGACTCATGTGTCGTCCTACCAAGACTCATCAGTATACCTCATCTGTTTGACACCCTAGTGGAATGGACCAGCTACCTTAAGACAGTGTGTCTTGGATATGTTGTGGTGAACCCATTAAAATAAAAACTATTTAATGAGACAAGAACCTCTGTGCACAAACAGTGAGGCAAGGGTTACCCCAAAGGATATTTGGCTGGAAGCCAAGTTTCATGAAAATACAAAATCACACATGCCCACACAATGCAAAGCATCATGGGCATTGTAGGCACATGTGATTTGTATTTTCTTTCAACTTCTAACAAATACTGGGTAACCCTACCTCGTATTCTTGCACAGAAGGTTCTTTAATGCTTTAAATGATTTTTTTATTTTAATGGGTTCACCTACATATCAAAACACACTGTCTTAAGGTAACTAGCTCCATTCCACTAGAATGTCAAACAGACGAGTATACTGATGAAGTCCTGACAGAGACGAGCACGCTCTATGTCTTCTGTTAACATCACAGGCTTCACAAAGTTGAACCTTTATAACTGATACTGTGTTGATTACATGCAGCCATGATGCTTCAAGTAGTGAGCATGTCATTTGTATTTTCTCGAGAACTTGGCTTCCCGGCCAAAATGCCCTTGGGGGTAACCGTTGCCTCAGTGTTTGCTCACAGAGGTTCTTTGTCTGCTCTATATCTGACTGCTTTCTTTCTCAGTGTCCTAATCTATTGCACTGTACCTGACATGAGGCACAAACTGGTAACTATCCTCTTTCTGTTCTCTCTCCTCTAACAACTAACTCTGCTCACTATGTCACCTAAGGGTACCCTTCTACAGATGGGTAGCACTATTTCTCACCCTCTTAAAGTTTTCTGGGCCTCTAGTCTCAAGTTCTCCAGCATCTGCAGTGACAGTATTTCAGGAAATGTCTATTATGTATACAGTACTGTCATGCTATCTCATAGTAATAACTTCCATATTCCTCCTAGGAATGGGCATCTTCTGCCCACACAGGGCCATTATTCAAACAGCTTGGATGGTTGCCACCAATGGCACGCCTTCCTGGGTTTTAACTCTCATGTAAAGCTTCCACACTCCGTGCACAGTGTAGGCAATCCAAATATAACAACAAGCAGCTGAAAGAATACCTCTATAGGACTGCACTTTTACTGTTGCTGTTCTCAGGAAGTATCCACCCCAACCCTGGCCTCGTCAGTCTACCACTGTTCCACAACAAAATACTGGACCACTTACAATTGCTTTGCTGAACATCTGCAGCCTCCTCCCCAAAATGGACAGTCTAAATGCTTGGGTTCTACAACACCACCCAGACATCCTATCAATAGTTGAAACCTGGTTGTCCCCCAATAGAGCTGACAGTGCAATTTCTATTCCTGTCTAGTCCATGTTCAGACAAGATTGTCTGACTAAGTATTGAGGTGAATGTACAATCTACCTCCATGAAAATATACAGGATCTAGTACTAGGGCCAATACACAAGCTCTTGCATTAAAGACACACCTGGGGCACACAATAAAACTCTCACTTGCCTGATGGTTTACATCCCCCAGGTCAGAAGACCCCAAGATTGGATTCTCTCATGGACTGTGTATGCACTCTCAGTCTTAACTCCGAAATCCTCCTGCTTGGGGATTTCAATGTTAATTGACTCTCCCTGCAGCTAGCCAGTACCTGGATGCAGTCTCATCAAGTAACCTCTCCCAGCTAGTTGACTTCCTGAACAGAGTGAACTATAAGACCTGAACATCCACCCTACTGGACTGGGTACTATCAAACCATCCTAAACACATCTCTCACACAACAGTACTCCCAGATGTTTGCAGTGACCTCTCCCTGTCCTTTTCCACTGGTCCAATAACTACTCCAACCCCCAGCCAGAAAAGTCATAAACAAGGTCCTTAAGAGGGGCACCATGAACCGTAAAAGCCGATCTCTATCATCAGGACTGGTCATTGTCTATTCCTCCTGCTCAGTTGACTCCACACTTGAGCAAGTTATACACTTATTTAATGTTGTATATGACAGGCATGCACCACTAAAAAGTGTAAAATCAGCGGATACAACAATTCATGATTTTCACCAGAACTCCTCGAATGTATGAAGGTGAGAGACCGCTTGTGGCATTGATCCCAAGCCACTGGTAAACAGATTGACATCAGAACTACAAAAAGCCTGAAATGATTGCACAAGGACCATACAGAGAGCAAAGAACCAGTACTTTAAGGATGTCCTCACATGCTCTTGCAGCGATGGCCTAAATTTCTGATCACACTTTAAGGAAGTAACTGGGAAAGATAACAAGACACCCCCTACCATGTTTAACATTAATAGGGTACCCTCTGGATCCTTGTATCATAGCTAATACATTTTAAGATACTTTTCTGATCTGAAAGGTGTTTTCCCTGGATTTCTTCCATCACCCCAATTAGAGGCATAACACTAGTTCTGAAGACCAGCCACTTTGCCCACCCTCCTTTCCACTTCAAAGCTATCTCCTGGGAGAAGTGAGAAATAATTACTTAGGGCTCTAGTGAGGCTAGATTCACTGTTGACTCCCTGGACCTTAAATTTGTTGCTAACTCTGGATGAAATACTCACCCCTTTGGCACATATAATCAACACCTCACTGAGATACTCTCAATTCCACAGATATGGAAATCTGCTTTAGTGACACCTGTATATAAGACTGTGGACCGCACATCTCATGGAAACTATAGATCCACTTTGATCCTTCCACCGTTATCAAAACAGTTGAAAGAATTGTAGTGGATCAACTGGTTGACTACCTAGAAAAATGTCACATTCCATGTCCGCAACAACATGGCTTTCATAAGGGGCACAGCAACACTACTGCATTGCTTGCATTTATGGGTCATGTCCACAACTCCCTGGATCAGAGTGCCCTTGGTGCATTTTTTATTGATCTAACAAAAGCATATGATACAGTTAATCATGTCCTTCTGCTTGAACAATTGGAGTCCACTGGCCTTGCATGTGATACTGTTGCTTGGTTTGAGAGCAACCTTGCTCACAGCAAGTGAAGATCGCTGATGTCCTATCTACTAGCAGACTGGTTCTATGTAAAAGCGGTGATGGCAGAAGAGCGATCACCATTTGGATGATGTACATCACCAAGACCCGGTTTTCTGTGTTATGCAGGAGCTGTGCCCTGCAACCCCGCACCCCTTAGTAGGTTCTCAACTCCAGGGGTGCATGTTGGTCAGGGTGGAACTTAAAAGAAAAAGAAAATCTGACCTGACACATAAAACGATTGTGCCCTGGAACCTAACTCGAACTCTCCCAATCCCAGCCCAATGCCTACCCACCACCACCACTGGCTTGCTTGGCAGATGACCACAGCACTACACCCCAGATACCCTCCTCCCTTCCACCATCATCGGCATGGTCCCTCCCCTATGCACTTGTATATATAGTGACCTACCATTGCTGTAGTCGCCTACTCCATATCTGGTCACCACACCTTCCACGTAGCCCAGAACACAGGTGCCATGATTGAGTCACCCTTTTGTAAGCACTCAGTCATGGTCACCATGTTCACTGGATACCTAGTAGATCTGTCAGATCTGGTGTCCCTCAAAGATCTATATTGGGTACATTATTACTCAGTCTATTCCTAAACCAGCTCCTGTACTACTGTTAGTGTCAAATTCTGCTTTATGTGGATGATGCAGTCCTGTTTGTGAGTGATCCTGACCCAAAGCAACTGGAAATAAATCTCCATACAAGTTTTTCAAAGGTAAAAGTTGATTTGGTGAGCAAAACCTAATCTTGAGCTATAAGAAAACAAAAACAATGTTGTTCTCTAGCTCCACAATAGACATATACTTAACCTGTTAACATCATAAATAAGGTTGGGACACCTTTGGAACTAGTCACATGCTTTAAATGTTAGGGATAACAGTTGGCAATGCTTTGACTTATGTCTACCACATAGACAATACAGCTAAAGCAGATAATAGGCACATAGGTCTTCTATAAAGGCATAAAATAGTCTGACCATGGAGGCTCTCACTGAAGCTATCCTTGGTTCAGTGGTCTCACTAATAGACTATGGTCTAATAATCTATGGCTCCAAGCACTAAACCAGCATGCCACTGGATTATAGTGGCACTAAACATAGCCTGATTCTTTGCTACCAGTCCAGCAAGATTCACACATGCATGTGACTTGTATGACAAGACAGACTGGTTTCAAATTGAAGGAAGGCTCAAATTCCAAACCTGCCTGATGGCTAAAAAATAAGTCTTGGTCTGGTGCCCCTGGGTACAAGCTCCTCACCCACATGATAATAAGCACTGCACCAGAAGTACTGATAGTATGGTTTTCAAAATCCCACACTGTCGTACCTCCCAAGGACAGAGGCTTTCTCCCATCAAGCTCTATACTGGCTTAACTCTTTACCCCAGACATTTCTTTCCTAGCCAGGCTAGGCCCCTTCAAACAAAATCTAAGGAACCATCTTGTTGCAAATTCCAGATGTGACTGCTTTCACTAATCCATCACTTTTACTGGGGTCTGGTACTGTATACTCTCCTCCCAGGGCAACCCTTAGATGGCCCACCATTTTTCTATTCTTGGTTCTTAATTTTCTTGGCCTTCAAAGCAATTTTCTCCCAGTTATCCACTCCTCTAATATATCTCCTTCCAATCCTCCCTATATCTTCCCCAATTTTCATCCCTAAAGTTGTTTGCCACTTGGACCTGTTTCCACAACTTGTAAATATATCCTCTTCCCCTACTCCTTATGACAAAGCCTCTCTAGCTGATGTAATCTCCCTCCCTTATGTAAGTCTTCCTATATATTATGTATTCTTAACCTGTTTTACCAAACTGTTTACCTTTACTACCCCTCACTCTCTTGATTCTAATTGTATTTTTACATACATTGTACAATTCCAACGTGATGTCTTGTTACCTTACTTGCCTAAGTTTAACATCATTATGTATGGTGTACTTAGTATTTAATTCTTGCTGCTTAACTGCAATCACTTATGTTTACACTGTTTGTCTAACTCTGACATGGAACCTAAGTAATGAGCTTGTTCTCAAAAGGTGTTAATCTGAGATTACAATAAAATGAAATAAACCCTACTTTAAAGTAAATAAATCTGGAACAGTACCTAAACAATTGCTAGTCTAGAGCCACAAGACACTCCAGACACTTTTAGGAGTTTTTGTTGGAAGTACGCTGCATTAAAAGTGCTTTTGAAGGTTCTTAGCCACAGAGATTTAGAACAGACTTGCAGAAGACTTAACACCAACTGTCTCTTCACAAGACTGCACTCAATTCAGCCTATGTGTAATAATGCAGCTTATTACAGAATCATGTGATCTCCAAACCCTGGGACATTGCAAACTTCAACTGTGGGCCGCAATTCACAGGAGAAGTAATCAAATCTGTCATTCACAAAGTACTACCTGTGATGCAAATCAGAACTTTGCATTGCAGATTAAATTTGAAAATTGAAGCAAACCTGCAAATGTCTCAGAAAAGTGAAGTTTTCTAACTTCTCACACCTCTACTCACAAGGTAAAACCACTCTCTGATCAAAAGACATCCTCCTGCTGGAATTGTGACTGTAATATGATAAAATAAGGTAAGTCCAGTTAATATATTTCAATGTCTTTTGAAATTTTGTTCAAACATTGTCATTTTAAAATTTTTACATCAAATTTTCACCATGGCCTTTTTGTACCCCATCTCATGAACAAGGTAGGTGACATTTTCAACTCCATCCTGAAAGGTGATTTTGCAGTCACTCTGCAAAATCACCATAAAATAGGATTTAAAAATATTCACCTACTGAGTTCATGAGATAAAATCATAAGAAGACTATATTGAAAATTGAGTGTAAAAAATATGGTAAAATAACCAGGTTATGAGTGAATGTTAAATATCTCAACATTCACTCATAACTATTCCAATATTTTCCACCAGACTTTCAACATGGACTTTTTGGGTCCCCATCACATGAACAAGGCAGGTGACATTTTTAAATCTGGTCTGAAAGTTGATTTTGCAGTCACTCAGCAAAACCATGGCTCAGGCAGGATTTGAGATTTTCACCTATGGGATCCATGGGTGTGGGTCATAAGAACACTTTGTTCAAAATGTGTGGTTAAAATATTAGAAAAGACAAGGTTATGAATGTAGATTGAAAATGTTTCCATGCTTGTGGATAGCTTTGGTAATTTTCAATATTTTGACTCAAACTTTCAAAGTAGTAATTTTTCAGACCACCTCATAAACATGACTTGGTGTAATTTTAAAATCATAGACAAAACATTTTTGACACTTATGGTGTGAAATGATATTTTCCCAACATTGTACAAATGTCTTATGTCATGTTTACATGGGGAGTCATAAACTGACCATCTTGAAAAACTGTGGTCAATATTAAAAATAAATCACTAAGAAACACTGTGTGTACTACCAGACTTTATTTCAGCGGGTAGTGCTTTATGATCCCATGCCACTGAGTTGAGTTCAGGGATGAGATAAGTGTGCCATCGGGATGGGCTGAGGTTGTGGGGTGGTGCTGTCATGTAGCACCACCACTCTAACAGGAAGGGAATGTGCAGGGTTGCCCACAGTGGCTTGAGTACCATATAGTGAAGAGAACTCTTCTCTTGGCATAAGTCCCTGTGCCTCTTAACCTGTGGATGCCAGAGGGCAGAGGGCCCTGAACTATGGCTGAGAGATGGACTCTTTGCCCTCTGCATCTGTCAACACATGGAAGTGCAGGGCCCAGAGGCCAACTTCTTTTCTGCAGACCACCAAGAGAATTGCAAATTCTTGACTTCCATAGACAGATAGACTCTTCCCATGGTGCAGGGCCCGAGGGCTCTGTGCATCTGCATCTGTTCACCCAGATCATAGACCTGTACAAATTAGACTACAATTCCACTATCTCAAAAAGAAAATAAATTATTTTCAAAAACTGCATTAATGCACCAGTTAAGGTTCAAATTAACACCACAAAGATAGAAATTTGGCATTTTCCAAACCTGTCTCCATACCCACCCTAAACAGCAAAGAACAGGACCATACAAGCAACTACAGACAGCCATCATAAGATAAGATAAACAACATACAACTGTTTCCAGATCAAGGTCAGAATGTTTCACCAAGGCACCCACAGTAGTGGTCAGAGGATGTGGGGTCCTCCCTAGTGGAGACCAAAGGGGGGCAATAGGAGGCCCCAGAGGAGAAGGAAGCAAATCCTTGTGGGTGACTCCATTGTTAGGGGTATAGAGTTGGGAGCAGGTAGTGAGGAGGAGAGGGAGGTTTGGTGCCTTCCGATACCACAGCACAAAGGGATAGAAAGAAGATCCAAAGGATTGCTGGAGCAGCAGGAAGGAGTCAGAGCTAGATGTCATTGTTCATCTAGGATGAATGACCTGGGTAGGATGAGTCAGCTGTAGTGCAGGAAGAATTTAAGGAGTTCGGGAGGAGTCTTGGGCAGGTGGCATGATCAGTGACCTTCTCAGAAGTGCTACATGTCTATGACAAGGGAACAACAGGATTCTCCCCACCAGGATCTTCAATGCCTTGTTGAAGAATTGGTGCAGATAGGAAGGTTTCAGGTTCATTGGCGACTGGCGCCCACCTGGAGGAGAGGGTCTGTACAGGAGAGATGGCCAGCATCCAGGAGAGGGCTGCAGTCCTCAGTGAAAGGTTTTAATGCTACATTGACAAGTAATTGAACTAGCCAAGGGGAGGTGGAATAAGACTGGGAGACAGAAACTGTCTCCTCCTACAAGTTCCTGGGGCTAACTACAGAATTCCAGACAGAGTGCAATCACAGAAGGAATCAAATAGAAATGTAATCCAAAAAAGCAGAAGAACAGTTTAAGGCTGAGAAAGGGTGGGGGCATGATAAAGGTAAGCAAATGGCAAAAGGAGAGAATATAACAACACCAGCTGGACACCATGTGTGCAAATGCTCACAGTCTGGGCAGTAAAATTGCAGACTTACAGGCCATCATGGCAGAAGTTGCCCTGGACTTAATAGCCATTACAGAAACCTAGTTTAATGAAAACCATAACTGGGATGTGGCTATACCTGGAATATAATCTGTGTAGGAAAGAAGGTAGAAAAAAAGGTGGAGGAGTGGCTCTTTACGTTAAAAAAAACAGTGGAGAAAAGGGAGAGGATGGCTCTTTATGTAAGAAAAACATAAAGGGTACAGAAATACAGGAGGAAAAGGAGGTTGCAGAAGGACTATGGGTTACCCTGGAGAAGAGGAAAGGAGCTGTTCTTCGCATAGGTGGCCTACAGGCCTCCATCACAGGAAGAAATAGCTAAGGAAATGTTGGAAGTAATCCATAAAATGGTTTGCAAGGAGAAGTGTTACTAGTGAGGATTCAAATCTGCCAAACATGGAGTGGAGCCTCGCCCTGCAGTAAACACCAAGAGTAGAGACATCCTAGACTTCCTTTGGGGGCATTCCTCAGGCAGCTGGTTAAGGAATCCGCTCATGAGAGGGCATTGCTGGACCTAATACTGGTAAACAGGGACAGCATTGCTGATGTTACAATGGTGTACCACCAGGGGACCAGTGATCCCTGGATGGTGTGGTTTAACATAAAAACAGGGCCAAAATCAAACCACATGAGGATGAGGGTCCTGAATGTCAGGAGGATGGTCTTAAGAAAATGAGAGAATGCCTCAGGGATGCCTTGGCAGGGATAGGGAAACTAGGAGGAGTAAGAACAGTGGCCTGCAATAAGAGATGGAATTGAAAAAAGCTACTAAACTCTGCATCAGTCAGGTCAGCAAGGGCAAGAGAAAAAAGAGACCACTATGGTTATCTAGAGAGGTAGCAGAAAAAGTAAGAGCAACAAAAACTAGTCTTCAGAAACTACAAAAGGATACAAAAGGACAATAGGGAGCATTGCCAGGAGAAATAAAAGAGGCAGGGAAGGCAGTTAGAAGAACAAAAGCAAAAGAGAGGAAAATATTGCCAAATCAATAAAAAGGGGATAAAACATTTTTAGATACATAAGTAAGAAGAGAAGTCCATGGAAGGGAAGTAAGACTGAAAAGGTGAAGGGAGGGTTTCTATAGAAGAGGAACACCAAAGAGTGGACATATTTAGCAAATACTTCTGTTCAGTATTCACAGAGGAGGGTAGAAAACAGGCCTTTGTCATAAGACCAGGGCAAAAAGGGTCAGGAGGTGGACACTAGCCCTTTTATAGTGGAAAGAGTCCTAAGGAAGTTGTCAAAGTTAAATGCAGACAAGAAATGGGTTAAGATGTGGTGCACCCAGGTTACTGAGGGAGGAGCTGGATGCACCTCTGACAGCCCTGTTCAGCTGGTCACTAGAAACAGGGAGGTAGTCAGGGACTGGAGGAGGGCAGATATAGTCCCACTACAAACAAGCATTTGTCAATGTCGAGCGTTCACTTGCAGGTGTTTGCAGTGGTGTTTGGCATGTATGGTGCTTTACCCTAATGCCCTGTGCGATTGCTGGTATTTGCACAATAAATTGTCAGCATGACCTTTTGTTACCCCATTGTGCGCTACATAGGTGGAAACACGTTTTGGGCAGGATGTGAAAAATGACAGCTGTACTGCTCATAAGGAAGTGTGGTAAAATGGCAATGTTGAAAATCTGGAGTGGAAATATTGAAAATTCGCAAACCTAGGAGCATACGTGGGAACTGTGCAATGCACGGTGGTAAAACAGTGATTGTTAGGAATTTTTCACAAATTGTCAACATTGGCAGTTTAAAACCTCTGCTAATGAACAGTGACACTGAGATTTTCTTAATGTGTCCCATACACTGAGTTCGCACACCGACTGTGCCATTGTGCGCTACATGGGCAGAAACACGTTTTGGGCAAGATGTGAAAATGACAGCTGCAGTGCTCATAAGGAGGTGTGGTAAAATGGCAATGTTGAAAATCTGGAGTGAAAATATTGAAAATTCACAAACTTATGAGCATGCGTAGGAACTATACAACACAGACTCATAAAACAATCATATTTAAAAAATTTCACCAAATTTTCAGCACAGTCATTTAAGACCCCTGCTCATGATCAGTGTCACTGTGATTTTCTTAACGTGTCCCAATCATTGAGTTCGCACACCGACTGTGCCATTGTGCGCTACATGGGTGGAAACACGTTTTGGGTGAGATGTGAAAAATTACAGCTGTACAGCTCATAAGAAGGTGTGATAAAATGGCAATGTTGAAAATCTGGAGTGAAAATATTGAAAATTCAAAAACTTACGAGCCTGTGTAGGAACCTGCAACAACATCAGCCAGAAATTGAAGTCATTTTTTTGATGCGGAATTAAATTAACAGCTTCAACTTTTGAATGATGTCACCGTCATGGCATTATTTGAGGCTGAAGGTGATTTCGCTGCAGTGACCGCAGAGTGCCTGCAAATCACCCTTCGGCCCGAATAACACCATGTCAGTGACATCATTCATGAGAAGGGGTCCCAAAACCCCATGTTGAAAATTTGTGCAAAATTCAAAAAATGACTGAGATATGCACAGTTAAACCCCCATCTAGCCCATTATACAACTTACCGGCATTTCCTCAGTTCGCGGTCGCCTTTGAAGAGTGCAGGCGTGTTCCCGGTCAACAGATCGTCACGCCAGACTCCGGAGGTAAGTATGGGGTGAAGGTGTGGGGAGGCTGGGTGCGCCAGTGGGTGGGTGCGGGTTGTGGGAGGGGTTGGGAGGCGCACCGCCCGGACAGTTTTGTTTTACAGGTTTAAAAAAGAGCGACCTGGGACGTTTGCCACGCTGGGGTGGGCTCCCACGCATGGCAGAAGATGGCTGGGGGCCGAGCCGGCGGGGTTGGGCACCCTGTCGACAACTATGCTGGGGGTGCCGAGGCCGATGGGGATTGGGCGCCCGTCGGCAAATAAAGCAAATGTTTGCCATGCTGTGGTGGGCTCCCAGTGTGGCAGCAGGATGGCTTTGGGGGCCGAGTCGACGGATTAGGCACCCCGCATAGCAAATAATATTTGCCACACTGGGTGGGCTCAGCATGGTACGAAAGCTTTGGGGGCAGCGTGAAGGACGGCACGGGAGAGAGGTAGCGCGTGACACGAGGGGGTGGCACTCAATCATGGCAGTGGTGTTTTCTTTGAAGCAGAGGAACACCGCTGTCACATTGAGCTGCTGCACCCATTGGCAGGGATCGCCACGCCTGCTCAAGGAGCAGCATTGGGTGAGAGAGGCATACCTCCAAGTGTGTTACTTCCAAACGCTCCCTTGCATGAGCGCAAGTGAACGAAAAAGTGGAAATAGGGAGGAGGCAGGAAGCTGCAAGCTGGTCAAACTGACTTCGTAGTGGACAAAGCGATGGAATCACTACTGAAGGAAAAGATTAGAGAATACTTTGTTATCAGAGGTCTTCAAGATCCTGGGCAACATGGATTCACCAGGAAGAGGTCCTGCTAGACAAACCTCATCAAGTTCTTTGACTAGATAACAAAGGAAGTGGATCAGGGAGGAGCGGTTGATGTGGCCTATCAGGATTGCAGCAAGGACTTTAACATCGTTGCACATAGAAGGCTGGCAAACAAACAGAGTAGCCTATGAGTAGGTCATAAAATAGAAAACGGGTGGAGAGTTGGCTTAGTGATAGGAGTAAAGAGTGGTGGTAAATAGGTACAATCTGGGAGGCAACGTGACTAGTGAGGTACCACAGGGGTCAGATAGGTCCAGCCCCTTCAATGTTTTATTAGTGACATTGCAGAAGGACTGGAGGGAAGGGTGCCTAATTGTGGATGACACAAAAATCTTCAACGGAATAGACATACTGGGAGAGGTTGAAAGAATGAGGGAAGATCTAAAGAAGTTAGAAGAATCGTCACAAGATTTGCAGCCAAGATTCAACACCAAAAAGTGCAAAATCATGCTGTTAGTGCACAAAACCCAGGGGCAGTGTACCAACTGGGAGGGGTATCAGCAGTCACAAAACAGGAAAGAGACCTGGAGATTATCATTTCTGGTGACCTTAAGGTAGCTAAACAGTGTGACAAGACAGTGGGATAGGCTAGCAGAATCCTCAGATGCATAGGGAGGGGTATCACGAGCAGAAAGAGGGAAGTAATTATGCCCCTGTATAGATCTCTGGTAAGACCCCACCTTGAGTACTGCATACAGTTCTGAGGCCCCATTCTGAAAGGACATAGATAGGGTGGAGGTGGTACAAAGGAGGGAACCAAATTGTGCAGGTCTTGCATCAGAAGCCCTATAAAGAAAGGCTTAAGGATTTAAATATGTACTCCCTAGAAGACAGGAGGAAACAGGGGAATGACAGACACATTCAAGTACCTCACAGGTATGAACAAGGTACAGGAAGGGAGCATTTTCCAGAGGAAAGATGCTCAAGAACAAGGGTCACAATATGAAGCTGGGGGGGCGAAAGGAAACATGAGGAAGTACTTCACGGAGAGGGTGGTGAACGCTGCAACAGCCTCCCAGAGTAAGTGGTGGAGGCTAGAATGATCACAGGATAAAAGAATACATGGGATAGATACAAGGGAATCCTGGAAGCATGAGGGGATGTAAGCCAGAGTTCAAGTAAGGACTTCTGTGACACTATAGGGAGGGAATTTAGGGCAGACTCAGACTAAGTCAGCCAAGTGGTCCATATCTGCTGACAGCTTCTATGTATCTCTGTTTCAGATGACACAATGCAGTAGCACTGGACGTGCTACCTTTGTGGATTTGTATCTGCAGCCACACCTGTGTGTGCATGTCGTACAGTGTGCATGAGTACCCATGGCTGTATAGGCACGGCCCATGGTGCTATATTTACAAACCAAAGAACTGTTGCAATATGGGTGTCATGGTTTAAGTGGAAGATCAAGAAATGTTTCAGTGGGTTAGCAGTTTTGTCTAGGGGTTGCACTGTCCCTAAATAAGCAAAATGTTACCTTTAAAACCCAGATTAGGTTAAAATAGCTACTTTTGCTGTCCTAAGGGCATAGTGGGTGCTACCTCATTACATAGCTGGATGCACTAGTACATGGTTTTCTGTATGCAGCCAGAAGTCAAGTGTATGTCTTACACCATTGGCTGAAGGACACAGACCCCATAGGGGCCAATGCTTTTGCAAAAAGAAAAACAGTTACAATTTGGGCATCATGGATTTTGTGGCACCTGTGCTCGACAGCCAGGGGTTTCTACAGGGCCAGTGCTTCTGCAGACAGAACAGTGTGTATATCTTATAGTGTGGATGAGTTCCTGTGGCTACAGAAGTGCTGGTGCCCTAAAGACCTCTGCTTCTGCAGACAAAATTCTCTTAATTTGGGTATTTTGGATTTGTATGTGAGGCTGCAGGGCCTTGGGTTTCTTCACTGAAGCAGCATTGTGATTTTAGTAACAGGGATTTTATCTGCAACCAGAAGCAAGTTCATATGCCTAGTAGTTTATGTATTACAGATACAAATCCATGAGGTAACACATCAATGTTATGGCATTTGTGTGATCTGGCTCTCTGGTTGCTTGTATTGTCTTGTCCTTGTACTTGTGGAAGGGGTGGGGAGTTATGGTTGGAAAAATTAATGCTACATTTTCCTACCCTTGTGGTATTAAGTTGAACCATAACTGGTGCACTAACACAGTTTTTTCTTGCAAAGGTTAGATAGGTAGAGAGATAGAGAGAGAGAGAGAGAGAGATAGATAGATAGATAGATAGATAGATAGATAGATAGATAGATAGGCAGGCAGGCAGAGAGCACCGGAGCATCACTGGAGTTTTTGGGGTAGAAGAGAATCACCTTGAAGTGACCGTGACTCTCCTCCATGATCCCCATCTCAATATGGCTAATTGACTTTCTGGGAGCCCCAGTAGGCTAGGGGATGTTGGGGTGTATTAGTAGGGGTATCACAAGTTGTAAGAGGGAGGCAATAATCTCTCTTTACAAGACACTGGTTAATCCACATCTGATGTACTGCGTGCAGTGCTGGAGGCCGCACTGCACAAGGACATTAACAAAATGGAGGCAGACCAGAGAAGGGCAACCAAATGGTGCAGGGACCGATCAGAAAACATATGAGGACAGATTAATGGAGCTCAATATGTATACCCTAGATCAAAGGAGGGAAAGAGCAATATGATCGAAACATTCAAACATCTTAAGGGCATTAACAAGGTGAAAGAGTCTAACATGTTTCAATATAAGAAAAATAGCAGGACAATAGGACACAGCATGGGATTAGAGGGAGGCTGATTAAGGGGTAATATGAGGAAGTTCTTTTCACAGAAAGGCTGGTGGATGCGTGAACAGCCTACCTCAGGAACTGGTAGATATGAATACAGTGCAGGGCTTCAAACAGGCATGGATAGGCATAAGGGAGGAATACAGATGAGTATGAATAGATAGGCCATTGACAGAGTAAAGGCCTATGGCACATTCATAAGGTAGAAAAATAGGCAGACAAGATGGGCTCATGTCCTTACCTGCCATCAACTCTATGTTTCTATGTAGTTAGATGGCAACCCGCCTCCTAACTGTAAAGGACCAATTGCTGTGAGGCCACAAGAGGCACAAAGTTTGAATTTTAAAACAAAGACTGCAGTTTCTGTGGCTATTTAACACCCCATCTGGTACTTGAAACATATATGTGTTGCATAAATTGCACTACTGTACCACTGCCTCTTTCCATGTCCCAAGGGGTTGTGGTACTCTGTGTTAAAATGTTTCACTGAGGTCTGGCTCCACGTCCTGTGTTTGTCTATAGCTGGTGATATCGAATCAAACCCTGCACCTCCCAACATTGCCAGTCATGCAACCTTTCCCCTGGTTCTCCAATAAGGGTCTTAAAATTGCTCATATGAAAATATGCAGCCTTACAGTGAACTTTGCTGAGTTGGAGGCTTGTTATATCTCACTACTCCCCAGACATCCTAGGGCTAAAGTCAAATATACCAGGCTCTATGTGTGTGTTAAAGGGTTATAAACTCCTCAGAACAGATCATCCTGCTGCAAAATGTGGGGACGGGTCGCTGTTTACTTTAGTAAAATCTTCATGTCAGTGCTCTTTTGCTGTAACTGATTCTGCCTGTGAGACCTCCATGTGGTTCTCATTCTTGGGAACTCTAAAAAACTAAATATACTATGTGTTTATAATCCTCCAAACAGTGGCTTAAATGGTTTAATGGCAGTCATAAACAACATGGCGTCACTTATGTGTATAAATGAACTTCTGTTACTATGTGACTTCAATCCTGATTGGTTGCGGAAAAACTTGGGAAAGTTTGATGCAGAGCTATGGAAGCTCAATATGTGAGAGTTAGGCCCGATGACCCCAGTGCACACTCTGATGCCTGTTGGTGTGTGGAGGGTGGAGGGTGGGGTGGGGTGGTAGGGGTGTAACCCCTAACACCACATTTCCAAACATTTGTCACTGTGCTATCAACCCTAAGTGATGCATTAACGGAGTTTTTGCAATGAATTTCCTTCTTTTGAGAAAGTGTGATGTAACTGGTAACTGATATGTGGTAGTGGGAGGCACCTCCTGGGTCCTACACTCCCTACACATTGCCCATTTTAATGTAATGGTATGCATATGTGGGAGCATGGGCCCACTTACACATAAGTACAGAGCCATACAGCAGCACTGTAGTATGCCAAAGGAATCTCTGTAACACATTTTGGCAAATATCTCCGTGAACTGTAGCAAGTAGGAAAAAATTCACTACAGGTGTAATCTATGATTTCCAAACTTGTTTGCAATTTTTGAAAATATTTTGAAAATGTGTACAGACTAAGTGTCATTTATTAAGAAGATATGCCAGCAGTAATATGTCATCATACTGTGCTGGCAGTATAAATCGATTATACTGTATTTTGTTTTTTATTACATAGTGTTATGCGAAATCAGTAGTGTTGTGCTTATTGTGGTTACAGATGTGCTGGAGTGGTGTAGTGTCTTACAATCTTGTATGTGTCCTGCATGTGTGTGTGTAGGGGATGGGGTGGTGGGGGGATGAGGAATTAGGGTTTTGAGGAGGGAGCGTGGGGGTGGGGTGGTGGGGTTGTAATCCTACTGTTGAATTTCCACACTTTTGTCGGTGTGGAAACAACCCTAACTGATGCATTAATAGAGTTTTTTGCAAAGAATTTCCTTTCTTTTGAAAAAAGTGTAATGTAAGTAGTAAATGTTATTTGTTGTTACATGTTGTTGGGAGCGTGGGGCCCTTTGGGCCCTTGATGCCACCAAGTTGCCATTTGTGCATAATGTTATGTGTGCCTGTGGAGCATGGTCTCTCAAGGACTGAAGTGTAGATAGTGGACCCAGGTCTCCGGGGTGGGCCTGGGGCTGGACAGGCATAAGACCTATGGCTTGATGGTGTTCAGCTCACTGTTTCAGACCAGGTGTGTAACCTGGGTGTTATTTTGACAATGGCTTGACCCTGAAATCTCAGGTGCGGCCATGGTAAAATTCTCATTTACCATCTGAGGAATATCACCCAGGTGAAGCACCTGGTTCCTCAGATGACCACCCAACATTATTCCATGCCTTCATTACCACCCATCTTGACTACTGCAATGCCCTACACCTAGGGCTTTCTCGTGGCTGATATCTTCTGCTTGCAGCCCAAACATTGCAGCCAGGTTATTGACTGGTACATCAAGGACCAGTCATATTACACCTGTGATGCACAGACTGCACTGGCTGCCTGTTCAGTGAAAGATCACCTATAAGGTTAGCTTGCTAACCATCAAAGTCCTACATGAACAGGAGCAAACTACCTGAAAGATTTCCTGACTCCCTACTCCTCCTTTGTCCTCTCCAGTCCGCCAATGAGGGATTGCTAGAATTCCTGGGGTTCATTTAAAAACTTCTGGTGCTCATGCTTTTTCTTTTGTAGCACCAACCCTGTGGAATTCTCTACCTCGTTGGTTAAGAGAGTGCCTGACCATGAACTGCTTTAAATCTATGTTGAAAACATATTTATATACTTTAGCCTTCCCAGATTATTCTTAATTATTTCTGTATTTATTGTTTTATTGCAAATCTCTGGTGTGATTGTGTATTTCAATATGCTCAATGCCTTGGTTTTGGAAAGGCCCTATAAAAATAAAGTTTTACTTACTTACTTACTGTGGAGATATACAGCAGTCTGATATGGCAAGGAACCCTTGTAACACTAATTTGCCAATATCTCAGGAAACGTAGCAGATAAAAAAAAAATCAAGTGTCGCTGTAATCTTGACAGTGAGTAATTCTCATAACAGAAGTCAATCAAATCCATATCTTGCATCGTTTCTGAGATATGGGCACTGAAAATGATGTGAACGCTAACTCTGTGGGCATAATTGTGGCCCACAGACATGAAAATGAGCAGTTGGAACACTAATTCCCAAATATCTCAGTAACCGTACAAAGTAGAAAACAATTTAAATTTCACGGTATTCATGGCTTTCCAACCTACTTCTGCACTCAATCCCTATAGAGGAACTAAGAACTTTTGTGAAGAAAATCCATATTTCAAACCTTTTTGAGATACAGGCCCGAAAGGTGTCATGGGTGTCACAATGTTATCCTATTGGAAAATTTCTCAAATTGGGAATGCCATAACTATGGGCCTGTTCAATGTTTTTGTACCAAACCACTAAAAGGCACATCTGTGGGACCAGGGCTTGCTACCATGAAAATGTCAGGCCACTAGCACAATCGACTTTGCCACAATCAAGTGACAAAGAAATCAACACATTTAAAAATGTGTTTGTGCAGTGTTATACAATTACTTTAATGTTTTCACAATTCTCCTATCTCTATAATGAGAATGTTATCCCTCACAGAAAAATGTTATCGTGCTTACTTTTTCCCTCAGCGTGATTCTTTTGTTGCAGTGATCAAAATATGGAAAATAAAAATATATATTTACAGACCAGCTGGTGAAAAACTAATGCCGGGGCATGTTTCTCAGGGCCTAATAAAGTAAACACAACTGTTGGTGTTTACCAAAGGCAGTGTTTTTTGAGTTACAGAGTCTTTTCTTTGTCACTAACTGAAAACAAGATGGCTGCAGCACAAAACAATTTCGAAGCTCGAGAACAAAAATGTGATCGTGAATTTTATAGTGCACATATACATCTTTAAATGGGCTATTATGGGAAATGAAATAATGGAATAACCTCTGAACAGAGTATTAGTTTTTCACCAAATCTTCAAAAGATACCAGTTCAACCTAGGTCACATGTAGAGCAACAAATGTGAACCCACTCAAATGTAATCTTCAGTACATTATGGATGGACAAAGATTCACAAGTGTCAAATTTAACTTTTTGAGCATGCTATGGTTCCACAGCCATACATCCGACTAGAATGGACATTTCTAGATTCAAAGATCTATGGCAGGCGGGTCTCCAATCCAAGTTTCAGACAAATGGTTGCAAAGTTATTAAAGTGCAAACTTTGAGGTTTAACATAGAAATGGCAACAAACCTAAATATACTGGCACTTCCATATGTATATATATATAGATATATATATATATATATATATATATATATATATATATAGCTATATATATATATATATATGTTATGTAGTAACGGTAATGCTACCATAGTTAAGTTGAATAGCACTTTTAAGGTTAAAGGGTCAAACTTTGCTCCTTAATAACGTTGCCACCGTTTAACAGATTTGCCAGAAATTTGGTATGCTCAATTGGGCATGGTAGATCTTGGGATCTGCTGACTTTCATACGGTCAGATAATACAGGTGCAGAGTTATTAAGCCACAATGAATTGCACAATTGTGCTTTTTGTAATTTCTTTGCTCTTGCCTACAGGTCCATACGGTTTGCAACGACTGGTCCAAAACTTGGGAATGTGTGCGAGGTCCTTGATGTGTCTTTGAAGATTTTGTGAAAAAATATTAAATGGTTCAAAGTTATTCAAAAACAAGTTCCCATTATAAGTCAATGGGAAAAGTTAAGTTCGAAAGTGTCAAAAAAGCAGTTTTACTTTGCCAAATTCCCTTTACTTTCACAAATCCACCATTTTGTTTTCAGCTGGTGATCAGAAAATGCTTGCCATTTAAATTTGGGACCCTCTAGCAACCTAATTTTTTGTATTCATCTAGTCGGACCCTGAGGATGCTAGGCATGCATTTATTTTGGGGTGAAACACCCCAGAAATATAGTTTTAAAATTTTGGAAAGTACTTTCCAAGTGCTTTCACACTGCAACACGGTCGAATGAATTTATAAAGCTTTTGCAAAGTTTGACAGTACTTTTCCAGGCTAAGGCAAAATGACAGCAATTCTTTGCTACCCTGCTGCAAAAGAACAGTTTGGTCTTTTGGGCTGAAATTTTGAGGAACACAGCCAACATCTCTCAGATGCGCATTTCACTGTTTTAGTGAAAATATTACAGGTGGCAAAGATACGGCACTCCAAAGTTGACACTTTTTCCAATAGGATAACATTACAGCGTCAGCCACATTACAGGAATCCTTTGCCACCCTGCTGCAAAATAACAGTTTGGTCTTTTGGGCTGAAAATTGGAGGAAGAAACCAACATTCCACTGATGTGCCTTTTTGTGGTTTGGTGAAAAAATATTACAGGCAGCATAGTGGCGGCACTCTGAAGTTGATGCTTTCCCGTTGGATAACATTACGAAGTCCGCCAGACCTTCGGAGCCCGTATCCGGAAGCAGTGTGAGATCACGGACTTTTTTACTAAAATGACTTGGCCCCCAATTGGGACTAAGCATAAAACTAGCCAGGAAAGTCATAATTCATATGAAATTACGTTTTTTCTCGTTGTACGGTTCCTGAGATATAAGCTATTTAATATTCCAAGTCCTCATTTTCTGCTCCAAGGCCCATTGTTATGTATACATTCTTTGTTTTCCTGTGTTTTCCAATGCTTTTTGGGAAAAGAAAGGTGAGCCCTTCCTTTACTGTGGCAGTTAGCATTTCCAATTGCGTTTCTGTTACCGTTTGCAGCACCATTACCATCTATGCCACTGTGTGCATAATGATTTGCTTTTTCGCTTGCGTTTGTGTTTGTGTTTCTGTGTCCTTTGGCATTATTGTTGCTGTTACCATTACCTGTTTCATTTACAATTGCAGTACCATACGCGTACTTATGGTTTGTGTTTCCGTACACGCTTGTGTTTCTGTTTCGTTTCCGTAACCTTTGGCATTAATTTTGCTTTTACTGTTACCATTTGAGTTTACAATTGCGGTAGCATAACCGTGCATGTAACAGTTTGCATGTCTGTACTAGTTTGCAATTGCATTTCTCTTTCCTTAGGCGTTATTGTTGCTGTTACCATTACCATTTGAATTAACAATTGTTGGTACTGTGCCCGTGCGCATTTCGGTTTGCGTTTCCATACACGCTTCTGTTATGGTTTCTGTTTCTCTCTCCTTTGGTGTTATTCTTCATATTAACATTACCATTTGCATTTACAATTGTGCATGCCCAGCGCGTTACAGTTTGCATTTACGCAAAGCGCTTGTGTACATGTTTCCGCTTTGTTCCTGTAACGTTCTTTTGCTGTGACACTTAACATTTCCATTTAAAATACGCTGCCATCACTGTTCACATTACCAGTTGCGTTTGTATGCACTTCAATGTCCGTTTGCTTCACTGTTAGCCAGCATCACTTTGCACTTCTGCGTTTCAATTAGCATTTCTTTACATAGATACATAGACAGTGTCGGCGAGATGAGGCCTATGGCCCACCTAAATCTGCCATTTGAACTTGTAAGTTCAGTTGTTTTCCTAGAAGTCTATTTCCCTTACCCTGACCACTAGAATTCCTTTATGTCTATCCCATGCATTCTTAAATCCCGTGATTGTTTCAGCTCCACCACTTCCTCTGGCAGGGTGTTCCACTTGTCCACCACCCGTTCTGTGAAGAAATTCTTTCTCATGTTTCCTCTGAATGTCCTCCCTCCAACTTCATCCCATGCCCTCTAGTCCTGAAACATCTTTTTCGCTTAAAAATAGTGTTTTCCTGCACCCTGTTCCTCCCTGTAAGATACTTGTATGTCTCTATCATATCCCTCTCTCCTCCTCTCCTCCAGGAGTACATGTTCAGTTCCTTCAACCTGTCTTCATAGGACTTGTGATGCAACCCATGCACAATCTTTGTTGCCCTCCTCTGAACCTTCTCTACCCTGTCTATGTCCTACGTGGTATGGTCTCCAGAACTGTACACTGTACTCCAGGTGGGGCCTCACTAGTGTCTTGTATAGCAGAATTATGACCTCCCTTTTCCTGCTGGTGATGCCCCTGCCTATACATCCCAGCATCCTATTTGCTTTACCTGATGCCTTGTCACACTGTTTCCCTACCTTGAGGTCATCAGAGATGACAACCCCAAGATCCCTTTCCTGCTTGGTGCATGCTATATCCTCACCCCCAACTGATATATTGTGCCAGTGTTTTTGTGCCCATATGCATTATCTTGCACTTCTTTGCATTGAATTTCAACTGCCAAACCCTTGACCATTCTTCAAGTTTCTGCAGGTCCCTTCTCATTCTGTCTACACCCTCTGGTGTGTCTACTCTGTTACAGAGCTTTGTGTCATCAGCGAACAGTGAAATTCTGCCTTCTAGATCCTGTGCAATGTCACTGATGAAGATGTTGAATAGGACCGGTCCCAGCACTGATCCCTGTGGTACCCACTGGTCACTCTTCCCTCTGTGGGTGACAGCCATTTACCACCACCCTCTGTGTCCTGCCACCCAGCCAGTTACCTACCCACCACGCTACTGTCCTGCCACACCATATTCCCCAGTTTGTGTAATAGTCTTCTATGGCACAGTGTCAAAGGCCTTGCTGAAATCCAGATAGGCCATGTCCACTGCCCTCCCCTGATCCACCTCCCTAGTCACCCAGTCAAAAATTCAATGAGGTTGGTCTGACATGACCTCCCCTGGTGAAACCATGCTACCTTGGGTCCTGTAGTCCATTGACAACCAGATGTTCCACCAATCTCTCCTTCAGTAGTGCTTCCATGATCTTTCCCACTACCGAGGTGAGGCTGACTGGTCTGTAGTTCCCTGCTTCCTCTTTGTTCCCACTTTTGTATAAGGGGACTACATCTGCTGTCCTCCAGTCTTTGGGTACCTCCCCTGTTTCCAGTGATTGGCTGAACAGGATAGCCAGAGGTTCAGCCACCACCTCTCTTAGTTCTTTAAGGACCCTGGGGTGCACCCCATCTGGCCCATTGCTTTATCAGCTCTTATTACTTCCAGTTCCTTCAGGACCCTTTCTGTGTAAAGGGACTTGTGTCCATTTCTGCCATTCTCACCCCTTGTACTCCTTCAGACCCATTACCCCCTCTTCCTTAGTAAAGACTGAGCAGAAATACCTGTTCAATATGTCAGCTTTACTGTTGTCGCCTCCACGCCGGCTCCCATCCTCCCCTTCAGTCTCACTCATATCTCTCCCTTTGTCCTTCTTTTTTCACTTATGTACCTGTAAAGGTTTTGTCCCTTTAACCACTGATTTTGCAATATGTTCTTCTGTCTGAGCTTTGGCTTCCCTTACTGACTTCCCTGCCTCCCTTTGTTTCTCCTGGTACTTCTCCCTATCCCCTTCTGCCTGTGTCTTTTTGTATTGCCTGAATGCAATCTTTTTGGCTTTCACTTTCTTTGCTACCTCTTTGGAAAACCATAATGGTCTCCTCTTTCTTTTCCTCTTGCTAACCTGCTTAATGCATAATTCTGTTGTTCTTATAATCCCCATTTTAAATACTGCCACTGTTCCTCAATCCCTGATTCCTGTCCCATTCCCTTAATGCCTCTTTCAAGCATCTCCCCATTTTCCCAAAGTCTGCCCCTAAAATCCAGGATCGTGTTTTGTGTGGTTTGGTTCTGCTCTTTCTGTGATTTCAAACCACAATGACTGGTGGTCACTGTTACCCAGGTGCTCCCCACTGTTACCCCCATCACACTGTCCCTGTTTGTGAGCACAAGGTCCAGTATTGCCTTCTGCCGAGTTGGTTCCATGACCAGTTGCTTGAGGAAGGCACCCTGAAGGAGTCTGCTCCTAGTTGATGCTGCTGCTGGGATGCTCAGTCCACGTCTGGTATATTGAAGTCTCAACCAGTACTACCTCACCCTTGTCTGCCATCCTTTGGATGGCTAGCATCAACTCCCTATCTGTTTCTTCCTCCTGGGCTGGTGGTCTATAGACCACACCTGTGCAGATGGCTGGCCCCATTTTCCTTTCATGTCATTTATGTCTGCGTTACCATGTGCACCACTGTTTGTGCTTCTGTTTGCATTGCTGTTCCTGTTACTATGTCACAAGACATCATGTGGTGGAGACATGGGGCCCCAAAGGGCCCACTCCTGCCACCACATTACATTCACTATTTCTCATCATCATTCTCAAAAGAAGGAAATTAGAGCAAAAACTCCATTTAATCCATTAGTTAGGCTTGTTCTACAGTGACAAAAGTAAAGAAATTTGGTGTTGGGTTTGAAAGCACCCCTGGACCCCCACCAACCAGCATCGGGGTGCGCGTTGGGGTCGTTGGTCCTAACTCTTCCCCATTCTCCTATACCTCTGCTTCTTCACACATGTGATGGGGTGAGAGTTAGGGCTGATGATCTCAATGAGCACCCTGATGCCGATTAAGTGGGTGGGGCTGTGGGGGTCCAAGGTGGGCTTTCAACCTAACACAGAATTTCCTTTGCTTTTGTCACTGTGGAACAACCCTAACTAATGCATTAAATGGAATTTTTGCCTCTAATTATATATAAAATACTGGCTCAGTAGCACCAGTATAGTTAGGGTTGAGTAAGCACTTCAATGTTAAACCTCAAAGTTTGCACCTTAATATCTTTGCCACTGTATGACAAATTTACTGAAATTTTGCATGCACAGTCTGGCACCATAGCTCTCTGGATCTGGAAAGTTGCATCATGGTCAGATGTTTAGTTGCAGAGCTACAGAATGCAAAAAACACACACAAAAAAAATGTGCATTTCTTGCTCGTGCTCCCAGCCCACACAAATTATCCGTTCAGCCCAAAATCTTCAGAGAAGATGTAGTCTGGGTCACCGATGTGCTTTTTGAAGATTTGGTGTAAAATATTAAACTGCTCAAAGTTATTCAAAAACAAATTTCCCAATATATAGTCAATGGGGGAAAATATATGTGTCTCACGAAAGTTTTGCAAATGGACCTTTTACTTTCTTTCTTCAGCCATCTTGTTTTCAGTTAGTGAGAGAGAAAATGTGTGGCATTTAAATTTGGGACCCTCTAGGTAAACACTGACTGCTGAGTTTACCTAGTTGGGTCCTGAGGATACAACCCTATTTTCTTAGGGGGTAAACCCCCAGAAATGCCATTTTAAACATCGGGAAAAATACTCACAAATAATTAAAGAAACGGCTGAAATACTTTCGCAAATGTGAAAGTTTTGTGTTTTTTTGAGAAACTTCGTGATTTGTGAAATTATTTACAAAAAAATGCAAACTTTGCCATCCTCCTGGAACAAAACTGTTGGGTCTTTTGAGCTAAAATTTGCAGGGTGGCAGCCCTGGTCCAACAGATGTGCCTTTTGGTGGTTTGGTGCCAAAACATTAAAGGGGCTAAAAGGTACAGTGTTCAAGTTGAGAAATTACCCATAGGATTATGTCTTTTCTGTACCTGTATCTCGAAAACAAAGCGAGATACAGAGTTTTTACTACTTTAGGTGAACTAAACTGCAAAAACAAGTTTTGGACATTATAGATGACACATTATTTATTTATTTATTTGATTTTGTTTACCAGGTAAGTACACTAGACAACAATGTTGCCTATATTCAGGCACGACCGGGAGAGTACAGACAGGGAGACCAGAGTCAACATTAAAGAGTATTTCATGACACAGCATGAGGTGAGAACAAACATTTGAACAGTATACAGCCAGGTACAGTCATTATCAGTGATGACAAAGAGAAACAGATAACATTACATTAATTATTTTCATTTGATGATACATCAATGACTAAATTAAAACGACAAACAGCAAACATAACTTAAATGAAGTAGCATTATAACAATAGGATTTCTGCTGGATGTGGAAACTTTCAGATTTTAGAGACCAGAAGGAAATCAGTAAGTGCCATAGGAGGAGGAAATGCTAGGAGAGAGGCTCAAGTTACAGCACAAGAGCAGCAGCAGTCAGATTCTAATAGGTGTGCGCAAGACCCAGTTTAAAGGCCTTGTGGGATTTGGAGAGTTTGATGTGGAGGAATGGAGTTCCAGGAGTGGGAGCAGATATGGTGAAGGATTGTTCTCCTTTTTTCCACATGCAGTGGAATTTTTTTCCTACTTACTACAGTTACAGAGATATTGGCAAAAGCATGTTCTAAGGGTTCTGAGGTGCCTTTTCAGTGCCTTTCAGTGCCCGTATCTCAGAAACGATATGAGCTACAGATTCAGTTGATTTATGTCATGTGAAGTATTCGCTGTCATGGTTACAACAGCACTGGATTTTTTTTCCTAGTTGCTACTATTGCTGAGACATTAGCAGATTAGTGTTATAAGGATTCCTTGCCCTGTAGGGCTGCTGTATAGCTCCATAGTTATGTTAAAGTGGGAGCGCAGGGGTCTGGAGGTCCAACGCTCCCACATATGCATAGCATTATACAACAAATGGACAATGTGAAGGGACTGCAGGGCCCACAGGGCCCACGTTCCCACTAACATATAACACTTACATTACACTTTCTGAAAAAGAAGGGAAATTCCATTGCAAAACCTGTTAATGTATCAGTTAGGGTTAAAAGTACAGTGACAAAATTTTGGAAATGTGCTATAGGGTTCAAAACCATAACTCTCCATTCCTCTACCCCATCCCCCCATGCACACATATGTAAGACACATGCAAGATTGTAAGACACTATTTTACTCCGTTACATCTGCAACCACAATAATCACAACACTGTACTTATTTCACATAACACTATGTAATGAAAAACAAATATAGCATCATCGACTCTATACTGCCAGCACAGTATGATGACACCTTATTGCTGGCATACCTTCTTCATACAATGAAACTTAGTTTGTAAACATTTTCAAAATGTTGACCTTTATGTGTCACTATTCAGCAATTGGGCTGCTGCAGGTATCCCTGCTACCACTTGGGTATGTGGTAACAGGTTAGATACTGATGACACAAAGTACTTTTAAGATACTGCTCAGGTATAAAACTAGCATCATCACATGTTATTATCCTGCTGCATTACGAAATACTCATTAGCAGCATGTTATTGTTAGCTTTGGATGTTACAACTGTTGCTGTCACATGTTACTTGTAAACTATACTACAAATAATTACTTTTATTATTGCTACCATTTGTTATTGGGACTGACTCACTCTATCAGAAACATAAATGCAAACATCCAATGACTGTTCATAGGATACTTTCAGTTCCAAGAAACTATCTATAATATTGTGTGTTTCATCACTTCTTCACTATTGAAATATAGGCATCTGCTTAAATCTTGTTATTGCTGTTTGTAACACAAAATGCTTAGTGTGGGTCATCACTCATGGTTTCCATGTACACGTATCTATCCCCAAGACACTATGATGGTGACAGAACTCATACAGTTGGTGACCCATGAAGATGTATGTGCCTTGCAGATTTAGACAATTGTTACTTCTGTTACTCTTATGCTGGTTGTCTCAAGATTGGTTTGTTTGCCTTCACCTTCCCTGCTTGAATAAGTGTATATGTGTGTGTGTGTGTGTGTGTGTGTGTGTGTGTGTGTGTGTGTGTGTGTGTGTGTGTGTGTGTGTGAAGAATGCAGAGTTAGGGTTTTGAACCCTAACAGCACATTTCAAACTTCTGTTGCTGTACTATTAACCCTATCTGATGCATTAATGGAGTTTTGCAATGAATAATATATATATATATATATATATATATATATATATATATAAATATATATATATAGGTGCAGTCGCACTATATTTAGGGATTGAGTAGGCACTTCTATGTTAAACTAGAAATCTTGCACATTAATAACTTTGGACCTGTTCAATGGATTTGCATGAAATTTTTATGTGCAGTGGGGCATGGTAGATCTCTTGATTTGCCAGATTTCATTTGGTCAGACTTACGTTTTTTACGCATCAAAATGCTGAAAATGCACTTTTCACCAGTTATATGGGCAGTTTTTCAGATTTTGTCTGTGGTGCTGCACGCCATTGTGTGGTGTTTTGCTCTGTGACTTGGCTCATCTGAAAGAGCTTGGGTCAAACAACACACTGCAGTTTGCTTGGTGAAAAATATTAATCCATTCAAAAGTTATTAAAGTTTTACGCTCCCATTATAAGTCTATGGGAAAATTTATATGGTTATTTTATGAAAGAAGAATGGGGTTTTGGTCATCTGGTCCCTCCTCATGATCAAAAATTTGCAAGTTCATGATCAAAGAATCTCTGATCATGAGGAATTGTTTCATCACGACGGCTGCCATCTTGTTTAAGTTTGCAATCAGAAAAACTCAAATATCTTGGCTCAGGGTGACTCCTGAAGTAAAATGTGGATGGGTGTTGCTCAGAGACCTTTGCTTTATCGAGTCATGGCTGTGGTTTCTTTCAATCGGTAACAAAATAGAGTTTTGAAGTTTTTAAATCTTTTATCGTGGCTTCTAACATCTTTGATCATGAGCCTGCAAATTATTTGATTGTGAGATTCTTTGACCACGATCTTTGATCGCGAGGGCGTGACTAGATGGCCAGATGAAAAATCTAATTTCTCAGCCCAGGGTGACTTATTAAGCCAAATGAGGGTGGGTTTTGCTTAGGTGCATTGTTCTATCAAGTCATGGCTGTGATTTCATTTATTTTTCTGTAAAAATTTGCTTTTGTCATTTTATTCTTTGATCATGAGCCTGCAAATTTTTTGGTCGTGAGCCTGCAAATTCTTTGATCACGAGATTCTTTGATCATGATCTTTGATCATGAAGGAGGGACTAGATGGCCAGATATGGAGGGACCAGATCACCTAGTTCTCACACTTTTTAAAATTAAATATCTCGAAACGGTTTGGTCTTTTTACTTGAAATTTGAAGGGTGTTGATGTCCTGTTGATGTGAAATATGGTGTTTAGGTGTCAGACAATACATTTTTGTGGAGCTGTTGTGTGACACAGTTTACATTGTGGACAGCGTTTCCATTCTGGTACTGGTGTTAAATTTATATGGCATCTATCCTTGATGTCATGGATGTACTTTTCAGTGGTTAGGTGTCTACAATGTAAACATGTGTGGAATTGTGCCACTCAATGAATGAAAACCTCAAACTTTCAAATGTTATATCTTGGAATTGGTTTGGTCTCTTGAATTGAAATTTGGAGGTGTTGAGGGATGTCCTGTACATGTGAATTACGGTGTTTAGGTGCTGGAAAATTAATTTGCTGCAGAGATATTGCATGACACACTTTATTTTTTGTATAGTGTTTTCCAATGTGGTAGTGGGTTCACATTTGTAGGGTACCTAGCCTTGCTGTCACGGACGTAATTTTCAGTGATTAGGTGTCTGACATGTAAACAGGTGTTGAATTATGCCACTCTGATGACTGACACTTTGCTTTGTTTCAAGGTGGTGAGCGCTAATACATATGATATTCAGTACTTATACTCTTATCTTAGGCATAAATTTGCAAGTTGGTGGGGCGCGGGGCCAAAGGGCCCTCGCTTCCTAACTTAATGTGTTTCACTTTTCTATTCTTTCTCAAAAGTCAAGAAATTCAATGCAAAAACTCTGTTAATGCATCATTTAGAGTTAAAACACTAAATGTCAGAAATGAGACCTTTAAGGTTGCCCCTCCCCATGGACATGCCCATCATCCCGAGATTGACGGCTGATGAGGTGTGTCATTGGGGTTAATGAACCTAAATGTCACCCCATTCTTCCTTACTGTGGCTTGTGAATATGATTACACATGGAATGGGGTGAAATTTAGACCTCACAACCCCAATGACATACTCCATCAGCTGTCAATTCGGGATGACAGGCAGGTCCACGAGGAGTGAGGCAACCTAAAGGTCTCATTTCCATTTTTTTTTAACCTTAAATGATGCATTAACAATGTTTTTTATGTAGAATATATATATATATATATATATATATATATATATATATATATATATATATATATATATATAGAGAGAGAGAGAGAGAAATACATATATTATTGGTGATGCACCAGTATAGTTGGGGTTGACTAGGCACATTGATGTTAAACCCATTTTGCATGTTAATAACTTTGCAACGTTCAATGTATTTGCATTAAATTTGGAATGCATAGTCTCGTACAGAAGATCTCTCTTGATTTGCCAAGTTGCGTTTTGGTGGGACTTATGGTGTTTTGCGCAGCAAAGTGTTGACAAAGGCATTTGTCACCCTTTGACACCTTTGCCCATCACACTGTGACTACACAGTTTGATCTTTTGGTCTCAATATTTCAGGAGAAAGATGTGGTTCAAAGAACAATCCAACATTGGTTTGGTGAAAAATATTAACTCATTCCAGATTGGTTTAATATTTAATTGTTGGGTTCTGAGCCTGCTCAGTTCACTCCAAGATTTATATGCATTTTTGCAAAATGGGATTGGACTCACGGTCAAGGATTTTGTCAGTTCATGAAAGGGATTTAAAAATCCAGGTCTGTGAGGAAAAATTCACCTTCATGAGCTTCCATCTTGTTTTCATTTTTCCCCAAAACAAAATGTTGTAGCTTCCTCCACAGGTGACTTCTTGTTGAAAAATGCCATGTGTTTCATTCAGAGTGATGTCCTCTACATACCTATATCTTTGGTTTGCTACATTTTGCCAAAAATGGGCATTTCAAATTTTGAAATTCTTTGTTCGCAACTTGCTTCCGATCCCTTTCATGGACTGACCAAATCCCAGTCCATGGCCGATTCCCTTTTATGAGGTAGCAAAATCATTGACCATAAGTTAGGGACCAGATGGCCTTCTTGCAGATGAGGATTGACTCATGGTCAAGGATCGGTTGCCTCACAAAGGGAATCGGATCCGAGATGAGGATTTGTCAGATCGCAATAAGGGATGGGTTTTAAATCTCCCTTTGTGAGCTGACAATATCCCTTTCATGAGTTGACAAAATCCTGTCTGCAAGCAATCCCTCTCGTGAGGTAGCAAAATCCTTGACCATCACTTAGGGATCAGATGGCCCTTCTCACAGACAAGGATTGACTCACAGTCAAGGATTTTGCTGCCTCATGAAAGGGGTTGGCTCGCAGATGGGGATTTTGTCAGCTTGTGAAGGGATTAGTTTTTGAATCCCTTTCATGAGCTGGCAAAATCCCCATTCACAACCTGAAAAACTCTCATCAATGAGCAATCCCCTTTCGTGAAGTAGCAAGTCTTGACTGTCACTCAGAACCAGATGGCCAAAATCTGACGGTAAAGGATATCATACAGATGGAGATTTTGACAGTCTACGAATGGGATTGACCTCATGGTCAGGGATTTTTTCTTTTTCACATTAATATGCTTTATTAATGTTTCAATTTATGGATTGTACAACATCTCTAAAAAGAAAAAAAAGGCAGTGACCATACAAGGAACAGACCATCAATGTGTATAATAAGTTCACATAAGTAACTGTTTAAAGAAGGCAGTAAACCCCAAGCCTTCAAATAATCTGTCTTCTGAACATTAGAAGGCCCTGTACAGTTGAAACAACCTCACATATGCAGGTAGGGGCCAACAGTCATGGATTTTGCTACCTCACGAACTAGGATTTTAAAACTTTGCCACTGCACTGTAAATAAATGGTCTGATCTTTTGACTTGAAACTTGCAGGGTATTAACGGCTGCCCCAGAGATGTAAATTATGCTATTTAGATGTTGAAAAGTTAATTGGTTCTGTAGATATGCTGTCACAAAGTTTTGATTTCCCCTTTGAATAACACTGCAATGCCCAAAGTGACTTTCAGCTCCCATATCTTGAAAACGAAGCAAGACACAGATGTTTTGCTACCTGCAGCTTAGTTCATCTTTAGGTGCCACATAAACAAGTATGGAAGTCACCGATTGCACTACAGATAATTGTTTTCCTACTTGTTATGATTACAGAGATATTGGTAAAAACATTTCACAAGGGTTACTTTGGGATGCTATGGCACTGCAGTATGGCTCCATACTAATGTGTAAGTGGGAGAGCTCACGCTCCCACACATGCCTATTGTTATGCACAATGGGCAACTTGGGGCCTAGTGTCCCACCAACACATACCACTTACTAGTTATATTAGTTTTTTAAAAGTAAGCAAATTCATTGCAAACAATTGTTAATGCATCAGTTAGGGTTAAAGTGATGAAAGTGGGAAAATTAGATATTAGGGTTCAGATCCTAACCCCCACCACCCTACTCCTTGTCCTTCACTGACCAACAGACACCAGGGTGTGCCATGGGTCATGAACCTAACTCTCACCCATTCTCCTTTACTTTAGCATGTCAATCTGTTTACACAAGGAATGGGGTGAGAGTTGGGCCTGACAACCCATGGCACACCCCGGCATCTGTTGATCTGTGGAGGATGGGATGGTGGGGGGTTGGGCTCAATCCTAACATATCATTTCCTCACTTTGTAACTTTAACCCTAACTGACGTATTAATGAAGTTTCTTACAGTGAATACATACATATATATATATATAAATATATATTTATTTGTAACTATTACATAAAAAATCACAGTAACCCATTTTCTAAGCACAATAATACCCTTGGGTTGGTGGAATGGGATACACTGGATCTTCCATGAGCCATAAGCCCTCCCCCATGGTGCTGGGCCTCATTAAACCCTGTGTTTCCTGGTATACCCTACACCACCCACTCTGTCAGGTATTATTGCCTACATATATTCATTTGCAAAACTGCATTTATGCCCCAGTTATGGTTTAGCTTACTACCACAAAAGTAGAGAAATGAGGATTTAGCTTTTCCAACCCTAATCCCCCAAACAGCCAAAGGAAAAAGCCACACAAACAACCACAGATAGCCATCATCTGGTAAGACAAACAACATACTACTGTTTCCAGATTGATACAAATGCAGTAGTACTGATGTGCTACCTTCATGAATTTGTATCTGTGGTATGCACACAAGACATACTCACTTGCTTCTGGCTGCTGACAGAAATCCATGATATACTCAGATGACAGCATTACTTATGTCTGCAGAAGCACAATCCCCTGGAGCCACAGATACAAATCCATGATACCCAACTTGCAAGAGTTCTTTTGTTTTCAAAGTGCAGCCCACTTTAATAACGCTTCTACAGCACAGGTACTCAAGCACACTGTATGGCATACACACAGTTCTTCCTGCAGAAGCATAAGCCCCTACTTATCATTCTCAGCAAAAAAAAAAATTTTATAAACCTGAAAATGATTAACATGTTTTTCATGAAACCTTCAAAAGGCATTACCTTGGCACAGGCCCATTCTACCAAAAAGTTTTAGAAAAATCCATTACTGTCTAGGCTGAAGGTGAGCGGAAGAATATATGTTAAAAAGCCTAAAATTTCTAATATTTTCTGTAAATACAGCACATCCAGATCTCATAAAGTAAACATGCTACCATCCACAACTACCTACATTTTGTGAACTTTTCTCCTAGAAAATGCATGCCAAATTTGGAGCACATCTGTCAAGCATTCCAAAAGTTATTAAGGTTCAAAGTTGGGAGGATTAACACTAAGCACTCCTCTCAACCCTAACTATATTGGTGTGCTACTACTCCAGTTTAATATATAAGAAGAATAAAGGATAGGAAAATGTATGTTATGGATTTATTTTACGCATCCAAGGTGTGTGATGACCCATAAACGTTGAGGCGAAGCTCGAGAGGTTTATAAAGTCACACACCAAGCGTGTAAAAATCCATTAACACACATTGCCTATCCTTTATTATAATTACTGGTGCAGACAGTCAATGCTGCAGAAAGAGAGTCCCTATGCTACACACACACACACACACACACACACTCTCTCTCTCTCTCTGCAGGTTGAAACACTATCTGCAGATTGAACATTTTGTGTATAGATTTTCTTTTAACTTAGAGTGCTCAATCCCCATCATGATCATTCTTAAGTAGCACTACTGGTAGTCAGCCATGACACTCGCCCAACTCACAATATGTCCTGAAGCTGAGGAACAGCAGGATCAACCATATATGAGTTTTTTTAATGTAACAGTAGTAACAACCAGTTAAATATATAAAAGAGAGGTATGTACTAGTGGGTCGCCCTCTAGTTCTATGTCCCCAATTGATGAATGGAGATAGCATGAGTAGAGATGGATCCATCATGTTTCTTTAGCTGTTTGGACTGCCCACATGCAGACTAACAGGCAATCAGCTGGTGCTGTTGGAGTGATTGTCATTACTGCTCAAAGAAACTTTTCAGAGCGGTAATAACCCGTTTTCAGGTTGTTACAGTGTTTACAGAGCCTTGTAAACCGTTAGATACAGGTGGTCCTCAGTAATTATAAGTAATTGTAGACAAGACACAAAGTCATAATATCTTAATTCAAAGTCAAGCTATAGAAAACTATTCTCAAAAACTATGCTCAGATTATAGGCAATCATAGATACAAAAAAATAACTGAAGATTCTATCTGCATCTGTTTTCTTTCATTTACCAAATTGAGAATGGATTTGATTTCTCTATTTAGTGTAACTTGATTGCATGGTTTTCCAGACATTTGTGCATTTTCACCAATAATGGCAGTTCTGTCAATTAATCTTGGGCAAACTATTGATGGAGTCATCATGGACAAATATCTGTGACAAAGCAAGGTGTCAATGAATGCCATGGACAACCATATTTGTCCATGGATGGCTGGGCAGGGCACTACACACCAGTGAGCCTGACATGAGTCCTGGCCAAGGTTCTGGAAGTTATCAGGGATAGAAAATTGGAGCACTTGGTTGAGGCCAAGGTCCCTGCCTCTCTCAGCATGGCTTAATGAGGGACAAAAGTTCCAAACCAATCTGATCGCTTTCTTCAACTGTATGATCAGTGAAGTAGTCATGGGAAGGACCGTGGATATAGACTGTCTGGACTTCAGAACAGTGTTGATACTCTGATTCATGGCAAGCTTCTGGGCAATTTACTCTACTCTGGTACACATGAGACATACTGAAGGTGGAGTGTTAAATGGCTTGAGAGTGGAAAGTAGAGTATGGTGGTAGATAGGCACTACTATGATTGGTGAAGCAAACTCAAGGATTGGTGATGGGGCCACTGCTTTTAAAAATTCTGCATGAATGATCTGGATGCAAAGTTCTACAGCAGGCTGATTAAATTTGCTGGTGGCACTAAGATGGCAGGTGGTAGACTCTCTTGACAACAGGTGCAAAACAGAAGGATCTTAAAAGATGAGTGATGGGTCAAACTCCTCGAGCCTCCAGTTCCAGGAGGTTGAATGTCAGGTGCTATACTGGGGAGGTGGTAGGACCTACACAATATGTGGGGACTCCTCTTGAAGCAACATAGAATGAAGTGGACTGTGTGTCATAGTAGATAGGGGCTAAAGCAGGATAGTGTGTAGCTGCTGTCAAGAGGGTTGGCAGAATGCTCTGGAACATCAAGAAAGGGGGCCATCAGAGCAGGGAAAGTAGTCCTGCTACATTACAAGAGTTGGCCATCCCTACCATGAACATTGCATCTAGTTCTGGGCTTCTCAATGCAAAAATGACATTGAACCAGTCAAGAGGGGAAGTGCAGGGCAACCAAATGATCAGGGATATTTGGTGCAAGAGCTATGAGGAGAGACTGGAGGTATTTAACATGTACAAACCCATGAGAAGGCAGCTCAGTGAGGGCATGACCTCAGTCTTCTGGTTACTCAAGGCTATTAAAATATTAAACAGAGATGTTTGATCAGGTGCCCTCTAGCAGAATGCAGGGGTGTGCCCTAAAGTTAAGAGGTGAAAGACAAGATGAATATTAGGAGGCCCTTTTCTGCAAGATGGTGGCAAACCTGAAGAATAGTCTACCAGTGGAGATAATGGATATTAAGGCAGTATAAGCCTTTTGGTAAGCCTGGACAAACTTCTGCTAACAAGGTAGTCAATGGGTGCCTTTCATATTAGAGTTGGTATGGAAGCTTTGTGAATTAATATGTTTACATAGAATAATATTTTCATCCCTGCTTATGAAGCAGGGGTATGAACATGATGGACCCGTTGTCCCTTTCATACCATAAATTACTATATGTTATTAAGTACGAGGTAGAACAGGGTGAGAGGTGTATAAAAAGATGCAACAGATTTCTTCAAAACATTGGTTGCATGTCCACAAACACGAGGTTGCATTAGCTTTTATTTTCAGAGATAGTGTGGCACCTATCAGCTGGGTAGTAAGTAGAAATTGAATTTGGATGTCTTTTCAAGTCAAATGAAATTGGATATGTTTCACATCCTTGTCTCCAGCCACTGTAAAGATAAACGAATATGAATGTTTACTATTATTTTCTAAGTAATGTACAGTATGTTCCTAAGAGGAATGACATTAATAACACTGGAAACAATTTTCTGTTTATTCTCAATCCAGTGCAGCATAGTCAGGTACAGTGTGATGTTTGTTATATTGCCACCTGAACTTATTTTTAGCATGATTCTTGTTTTCACATTGTTACTATTTTCTGTCTGTCTTTCCAGGATATTGTTGTAAATCAACTTTTGTCTTGGTAAACTCATCCTGTATACAAACTTTGAAAATAATAATAATAATAATAATAATAATAATAATAATAATAACCTCGCTTCAAGTGACCATTGACTCTATATGATGAAAAGTCATTATTGTCATGTTCACTCAGTCCTAGGCATCTTTTGGCAGTAAGTACGGATTGTGTCAAACTATGCATCAACATATATCAGAAATACTGCCAATTAGTAAAAGTACAGAGAATTCTAATCTTATGTCATTCATGATGTGAACTAATGATTGAAGTCAGGATTATCAAAAGAAAAGACTGCTGTGTTTTCTATTGCACTACCTGGAACTGCAAAATAAATGTTCCATAGCTCTATTCAAAGGGCTACTCACCTCCAAGATGACTTAATATTTTAAAAAGCAAAAACTTTAATGCACATGTGCATAACTCCTAGTTGTGCTACACATGTGGAACATTCTTAATTTTTCCATGGGACCAATACATTTGTTACAAAAGAGTATTTGCCTTATAGGATGCACTGATTGCATTTCAATCAGGAGGTACTGTAGAAATCAAACATGCAGAGGTACAGTATCAAAACAGATCAACTCATGAGCTAGGAAGCTGTTTATATGAATCTGGTTCTGTTCTCATTACTTCTGAACAAGTTACTATCTGCACCTGCACTGTGCTACATTGAATTGCCAGATCCTACCAAGATCACTGTCAGACCATTTTCCATGGGCTAATAAGAAAGTTGCAGTGACAACTAGGACAACAAAGAAGTGACAAGGGTCAGGTTCCTGCTATTAGTCAAGTACAGCTTACAAGGAATCTAAGCATGATATCCTTTTGATTGTTTATCAATAAGAAACCCTGTTTCACTTCTACCCATCAATTGATTCCCCATGGCTTCTATAGCTCTTCCATGACTTCCAAGGAATATATCATGGAAAAAAATCTTGGAAACTATGGAGTATTCAAACACATTTTCTCGGGATTCCATGAAAATGATGATGGACTTGACAAGGTCTTCCATTTTCCCTATCAGTGCTTTCTTTGAACAGGTGCACAGAAATCATGGAACTATTTAAAATAGCATGGAATTCCATAGAAACATAGAATCTGATGGCAAGGGAGACTAAAGATCAATCATATCTGCCCTTACTATACTACCTAATACTGTGAACCATTGTACTGGTTGGTTGTCTCCCTCTTCCCCGTTCCTCAATCCTGTGCCCCTCCCCAGGACTCTGAGTCACCTCACCCACTCCCAGCTGTATTTAAATCCATTTGGGTAGTTGCCCTCCAACACTTCCACCAACATTCTGTTTCATGGCTCCACCACCAGTCTCTCAATGAAGTGAAACTTCCTCACATCTCATGAACTTGAAGTGAAACTTCCTCACATCTTTCTTGGACTTGCCCTCCAAACATCAGTTATGTCCCTAGTAACTATAACCTTATTTCTTACAAATGGGTTCTCGCTATTCACCCTGTTTATACCCCTAAGTAACTTACATGTTTCTATCTTGTCCCCTGTGTAGTACCTGGCCTCAGTGAGCACATATATAGGTCCACCAGCTGATCCTCATAGGATCAATCTTGCTGGCACTTAATCATTTTGATGACCCTTGACTGCACTAACTCCAATCTGTCTATGTTTCTCCTCTGGCTAGGGCTCCTGAAATAAACACTGTACTCTAGATGAGTGCTGTACAGGGACAGAATCAATTCACTTCTGCTAGCAAAACCTCACCCTATATGCTCCAGCATCTGTGATGCCTTACTATATGCTTTGTTACAGTGACTCATTTGCTTGAGAGAGTCAATGATGATAATGACCGACCCTCTCCTTTGTTGTAGTGGGCAGCCTAATCCCTCCCATTCAGTATTCCATGCATGGATTCTGCCTCTCTTAGTCAGCAGTGTGTGTGTAAAACCTTACCATTGTTGGTGTTGAGTTTCCGCTGCCAGACCCTAGAGCACCTCTTTAATTTCTTTAGGTCCATCTTAAGCTCTCCGCACCTACCATATAATCTACCCTGCAACAAGAGTAGCTTTGTGTCATCAGCAAAGAGACAGATCTTGCCTAACTTTTGCTGCCGCCTATGTTTTAACATGTGTAGTAACAAATCAAAGTCCTTGCTGAAATCAAAGTAGATCAAATCTACCACATGACCTCTGTATATGGAAAGGTACTGTATATCTTTCCATGCTATTATGGAAATAAACTACTGTGTTAGTTATCAGTTATTACTACAGAAATGGACTGTAGATAATTTAAAGGATAGAGTGTAAACAGATTTAAAATGTAGTATTAAAGACATGAGTAACTATGACTCACAAAAACAAAGGTATGCAGTTTTAACAGTATGGGATTTCATATTTATAGGAGATTGTCAAAGTGCTATTCATACTGTTTGAGAAGTAGCCCTGCCCTGTTTTCAGTGATAATCTGAAATATCAAACAGTTGTGCAGAAAACCACACACTCTAATTTGGTAAATAAAGACATATAAAGGGATGAAAGAGTACATCTTGTCTCTTCTGTTGTATATCATTTGTAGAAAAAAGTACTATGTTTGGCTGTTCTAATTTTTGAAGACACAGTTTGTGATATAAAGAAATACAAAATTACACACTGTTTGATTTTATCATAGTGTTGTCTTTATGGTTTACACCAAAGTTGTCCTGATCATGACACAAATGTAAAAGCTTTGATAAATATTTTTAACCTCGTAGTGCTAATATGTATAATATATAAGCACTTGCCATATCAACTGACTGTGACAACACAGATGGATCAATAGTGAGATTAGTTGTTTTAAGGCAAATGCTTTTGAATACAGCAGTTTGTGTAAAAGTAATAAAAGGCTAGTCATAAAGGGACGCTACTAAAATGCTTCAAAATAAATGTTAATACACTTGATATATACTGGTTTAAAACTTGGTAGAAAAATACTCTTTAAGTGTTTTTTAATTCATTATACTTTATTACTTACTGTGAGCACCTCATTCAACCACACACAGTACATGAAAACCCACTTTCTCCGCCCTTTGAGCTACCAAGGGAAATTAGGACACTTAAAAGATCAAGTAGCAAACTGTTAGTGATAGCTTTTTTGTTCTCATAATAATACATTTGAATCCTGAGCGAGCTGTCCTTTCTTGTCACATAACAAGGATAATAATGTACTCATGGTGTAGACAGATAGCTTTAGTTTGGGCTTCAGTTGCTTATGAAAACAGTCCATTTCTTTGTTTGGTTCAATGACAGCAGCAATTTCTGTTGACATAGATCTTTATAGCCTGCCATAACTGAAATGGGCCCTCCAGTGTAAAAGTTATCTAAATTAATTGCAGTCTAGGGTTTACTCTAAAATACCACTTTTATCAATCAAAATCCAATACAAAGGTGAAAGATAAAATGCCATTAATGACTTCTTATGTGATACTGAATCCCCCTTCTACCAAGAACTCATGAATTTGCACAGAGTCATGCTGAGACTAAAATCCAGCACAATAAAAATTATACAAAAGGCAGTCAAACTTCTTCTGAAGATCTAACAGGATATGAATTGTTATTTATTTGACAAGATTCATGGACATTCTTTCCCATCCCTAGATTTTCCAGTGGATTATATGACATTTGCCACTGAGCATGGAAACTAACCTTTGAAACAATGAAGTATTCACACAGATGTGCGCCCTTGAAATCAAAATTAAATTGTTAAGTATTCCTTAATTTGCATAACTCACATTTGCTTTCTGAAAATTTCATAAGCAGATGTCAGTAGCTACAAATAGGTTACTTACACAAAATATTAAAACACCTATATTTTTTTTAAATGCATTAAAGATTCTATACCACTTCATAAAAAGCATAAAGAAATTTCTCTGGTGTCCTTGCTAAATTTCCTTCTTTCACAAAATCAATCAATACATAAACAAACATAAAAGCAACATACCAAGAACAGCTTAATCAGGTTCAGTTTTATTTGTTTTCTATCTGAATCTCTCCTCAAAGTGACTGAAAACAGACAATTGCCTAGCGCTCCTTTCACAGCCAACCAAAACAAATAAATCTTCAACATCTGGTAACTGATTAGCAGGACATAGTAGTGTCCACTTGACTCCGAGATTACAATAAAAACTGTTCTTAGTTAGCCTTTTTCCATAGTTAGCCTTTTTTGAAAGCGTGTTGCTATTTTTAGAGATGCCCAAACATGGCACAGCAGTATTTAAATGAGCAAAATGTCATCATACAGATGTGGTAACATACCCGAGTCATATTTTCATACTTATTCCAAGAATGGCATGGGTTGCCCTTGAAAATGGGCAGGATGTTCTTAGGGATCTGCTGGTAAACACATTTTAAATAAAAAAATAAATACAAATTTCATAGGATAAGTAAAAATTTGCATTATGACTGGGAGACAATTGCATCACAATTGTGCTGTATAATGCATTGGGTAATAGTTTTCTCAAACAAGCAATTATTGTATCCAGTGGTGGATCCAGGAATTGAGAGGAGGGAGCTGCACTTGGTAATGAAAACAAACCTCTGTAGGGGGTCTGGGGCATCCCCACCCAGAAAATTTTGAAAATGTAAGGTGTGAAATGGTGCATTTGGTGAATTTTATGCCCAGTTTCAGGGGCAAAGTATTTACTACCCCACCACTCAAAATCTCCTAGTTCCCTTTCCATCACAAAGCAGCTGCAAACAGTATTGGTCAGGGGCTAGACTGGTTTACCTGTACTACATTATGAGGACGTGTGGGCTGTTGATGTTGAAAAAGGAAGGCTGTGGTGTGGTGTCCATGGGTAATGGAAGGTGTTTCCTGACCAGAAGAGGAACTGACAGAAGGATGACCTGTACTCCACTGAAGGAGGAGACATAAACAGAATTGAAAAACACAAGTAAAGCAGACTGTATTGAACCCTCTACAAATAACTGAGAATGCATGCTCAATTCAAGCAAACCTTTTAAGTGTCCACATTTTATAAATCCTAGATTTTACCAAAAACATTTCCCTGTTCCTCATAAAATTGTTTTTTTTTTCCCTGTGACTGATCAGTGGGCATTGTGAGTGCAAAATAGGGAGGCAGTATAGCACAGTGGTTTAAGGCTCTGAGCTGCAAATCTGGAGACCTGGGTTTGAATCCCACAGCCCTCACTTGCATACTATGTGACCTTGAGCAAGTTACTTAATTTCCTTGTGCTCTCAGGTTGCACCTGTAAACAAGCTTTCAGCTTAGTGTGTCTCACCTGGTTAGGCAATTGGAAAAAAAATAATTCCACACATCTAGAGTTCAGATTTGTTTTTCTTCACAAAATGCTTTGTACACTAAGCCCCTTACTTACCTCTATTATTTTCCTGAGTGGATATCACCAATGTTTAAGATGTGTCCCTGATTTGGTCCTTTGTCCCTGATTTAAGAGGCAGGAGGTCAAGAGGTATATCTTTGCCTTGTATTTGGAAGCCAGATATCTCTAAAGGGAGTTAACTGAATCCCTATCTTTGCAATAGTATTGCATGACAGATGCTCCTGTGTTTGCACTACTCTAAAGCACTTTGAGTCACAATACTGTGTGGAAAGATGATTTATAAACCAATGCCCATTCCAAATATAAGGCAAACTCTTTCATAATAAAGACATACCTCTCAACCACAGCCTGTTCTTGGAGACCATTCTAATACAAATGATCAACTGTATTAGCATATAAATGAAGTTAAAAAGCAAGTGCTTAGTAAAGATAAACATTTTAAACAATGAAGGTCTGGGGCATTTAGATAGCTCTGCAATTCAATTTATTTATTTTACCAGGAAAATAATTAGGATTATAGGAGTACAGAGCCTTAGTACTATGTAAAATACTGAGAGCTATAGGACAGATGGTTATTGAAATAAAAATAAAGACAGATGTTGCTCAAATGAGATGCTAAATCCAGGTTTAAAATTACTGTAGGCTTATTATCAATGCCTAACCAGTTTTAACCTTCCAAATAATTTAAAATGTACTTATATAACAATACATCCCTGGCTTTGGCTAACAAAGGGTATGTGAAGCTTCATCTTACTTTGCCATGTTAAGCAACAGGAACATCAGGTAGACCTTACAGTGTAAACACCCAGAAATAAATGACAGGTACAATGTCAAGCCATTATTCTCAAGGGGACTGAGTGGTGGCCCATTCTGTCGCACAGGCAGCACAGCATAGAGAGCATCAACTTTGCATAATGGATAGGAGTAGAAAGTATTCTATGGCAGATAAGCACAATGAACCCCACAAACTTGTCAGCATCCAAGAACAGATGGTGCCTTGGTACAAGACTGCAGTAAATGTGCTATATAGGAGGAAGTATTATAGTGGTTTAAGGCTCTGAGCTGCAAATCTGGAGACCTGCGTTTAAATCTCACAGCCCCCACTTGCATACTGTGGGACCCTGAGCAAGTCACTTAACTTCCTTGTGCTCCCTGGTCACACCTGTAAACAAGTTTTCAGCATAGTGAGTCTCTCCTGGTTAAAAAAGGATAACATCTTTTGCAGTTCTCTACAAGCTGGAGGTGAGAAAGACTGAAATGAAATGTTAAAAGCATTATAACAACACTCTCAATCGCTGGCACTTCATTTTGTGAGTGCACCCCACAAAAGTTACCATACTGACAGAGATCATATTATGTGATCTCTGTCAGTATGGAAACTTTCATGGGTGCAAATCAGTCAAACTACAGAACCATTAACATTTATTCCTTCTACTCTACTGTAACACATAGTGTGACTGCAATATAAAACTGGTGGCAAGGTTACCTGTTCACAGTCTTTCTGGCATGATAAATCATGGCAGGTTACTGAATTAATTGTCTAACTTACCAGTACCTGCTCTCTTGTAGCAGCACTCTGAATCCAATCTGGCAACAGGACTCCATACAAATGGAAACAGCAGCAATCAGAGGCAGTCAAGGAATGGGACAGTGGCACTATTCAGATGGAGTTGAGCGGAACTTAAAGCAAGTTAGCAAGGCAGCAGTATCTATGGACTGAGCAGTCCCTGAGGCAATCTTATACACCTCAGGGCTGCTGGCATGCTGGCAGGAAATAAAAGAAAACATTCAGGCCAGACAGTAAGGATTGGTCCTGCCTCCAGTGTCAACACTGTGTGCACATGACACACATGAGTGGAGTGCTGGCCCAGTCTCAGGAGGGTTGTAAATTTTGAGCTCTGGTCAGCTCAGGCTGAGACTGACTGTCACCAGCACTGACCCTGCTATATATCCTTGCTGGTTTTACAACATGCAGCTGCTGGTATGTGCCTTCCCTGCATAACTGTCTGTTGCTTGACTTTGAATTATATGGGGAAGATTAGAAGACACATACCAGCTTCAACTTCAAATGAAGGTAGTTTGCAGCTAATCACAGGGTGCCATGTGCCCTGCTCATCAAAGGGTTGGTGTGCATACGTGCACCAATGCATGGATCTGCCACTGGTATCACAATTCCTAAAGATGCTGGGCTCCAAGGTACAAAGTCATAATAGGATCATTCCAATGTCAGATCAATGGTATTTCAACTTTGAACTCTCTAAAAGGTGCATGCACACAGTTGTTTTCAAATGGTGCCCAGAACTTCCCAATCACAGTGGCTGATTTGCTTGTTCCAGTGGCTGTTTCTAGTGATGGTTGTTGTTGCCATGGAGCCATCATAATGTCTGAGGAGAATGAAACCGTATGTGCCATGACAGTGAGTAAAATTTAAAACAAAAGGTAGCCACAGAAAGATTCCCATGTCTTACAAAACAAGAGTATCTGTCTGTTACAAGGTGTCATAAACCTCTTGATCTCTGATCTCAAAGTTTATGATGTCATGGAAAGCAAGTCATTGGTAGCATGAATGAATGATTGTTGTGGATGATGTACTGGATCTAGCAATGTTGATGGAGTCTGTGGATGGTGTTACTGTGTGCAGGACTGTGCTGTATGATCATCACAAACAGAAATATATAGTTGCAGACTGTGATACAATTATGGTTCTATTTGTAATTGTTATTTATGTGAAAGCATTGCACATAAATAGATCAGTACAGAGCAGCAAGATGGTTATTGTCAATACAACATATACATGATCAGGATGTACTGTAGGTCATATCACACATTGATGTACTGTATGTTTACATATCACATGTCATATGTGTATTGTCATGTGTGGTCTAGCATTGGTACTTCTCATATGCACAGCCTGTTGTGACATGAACCTCCCATGTATGTTAATACATGGCACATACTATACTGGTTATGTAAATGTACAGCACCAGCAGCTGCATGAGGATGGTGTAGATAAGGATGATACACAGGTACTGCCTATGGAGATGGTTGATGATGAGAATGAGGATTATTGCAGACGAGCACACACATATAGGGTGTTCACACTGCATCTGCAATAGACAAAGGAGGGGAGGAGGAAAAACTGGTTGTTGACACAGAGAGTCAGATATAATGCAGATCATGCTTAGGACGTGTGCATAACCCAGGTCATGATGTCTTCCTGCATGTAGCTCTCACAATCTTGTGGGACAGGAATATGCAGGCCCTCTCACCTCAGTAGAACACACGCTGTGCAGGCCACATATTGTCCAGATTCACAAGCCAGTGGTACACAGTGATATAAAAGGGTGATGCCTGTAAACAGTCCATGTGACCCTTAGTTCCTACCCAGTAATCAAATATAAAATAAATAAAATATCCACACCCCACTCAGACTTCCATTCCACATGTCCACCCTCACCCAACACATGATGTACTGTAGGAAATGCACAATGGAGGACACACTGGAGACATCACAAATTACCTCCTGTGAAACTGGAATAAAGGCAGCAGAAGTCTGCCTTCTTCCAGCTCCCAAGGTGTTAAATAAGTTGTAAGAAAAGTTTGCAGGCTGAGTGTGGAGCAACAGGAGCAGGAATGCTAAGCTCATGAGCATCATATTTGGTACTCTGCACTCCTGGAAGCAAACACTATGGAGATGGAGCAACGGAACACCTTATGTTATACTGCAGCTCACACGTGCAGACCACCATTTCTGGCAATGTGTGTTTGTGTGTGTGTGTGTGTGTGTGTGTGATTTATCAGTATTAACTTATGATGCAACTATCTATTTCTCCTTCTATCTCTTGTGTTTTCTTTAGCTGTAATCTCTTCTATTTGGGGGGGCTACTTGGCTGCTTTTAGTATATACCTGCCACATGACTTAGATCAACTTCTTTAGTAGTCTAACATTTATGTCAAAATTATGATGCAAATAGTTGACCCAAGTATTGAAAATGTGTTTATGTAATTTTCTGACACAAATTATGGCTTGTGCCATAAATTGTGCTTTAAATGCAGCTGCAGATGCAGTAAATAGTGACACAACCATGTTTGCTCTAGCCTTTTATGAAGATACAGCTGCTATCTGCATCATAATAGGGTCTATTCTCATAGGTTCATGCTGCATGTACCCATTTGCCACTAGCAGTTATGTGCAAAAATATATGACCAATGCATGTGCACATGAGTCACGGAAAGTGCATAGCACTGTGTGTGGAGGCACCGACGGACCAGCAGCACACAAGCACAGCACATGTGAAACATAGAAACAAAGAAACATAGACTTTGATGGCAGATAAGGATCGCTTGGCCCATCTAGTCTGCCCATTTCCTACCTACAGGATAGGCCGTAGATCCTAGATAACCAACAGTCTATTTCTTCCTACCCCCACTAGAATTGCCTTATGTCTGTCCCATGCATTCTAGAATTCTCCCACAGTTTTAGACCCCACAACCTCCTCAGGAAGGCTGTTCCATGCATCCACTACCCTCTCTGTGGAAATAACTTCCTCACATTGCCCCTGAACTGTCCCCCATCTTTAAATTGTGTCCCCTTGTTCTTTTACGTCTCTTTTTCTGAAAGATGCTACCTCTTGGACTTTGTTGATTCCACTGAGGTACTTAAAAGTTTCGATTATGTCCCCTTCTCCTTCTTTCCTCAAAGGTATACATATTAAGCTCCTTTAGTCTCTTCTCATCGGCTTCTCTTGCAGATCCTGCACCATTTTAGTTGCCCTCCTCTGGACTGCCTCTATCCTATGTTCTTGCAGAGATGGGGTCTCCAGAACTGGGCATGATACTCAGATGGGGTCTCACCAACTGTCTGTACAGAGGGATAACAACTTCCTGTTTTCTGCTGCTGATGCCTCTCCTTATGCATCCCAGTATACCCCAGCCCTCCCTACTGCCTTCTCACATTGCTTGATAACCTTAAGGTCATCTGATATGATTACCCCCAGGTCCCTTTCTTTTTTGTTGTTGTTACTACCTCCCCCCATTGTGTATTCTTCCCTGGTTCTTGTTTCCAAGGTGCATTATTTTGCACTTCTTTGCATTGAATCCTAGCTGCCATACTTCTGACCATTCCTCCAACCTTGCCAAGTCCCTTCTCATCCTTTCCACGCCTCCTTGTGTATCAACCCTGTTGCAGATCTTTGTGTCATCTACAAAGAGGCATACTTTTCCTTCCAGTCCCTCTGCAATGTCACTTATGGAGACATTAAAAGGACTGGACCGAATACTGAACCCTGCGGTACCCCACTAGTAACCCTCTTCTTCAGAGTGGACTACATTTACAATTACCTTCTGTGTCCTGTTGTCCAACCAATGTTTACTCAGACTACCACCCTGGGACCCACTCCCAGGCTGGTTAATTTGACTATTAATCCTTTGTGTGGGACTGTGTCAAATGCCTTGCTAAAGTCTAGGTAGGCCATGTCCACAACCCTCCCTGGTCTACTACCCATAATCAGCCTCCTCTAATCTCATGCTGTGTCCTCTTGTCCTGCTATTTTTCTTATATTGAAACATGTTAGACTCTTTCACCTTGTTAATGCCTTAAGGTGTTTGAATGTTTCAATCATTATCACCTCTCTCTCCCTTTGCTCTAAGGTATCATGTTGTGTTCCATTAATCTGTCCTCATATGTTTTCTGATGAAGTCCCTGCACCATTTTGGTTGCCTTTCTCTGACTGCCTCCATTTTGTTAAAGTCCTTTGCAGGTGTGGCCTTACTCCAGATGGGGCCCTAACCAGTGTCTTGTAAAGAGGGATTATTATCTCCTTCTACGACTCATGATACCCCTACTAATACACCCCAACATCACTGTAGCCTTACTACTACTGCTTCAGTGGTCTGTTTGGATGATATCAGGTCATTTGCAATGATGATGCCCAAGTCTCTTTCTTCCCTTGTGATTGCCAGCAAGTCCCTTCCAACCTATAGGTGGCTTCAGGCTTCTCTTCCCTATGTGCAAGATCATGTACTTTTGCATTAAACCCCAGTTGCCACTGTTCAGACAATGTTGCCAGTTTTCCAGATCTCTTCTCATTCTGCCCACCCCATCTGGATCATCTACTCTGTTGCAGATCTTGGTGTCATCTGCAAAACAGGCAAACCTTACCCTCCAGTCCATCTGCAATGTCACTGATGAAGATATTGAAGAGGACTGGATCCAGGCCTGATCCCTGAGGTGCCCACTTATGATTTGCATCTCTTCTGATTGTATACCGTTTACCACCACTCTCTGTTTTCTGCCTGCCAACTAGTTTGCCACCCAGTTGACTGACCTCTCACCCACCCGAGCCTCCCCAACTTATTAATCAGTCTTTTATATGGAACATTACTGAAATCTTTGCTGAAGTCAAGGTAGGTAATACCAACTGCACCCTTGGTCCACCACTCTGGTTACCCAGTCAAAGAAATCTATGAGATTAGTTTGACAGGACCTTCCTGTTGTAAACCCACACTGTCTTGGATCCTGTACTCCTATGGATACCAGGTGTTGCACTGTCCTTTCCTTAAGGAGTGCCTACATAAACTGCCCATTACGGAGGTAAAACTGACTGGTCTGTATTTCCCTGTCTCCTCCCTGCTGCCACTTTTTGAGAGTGGGATCACATGAGCCCTTCTCCAGTCTTCTGGGACCTCTCTTGTGCTCAGAAACTCACTAAACAGTTCTGCTAATGGCTCCGCTAGTTCTACCATAAGCTCCCTTTAGTACCTTTGAATGTATGCCATCAGTTCCTATTGCCTTGTCCACCCTGAGCTTAGCGAGTCTCTTTGTAGGACTCTTTTTTTTGAAGGGACTTGTGCACACCTCCTCCTTCCTGTGCCCATTGTGCAGAGCTGTGGGTCCTGCTCCTACCTTCTCCTCAGTAAATACTGAGCAGACATATCTATTTAGGATAGATCTTTTCCTTGGTCCTCCTCCACACAATCCTCCTTATCCCCTTGATCTTAGCAATACTCCTCTGGACTTTCTCCTTTCACTAATGTATCTATAGAAAGTCTTGTCCCCTTCTTGTACTATTCGTGCTAGTGTTTCCTTGGTTTGGGCCTTTGCCCTTACTGTCTTCCTGCTTCCCTTAGGAAAGTTTGGTATGCCTCCCAATCTTCGTCACTGCATTACCTTATATTTTATGAAGGCCAACCTTTGGTTCTGATCCTTTCTGCTACTGATTTTGAGAACCAAAGTGGTTTCCTCCTTCTTTGCTCTTGCTTTTCTCCCTAACAGAATGGGATGTTGCTTCATGTATTGCATCCTTAATGCTTGCTCACTTTGCCTATACCCCTTCACCTGTATTTATTCTTGCCAGGGCTAGATTAATTCTGTTAGCCATCTTATCAAAGTCAGTTCCTCTGAAGTTCCATATTTTGTCTTTGGAATGGGATAATTTAGTTCTAGTGGCCAAATTGAACCATACCATGTGATGGTCACTGGCCCCATGTGACCTTCTACCTGAGATCTGTGATCCTTTCCTCATTAGTCAGTACTAGATCCAGGATAGCCCTGTCTCTTGTGGGTTGCTGTACCAGTTGTTTGAGGCCCTCCCTGCAGGGAATCCACTATGTGTCTAGTTCTGTGGGTGTTCCTGCTGGTGTTGACCAGTCTGTGTCTGGCATGTTGAAGTCTCCCATTATTAGAACTCTCCTTTAGCTGTCATGTTTTGTAATCTTCTAACAGTAATGTGTCTATGTAGTCCACCTGGTCTGGAGGCCTGTAGACAACCCCAGTTCATATGACTGTCCCATTTCCTGTTTCCAGGGTGACCCACAGTTCTTCTGGCTCCTTATGTGTATTCTGAATTTCTGCAGCTTTGATATTTTCATTGACATTAAGGGCCACTCAATCCCCATCTTTGCACCTCTGTGTCTTCTGAACAATACATACAGTCACAGCCAAAGACATGACCAGATATTTCTGAAATTTCTGTGGTATTTAGAGAAATCTCCTGCATTTTGCATTTCCACAGTAGGGGCAGCAGAGAGAAACTCTTTAGAAATTGTGTGAAATATCTGGAAATAGCTAGCCATGTCTGTGGCTTACTACTGTAGCTGGGTACTAAAGTCTCCCAAATGTGGTTACTGGTAAACCATGTCTCACTAATGGCTACTATGTCCAGTTTAGCTTATGTCATTGCACAGCACAGTCACAGAACTCACCCAGCAAAACCATACAAAACTGTGTCCATACAATAAGGTAGCTAAAATGCAGTTCTACTGGTAGCAAGAAATCAAGAGCTCCTCGATTCAGAGGGAGCCCAATTGATTGATGTTTCATCAATAGGGCTTTGTCAGCATAAGCACTCTATTGGTTCACATTATTTATAAAATCCATAGTCATTTAAAGACTATGGATTTTTGTTTAAATAATATGAACCAATACTGGGTGCAATGTTTTGGCAAGTCTTATCGGGTGAAAAGGCAGTCTTTGGTCTCCTCTAGTTGAGGAGCTCTCAATTTCTTGCTACCAGTAAAACTGCATTTTGAAGCAACCTTATTGTGTCTACATCAGTTTTTATGGTTTTCATTGGGTGAGTTCCATGACAGTGCTGTGCCTAGACTGTCTGTTTCACGCTTAACCATTTCACTGCAGGCAGCTTTTTCTTTGAATCTAGCCTCTGTCATTGTAGGTAGCACACTCGCCTCTGAGGCCGGAGATCAAAGGGCTGTGGGTTCAGTTCCCACATCTGGCATTGGGTTAATATCCCAATACTGACACTGTAGTGCAGCATGATAGGGTGCTGCACTCTGAGGTGCTGTCTTTCGGATGAGACGTTAAACCGAGGTCCCACCTGACTGGATTGGTGGTAGTGCAGGTGGATGTTAAAAGATCCCATGGCACTTATCGAAAAGAGTAGGGTAATTTCCCTATGTCCTGGCCAAATTTCCTTATTCACTAAAATACCACCAACAGCTTCATCTGGTTCAAGATCAGTTGGCATTCATCTGTATCCCTCCCCGGTCACGCCTGAAAATAGGCAGGATTTGTCTGGTGCACTTACCGGTGAACAAAACTAAATAAATAAATAAAAAATTATTGCCTCAGGTCTGAGATCTTGTTTAATAGATTGCAGGCATTTGTGTACATGATTTTCCATTGGCCAGATTTCAGTGCGTTAGTTGTGGGGCAAGATCATGCTTTTAGCTTCGCATCATTTAGGGAGCCAGACCTTTTCCTTACCCAGTGATGCAAATGAACTACAAACATGCTGAACTCCTGTTTGATTACTAGCTGAGAGGAAGGGGTGATCTTCTTGTTCCTGTTCCTGAATTGGGTGCTGCATCCCTCTCCCCATTTGCTAGTTTAAATATTCTGCAAAGACATCAAACTTCTGCCCCAATGCACTAAATCCCTCCTTAGTCAGATGCAGTCCATCAAATTTAAGAACTTTTACTCCCAAAACTGCTGCCAGTTACCTACAAAATTGTGTCCTTTTTCCTGGCACCAGCATTAGAGCCACATGTTTAGCCCCATCTCCTTTCTATGACTTGTGTCCATCTGCCCCTCTCCCAGACCAGCAGGATCTCAGAAAGGAGATGCCAGGTGACATGGATGACAGTTTTCTCCCAGCCTGGTCAGGTGTTCCATGGTCTCCACAACTGACCGGCTGGTGAGATCATTAGTCCCTATGTGTACCTGGATGTCAATGTTTTCTCTTGGTTCCTGCATGATTTTAGCAATGCGGTCAGTGTCTCTCCACACTGAAGTACCTGGGAGACATCTGATCGTTACCTCCAGCTGGAGGTAGTATCAACTTCCTGAATCATGGTGCCTCCAATGATCAGAAGTGTTTTAGATTTTCATTTTGCTTTTTGTTTTGGTCCCTGTTTTGGGTGAGTTTTTAGCACTAGCTCTTGTGCTGCAGTGTCCTGCTCTGCAGTGTCCTCTGCCCTTTGTTTGATTTCGGAGATAAAGGCAGATACCTGTTTGCAGTTTTTATATGGTTTGTGGAGGTGATATGTTGGTGATTATTGAGTGATGGAGCACCTGATTTGCCCTCAAACCACCTGCCAACCTCCTGGACAAACTGCCCTCTGCGGTTGAGGTGCTGCAGTTGGAAGTTGGGAAAATGGCAGGTGGTTCTTGTAATATATTTCCTCTGAATATGTGATTTGAGATGCACAGTCTCTGCCCATGCTGTCTGGAGCTGAGCCCTTAGATCTCCGATGGTCCAGCATGTAGGATAGCATCCTAAATCATGCATAACTGCCCTTTTAAGAAGTGTTCTACAGTACCTGCAGTTAATAATATCCATTCCAGTTGAGTTGCTGAGTTTATAACCTGGTCCAAGTAATTAGAAGGAAAATGAAAGCAAAGTTTTATTTTTGATTTTTTTGTTTGTTTTTGTATAACTTTTTATAACAAGTTAAATTAATCGTGCCCTGTAAGTGAGGTCACTGTGTGGATACCCTCTGATACTTCCTTCCTGCTTTGATACAGGAAATGTCATGACTGTGCTACTGTATAAAAGGAGTGTAGCAGGGGTGGTTTGGTATGGGGTGAGTGGTTGGGCCCTACCCTGCTGAAAAAGAAGAACCATAGACAAAAGAAACAAGGAGGCAAGAATAGAAACAATCAACCATCAAATCCACTTTTATTTAACACTGTGCATGGCATCATGCAGTGGCCCCATATATGAATCCAGAAACTTGCACACAGCAGCAGGTTCACATGTTAACACCCCCACCCTCATCACCCCACTTCCACCATCCACAGAGCAACAGGTGATGGGTGTGCCTTGGGTTGTGGGCCTAACTCTACCCCATTCCATGTATAAGACAGTGACATGGTACAGTGTCACAGAATAGGGTGAGAGTTAGGCCTGACAAACCCAAAGCACATCCTATCACCTGCTGCTCTGTGGAGGTGGGTGGGGTCGTGGTGGTGGGGAGTGTTAGATGTCAACCCTAACACCTCATTTCCTACTTTTTGCTTTAGCCCTAACTAATGCATTAACAAAATTTGTCCAATGAATTTCCTTACTTAAGAAAGTGTAATCTTACCCTTATATGGGTTTGGGAGTGCAGGGCATTCCCATGGTATCAGTTTTTGAAGCACCATCTACCTATAAGGGCTCTGAGCTCCCATAGCATTTGTTTTTATGTGTACATACATTGTAATGAACTGTGATCTCCTGAGGGCCCTGAACTCCCAGTATTGCATAATGGATGGCCCAGCAGTCCCATTACTGCATAGGTATCTATATGAGGGACGCAGGGACCTGCTCCCACCTAACTGTAATTGTAGAGATGCAGTGCAGGCCTAGAGACATTCCAAGTAAGCTTTATTCTGCAAATGGTGCAATATGTCAGTAACCATAACAACTTTGGAAAAAATTCCAATGCAATTGTAACATGGACGGATAACCTGCAAGCATTAGCTTTCACACTTAGCGAAAAATCCATGTCTTGAACTGTTTTCGAGGTACAGGCACTGAAAGGCACCACATTCACCACAATGTTATCCAATGGAATATTTCTCAACTTCAGAATTCAATAACTATGGAACCAATGCAAATTGCTACACCAAACCAACATAAGACCCATCTGTTAGACAACCTTTTTGTACCCTGCACATTTCAAGCCAAAAGCCTAACCGTTTCTTTGCAGTGAAGTGGAAAAGAAACAGCAACCTTTAAAATACCTGATTGTGAGCTGTAGAAACTCTTGTTCATGATCCAAATCCCTGTTCAAGAGCTGTTTGTGAGGTAGCCATCTGGACATCCACTCATGAACAGGAATTTTGACAGCTCACAAAAGGGTTGACTCATGTTAGAGATTTTGACAGCTCACAAACAGGGATTTTGACAGCTCATGAAAAGGGAGTTTTAGGGCCATCTTGTCATCCCTCACAACCAGTGATTTTGACAACTCACGAAACAGGATTCGTTTTATAATCCCTTTTGTGAGCTGCCAAAATCCCTGTTCTGTGAGCCGAATCTCTGTTCATGAGCTGTCAAAATCCTTGTTCTTTGAGAAATCCCTTTTCATGAGCTCATAACAGGGATCAGCTGATGAACAGGGATTCTGACAACTCATGGACAGGGATCGGAAGAGAGTCACAAACATGGATTTTCACATTTAAAACAGCAATTTCATGATTAAACTAAACAGAACCAAAGCCATGTGTTCAGAAGTCATCACCCAGAATAAAACCCATACTTCCATCTCTACAGAACACATCTGTTTGGGCAAGTTACCATGTTTTGTTTTTAATCAAAATTGAAAACAAGATGGCAGATAGTGAACAGGGATTGTTTCATATAAATAGGAATTTAATGAATCCTGTTCATGAGAGTTAAAATCCTGTTCATGAGCCCAAATCTTGTTCAAAACTGTGCAGCTGTCCAAAAGACTGAACTAAGCATGCTCAGAACCCAAAATTTCAAAATGAAATAACTTTGAAATGGATTAATATTTATTTCACCAAACCATTGCTGGCTTGTTCTTTTGGGCAAGCTCTTTCTACTTGAAAGTTCAGGCCAAAATTTCAAACAGTGTTCTAGCAGCGATGAGGAAAATCAACAATAATCTGGAAAAAGGGTTTTCACACTTTTCACTATGGCAGTTGCACTGTTCATGAGGTAGTGTGAAAAAATGGCTATGTTGAAAATTTGGATTCAAAATATTGAAAATTACCAAAGTTATGTGCCTCCACAGAATGATTTCAATGAACCCTCATAACTTGGATATGTTCAGGAATTGTTTCACCAAATTTTCAAACATGATTTTTGGGGCCCTGTCTCTTGAACACTGGTGGTGAAATTTCATTATTCGATCTCTAAAAGGTGATTTTGTGCAGTGACTGTGAACTCACCTTCCAGAACTGATTAACAAAATGACAGTGCAAGTGTTCATGAGGTAGGTTCCCAAACAGGTCCTGTTGAAAATTTGGTGAAAACATTTCTAAAATGGCAAAGTTATTAACATAAGTTCAAAACACCATTGCAATACATTCTAAAACACTTATCTTTATTCTTCAATTCATGGTTCAGCTTTGAAGACCGCTGACAAGTCTCCATCCAGAGAAGATGATAGCATACAGCCCTGGCAGGTAAGAATAGGATCGGGGGATGTGGAGTGGTGGATGCTCAGTGGGAGGGCTGAGATGGTAGGAGGGGATGGCAGGGATGACGAGGGATCATTTTCTTTATTTCAGGTAAAAACAAAGATATTGCAGACTTATTTTGGGAGGAGTATGAAATTAAATAAAGTAATTTTGGATACTGGGGTGGGCTACTCGGTGTCCCACACTGTGGGGAGGGGCTTCTAAATGCTGACATGGGGATTGGGCCTCTGATATCAGCTACATAAATAAAACAATGGGCTTTGTGGGATGGGCATCTGACACCTGGGGTGGGCATCCCAATGTCAGATTACATAAATATGAATAAAAAAATTATACTGGGGATGGTGATCGGAGGGTGGAGAGGAGGCACCAGACACAGCTGCTGGCTTCTGCTACAGTTTTGTGAATGGGCTCCAAGTTGTCAGTGATGTCATCTTACAACTTTCCTTTCACCACGTGGCTGGTTTCTCACTTTTACTGCATTTTCTGTAAAACCAACTGTATGAACAATTAAACTACAGCCTTTTCCTTTACTGCTACAGTAGTAGCGCGAATTTGTCAAGCAATTTTGTGAGATTCCTATTTATCCTTCACAAAATTTAGGAAAAAATAATTCTTTTGTTATACCTACAGAAAGAGGCCAGTTCCTATTGCAGTACTTAAGTGCCATCTTGTAGATTTCAACTACACTATCTGATGAGGCACCAACACACTAACAAACAAAACAAAATCCTTAACAAAAGGTTTAACAATTCTCAATAGGGATTTTAAAATCCTTAAAATCCCTTGACTACTTTGGCTACTACTGTATGTCCCACTGTTTCTCTGTGGGCTGTTCTGAATCACATGGCTTTTACTTCACCATCTCCACTATCAGAGTTGTGTGCCATTATCCATTACATGTGGTTCAGACAAGAAACGTTTCCCATATAAAATGTAAACTTGACTCTGTGAACTGTTAAGCTAAGCTCTTTTGAAAAAGGGAACCTGTAATTTTGTTTTCTGGTGCCTCAGACTGACAGAATATGTTTCCTGTCAGACTAAGATTTCTGTGACAGCTGCTGCCATAATTTACATTTTTCTGAATGGCACCAGCCTGTCACTGAGAGAGGACTGTGTGTGTGTGTGTGTGTGGGGGGTCATGCCACGAAACACCAGGGAAATGGTGGGGAGGCTAAAGCACACACTGAAGCCAGTAGCGGAGTTCAGCTGTGGCTGCAGAACTAAAGAAAATCTGCTGTTCTCAAACAGAGAATGCAGGAAGTCTCCAATTGCAAAACTGGGCTCCCATATTTTGGATGCCCAGACAAAGTATTTCTGGCTAATTTTGAACAACAAACATCATAATCTAGCTAAACTGGGCCAATTTAGCTATATTCTGTGTTTAATTTATGTATTTTCTACACTTTGTAGTAAAAAAAAAACAAAGACGAGCTCACAAAAAGGATTTTTCCTCATGAAAAAGTAACAGATCTTGCAAGAATCAATCCTTTTTTATTAGATCAAATCCTTTGTCAAACTTTTTACCTCTATCCTGGAATGTGATCTTCATAGAGAAACAATGGGAACCTGAAAAGTGAATAACTTTGCAACAGATTAATATTTTTCACCAAACAAGGCATGGAAGTTCTGTTACCCAAGTTATTTCTACCATGAAAATTCACAAAAATGTCACACCAACTAGGCAGAAGGCAATGAAAAAACTGCAAAAGTGGCAACTATCAAGGTTTCTGTGCTATCTGAAGTAAGAATCTGCACATCCATCTGGAATGAGACTTGCAACATCAAGAGATCTACCTCACAAGACAGCACGTACAAAATTTGTACAAATCTGTTGATCAGTTGCAAAGCTATTACAGTGCAAAATTTGAGGTTTAACATTAAGATAGTTTTCTTAGATCTTTACAATTTTCAGTAATGCAGAAAAAAGTGGTGCACAAGTAATAAGCTCTGAAACTTCCACTGTCAGCAAATTGTGAGGTGCATAGTGTGTGTGTGTGTGTGTGTGTGTGTGTGTGTGGGTGTGTGTGTGTGCGAGATTCAGCAGGGTGGTGCTAGCATTTTCGACACTGGGATTCCCTCACTCTTGGCATAATCCTTTTACCAGTGTGTCTTAGAATGAGTCTTAACCTCCAACCCTCAATTCAAAGTGAAGAGACTAAATCATTAAACATTTCTGCCTTAAAGGTAGCTCCAATCTGAAAGCTGCATCTTAACAGCCAAGGCAGCATGGACTAGAGGCTAGAGAATAGAATTGAAAGTCTCATGAACTGTCTTCAGATCCTGTCAGACCCACTTACTGTGTAACCAGAGCTTCCACTGCACCAGGGTACAAAACTAGATTCTCATGTAAAGGACTGGCAGTATAGCCTAGAGGTTACAGGAATGAGGTGTGAATGTATCAGATACATCCAGCAGACCAGACCTGTGTTTGATTCTCACAGCCTTCACTTGCATACTGTGTGACTCTGAGCAAGTCACTTAAGTCCCCAGTGCTCCCAGGTCACCTCTGAAAACTGGCACTTGGGCCTTACCTGGCTACCAAAGACTAAAATAAATGCAAATAAAACACTGCATCTCTGTTAGGCTATCCTGGAAAAATCATTTGTAAATGAAAAAAAAAGTTTCTGATAATTTTTTGTGTTTTATATAAATTAAATGATTCTGCTGCAACTGAGAAATAATTTAGCTGATGCTCTTAGTACTGCATTTTGGGTAGGGGTGCCACTAGACACCAGGGAAATAAACAATATGGGATGGTGGTTGGTGGGTGGGGGCACCATTAGATACCAGGGAAAGTAACAAGTATTAACTGAGCATGCTCGAAGCCTAAATTTTAAAACTGAATAACTTTGGAACAGAATATTTTTTCACCAAACCAGCAAAAGGCACATCAGTGATCAATCCCCTTTACTAACAATATCACACCAAAATTCCAAACTATCTCAGTGCTAGGGTCTTTAAAAAAACAGCAAAAGACACCCACATTTTATTCATACGGAATGTTTCGATATAAATGTGAAATGAAAAACAAAAGCAGAAGCAAGTCATGAAGAAGGATTTAAATATATTAAAAAACACATTTGGAGTTATTTGGCCAACACTTAACTGCAGAGTAGACATATGGAGACCCAATGAGAAACATAGATGTGTTGGTTTCTCTCAGCATGCTATTTTTGGGGGTTTAAAATTGAAATTTTTCAGAAAAAGGAACAACAAGATAGCAGCAAATGAAAAATTATCTTCCCTCATGAAAAAGGATTATTCCCATATGAAAAAGGTTCTTTTTCATTTCATACAGGTATTTTAAGTGCATACTGAGCATACTCAGAACCAAGTTTTTTCATTTCAAAATTAAATAACTTGGAACTGATTACTATTTTTCACCAAGCAAACAAAGGGCACATCTAAGAGCCAGCCCCTTCGACTCTGAAAATTTCAGGCCAAAATTACAAACCATCTGGGCAGCAACTAAATTCAAAGAAAACCTAGCAAAACCAAGGGGACAAAATCCCAAAATTCACTTTTTGCACTATCCAGATCTTAGAATTTGCACATCTGACCAAAACAAAACTGGCACATCCAGAGATCTTCCCCATGAGATCACACATGCATACATTCATGCAAATCTGTGGAACAGGTGCGAAGTTATTAAAGTGCAAAAACTGGGGTTTAACAGTGCCTACTCAACCTTAACTATAGTGTCACTTATGTGCCACTATAATATCTATCTGCCTGTCTATCTATATTCATTGCAAAAACGTTGTTAATGTTCAGATTTCTGCAATAAAGTTGGGAAATGTGGTGTTAGGTTTCAACCCAAACACCCCACCCACCCTGCACACACCAACAGGTGTCAGGATGTGCCTTGGGGTTGTCAGGTCTTACACTCACCCAGCTCATGTCCTTTGAGTAAATAAGATGAGATGGATATAGTATAGAAGGATGGGTGAGTGTTAGGGCTGACTACCTCAAGGCACACCCCAACACCTGTTGGTCCATGCAGGATGGGGTGGGGTGTTAGAGTTGAAATTGTAACACCTTATGTCCAACAATTTTCACTGGAACCCTAACTGATGCATTAGTGCAGTTTTTTGCAATAAGGTTCCTTTCTTTTGAGATAGTATAGCCTTATTTTCTTGTTGAAGCATCACGGCCCAGAGGGCTCTGCACTCCCATCCATTCAGGGTCCTGTGCTCTCATTCATGCATGAGTACAGGGGAAGGGAATCGTTTTTGAGATGTTATAATCATGCCAGTATTTCTTGTGGGAGCCCAGGAACCAGAGGGCCCTGCAATCCCATAAATACAAAATGATTGGGGCCTGGTGCTTCCATCAGTGCACAACACCCTTTGTGGAAGAGCATGGCCATCCAGGCACTGCACTTCAATCACTCCTTAATCATATCCTTATTTCTGTGTGTGTGACTACAGGGCTCTCTGGGCCCTGTGCTCCCATCACTCCTTATTGGCATCCATATTTGCATGTGGGAGTGCGGCACCTCCAACCCTGTGCTCCGTCCATGCAAAATTTTTTAGAGACTGTAGTGGTATTCTTATTTGCCTGTGGTGTGGGAGCGCACCCATACCATAGTGTGCAGTGCCAAAGAAACACCTCATATTGCAATATTATCTATAGAAAAGACAGTAAAATTTAAAACTATTATAACTGAACACCAAGCTAATATATTTTCAGAAACCAGCAAAAGGCACATCGGTGAGGCAAGCCCTTTTCACCTGACAATTTCACAGAAAAATTGCAAACTGTTTCTTCACAGAAGAGTGACAAAGAAATCACTGGGTACATCATATTACAATGTTATCCTATGGGAAACAAAGCAAAATTTAATCCCACAGAACTCCAGAGCAAAGTAATTATTTTTACCATGCCAGCAAAAGGCACATATGTAGGCAAAGCTCTTTGTACCCTTAAAATTTTAGGCCAAAGTCTCAAACCATTAGTTAACTGTGAAGTGACAAAACAATGCTGTCTAAAAATCCTCTTTTGCAAATTGCAAAAATCTATTTTCATGCTTCCTTTATCGCAGTTTATGACAAAGATTAATCCTTTTCCGTAAATCATGAAAAAGGATCCTTTTCACTAAATGCTTTTTGCAATTGGCAACAAAGGATTTTGCCACTTTTAAAAACACATTTCCAGGCACAGAATCAAAAACTTACCCCAGAACTGAGGTCTACAGTCCCGATTAAATAAAGACAACTGTTGCCACATTCCAAATACAGGTATTTTTTATTTTTTAAGTTTTTTTCCAATGCTAACTGAAAACAAGATGGAAGCAGCATGGCAAAGGATTCTGCATTTGTGATAAAGGATTCTGCATTTATGATAAAGAATCCTTTGTTGAGCTGGACATCCATCTGGTTCCAGAGGAAATAACGAGAACATTTGAAATGAATTAACTTTTGAAGCATTAATATTTTTCACCAAATCTTCAAAAGGCACCACTGTGACCAAGATCTATATACCCTGAGGGCTCTGCATCTTTGGCCACAGTTTACACATCACCAATCTCTGGTAGAGAATGGTAGGCCTCATTGTGCCTACATTTATGTAAACGGAAGTACTGTTACAGTGTGGGCTATAATGGTTTGAGCAGCAGATCTAGAAATTATTCATGAGGGTAGCAGTTTTCCAGATATGCAGATGCATGAGAAAAGCATGCAGTAATGGAGCATGCTATCTAGGAAGGTACCTTACATAGCATGCATAAGTTTAGCGGAATCAGCCATGATGCAACACAAGTAACTTGCAGTAAATAGCATGTCACAAAATAACACAGTAGAAAAGGGCTTAATTTCCACTGAATAACATTGTTCCTGCAGCATTCTGCAGCACTTTATGATATTTTGCAGCATTACTATGTTGCATCCTGGCTATTACCACTGTAGCTGTGTCTGCACACGAACAGACCCCATGGGGCCTTCTGTGCATGCATATTCATGCACACACACTCATGAATGCAGTATAACATGCACACACGGGTGTGGTTTCATAAACAAAACCCCAGCAGGGCTTAGTGCTTATGCAGCCATATACACAAATCCATAAAGGTAGCACATTAGTGGTACTGCATTTGTGTCATCTGGAAACATTTGTATGCTGTTTGTCTTATCTGATGATGGCTGTCTGTGGTTGCTTGTGTGGTGTTGTCCTTTTGATGATTTGTTGGGGGGTAGTGTTGGAAACTCTAATGCAACATTTCCCTGCTTTTGTGGCATTAAGTTGAACCCTAACTGGTGCATTAAGAATGTGAAATTTCCTTTCTTTTGAGACAGTGGAATTGTATCCTCATTCATGCAGGGCCTTGTGGGACCTGCTTGAACAGATATGTCTGCTCGTGGAAGCACAGTGACCTCCAGGCCCTGAGCTTCTGCTTCTGAATACAGACACATAGGGCCTACTGGACCTTGCACCAAGTGAGGAGTCCATCTGTGAGTGGAAGTTCTGGGCTTACATGCCAAGTGAAGAGTCCATCTAGTTCTGGAAACACAGGGCCCTCTGGTCCCTGCACGTCCATATGGCTACAGATGCAGACATGCAGGGCCCCAGCCCTGCACCAAGTGATTAGTCTGTCTGGTTGTGGCATGTTTCCTGTGCTTCCATGCAGCTACATAATGTTCAGGGTCAACCTGTTTTCATCAGATTCACTTCATTTTAATTTTACTTTCCTTTTATTTTCTGTGCAACTCTTGACTCCTTCATCTAATCTCTACTTTATCTAACACTCCACTTAGATCACACGTTTTCTAATTCCCTGGGGATTGTGAGACCTGGTTTCCTCAGCTTTATTTACCGACAATCTGCTGTGAGCTGCGCATCAGCACTGTAGAAAGACTGACACTCATGTCACCAGAGACCTAGTGTAAGGAATAAGCCTGGGTGCTGCAGTGCTGGCAAGGAGGAGAGTATGGCACAGCATCCCTTAGGATGCTCTTTTCCTTGGGGTTCCAATCTCCACTGCATATGAGTGCCACTTGGGGCTGCCTGTTGTGTAGTGCACACACCTCAACTTCATAGCTAAGCATTTCAGGGGTGGGTAAAAGTGGAAAAATCCAGCAGGACAGTGCTGGAGTACTTGGGCTCTGTATCATCTCCATGCCTAGTGTGATGGAACTCCCCTGTAACTGATTTAGGGAAGACAAGAGGGGTATAGCTGCCCCAAAGGCCTTACTGTGGGAGGACTCCCCGGAATAGGTAAGTGGAGCTTCCTAGGGTCGGGTCAGTGTCAGGGCTGAGTGTCGGCTGGATTGATCAAGGCTGAGGAAGGGCAGTTCAGGAGCTTAACAACTAAATGGAAAAAAAAACACTGCTGCAATGTGATGGTTGTTGGTGGTTCTGATCCATGGTTCTTCATAACTGCCTCTTCTGCTTACTGCCACTTAATAATTTGAACCACACAATCATCTCATGTATTAATGGACTTGCTGCTGTGTTGTTACTGTTATTGATGTATTATTATACCTCCTTTCTCCTGTGTAAACCTCGGTGTCACTACGAAATGAACCTTGGCTCAGTGAGCCTCCCCAGCTACCGATTTCTTAATGGATAAAATAAAATTTTAAAATCAGTATGTCACTTAAACTGGTAGTGATGTGATCTGATTTTCTGTATCTAACCCTGCAACTGCTGTGTTTGTGACATCACAGTCAGTCATCGAAATGATGGCATTAAATGTACAAATTAATCTTTTCTACTGCTACCTAGTAGGATTTGCAGGATTTTATGTAAAGTGCTCACATGGAAAAAGAGTATAAAAATGTTCTGTAAACTTTGGAGACTAAAACTAAAATTGCAAAAATATTTCTCTGGATAATTACAAATATACACTGATGGAAGTGCATAGTGTGTATACACCTGCTTATTATTTTCACACATTAATTCTTACTGATCTTTTCTATGCAAGGCATAAAGTTTGGATTTACCTGGCAAAGAAGGAAGTAGCAATTTGCCACACAGTTTTGCTGCAGAATTTGAAGCATGTACAGACTGTCACATAGCTAGCTACTTCTTGAAGATAAGGCAAACATAATGAATATGACTATTAGTCCCAAATACTGAGAATATGAAAACATTTAATGTAGCACTTCTCTGGAAACATTGCAGCAGATAAGAAAGCTGAAAGAAACATAGATGTTGTTGGCAGATAAGGACCTCTTGGCCCACCTACTCTGCTCTATTTTCCTAACTACTGTGTCCCACGCAGACCCTACTCAATCTCAGGTCTTTCTTCCTTGCTTTATTTCTAAGGCCCCTTGTGTCGATCTCATGCATTCTTGAATCCTGCTACCATTTTAGCACCCACCACCTCCACGCAGAGGCTGTTCCAGGCATGCACCACACTTTCCATGAAGAAGCAGTTTCTCCCATCTCCTCTGAGTTCCCTCCAACTTCATAGCATGACCTTCTGTCCTTGAGCATCTTTTCTATGTAAAATGCTACCTCAGTGTACCTTATTTAGACTTGTGAGGTATTTGAACATTTCTATCATGCCCCCTTTCCTCTGGAAAGTGCAGTACATATTTAATTCCTTGAGTCTTTCCTTGTAGGGCTTTTGATGAGGCCCTGCACCATTTGGTTGGCCTCTTCTTTATCACCTCTAGCCTATCTATGAGGCCTATTCATGAAAGAACGGCAAGAGGCGCGTATAAGGGCATGCAGCTCTGCACCTAAGGGAATTCCATGAAGCCGCATTCATGATCGCTGGTCCCTGGCGGCCTCAGGTCGCAGCCCCATCCCCTGGTGCACAGGTCCAAGGGGCAGATGGGTGTAGAGTGCGGATCATGGCAGGCAACCAATCTGCTGCACAGTCAGGGCTCCCAAGTTGATCCCTTACTCACCTCTGGCACCATGTTGCTGGCCAGTGCGCAGGGCGCCAACTGAGCTATTATGGGCAATCACCCTGCCCACCTGACCTAGGACATCAAATGCCCCGACTGCAGGCAGCTTTGCTGGGGTGCTGTTGCCCCCTGCCATGCCCATCACATCCAAAGACAGTCTCTCTGGGAGGGCACATAGCTGGCCCCAGTGGTTTATGGCTGCCTCAGAGATAGGGATCCTTCAATGCCCACACACAGCACTCTGTGTGGTTGTAAATGTCACAGATTACTGGTGCAACACCCGCACCACCCTGGCCAGCCCCACATGGAGCTTTGAGATCGGCAGGGATTGGGTGCATTGGGGAGTTGCATCCGGGTGGTGAATGTGGCGGAGGGGGGGTGCAGTGGTGCAGGAGCTGCACGGTGGCTATGCGCCTGATGTATGTCGTGCATAGCCACCCCACTCATTAATGAATAGGTCCCTATGTCCTTCTGGAGATGGGGCCTGCAGAACTGGACACAGTCCTCGAGGTGGAAACTCAGCATCATCCTATACATGGGTAACAATACCTCATTTTTCTGCTGGTGATACCCTTCCTATGCACCCGAGCATCCTGCTAGCTTTTCCCACTGCCTTATCGCACTGCTTTGCTACCTTCAGGTCATCAGAAATTATTACCCCAGGTCCCTTTCTGTTTTGTGTTTGCCAATACCTCCCTCCCAATTGGTATGTTGCCCCCAGGTTTCTGTGCCCCAAGTGCATGATTTTGTACTTTTTGCATTGAAATCCATTTACCAAATCACTGAGCAGTCTTCCAGCTTTTCAGATCATCCTCAGTTTTGCACCTCCCCAGGTGTGTCTCGCTGCAGATTTTTGTTTCATCCACAAACAGGCATACTTTCCTTTGCAGCCCACCTGCAATGTCGCTAATAAAGACATTGAAGAGGATGGGCATAGTACTGATCCTATAGCACCCTGCTGGTCACTTTCCTTCTTCAGGTGAACACCATTTACCACCACTGACTTCTGTTACTTAGCCATTGTCTTACCCATTTTACTACTTTTGGACCTAGTCCTAGGCTACCCGGCTTGCTCACCAGTCTTCTGTGTGAAACAGTGTCAAAGGCCTTACTGAAATTCAGGTAGGCCGCATCCAGTGCTCCACCCTGCTCCACCTCTCTGGTCACCCAGTCAAAGAACTTGATCAGGTTTGATTGGCAAGATCTTCCCCTGTGATACCATGCTGCCTCGGATTCTGCAATCCACTGGTCACATGGTATTCCTAATCCTTTCCTTCACTAGTGATTCCATTACTTTTCCCACCAGGCTGAGTGGTCTGTAATTTCCCTGTCTCCTCCCTATTACCATTTTTGCAATGTGGGATCACATCTGCCCTCTTCCACTCCCAGGAACTTCCCTGTAACTAGTGATAGGTTGAACATGGCTGTCAGAGGTGCAGCCAGGACCTCCTTGAGCTCCCTTAGTATCCTAGGGTGTACCTGGTCAGGCCCCATTGCCTTGTCCATTTTAGTTACGCTACTTCCTGGAGGACTCTCTCTTCTATAAAAGGACTAATGTCCACCTCCCTTCCTTTAATTCCTTTGTCCCTTATCTATGGCTCATCACCTCCAACTTCCTCTGTAAATACAGAACAAAGGTATTTGTTCAATATGTCCACTTTTGTTTCTGGTCCTATTCCACAAAATTCCTCCTTCCACTTTTAGTTATACTATCTCTCCTTTGGTCTTCATCTTTCCATTTATATAACTAAAGAATGTTTTATCCCTATTTTTTTCCTAACCTGGCAACATTCTCCTCCATTTGCACCTTTGTGCTTCTAACTACTTTCCTGACTCCCTTTGTTTTCCTAATATCTCCCTATCCTCCTCCTAGCTTTTTGTCCATACATTATCTGCTATTTCTTTAGAGAACCATAGCTGTCTTTTTTCTCTTTCCCTTGTTAACCTACCTGATACAGATGTTTGTTGCCATCTCAATTCCCTCTATTATTTTAGCCCACTGTTCCAAGACTCCACCCAGTTTCCCTATCCCTGCTAGATCCATGAGGTATTCCCCATTTTCTTAAAATCATCCTCCTGAAGTCCAGGATATTCATTTTAGTGTGGTTTGATTCTGGCCTAGTTCTTATATTGAACCACAATGTACACTGATCACTGGTCTCCAGGTGGCTACCCACCATGACATCAGCATCACTGCCCCATTTGTCAGTACTAGTTCCAGTATTGCCCTCCATTACTGGGTTCCATAACTAGCTGCCTGAGGAATGGCCCCTGCAGGAAGTCCAGGATATCCATATTTCTAACCACTGCCACAACTGGGAGACTCCAATCCATGTCCGTAGATTGAAATTCCCCACCAACTACACCTCCCCATTGCTTGCATCCTTTGGATTGCTTCCAACATATCCTTATCCACCTCTCACCCATTTGCTGGAGGTCTGTAGATCACTCCTATGTGAATAGTTGCCCTTCTGTGTTTCAAGGGTGAGTGACCCACAGCACCTCTACTCCTCCCTGCTACCACTCTATTTATGTAGCTTTTGTTTTCCCTCACATAAAAAAACACTTCTCCCTCTTTTTACCTATCCTGTTCCTTCTAAATAGAGTATAACATGATATGGCTACATCCCAATCCTTGTTTTCATCGCAACAATGTCCAGGTTCATTCTGCCATGGTGACCTCTAAGTCTGTAATCTTATTGCCCAGACTTTGAGCATTTGGACACATGGCTCTCCAGATTGTACTGCCACCTGCACCATCCTTTTTCCCATTTTCCTCCCTTATCTTCTCCACTATTCTTCACTATCTCCTTTCTTTCTACCCTGGATTCTTCTGTTAGCTGGCTCCTTTTGGGATTTCACTTCCTCCAGAGTCTCACTACTAACCTTACAAGCCTGTGGGGAGGCTGTTTGTCTACCTGCCTCCTTCCACCTCCCACCTTGGCTAGTTGAAATGCTCACCAATATATAATTTTAAACTGTTCACTGATGATCGTTGTTCTCCTCTTTGATGATTGCAGGCTATCCCCTTGTACAGGCCTTCATCACTCCAGGTGGGTCCCAATCTGCAATGAATCCAAATCCCTCCAATCTGCACAAGTTTGTCAACCGTGCATTCATGTTCCTGATGTGAAGAAGCTTGTCTCCCCATGTCATAGACAGGTGGCACCTCTAAAATGTCACATATCATGCTAATGGCCTAAGACCCTTCCCAATTCCTGAACTCTTCTTGAACAATTTCTTGCTCATTCCTAGACAGGTCATTAGCCCCAGATGGACAATGACATACAGCTCTTCCTCCCTTCCTGCTGCCTCAATGATCTTTTGGATTCTCTTTCTATCCTTTTGAGCAGTGGCATTGAGAAGGCACCTGACCTCCTTTCCTCATCCCTACCTGTCTCCAACTTTATCCCTCTCACAATGGATCCCCACCAGATTTTCTTTCTCCTCATCCTCATCTGGGGTCCTCTGCCACCCCTTGGGGTCTTCACTATGAAGGAACCCCACATCCACTCTAGTAACTACTTCAGGTGCCTCAGTGAGACATTCCTGCCTGGCTAGGGCATCATGGGACTTTATAGTGGTACTGGATGGAGTATGTGCCGTGCATCTCCACACTTACCCTCCTGAGCCACGTTGTCCAACCTCTTCTCCTACATGGCATCCTTTGAGGTAGTGGTGGTGGACTAGCTGGCCTCTGGGTGGGAGTAGGTCCTTTGAACCCAAGCCAACTCAGCAGTGAGTCTGGCAATCTCCTCCCTCAGCTTAGACAGGTGGACACAGATGGGGCAGTAATGTACCCTCCAGAATGTCTCCCTGAAGACTGCTGCCCCACAGCCACTGCACTGCACCACTCCCATCATCCAATCCTTCCTACTATCTCTGTAATTTTAGCCATTTGAATTCCTTTTATTCCCTTACTCTATATAGAGAGTTTCACCTATCTCTAGGTTTCTGTGTCCCCTCAACCCAAATCACCAAACAGTTGCCAGCAGGCGCTGACCTGTTACCTACCAAAAATGTTTTGCAAACCCCCACACTCCTCCTTCCTCAACAACTCTTTCTAGCAAGCCCTTCGCACCACTCACTGGTACACAAAGATAATTTCTAGCTTGTCTCCTCACCCACAGTTATACAACAGCAAATTTCAGCATATACTCACTCCCACTCCCTGCTTTCCAGAATTACTAACCAGCCAGTCTGCACCCTCACACTTACACAACACTATAGAGCAAGCCCCCTTACCCCACCCCACACACTGTTATACCATCCACACACTTTACAGATTCACAAGGGTAATTCCAGCAAGTTAGTCTCTCCACACTCAATACTTTCTAGAGTTACTTACCGGCAGGCCTTTGCACTCTCAATTGAAAAACAAAGCTTTCTTCTGAGGATGACTGCTGTTTTCAGACACCTGTTTCTTGCTTCACTTACCCACTGCTATGGTGCAGAGTGTATAGCCACCAGCTGCGCCCCGTGGCTGACTCCCCTGGCAAACTCTCTCTCTTGATGTCCTTTGCACTGCGGTCCTTCGTGCTGAAGTCCACAGTGTGGAGGTCCACTAGATGCTATATCCTTTAAGAACCTGCCTGGGATTGTCATGACTGGTGTTAGCAGTGCTCCAATTGACTGGTTGTCCCAAAGTCCTACCTTTCGACTTTATTTGGTTTCTGAACCCAAAAAAGCTCAGAAAATGAAATACAACCTCCAGCACCAATAGAATACCTCAAATCTCCCCACCACACTCCAGAAGATGTGAATTAATGGGAAACAAAATGTTTCAATTTTTAAACTGTTGTTCCTGTTGTTTGCAGTGCTCGAATTGGCTGGTTGTCCCAGAGTCCCGCATTCAGACTTCCTTCAGTTCCTGAACTTGAAAAAGCTCAAAAATGAAATACAACCCCCCAGCAGCAACAGAATACCTCAAGTCAATCCACAGCACTCCAGCTCAGCTCAGCAGTTGTTGCTGCTGTACCATTTTCACATATCTCTTCATTAATATTAAACAATTTTACTTTATCTGACTTATTTTTTCATCAAAAGACAATTTAGGTTACCACAAGTGCTACTTTCCAGTGTCACCCTGATAAAGATCATAGATATAAAATATGCTTTCCAGGTTAACACACCTAGCACCTGTTGTCACCCACTGCTTGTGACTGTAAGCTAAGAATTAAACATATTTACTCACAGCTCTCAACTGCCCATCATTAAGAGGGCAGCTTTCATTACCCTCAGCAGTGGTGTCTCACATCTGTAACATAATAAAAAGATGCTTCCAAGAGACATCATGCAAAAGAATGAAGGTGGGGCACACAACTGCAAAATAATCATGGGAGGGCATGAATTTACACTTTATCAGACCTTCCTCTGCTGAAAATGTAATACAGATGTTGTATAGCCAAACTTTAAAGCAAAAATTCTCAGCATTCTATGATGTTGAAAAAAATTAAACTTTGAGCAAATAAGAAAACTAGTTTCCACAGTGTTCTGAGCTGCAACTGCATTTTCATGTTTAATGACTGGTCCCTGTAGTCCACATTCTAAGGGCCAGTGTCCCACGTAGTTCCCATGTTTGTGTCCCACATTTCAGAGACTAAAGGTTAAGAGGTGCAGCATGACACTTTCACAGATAGCAGGACTAACGAGATCAGCAGCGTTCTATCGGCAGAACATGCAGAAATCTGGCTTGAGCTGGCATTGAGTTGTCTCAGTAACTGAGCTCCAATGCAAGCGGAGGGGTCGCCTCATGGAATGCACCCAGCTGAAGTGGATCCATCAGGAGCAGATTGCTCCCCTAGCTGGTGCTCAACATTGTAGCAGTTGCTGCCAAGTTAGGTGGCATCTGTCTACAAACAGGAGCTGTGAATGCCAGAATAGGATGCACTGATGCATTAACATAGTTTTTAGCAATGAATTTCCTTATTTTTGAGATAGTGTAATCATAATCTTATTTGCCTGTTGAAGCACAGGTCCCTCCAGGCCCTGTGCTCTCACCATGTCTAGTTTTTGAGATAGAGTAATCATATCTGTATTTGCCTGATGGAGTGCATGGCCAAAGGGCCCTGTACTCCCATCCTCCATAGATGCATATACATATGTAGCTGTGGAAGGGCCCTGCACTTCAATCTATAGGACAACAGTGACCAAATTGTCAGTGTTGACATCTTAATACCCACCTCATGCACCGGTACTCAAAATTTTTGAATCCATACCAAAACATAATTCCATGCAACTGCAACACCGATCAACAACACAGCTTAAAAAGACATGGACCAGGGATTTGAAAAATGACAGCTGTTACATACAAGTGGTGGGGTACTAGGAAGTCTGTGTTGAAAATTTCTCGAAGTTACAAGCGAACATAGCAAAACTGAAATAAATGTTCATAAATCTGCCATTGTTACATATTTTGATCCCAAAAGTTCAACATAGCCTTCTAATGACCCCACTTCATTAATAAAGTCAGGAAAAATTGTCAAATCCATCCAAAAGGTGAATTCTACAACTGACTGTAAAATCATCTTTCAGTCATATTATTCATGAGCTGGGGTCCCAAAATGGCATGTTGAAGCTTTGGGACAAGATATTCAAAGGGATTGCACCTGGTGCAACTGAGTTACTAGCCAACCACAATGTGCCACAGTGTGATATTCAAATGGGGAACTTGCGCTAGCGCAAGTCCCGATGGACTGGGGTGCATTGCTAATGTATGTGGTGCATCCGATGGGGCGTGTCCATGCATATGTGGCACATCCTGATATTCAGTCTGGGAAGTGCAATTCATCTGCTGGCACAACCCCAGATGCACCTCATAGAGGGTGCAAAGTTGAGACAGAAAATCCTGACTCAAATGTTGGCCACCACAGGTGGGCTGCTGTGTTGCAGGGTGCGACACAGCAGCCGCCAGCAATGGTGGCCACCCACCAGGCAAGAACACCATACCCAAGCACCCATCAGGCCCCTGCTGGTCCAGTGGTGCCCCTCCTCCTGTTGGCCTGATCATGGGTATCTGTACATATACAATATGCTGTGGTAGCCTGGTGGAACTCCATCCGTCCAGTAACCGTGATTGTGGAAAATATGACACCTACATGCCTGGGTAGTCTAGTGGAACCTCCCCACCCTGCCACTAGCCTGATCATGGATACATCAATGGTACAATTATTCCTGGCAGTCTAATGGTATCCATTCCCCATCATGACCCCTGAGTGCCGCAGACTGCAGTAATGAAAGATCACTGGTGGTGCAGTGGCTACCACCTCCCTCCCTCCTGAGCCCCTATCATCACTGCAGTAGTAATCCACCTCTCTCTGGTGGTTCAGTGGTACTCCCACCCCTTCACTCACATGGGACCCCAGTCACCACAGCTCCCCATCATTGGCAGGCGGCAGCATCCAGCCCTGCATACCGACTGGCCACCACCGATCACAGCTTACAGTATAAGCTGTAAGCACATTGGTCCACAAATGTGGACTAATGGGCTTGCAGGTCATACTGTTCTACTCCTGCCACCCTACCCCACCCCCAACCTCCACACACCAACAAGCATCGGGGTGTGCCATGGCAATATCTCAGTAACTGTAGCAACTATGGGAAAAAATTGCACTGCTGATCTAATCATGACTTTGAAACTTCCACGGGTGTTTAGTCCTAGCAGCAGAGAGCAAAAAATCCGTATCTTGAATCATTTTGAAGTTACAATCACTGAAGGCACTGCAGGTGCCACAATTCAATGGATGCACATGTAAATGGCATTTTAAATTTTTTCCACCCAATTTTCAACATGGCATTTGGGGACCTCACCTCATGAATAATGTCACTGTCATTTTGCTAATCTGTCCAAAAGTTGAGTTCGCACAGGAATGCTCCATTCTGCACAACATGTGCAAATCATGTTTTGGACAGGAAGTGAAAATGACAGTTGTATATTTCATGAGGAGGTGTATAAAAGGGTAATGCTGAAAATCAGGAGCAAAAATATGAAAAATTGGCAAAGTTACATGGGCATAGGCACTGCACAAAGCACGATCATAAAGTGGCCATTTTGGAATTTTTAACCACATTTTCAACAGGAGCTTTTTGGGAAATTTGCTCATGAACACTGGCACCTTGATTTTTGTTAATCTATCCGAAAGCTGATGTTGCACAGCAACCATGCCATTCTACACCAGAGGTTTGAAAACACATTTTGGGCAGGATGTGAGAAATGAAAGCTGTAACTGTTCTTGAGGAGGCATGAAAAATGGCAATGTTGAAAATCTGGAGTGAAAATATTAAAAAGAGGCAATGTTATAAATGTGCATAGAAACTGTGCAATGCACACTTGTAACATCTCCTTTTGGAATTTTTGCACCAGATTTTCACCATGGGCTTTTGGGACCTCCTCTCATGAACACTGAGACTGTAATTTTGTTAATCAGTCCTGAAAGGTGATTCCATTCAGTGACCACAAAATAATTTTTGGGACAGAGTAACGTGATGACAGTGACATTGTTCATAGCTGGGATCCCAAATTTCCTATGTTGAAAATTTGGTGAGAAAATACAAAAATGGCTGAGATACTGCATCAACATTTAAATTCTTTGTTTGTATCAGAGTCATACGATGTAGGATCTTAGTTTGTATGTTGAGATACTGTACGTAACTAAGATTCTATGTCGTATGATTCTCATGGAGTAGGATCCTAGTTTGTATCTCATCATACTTACTAAGATCCTACTCATATGACACTGATATGAACAAAGAGTTTAAAATGTTAAATAACACAAATTTTAAGGGCATTTTCTGAACAGTAAAGTGCAGAATGTACCTATGGAGTCACAATAAGCAAGCTACATGTGTTGGTTCCTCCCCAGAATATCATTTTGGGAGGTTTCCAAATTTGAATTTCAGGCAAACTGGAAACAAGATGGCTGACCATATGAAGAGGAATTTTCTCATACAATGCAGGATTCCTCTTTTGTATCATCTAGTTATATTGAAGTATCTACTGAGCATGCTCAGAAATGATTTTTCAAATTTTTATATTGCAATAACTTAAAAATGGATTATTGTTTTTCACCAGACTAGCAAAAGGCACAGATGTGGGGTAATCCCTTTCTGTCCTGAAAATTTCATACCAAGCAAACAAACAAATCCTCTGGGCTGTAGGCAAGTTCAAAGAAAAATCCTAGCAAAGTCAATAGTAAAAACATGTTTTTTAACCTCTGTAACTCAGAGACCACACATTCAACTGCAATGAAACTTGCCAGATCAAGAGATCTACACCACAGGAAGATGCATATTACATTTTGTGCAAATCCATTCAATGGTTGCAAAGTTGTTAAAGTGCAAAATTTTGAGTTTAGCATTGTAGTGCCAGCACAACCCTAACTATAGGGCACAACCACACTATATATCTTTTATCTCTCTCTCTCTCTCTCTCTCTCTCTCTCTCTCTCTCTCTCTCTCTCTCTCTCTCTCTCTCTCTCTATATATATATATATATATATATATATATTTTCAATGCAAAAGTCCATTAATGCACCAGTTAGGTTTGCTTCCACAGTGACAAAAGTGAAATTACATTTTCTCTGAATCCCCACCACACACACACACAGCACACATACAAGCACAAGATGGCACAAGGCAACACAACCACTCAAAACAGACACCATAAGGTAACAGAAAGAATGTACAACTCAGTAAAGAAACTACAAGGCATCCATCATCATGTTTCACCAACAGTCTCACTTCTGCTGCCATCCAAGTGTCTTGGGGGTACACACACATGATGTGCAACCATTTAAGATGGCCCTGCATGAACAGTATGCCTCCATGCCCTTAGTACAACAATACCAATAAGCCATGTTATGACTGCATGGTGGTTTGGACCCTTCTTCATTCCTCCATTGAGACAGAACAACAGTGTTCATATGTCACAGTGGGACCACAGGGTCCTATGAACCCTGACTTCCCATCTCTGTGTCAGCACAGTACAATACTATCTATGTATCACTCTGTTCATATATTATAGTGCAAATTCATGATCAGATACTGCACTCTTATCCCTCTATCAAGATATAAGAACAACACAATCTATATGTCACACTATCCATATGTCACAGTGAGAGTATATGGTGCTTTGTGTCCAGTCCCATTCCTCTATTGACATACCATAACACAACACATAAGTCACACATCTTGTATGTCACAATGAGAACAGTGCAACATATGGATAGCATGACACATGTATTGTATTGTACTGTTTCAATAGAGGTATGGTAGTGCAATGTCAAAAGGACCCTGTGTTGTCACTGTGACATATGGGCAATGTGACATATAGATAGTATTGTACTATCTTGAAGTAGGACTTGGTGGTCAGGATCCCACAGTGACATACGAATAGTGTGTTCTATGGATTCTGATATATAATCTAAATGTATGGAGGGGAATGCATAGTGCAAAAGACAGTGAACTCCCAGCCCCACACTGACATAATACAACAGTGTCTATATGTAATGTTGGGAACACCATTCCTCCATTTAGATACTACAACCATTTGCATACATGAGCTTTAAAGTGTGGGTTTTAACCATTCAGTTACATCTCTACATGCATATAGTAGAAGAGTGTACATATCTAATAGCACAACCACATGACACTTCACATCCTGCACTTCTATACCTTCATCCACACTGAAGAACAATGTCTATATGTTACAGTCACACTGTAGGTTGCTTTAGACCCTGCATTCCTATCCCTCCACAGATGTACATATGTATCTATGTTTGTAAATACATTAGAGTGTAGCCCCTATACATCAGTTTATTAGGTTATGAGCAAGTAAAGCAAAATATGTGTGAAATACTCATAAACATCCTGTATTAAAAATTTTCATGCAATATGTTCTACGTAGCATTCTTAACACTTCACCGCATGTTCACACAGCATGTGGTTGTACCCTCCAAAACACTGGGATGGCAGCAGAAGTGATACAGTTGCTGAAACATGATGATGGATGCCTCTTTTGGTATGTTTACTGAGTTGTATGTTCTTTCTGTTACCTTATGGTGTCTGTTTCTTATTGGTTGTGTTGTCTTGAACTGTCCCATGCTTGTATGTGTGTTGTGTGTGTGTGTGGGGGGATTCGGAATTAGAGTTGAAAACCCTAATGCTGAAGTTCCTCACTTTTGTCACTCTGGAAGCAACCCTAACTGTTGCATTAATAGGGTTTTTGCAATGAATTTCCTTACTTTTTGAAAAGGATGTACAGATACTTTGAACCTTTTTTTGTCACACCAAGCGAAGGTGTTCTATGATAAGATAAAATATGCAGCCTATTGTCAAACTACAAACTACAAGTTATTATCCCTCTGTACAGACAGCTGGTGAGACCACATCTGGGTACTGCGTGCAGTTCTGGAGACCCAATCTCCATAAAGACATAGACAGGATGGAAGCTGTCCAGAGGAGGCAACTAAAATGGTGCAGGGTCTGCACGGAAGACATAATGAAGTGAGACTTAAGGAGCTTAATATGTATAGCCTCGAGGAAAGGAGGGAGGGGGACATGATAGAAACTTTCAAGTACCTCAAGGGAATCAACAAAGTCCAAGAGGGTAGCATCTTTCAAAAAAGAGGTGTGCAAGAACAAGGGGCACAATTTGAAGATAGAAGGGGTGGCTCAGAGGTAATTTAGGAAGTATTTTTTCACAGAGAGGGTTGTGGATGCATGGAACAGCCTTCCAGAGGAGGTTGTGGAGTCAAAACAGTGGTGGAATTCAAGCATGCATGGGACAGTTATAAGGCAATTCTAGGGGTGGGGTAGGAAGAAGCAGGCTGCTGGTTAACTAGGATCTGCAGCTTATCCATCAGGTAGGGAAATGGGCAGACTGGGTGGGCCAAGTGGTCCTTATCTGCCATCAAATTCTATGTTTCTATGTTACTGTTTTTAACATTAACATCACAGTTTGCAGCTGACTGCCACCCCCCACTGATTCTCTTTAGAAACATAACATGTTTTGTACTGTTCTCAACATACAGTTATTTGCCTCTGTATGTTCAAGGAATAAAATCACATTTCCATGAGCTTTGAACTGTGTCACAACACCACTTATAAATGCATAGATCTCTAAAGAGAACATTGCTTAGATGTATACAGTAACAATATAATACATATTAAACAGAACTTAATAATACACAAGACACAGAACATACATTTTAAATATTTTATTTAGAAATCCCAATGTAGGTATTGCTGAATTGGGTTGTTGTTCCTGGATGGCGAAAAAACAGTTCTCTTGTACACCATATAAAAATATTGTTGTGACTATGGTGTTTAAATTTGTTTTGTGTTGACACAATCACATAGCTTCCATCACAAAATATAAAATGTTCTTTTTCTTGCTTTAACACAAATAAAGCATGTTATTATTAATATAATAAAACCAATATCTTTGTTGTGATTATAAAGAAGATAATATTACAATACTAGAAGTAGCAAACTATTTTTTATATTCAAGAGCTATTTAAGCATATCTATTTATGATTAATAAATAAAGTATATTAAAGTGTTCTAAGTAGATTTGTAAAGGTAACAGATATACTAAGGATAGATATTTATAGCTTTTAAAATATAGTGTTGGCATTGACCTAATTACAATATTACACTAAAATTAGACATATATAATTTTTTTGCTTCAATAGAATTGTTTGATATATAATTTATGAGCCTATTTAGTCAAATAAATATTTTCAGTAATACAAGCTATTTTTATATTACATTAGCATAGTTAAAACTGTGTATCTCACTTTTCCTGAAAATAATAGTAATCTAAATATATACATATGTTTTTTGGAGGTTAGTCTGCTATACCTATTTATCATAGTAATACCTTAAAGTATGAAATGCATTTGATTTTACTCAAAAATTTAGAGCTAGACTATCATTTTAAAATGGACAGGCTTTTGAAACCACAGTTAAGAATACATTTTGTTGTCATGTAACACATGTTCATAAGTATAGTACACTGCATCAAGGCATGCATAAAAGATTGCAGCAATATTCTGCACATTTCAAAGTGCAATACAGATAGTATCATCAATGTTTGTCTTGTATGTATAGCAAGAATGCAAATAGTACAGTACAAACATATTGTTGTAGTCATTCATTTCTTACAGGATTGCTGTGGTGTCAGTATATCAGACACTGTATGAGTTATATGTTGTTAATTGTCAAACTTCAATTCTATGTGAAATGTACTGTACATTTCACCACACGACAACAGGCAGTATATGCATTAAATATAACTGAGGTTTCAAAATTGCATCCTGTAGAATTTAAGTAAATACTAGTTGAACTGGAAAATTCCTCATCTGAACCTGCAATAGAGGCAATACTATAAAGGAGCAGGAACACACCAGTTGTTTGCATTATAGTATAGATGTGCACAACTAGCATTGTATGAAACAAAAGGTAGTAATTGTGCAAATACACACACACATACACACACACACACACATATAGATAGATAGATAGATAGATAGATAGATAGATAGATATTCATATAAGCAACATAAATGTGCTGAATAACATTTAATGCAATGCAAAAAATTAAATGCTACTGATACTTACACAACACAATATCCATAAAAGCATGCACAAAACAAATTTTTTTTTTTTTTTTTAAGAAAGAAAATACAAAATGAATGCAGCATCAGTATGCCTCCACTCTTTGAACAGTATCAGAAGTATATACATATTTATAACAATGGGTCACATTTTGGTGGTTTCTGCAGTCATACCTGGTGAATCAATGGTATTTCCATTTGAGGAAGATATCCCACAGCCATCAATGAGTGGTGTTAGAATTGCATATTGGTATGAACATATGACATTATCAAAGAGAAGCCATAGAACAGTTCAGAATCATATAACTACTTGTGCCAAGATATAACTACTTGCTGACATATAACTGCTGTCCAGCTCCTCAAGTCTGCTTGGACTGTGCTGATGCCAATCTCATAAATTAACACATCAAGGTCACTTGTAGAACATAACAGAAAAATGCATTCTAGTTTTACCTGTTAGCAAGTTTCAAATGTATTTGCTATGAGCAGATATCAGTCTGTCATGTCACTCAATAACAGCTGAGATATGCAATGAAAGTGTTCTACTGTTTGGTACTCCTCTGAATGTAACAGTACAATTGACACCAACTATGAAATATAGCACCACAGTGTGACTTCTTATCAATAGGTGTCACAGTGTTACATCAAGAGCACTACATGCTGTATGAGTTGTAGACATCTAGTCCACACCAAGATAGATAAGAATCAGTCACAGAAATTATTCTGAAACACATATCAGTCTTAAAGACAAAGACATGTAATGAATCAGCATCTTTTAACTACATGTGCCAAGATATTACTTTCTTGCTGTCCCATAAGTGCTGCCCAGCTCCCTCAAGTCTGTTTAAACTGCACTCATGGCAGTCATACTAGTAAATACAACAAGGTCATTATGGAGAACATAACAGTAAAATACATACAGTACCAGCTTTAACTGTTAGCGTGTTGCAAATTAATTTGCTGTGGACACATATGAGTGTCAAATCTGTCTGAGTAACAGACCATGCAAACAACAACTTTATCATACTGTTTTTCTGTCCTCTGACAGTACTAGCACTAGTGAGAACAAATGTGACATGCTTCATAGCAAGTGGAATAGAGTCCCTAAAAGTTTCACAGCAGTACTTCCAGGCTACAACACACTCAATGAGCTAAACATATACTGTAGGCTCATAACAAATAACTCACAACAAAGTAGCATATTTTTGTGAATGTGTTTAATGATGGCACACATATTATTACTCTTCATATTATGCCAGTCTCTAAACAGAGGTGAAATAGATATGGTGTCAACCACTGTGGAGCATATGTTAGCATTCTGTAGGTCTCTAACCAAAAATCACTCCTCAATGTGTTGAACATTATCTGTGTTACAGAGAATGATTACATATGCATCTTTTAGATTACAGGGTAATTATTCTCTCATAGTTAAAGGCAGTAAGTTTTTCACGGACCGTGCAGATTTTACTAAGTCCGTGAAATCAGGAACAGATTGTGAAATTTTTGCAGTAATGTTAAATAATGGAATTTATGCAACAAAAAAACATATTCTAATAAAATTAAAAGAAATTACTTAGCCAGGTATTCAGATCTATTTTTAAATTAACTTATTGCTTGCTTCTGTAATCTCCAATTGCATTCCCTGGTTTGTGGACAACTTAACAGCCAAAGTCGAACTGAGAGTCTACATAAATGAAACACAGACAAATGCGAATTATAGAGACAGAGATGTGCTAAAGTAATAACTAGATTGCAGGATTGATTCCTGAACCTGTCAAATATTGCCCTGTCTTGCCTCAGCATTCCAGTACATAGCGCCAGTGTGAGAGATCCTTCTCTTGCTACAGTGTGATGCTCCAAGAAAACAGACACAGTATTAAACCATCTAACTTGTGCATGTATTTGATGCTTTCAATAAAATTGACATTTTAACTTATTTCATTATCTTTTCAAGTATTTGCACTTATAAAATGTATATCTGGCAGTGAATGCAGTATTTGATGAATGTTTTCACCAGATTTTAAACTAAATTAAAAATGTGTGCATTTTCTATCTGTTGATGTGTTTTCATGAAATCAGCTTTCTTTGCCATGAAGCAGCACTGAAACATGTCACTTTCAATAGTGAAAAATTACAGCCTTACTCATAATACACACTGTGTCATTGCACTCCACCCATCCACTTCAAAATATATGCCATGTGACATAGTGTCCTGACTTAACAGAAGGCCCATGATGGAACATTATGGCATGTGTGTTAAAGTGAGTACCTGAGAACACAGTTCTTCCAGCAATGAAATCAGTAATATGAACTTTCATGCATTGAGAATTGAATCATTGAAGCACAATGATGTATGAACTGAACTCAGTCACCATTAAAGAACATGCCATACTTCAACCACATCTGTGACACTCCCAACCAGTGGCAGCATTCCTAAACAATCTATGGAACTTAACAGATGTTTCTTCAGAACATAGACAGATAGATATAGCAGGTTATTAGTTGCCTGAGACTCTATGTGTCGCATGACAAACAAGTGTACTTGCACACATAGTTAACTGTGAAGTACTGTCTAAGTGGAATTCACATCATCAATGAGCTATTCATCACACCCATCATAAAGTCAGTGACATCCTGTTTTGCATTATCAGCAAACATCCTCAGTCCAGGATAGTTGGACAGAGTAAGCCACAGAGGAGTTAAACTCTGTAAGCTAGGTGTTTGTCCTTGACTACCGCTTATAACTCTTTAAAGCACATCTAAAAGCATTGTTGACTTTGCAGCACTTAATCGGTGAACACACTCTGGCACATACAAAGAGTTTGCATTGCAGCATTGACATAGCAGTTCACTCCAGTGCATTTGTCAAAGACAAGCAGTTTCTTAAGACCAATGCACTCTTTTGCAGGTGGTGACCTGACTTGATCAACAAGTGACTGATTACCATGAACAGCAGATGGTGATGAAACTGAAGTTTTACTCTATTTCCTTTTAGCTTATGTGTTGTGTCTATTGACACATCTTGCATAGGGATGTATCTAGCAACAGGAATCAGATTTGTGGTTGGTTGGTATAGTGTAGATAGCTGGTTGTACTCAACAATACATTTCCCATCAGCACATACTTTATTCTCTATGAGGCTCAGTATATGCACACCAGAAAGAGATCTGACTCATGACAAAGCAACATATGCCATGCTATCTCTGAAGATTACCATTCCAATGTCAACAATAGCACTATCAAGGCTGAGTCCTTGTTATTGTGAATGGACACAGCATAAGCAAAACACAGTGGAAACTGCTTATGCGCCACATAGATATCCTTCACAATTTGAAATTTGACAGTGGATCTGTCAATGGAAAGGGACTGTCATGGTTGTCAAATTTAATAATGACAAATTCAACAAATGTGTTCTGTGTACTGTACTGAAAATCAACGATGTAGCCCATTGCTCCACTAATCAGCCTACGCAACATCAAGATTTCTTCATAGCATAACACATGCATTTTTGCATAGTGTTAACATATCTTCCAAGCCAGCAGTTTGGGACACATTAGCTGTGAGTTCTTTGAGACAGTCAACCATTTTGTCACCATTGTGCATGTTAGACTTACCCCATCAATCACATCAAGTGATATAAGTGTAACAATAGGTTGTTGTTCTCGTTGTATCATAATCTGGTTGAACTCAACACATTGCTTTATTCTAGGCAAGAAGCATACAATATGCAGTCCACTGCTCTGTAACTCTGTAAATAACTTGCATGAATCATGTATAGAGCTCTCTTTGTGCTGATAATGTGTTCTCTTAACATTTGTAAATGAGATGTTGATAAATTACCAATGTGGGCCTCATCAAGTAATGCTTTATAAGAGACATCATCTGGCTGTTGTATATTTTGGAAAACTTCAACATAAGAAAAAACTCCCAGACATTAACTCCATCTATACACCCAATGGTCTTCTTAGCTTCCACACTGAAAGACTAGAGAAGACATGCTAGTCATTGACAGGAGCTAGTTGTAGAAGATCTCCAAAGACAACAATGTTTTTACCACAAAATGGTAGATCATTGTCATTGCCCGCTATCTCCTGTAGATGTAGGTAAATGTATGTAAGAAGAATGTTGGAAACCATGCTGATTTCATCAATGATCAGTAACTCCATTTAGTCAAACATGGAGCACAGCTCATTTACAACTTCAAAAGACAACCTTCAGTATTCTCCAGTTTTGCCATTCTCAACTGGCAGTATAAACAGCCTATGAAAAGTGACACCACCTACGTTGTAGCTGCTAGGCCAGTTGGAACAGATACTTTAACTGATGTTGGTTTGTCAGTAATTCTACCTACAGTGAAGCCCACCAGGATGAAGCACAGTGCTGCAGAATTCTGCAGTAGAGTTACTGCAGCAAACAATGCAATTTCAATGCTAGTTAATCCCTTTTGTCATGCAGTAGACCTGTGATGCTGTGCTTCATCCTGGTGGGCTTAGCCTACACCTGTACTGATTGTTTCAATCACAAAGCTTCTGCCAGTACCAGCAGCACCACTGACAAACATTCTAACTGGTATATGTTTGTTAAACATGCATTCCTTTTATGGTGTCTCACACCATGTTCAACAGCATGCATCACTGCGGCATAGACAACTTGTTGATGAGCGTTCAATTCATCTACAATGTTGACCAATTTATCAGTAAAGTGCATGCTTTGCTGCATAGCACTTTCATCTCTGACATCAACACAATTGAGTCATTTGCCATCCTCAGGATCAATCATGTCCTGTGAGTTCGCTGAAGTATCATCTTCCAGTTGTTGCCTTGTTTTCTCAAGTTGTTCTTTCTCAAGGTCTAGTCTCTTTATATATGCAGTTTTGAAAGAATCATAGCTCAACTTTAACTGCTCTTTAAAAGTGCCACATGTACCTTTCAAAGTCCTTTCATCTATTCAAGGCTTAAACAGAAATAAAAGAGCAAAACAGTAGTGCTCTTTACTTTCTTTAGTTGTCAAGCTCAGCTTACAGTGGTCAATCAACTATGGTTTATGCCTCTTCACCAGAGAATCATCTAGGCCTGACACCGTGTATATGTTCTTTTCAGGGGTCAGAAGGGACACCCCATTTGTAGTCATACCATCGGGCAACCTCAAACAAATGCAAATTATCCATAGCACTATGGTGCTGTGGATAGCAGTCATCAATGAAGTTGCTCTTCAGTATGTTTGTAGATGTTGGTCTGGTTGCATCAAGGTCTTCAATCTCATCATGACTTCTAAGGACACAGCGTCTCTTCTATTTAAAGTTAACATTTAAGTAGTGAATGGACACAGACTTGCCATACAGACATGTACATGTAAGACGATCACTAGCCTCATATGCTCTACACTCACGGTGTGACAGAGTTCTCAATCCAAGTGACCACAGTTGAGAAGAGATAGACCTGTTGCAGTTAGACAAGTCAACTCATACACTCATTTTGTTGATTTTGCCTTCAGATAATGTGGCATAGCAGAAAACATCATTCAGACATGCAGTCATACAGACTCATTTTGGGAATCCAAACCTGCACATTGTGTATTAGTTCCTCTGATTTTTACCTTTCTGTGACAGTATTTGCTGCACAAGTGTAGCTGAAATTTCTGTACCAACTTCCAAAGCATTGGGCTGTCACACTTGTCAGGAATCTGGCATGTCACATACCTCATAATGAAGCTTAGAATATCAGCTTCATCACTGTCATCAATTCATAGAGCATCCACCCACCCCAAACCCCCATTGTAAATGCCACACCCTGCAGTGGCAACGCCATGTCTTTACTCTTTTCTACAGGTCTTAGGGCACTGGGCAGAGATGAGGGCACTAGACTGCCAGGGCACCTGGCATTTGCTTGGCGCACAGAGTGTTCAAGGAGTGCTTGCTACCCACAGCTGGTGGCTGCTGTGTAACATCTTGCAATGCAGCAAACCACCTGTGTGCAGCCACCATTTACACCTGTTTGGCAGAGGCATAACTTTGTGACCATGTATGTGGCACATCTTTGAGGTGTGTCAGCAGATGTGTTGCACATCTTGGCTGCATATTGGGATGTGGTGCAAAAGCATGGTATGCCCCTGGGAATGCACTGCATGCATTATCTTTGCACCACAGTGCATCCAAATTGTGCTACAACATTCCCACCATCTGAATATCGCTCCAGGGCCTATTTCTGTGGTTACACTGATGCAACTTAGTTACAAATGCACAATTTATTTGAATATCTAGCCCACAATGTTAAAACCTCAAATATGTATTGTATCTCCATGTTTGATAATTAAACAATATACCATTTCTGTGTGAATGTGCCAGCAGAATTTACCCACATGTGTTGTGCTTTGCTCATAAGGCATCCAATTCAGAAAAGCACACCACAGGTTGGTCAGTTTTGTCATCACCCACACCCAGTCATCAAATATTGCTATAGAAAAATAGAGAATAATGGATCGGTAAGTGTGTGTTATGGACATTTTCACACCACAACGGTGTGTGATAACCATAACTCTCAAGAACAAAGCTCCAGAGCTTTATGTGGTTATCACACAAACTGACAGTGTGTGATAAAAGGCATGACATCTTCTGTATTGTATGTCAGTATGTGAAATGAGAATACTCTGTGTATCTTATTCATAGAAATGAATGTGTAGTTTACAGACCTTCAGCAATGATGTTCCTCAACACAACTGCTTCCAGGTAAGGAGCTATATGGAAGCATTCCAACATGTTCTGTTGCAGTTGTGATATCACTGCTACAACAGAACAATATAGTGATGTCACTATTTCACCACACAACCAATATCGCAGACATTGCATTACATGCATAACAGAATTTTCACAACACACTGTAAATAGGAGAGTGGATATGCAACTATGCACAACTAGTGTGTTGTGCCACCGAGGTGTACTGATTAAATGTCACCTCGACAACAGATCTCAATAGGTCTGTGGAAATAAAATCCCTAAGGTGGCAGAACACACTGCTTGTGCATCGAGTTGCCCAGGCACTATCCTACATAGTGTAAGGGCATCCATGCCCATGTATGACACAGTATTTTGTTTCTGTTAACTGACAGTTGGAGGATGGGGAGTTGGTGGTAGGCTGAAATTACTGTCACAGTGTACTGCACATGTTTTTACAAGGTCAAGTAAGAAAAAGTTCACATTAATTGGAGATGAGCAATCATGTATGTGGAAGCATTTCAAGTTGTTCTGCTGTGGTTTCATTCCTCCGGGTTTGAACAAGATCCATAGAGCAAAGTAACAATGCTCTCTGCTCTTAGAAGTGGATAGATTAAACTTGCAATGGTCAGAGAGCCAAGGCTTACATTTATTAATGAAACAGCCATCCTCCTCTAACCTTGTAACTGTGATGTGTACAATCAGGTGAGACATCTGTTTTATAGACATACCATTTCTCTACCTCAAATAGACACATATCATCCATGTCACTGTGTCTTCTGGGGTAGTATGTGTCAATCAGGTTGTTCTTCAATATCTGCTTTGAAGAAGGTCTGTTGATAGCCAATTCCTCAATCTCATCATGAGGTATTAGTACATGTTTGCGTTTCTCTTTGTAGTTCACACTGAGAAACCATACAACAACAGATTTGCCATTAGTGCGTACCGATCAAACGATCGCTGGCCTCATATGCACCACACTCTCTGTGAGACAGTGTCTTTAATCCAAATGACCACAACTGAGACATAAGTGACTTGCTTGAACTGGCAATATCCTCCCAGAGTTCTTGCAAGCTGGTCTGTTCATGCTTAGTAATGTATGAAGTCACATATCGAACAAGAGCCAACGAGTTGTCAGCCACTAACTGATCATCAATGTTTGCTTGCCACATCAGTAGAAGAGTGGGGTTGTAATCATTGATATACATCTCATTCTCCTTTCTGGATAACTCATATACCCTCTTGGTTGATTTTGCCTTCAAGTGATGCCACATCGATGAAAACAGTTCGCTCATGTGAACATTCTAAGACACATCTGGGAAAACCAAATGACATCTGGTGTACCTATCAGATTTACTTTTCACTGTACAGTGACAGTATTTAGCACACATACTGTATGTCATTGGAACTTTTGCACCAACTTCCATACTGCAGGACTGTCATACTTGTCCAGGATGTGGCAAGTCACGTATCACTTTATGAAGCTTAGCACTTCTGCTGCTTCATGTTCGCCAAATGTGGGGCATCCTTGATCTATAGTAGCATATCAATATGAGGACCGCCCCATGCCTGATACTCTGTCCTCCAAAAGTAATGATCTACAATACCAAGATAGATATTGTCCTTTGACAAAATGAAAGTCAGAATATAGTGGAATCACTTGTGAAATGTCTAGTTACAGATACTGGATCAATTGAGCACATCTCTCCTCAGTCATTGATGTAATGCCCTCTACATCAGAATTAGCCCACTTCAGAGTTCAATCAACTCATCCCAGGTATATTCAGCACAGCTGAGGTGACAAACCTTGTTGCGGCACCATACTCTTGCAACATGGTCATGACTTCAGATTGTCTACGATACCAGTATTCTTTGGTGCCACAGATGTGACAGTATAGATGAAAATTTACCTGCAATGTGTCATCCTTTACTTCAATTTCTGCAAGAACTCTATGGCAGTAATTCCATCAAGTGGAGTCATGAGCTGTACAGTATGTGCAATAGATGCAAAGAGTATACTAAGCTCACTCTCCCACAACAGGTGAAACAGATACTGTATGTTTCATCAAAATTTGCCATCATTATTCAGTACTCGAGCTGTACGGTATTCAGCACCTGGTGCACACACTTCTCTATCATCTAAATGACCACCTGACCCTTGTGGAAATAAATCAGAAAGCAGCGTGCTTTCAATGTTGCCTCAGATACTAACAGGGCGCCTTCCACCTTTTTCATCTGATAAAGATCAATATTATTCCAACTGGATCTTTGCTGTGTAAAGGATGGATTGCAGATTGTTCATACATATTGTTATTCATTTCTACATTTACCTTCTCAATCATTGACTTGTTTGTGTACAGGACAGCGTACTGAGCAGATATACTACTCATCCTGTCAATGTCCAAGGTCTGTATAGAAGGGTTTGTTGGTATTCAAGTAATTGAGAGCTGTTTCCATCTTCTACATTGACAACATCCTGCCAGATGACCTTTGACTTAGTTGGCACACGTTAACAAGAATAACTAGACTGTTTTCACTTGAGATTGCCTCTACATTTTCCTGTAAAGGAAGTGGAAAATACATGACAGAACCCTTTAGACTTGATGAGCTCTTTCTGTGGTATGTTCCGTGTCCTAGTATTCAAATGTAGAATAGTCTAAAAGGGTTTCATAGTTTGAATAAGAATCCATTCAAACATATTCAATGTAGCAATCTCACTGGGTGTGACATGTACATCCATGCTGTTCAGGACTGACCTTGGTGGCATGGTGCCATTCTTCACCTTAGAGAAACAGTAGTTGCACATCACAATGATTGACTGTAACTCAAAGTCACGTTATAATAGAAACTTCAACAGTTGAAACCACATGTCATTATAAGTCTATAACTTTTCCAGATCAATCATAACAGTTTGTTTCTGGTAACATAGCCTATTACATGAGACATACACAGAGTAAAATTTCTCTCTTTGCCAACTCAAATTTGGCTTTGGATTTGCCAAACACTTAAACAATGTCTGTTTCCATGGAGAGATGGTACTGACGTCAACAGTTGATGGTTGCTCAGCAATGATATCAGTTACATTACTACTATGTTGCACATCTTCAATAAGTTTTGTTGCACCATTCTTGTCACCAGACTGCAACAACTCAGAAAGGCGAGTATACTGTGACACTGCTGACCTTACTTCATAAACCTTGCACGCAAGGTGTGCATGCCAGGCTGATGCCCCACTAGCATCTGCATATGGTGAAACACATTGTCACAAATACCACTTTCCAAGCATGCCAGTGAATGACCCATCAGTCCAGTATGTGGATGGATGTCACAATGGTCTATTGTCAGAAACAATTGATACCTGTCTTTACGATCAGTGACAACAGAGACATTAATAAACTGTTCTACTTTATAAAAGATGACTGCCTCCCATTGCATGTTGCATCATATGTCCATGCTAAACATTTATGTCTAGGAGGACCCACGGTTGAGGCATTGTCATTGTCAGACTCAGTTGATGTATTATGACATACAGTCAGTACATTGCATATTTTCTCATCCTCAACAATGAAGAAATTGCTGTCCTTCTTTTGTGTGTGATACAATTCCTCCCAGAAATATGCCTCAGAGTGCTGTGTGTGGAGCCAGCTACCTGTGAAAATGTAACAGAAGTTCTGTTGGTTCAAGTGTGGGTAGTGTTGCAACCTCATCTTTACAGCATACACAACTTTTCTGAATCACTCAACACATCTGCCATTTTACACCACAAGCTTTGAAGAACAAGTATCGCTCTGTTGACAAAAGTGCGGACTCTGAGACGCAGTTTCATTAAAACAGATGAATCTTTAGCCTTCTGTGTTCACATCTCATCACAGCTGCAATAAGTCTATCAACCTTAGCTTTAGCTGCTAATGATTGATAATACTTCCGCTTCCTCAGATGGCTAGCAACAATCAAAACTGGCCATTGTTGCCAAGACGCTCCATGCACACAACTTCCCAACAGTTTTTGCTTTTGAAATGTTTTGTAAACTGTTGGTTATTTTTTTCTGCAGTTGAGCAACTATGTATCATTCCTGTGGAATCTGTAAGCATCAAACTAAGCCTATGGTGCAGACTGACTAGTGTGCACACACTGTGATGTGGCATGTGTGAACTTGTTGGAACTCTTAAGCAACACTGTACTGCTATGGTGCCTGTTATGTCTCTGTGTAGCATTGTACCCTGCTTAGATGGCATTTCTTGTCTGTTGTTTCAATATAATGATGTGAAATATTTGATGATTATCAGACACCTGCATAAGGAAAAAAGTGGCAGTTACTATCAACAAGCTTGTTACAATTTATATACTACAGTAGTAAATGCTCTATGTCTTTATTGTGAGATCAATCAAAATATTGAAATACAAAATGTTTAAAAACAATAGTTGTACCACTACAAGATTAGCACAGATAATATGTTATACAAATTGAAAGAAAAGAAATAAATACATAATTTTTAATGTTTGGTGATACCAGTTGTATAATGACACTGTTGAATTCAATTGTGCAGGAAAAACATAGAAGTTTCACATTTGCAAAAAGTATTTCCAAAGGTTCATGTTTTAAGTATTTCACAATACTTTCACATTTGCTGAAGGAATTTGTGAAAGTGTTTTTAATTTTATGAAACTTTCACTAAATCCTTTCACAAACATGAAAGTTTCACAAATTGCTAGTAAATCAGAGCTATGTAAAATTCTTTCATAAAATAAAAGTTTTGCAAAATGCCACAAATCGCAAAACTTTCACAAAATCTTTGCAAGCACAAAACTTTCTCAAAAGTATGTATTTAACCTATGAACCAAGTGTTCTCCATGATGCAGCACAACCAGGAAGAGTACAAAATTGTTTTAAAATGCCAGAGACCTTGAAACATAGTCAAACAGAGTACAAAAGGATATATAACACCACTATATATGTTATGTTGTATTAAACTATTAAAGTGTGACTGTTTAACAGTTATATTGTAAGATTTTATTAGCTTTGCCTACCAAGAGTGGCCATATTAAAAAAAAAAAACACCCAACTAACAAGGTGAACCAATCAGCCGCTACCTACTATTTGATTGACACACAGTAAAGACAATAACGAGTACAGCAAATGAATATTTATTTATGAAAATTACAAGTGTCTGAAGGTTTAACAGGTGATCTGAGATGACCAATGAGAGTCAAAGAAAATTGGAGAAGAAACACACAGCATCCATTTTAGTTGCAACGGCCTGCCACAGTGTCTAGCTTGTGTAAGTACATGCAATTTTCTTCAATATATTGTTAATATTAATAAACATGATAATCATAAAAATAGCATTAAACAAAACTTGTTTTAAGCAGTATTAGCCTGTTGTACTATTAATCATCTATCACTCTGTGGAAAGAAGTTATAACTCTTTAAAGTCACAGTGTTAGTGTGTACTACCAGCACAGATGACAGCTGCAAATGGAGGCAGCAGTCAGTCTCATGTATCATGAAAGAGTGGGAACCAATGAATGTAGTCATTCATTTGTTGTTGTTTGACCTAGCCTATTAAGAGCTAGCCATTTCCCTCCTAGTAAGTTTGTAACATATCTATGTGACAGCAGCTGCAACCATTCATTAGCATAATGATAGATACAGCCACTGTACTGGTTTGCCAGGAAAGACTGGGAACCAGTACTTTTTGGTTCCTGTTTATTTGTCCAGCCCACTAAAGTAAGGTTGAAGTAGAGAAGGAATGGTCATTTCTTCAGTCAGTACTGACAGGACACTGCAGGAGACACACTGATTTTTTAGTAGCTCTGTCTACTTCTCAGCCTGATGATGTACCCTAGACTCGACAGCTATATGAGACTGCACCCCAGATACACCCTGACTTCTGTCCCAGGATGGGATTGCATCGCAGACCACCTTAACTGCACTGCACAATGGCACTAGGTCTGAGGGCCATTCCAGGAGACTAATAATGAATTGGCAGTCATCATCAAGGGCAGCGGCAGGAAGCATGTTTGTGTTTTTTCTTCCTATTGGCAGGACATGAAATACTGTAGTGCATCTGCACCACCCCTGGATCATTTAAATGCTGGTTGATGTGGAAAACCCTGCCAAGTGCTTCCACCACCTAAGAAGGGACATTATCCCAACATAACACCTCTTCCCCAGAGTGCCTTATTATGATTATGAAATGTGTCCTTCTTAGTAAATTGTATGCATGTTTAAAACATTCCTTCCAGCTGGGCAGTTGTGCTGAGATAACAGCCCAGTTGAAAGCAGTTTTTGGCCTATCAGAATTCAAGATTCTTTATGCCCATTTCATAATAAGAAATATAGTCTCAGTAACTCCATGCACAAGCAGTACGTTTGCTAGCCTCAGGGTCTGATTCCCATGGACCTCTCAAGCTTTGTTCTCAAGCTAAAAGGTAATCAGAATCACTGTCTGACAGAAAACAGTAGTTGTGCACAGTTCACCATCCACTATTGTCTATATATATATTTTTCCATATATACTGAAGAAGTGTGGTCACCAAATACACATGAACAGTAAAAATGGTCACAATATCAGAATGCATCATCAAGCCAAATGAATATTCTCAATCAAAAACACAGAGGATTAGTATCCCAAGCATAAAACAACTGCTATCATTGCAATATAGAGAATACTGGATGTGCATATATGAACAACCATTGTGTTCTACCACAGAGTGCTTTGATTCCTCTAACCTTGAGAGTGAAGCTCGAAAGTCACATAGGAATGAGAACCAACAGTTGACAGAACACACAGATTGGGCATAAAGTTGCTGACTCTGTATTTTTGATAGTATATAATAGTATTATGTGAAATTTGTGGATTGTGTTTTTTCTTTCTCTTTCATAATGAAACAGAGTTGTGAAGTCTCTAGAGTTTCTAGAATACTGCCTTATCACAGAATTTAATGGAGGAAGCAACAATGTACCACATTCAAAGTGGTTATTCTGCAGTTGTAGCATAAATACTACAGTAGAACAAGCATACAGTGTATGGTGAAATGCTGTACCAGCATGATTTTCAGCCTCATAAAATCTTCGTTCAGCCACACTAAACAATGAATGGAATGCTGTACTGACCGTGCGTGCAGAACAGCATTCCATTCATTTAGAATGAGAATATTGAGCTGGTAATGAAAGCCACGCAGCAAGGAACCACCACAAACCTTAAACATTTGAAATCCACATTTAAACTGGCAACATGGCCACAGCTGTTTTCCCAAAAGAAATGATAGCAAGGGAGCACTTTATCTTAATGAAGCTCATTGGCAGACAGGAGTCTGAAGGACAGTTTTGTACTGAGAGTTCAACAATGAGTAATCCATGAGGCTAAGTGAAATAAATGAATAGATAATTTAAAGCCTAGTGTAGCTTGTAACCTTGTTAATCCTAATTAAGTGTAGGGAGTGTTTTGTGAGTGCCACATTTTAAACTTGTAGCTGTATGAACTGCCATTTCTCAAGTTCTGGTGGTAGTTAAAATGATGATTGTATTGCACTGTCTTCATCCTTGATTAAATATTTCATTCTAAGACATCAAGGCGCTTTTGTACTGTTCTCAAAAGAGTCACCATACATTATAAAAATACTGGCTTCTCAATCTCGCTGAACCAGTGTGTTTCAGCCACTTCGGGGTTTATGATTCTATCGGACCACTTGAGCTTCAGCCTTGAGGTCGTAGGAATCATAAACTCCTCTGTGGCTGGAACACACTGGTTCAGCATGATTGCTCAGCCAGTATTCTCTATATCCAGACATGGAATTCCATGCAGAATAGCATTCCACTGTACAATATATAGACTATAGTCTTGCATGTGTATCCTTGTTTGTAAATGTCACATAATGTATGTTTGTAATGGTTACTAAGAACCCCAGTATCAGTTAATAAAGTACCACTATGTATGGTATTCATTTCTTTCAGTTATTATATCCAGGGTTACAACTGGCAGGAAAACAGGTGCTATATACAGAAATCTGTAGTCAAGTTGTTCAAATATGTCTGCTTCTTTTTTTTTACAGATGTAAATGCAATTGTACCTTTGTTAAATAACTAATGTTGTTCTCCCACAGCACAACATGAAATATGAAAGGAAATAACACCTACCAATGTAATGTATTAGTTGACATACTTTCTATTTACAGCTCCTGCAATAGCCAATGTAGTACAGCAGTAGCAGTGCCAGGGACACTGTAGCTGTGTTAAGGGAAAACTACACCCACAACTTGAAAAGATATATGTTGTGCAGAGTGTTTTAATTTGTATGTGAAGTTCTAGTGTTTCCTTCCCTCTGACTGGTATTAGGAGTTTTCCTAAATTAGCCTGCTAGCTTTAGGGTAGTTTACAATCTCTGGAGATCTCCATATCAAATAGCTTTACTGTATTTCTTTGTCCTACAATGCACCTTGTTTCATGTGATGTTGATGTAGCAGAGCCCATAATCCAGCAGAAAGCATTGCATTACAATTAGTTCACAACAATAGAGTTGGCTATATTTAAAATCTGTAGAATTCAGCTTGGTGACCATCCTCATCCTAAAGGTTTTACTGTCCTGAAAAACTTTGCTGCTGGTAATTTTGTGCAGCTTGTAAAGCTTCCATGATATTTAGTTTGTTTGGCATGTGTGTGCTGAATGTTGGGTCTCTCTTACATCACAGTCACATGAGACAAGATGCACTGTGGGAACCAGAAATACAATTAAGCTATGAGGTATGAAGATCCCCAGGGGTCATAAAACTAGCATAAAGCTAGCAGGCTAATTTAGGAAAAACTCCTAATATCAGTCAGAGGGAGAACACTGAACTTCACATACAAATTAAAAATCTGCACAACATATATTTTCCAAGTTTGGGTGTAGTTTTCCTTTAACAGCTTGTTGCATAAGGTTGATGTCCTGCAGCCAGGGCAGCAGCAAATGCTGTCTGTGTTGCAGGCACAGCAAGAAATGGTCAGCCTCTGCTTCAACCAGTTGACAGTGCTGCAGATGTCCCAGCACAGGTCAGCACTGCTTCACCACACCAGCAACAAAGGCAGTTTCACTGAGGGTAGCTGAAGATCCACCCTATATACAACATCCGGTGTGTGGTCACAAGACTCAGCAGTTTCCACTTGTGCACCACATCTAGGTCCACTCCAGTTGCCCTTATCCACCATCTGAGCAACAGAGACACACCTCCTCTCTAATGTAAATTTTCATATTTAGTTATATGTTTTGTATAAAAACATAAGAAATAAAAAAACTTTATAATAATGACAAACATTTTATTCTGTACTGTACAGAAAGCTTATACTGTTTAAAAAGATTAACACAATAAATATTTTGATTATTGAACATGAGTGTCCTTATTTAAAAATGGAGCAATTATTTGTATGTGTTACAGCTACACAAAACTGTAATATGACATCACAAGAAACAGTTTTTCTAACATATCTTCATGTTTAAGTGAACATAAACAGGCATCACAGTCAGTATTGCAGCTGTGAACCGAACTGTCACCCAATGTCATTAGTAAAGCAAATTTGTTGCTGCAACTTAGAGGAGAATGGTGTGACAGTTAGGTATAATCACATCAACACACACCCTGATGCCTCTTTACATGTGGAGGGTGACGGGTGGTTGTGTATTTGTACAGTTATGTGTAATTTACAGACTTTTCTAATTGTTGAAGCATCCCTAGCAGATTCATTAATATGTGCCTTTTAAAAGTCCCCATAGGTTTAAAAAGTGTTACATAGGTAGTGAAATGCACTATGTTGTTGTGATCACAGGAACCAGCCCAGCAAGCTTCAAATTTTTCATAAAAATATGTACAGTATATAGGTCTGAGTTACAGAAAAGTATGTATGCATACAGCACCTGTATAAGGAAAGAACCCTTGTAGCACTAATTTGCCAATATCTGAGGAACTCTCACCAAGCTTCCCATGTCTTCATAACAGTATAAATATATGAAAACAATGGTCCTCCATGGCATACATGTCCCGTTCCACATAACTATGTAGCCATACATCACCCGTATAAGGCAAGGAACCCTTGTAGAAGTCATTTGAAAAGATAACATGGTACAGTGAAGCAGAAGGGCATGAGAGTTAGGCAGCATGACATTATGACATATCTCGGCATCTGCTGATCTGTAGAGAGTGGGGGTGGGGTGGTTGGGAGATCAGGATCTGGTAACCTTAACCTCACATTTTCACAGTTTTGTCACTGTGGAAACAACCCTAACTGATGCAGTAATGGAGTTTTTTAAATGAATTTCACTTATTTTTGAGAAAGTGTAATATAAATATTAAATGGTATGTGTAGAGGAGCATGGGTCCAGCCAATCTCTGTGTAAACATAGGTGTTTGTGGCAGTTCATGCCCTCTGGGCCCTGCACTCCCACTTACACATGGGCACAGAGCCATACAGCAGCCTTATAGGTCATGGAAGGCTTGTAATATTAATTTGCCCATACCTGGGAACTGTAGCAGCTAGTAAAAATATGGAAATGTGGTGTAATCATGACAGTGACTAGTTCCCACAACAGGAAGTCAACTGAATCCATATCGGCATTGTGTCCAAGATAGGGTCAGCAAAAAGCACTGTGAATATGAAGTCTGTGGCGTAATAGTGGTCCTCAGACGTGAAAATAAGTAATTGGAACAGTAAATCTCAAATATCTCAGGAACCGTACAGTACAATGTGGGGACAAAATTCAAATTTCATGGATTTCAGGATATTCCAACCTAGTTAGGAGCTTAGTTCTGCTACAGGAGGGACTAAGAATATTTGCAAAAAAAGTCTGTATCTCGAACCGCTTTTGAGATACGGGCCCCGAAAGGCACCACTGGACGTCACAATGTTCTCCTATGGGGAAACTGCTGATCTTTGAATGTTGTAACTTTGGGCCCCTGTAATGTTTTCACTAAACTACAAAAGGCACATCTGTGGGAACAGGGCTTGCCGCTCTGCAAATTTCAGCAAAAGATCAAACCGTTTTGTTGCAGGAGGCAAAGATTTGCAGTTATTTTGAGCACACTTTCACAAAATACTTTACTGCAAATCACAAATGTTCTAAAAAAAATCATGAAACTTTCACATTTGCAAAATTATTTTCAAAAATTTTAAAATGCATTTCTGGGGAGGAGTTAAACCAAAAAAAAAAAACATATGTCGAGCATCCTCAGGATTTGACTAGGTGAACACAACAAGCAGTGTATTCCTAGAGAGTCCCAGTTTTAAATGCCAGGCATTTTCTGTTCAGTAACTGAAAAACATGCGTAAAGGGCAATTTTAGACAGTAAAATGGCTGCTTGTGAAAGTTTCATGATTTTAACTTTTCCAATTGACTATAATGGAAAATTTGTTTTTGAATAACATTTGAACGGTTTAATATTTTTCACCAAATCTTCAAAAGGCACATCAGTGACCAAGGCTGCATCTTCCCTGAAGTTTGTGGACTGAACAGACAAATGTGTGGGCTGTGGGTGCAAGCAAAGAAACGTGCAAAAAGTAAGTTTTTGCATTTTTGGCATTCTGTAACTCCGCAACTATAAATCTGACATAACGCAACTTGCCACATCCATAGATCTATGGTACCAGACTGTGCTTGCAAACATTCAGGACAATCCATTGTATGGTGGCAAAGTTATTAATAATACTAATAATAATTTTATTTCACAAAGCATCTTTCAGATTTCAAGGTGCTTTACAAAATAATTATAAAATAGTAAAACATTGAATATGATATAAAATACAAAAATACAACAGGGTTCATTTATTAAGTGCCCTTAAAATCCTGACACCATAAATAAGTTTTAAGCGCTTGCTTAAAGACTCCCACTGTCATGCACTCCGAAGCCGACGGATAGAAAATTCCAGAGGGTAGGGGCAAAATACATAAATGCATGTGCCCCAGATGACTTCAAAGACACCCTCAGAATCTTCAGCAACCCCTCGCCAGCTGAAAGGAGCTGTTGCTTGGGGTGATAGGGAATCAGAAGTTCTTGCAAGTAGTCAGGCCAAGTCCGTGTAGGGCTTTGTAGGTCAGTAAACCAACCTTAAAGGTGATCCGCCACTGAATTGGCCACCAGTGCAGACTGCGCCAATGGGAGTAATATGTGATATTCAAGAAAACCGTCAGCAAACGTAAGCTGCCGTATTCTGCATTAGCTGCAGGTGGTGGATATCAACACCAGGAAACCCTAAGTAAAGGGAGTTGCAATAATCAAGGCACGCGGTCACAAAGGTGTGGACAAGTGTAGGTAGGTCTCCAGATGGAACAACGTGCTTGATCCTGGCAATGTTCTTAAGATGGTACTAGGAAGACTTGATGACAGCTGACACCTGAGATCGTGAGTCAGCCCGTCATCAAGTACCACCCAGGACCGCACCTGATCAGAGATAAGGATCTGAGCACCCCTAGATAAATTCCATAGGGTTGGCCAGTCCTCAACTCCTCTATCCGTGACCCGGATCCACCACCATCTCCTCCATTTTTCCCTGGTCAACTTTAGCCAACTAAAATTCATCCAGTCCTGGATTTCCACAAGGCAGTTCTTAAATACTGAGAGAGTACTATCCTGGTCAGGTGCAAAAGACAGGTAGAGCTGGATATCATCAGCATAGCACTGAAACCTCAGTCCATATCATCTACAATGTCTCCAAGGCATATACACTGAGAACAACATGGGGAAGCACTGAACCCTGAGGTACCCCACAAGACAGACAGAATGGGCCCAAGGAAAAACCCTGGACACCACTCTCTGAGTTCTACCAGTGAGAAAAGAGGTAAACCATCTGAGAACCGTATGTGACAGGCCACAGATGGACCTCAGATGTCCAAGAAATATCCCAAAGTCCACAGTGTCAAAAGCTAGGAGAGATCAAGGAGCACCAGAATAGTATGACTTCTCCAATCCCTTGCCTTCAGGAGATCATTGAGCACCAGAACCAGCTCAGTCTCTGTACTATGCCTCTTCCAAAACTGGACTGAGAGGTTTGTAGATGTTATGGATGGTCAAGTGGTTCTCCAGTTGTACTGCTACTACTTTCTCAATAACCTTCCCTAAAAAGGAAGATTAGAGATTGGTCTGTAGTTAGCCAGAGTGTCAGGGTCCAAAGAAGCTTTCTTTAGGAGGGGTGTTACCACCACCTCCTTCAGAGAGCTTGGGAACTCACCCAATCAAGGAGCACCAGACAGTCTGAACCAGTATCAGGCCAATGATATCATAACATCCCATAACCATGTAGGTTGGACCTGGATCCAAACTATAGCATGTAGGGCGCATACCTAGATGATCCGCATTACATCCACAAACTCCGCGCTATAGTTAGGGTTGAGTAGCCACTTTAATGCAAAACCTCAAATTCTGCACCTTAATAACTTTGCCACTGTATGATGGATTTGCCTGAAGATTTGCATGTGTGGTCTATTGCTGTAGATCTCTGGATCTGGTAAGTTTTGTTATGGTCAGATGTACAGCTGCAGAGCTACAGAACACCAACAAATGCAAAAAAACTGACTTTTTGTGTTTCTCTGCTACTCTCCACAGCCCACATGCTTTGTTTGTTTTGTCCAAAATCTTCAGGGAAGATGCAGTTGGTCACTGATGTACCTTTTGAAGATTTGGTGAACAAATATTAGACTGTTCAAAGGTTATTTAAAACACAAATTTCCCATTGTAGTCAATGGTAAAGTTAACAAAATCACACAAATTTCATGAGAGTCTGTTTTACTGGTGCAAATGGCTCTTTTACTTTGTGACTCAGCCATTTTGTTTACAGTTAATGACACAGAAAATGCCTGGCGTTTAAAATTGGGACCATCTAGGTAGACAGAGTGTTGTGTTTGCCTAGTCGTTCCTAAGGATGCTAGCCATATCTTTTCTTGGGGTAAACCCCAGAAATACCTTTCTAAACTTTTCTGAAAATACTTTCACAAATACTTTTGCAAATGTGACAGCTTCATGATTTATTTTATGAACTGTCATGATTTGCTAAAGTATGCTCAAAATAACTACAAATCTTTGCCAGCCTCCTGCAACAAAATGGTGTGGTCTTTTTGGCTGAAATTTGCAGATTGGCAATCACTGGTCCCTCAGATGTGCCTTTTGGTGGTTTGGTTCCAAAACATTAAAGGTGTCCAAAGTTAGAGCACTCTGAAGTTCAGAAATTTTCCACCTTCAGGGCCCGTATAATAAAAACAGTTGAGATATGGACTTTTCATCACAAATATTCTTAGTCCCTGCCTAAAGCTAGACTAAGCTCAGAACTAGGTTGGAAGGTCCTGAAACCCATGAAATTTATTTTTTCTACCTTGTACAGTCCCTGAGATATTTGCAATTTACTGTTCCAATTGCTCATTTTCATGTCCAAGGACCACTATTACACCCACAGACTTTGTAGTCACAGTGCTTTTTGCTGCCCTTATCTCGGACACAGTGTGCAATATGGATTCAGTTGACTTTATGTTGCGAGAACTACTGACTCTCATGATTACAACTACAGTTACATTTTTTACTAGTTGCTACGGTTGCCCAGATATGGGCAAATTACTGTTACAAGGTGTCCTTAGCCTATAAGACTGCTGTATGCCTCTGTGCTTATGTGCAAGTGTGTAAGTGTAGGGAAGCGCAGGGCCTGGAAGGCCCATGCTTCCACAAACACAAATCATTACGCAGAATGAAGATAGGAGCGTGGGGCCCAGAGGGCCCCACACTCCCACCAACACATACCAGTTACTATTTATATTACTCCTTCTCAAAAATGGATATTCATGTCAAAAAACTCTGTTGATGCATCAGTTACGGTTGTTTCCAAGTGAGAAAAGTGTGGAAATGTGATGTTAGGGATACCACCCCACCACCCCACCCCCACGATCCATCCTGAAATCCCTATCTCCACATTCCCCACTCCATCCCACCACACACACACACACACATAGCAAGACATGTGCAAGATTGTAAGACACTATACCAGTCAGTCACATCTGCAAGCACAATAATCAAGACACTGTATTCCTTTCACATAACACTATGTTATGAAAAACAAATACAGTATGATTGACTCTGTACTACCAACACTGCATGATGACACATCATTGCTGGTATATCTTTCTCATAAACTGAAACTTACTATGCACAACCTTTCTAAATATTGATTTTATGTGTCAGAATTCAATGATTGGCTCGCTGCAGGTATCGCTGCTGCCACATAGGCATGTGGTAGTAGGACAGACAGCTGGCACATACATAGTACTTTTCACATACTGCTCAGGTATGAAACTAGCACCATCACATGTTGTCATACTACTGTGTTAACTGAAAATACTCATTAGCAGCATATTATGGTTAGCTTTGGATGTTACAATTGTTGCTGTCACATGTTGCTTATAAACTATACTACAAAATATTACTTTTATTATTATAACCATTTGTTATTAGGACTGGCTCACTGTATCAGAAAAACATATGCAAACATCCACTGACTCTTGCTTGGTTATCCAAACTCTTATTTCAAATACAGCTATCTATAGAAAACATACTGTATGTTTCATCATTTCTTAAAATTGAAATACATGCATCTGCTAAAATCTTGCTCTTGATGTTTGTAACAACAAAATGCTTACTGTGGGCCATCTCCATGGTTGTCCAACATGCCTGTGTATCCACAAGGCACTCTGATGGTAGCAGAACTCATACAGTTGCTGGACCATGATGATGGATGTGTCTTGTACTGCTTGCATGTTTGTATGTGCGTGGGTGGGGGTGGGGAATGCAGAGTTCGGGGTTTGAGGATGGGGCGGGGTGGGTAGTGGGTGGTAACCCTAACATTGCATTTCCACACTTTTGTTGCTTTTGAATAAACCCTAACTGATGCATTAACGGAGTTTTCTGCCATGAATATACAGTATATATAAACATATATATATATATCATATACACATATCTAGCTATCTAGCTATATATCTATATATATACACACACATACATACACATACTGTTCCATAGTATGCTGCATTCTGCTATATTGTAAATCTGCTTTACCTTGAAAGTTTCAGTAAGAATTCAACCAATAAAAAATAAAACCAAACTCATTTAATTTTTTTCATGAAGACAGTTCCAGTACTCATACAATTTAAGATCATTCTTTGTAGTATTTTAATGACTGTGCAATACATCAGTTTGCTGTGTTAAATTCAAAGCTGCAGTATGTATAAGAGTACTAGGACTGTTCTTATGAACCACTTAGTTCAAGCTGCTCCTGAGAGTGTATCAGCAAGAGGAATACTATGACTGAACATTCAGATAGTTCTGTACATTTCTTGAACACATCTTCAGTCACTTTCAAAGTAACAGAAAGGATTCTGCAGGCTTAATCTCTTGGTCAAAAAGGCACAAGCAAGCCAGATGCCCAAGGATGTACAGAACTGTCATGTCTTATAATGTCAAATCACTGCTGACAATGCCAAGGATCACGTCTGGAATAATTTGGATCATTCCTTATACATGAGTGCAACTGCTGCAGATCCAAGTCAAGTTGTTTATATGTATATACACACACACTTTATATGTTGTTTCTTATATTTTGATGTATACTATTGTATATAATTTTATTTTTAAGTAGTTCCATACTCTATTCTGTCAAAATGATATCTATTATCTATCTATCTATCTATCTATCTATCTATCTATCTATCTATTCATCTATCTATCTATCCATCTATCTATCTGTCTGTCTGTCTGTCTGTATATCTACCTACCTACATACCTACCTGTCTGTCTGTCTATCTATCTATCTAGCGATCCCTTCAAGAATCTTTGGGCTTTTAGGCAAATTGGTTGAAGATGCTGAGAGGGTGCAATGTAGAGCCACCAAAATGATCAGGGGTTGGGAGGCAACAGCTATGAGAGGAGGCTGTGGACCTTAACATGTTCAACTTGGAGTATAGGTGGTTGTATCTCAGATGCATTCTGCATCCATGTAAATACATCCAGATGTCTGTGCTTCCCATTCACAGATGCCTGGATGCACTTGTGACATTCCCAATGATTATGGCAATCTCTGCCACAGCTGCAGGACTTGCGTCAGTTGTTCTCAAGAAAGTGTGGAATTCCATCTGGAAAGTTAGAACAACTTTTTGTGGTTTAACTTCCTGAGAGGATTTCTGCAATCATCTCTGAAAATGGATGTAGGGCATTGAAAATCTCATCCATAATCTCGGTCTTCTACATGCTCAAGGGTATCAATAAACCTGAACCATTTTTTTGTTTTTGTTTTGAACAGATAGAGATATTTAGAGACATTTAAACTGGTGTCTGCCAGCAGGATTTGTGGGCACATCCTAAAGCTCAGAGGCAGAAAATTCAGGAGGCGATGTTAAGAGGTACTCCATCTCCCAGGGGTGGTGGACTTATGGAACAGTCTATCAGAAGAGACAGTGGACATAAAGGCAACACAGGAGTTCATGTTTAGCCTGGACAGATGTCTACTTACCAAGAAAACCACTGGATACCTTGGGTCAAGTGGTCCTTATCAACTGTCAAATTGCATGTTTCTTGTGTAGGAGTGTGTAGATAAATCAATAGTAAATATTACATGATTGGAAAGCTTACTTTTAATCCCTATGTATGAAGTAGTGGGTTGGATATGAATGACCAAGAGCCCATTATGACCTTAAATTACTATATGACAGTGTTAGTAGGTAGCTTGAAAATGCAGTATTCTAATGCCTAGCTTACTATCCCACTATTGATCACAGTACTTATAACATGTCAGGATACAGAAATGTGGGTGCCAGGCTTAATGTTTGCAGGTCTGAGGAATTTTCAGTAATACTACTCACTCCTTGATGTTCATGTCGCAGAGCTTTGAATCAGGATGCTCAGATGTAAACATTATCATCTGTCATCTGAACTATTACAATTAGCAAATGAGACATGGGGACATATTTTAGAATGTAGCACTTCTTGGGTTAGATTAGAGGAGACAAATCATTAAGACTGTCTTAATATGCACACTGTTTTGAGTATTTTCTGTAGCAGAGATCCTACTCTTGCTCATGAGACCTTTAAGTTCACCAACACTACATCTGTAAAACAAACTGTGACTATGACTATATAAGTTCCCCAAATGACTTAGCCACAATCTAGAGTGGAGCAGCCATACATAAGATTTTTGGATTGCATGTCCATGTAGCTATGCCTACCTCTAATTCTGCTCCATAGCTAGCAGGCTTTTCAGCCTTCAGCCTGTATGTACAGAGTATTGCACTGGCACAAGAGTTGGCCATTGGGGATCAAAGCTTGCCATACACTCAACATGTAATAGTATGCCCAAGACAGTGGGATGGTAGATCTCCTGTCATGCAAAGAAAGAAGTTTTTGGTTACTGCAGTTCACATGGGCTGCCATACTCTGTTGTACACAAGTTGAATTATTGTAAAAAATTAAAGAAAAAGATGACATCCACCATGCCTTCGAGTCCAGCTTGCAGACTTGGAGGACTGGGGCAACAAGAGACAAACAAGATGAATGGCACAGGTCCCCAGTGTAGTATATATACCCTTCTTGAGGCCTCTACAGCATACTATGGATGGCTACAGAGTGTAGAAATGCCTAAGTGGTGGTTCCTGATCAGAAATGTTCAGGTGGATTTGTTGACTAGATTGGTGCTTCCATCTACAAGTTATGGACTTTTCACTGTGGATGAATGGAAGCCTCAGTACCTGCAGAGAGAAGTCTCTGCACATGCTGAACTGCTATACATACTGACATTTGGATATAAAGGGCTTAGTGGCTTTAGAGTGGTGCCAGCCAGGATGCTACAGTATATTACAAAATTACAGTGGCCCTGAAGTGCAAAATACACACCAAAAAGTTAAATGCAATCAAATATGTAGAGCAACAACCAAAAAATGAAATGCAAACAAAAAGTAAAGCAACAAAACAAATGTAAAGCATCATACCACAAAAAATAAAGTAATAAAACATGAAGAAATGTAAAGAACTTAAGAATGAATGCAAGCAAAAGGATAGCACCAGTATAAACTGATAGCAAACAGAAAGCACAACATAAATAAAAAGTGAATGCAAACAAAACCACAGCACAACAAAAAGTGAATGCAAACAAAAAGCACAGCACAACAAAAAGTGAATGCAAACAAAAACGTACAACAGAATAAAAAGAATGCAAACAAAAAGCACAGCACAACAAAAGGTGAAAGCAAGAAAAAGCACAGCACAACAAAAAGTAAATAACTTAAAATCCAAGGGTTTGCTGGTGCCATAAATAGCTGGCCCAACAGGGTAATTGCAAATGAATGCATCCAACACCAAACATTCCTTAGTGTCCATTGGCACCCATCTCCTTGCCTTGTCCCTTGCCAAGGACTCCTAATACCAATAACGCTGTACTATCCAAAGGCAATCTGTTCCTGTCCCATGCCAATCATTCCTGGCATCCAGTGGCACCCTCCTTCATCACCCCAACTCCATGACAAGCAATTTCTGATGCCCAGCAGCATACTCCTACCACACCTGAATCCTGTATCAGTCAATTCTTTGTGTTCAGTAGCACCACCTCCCGCTTCCTATTCTCTGCCAAGCATGCCCTTGAGTCCTGGGCCTCTTCCTTAGGCTTTTCCATGCCAAGCGCCCATTGGTATCTGGTGGCAGATCCTTCTTTCATCTCATCCTGAGCCAAATGGTCTGTGGTATTCAGAGACACTGCCTTTGCTCACCCTATGACTTGCTAAGCATTCCATAGTTTCCAATGCCACCTCCTCCTCCTCCTCCCCAAGCCAAGCAGTCTGTATTGTCTAGTTTTCACACAAACTCAGGACATCAGAAACAGAAGCCAACAGGAGGGTGACATAGTATCTATGTAGATGTTCTCCTTCCAAGGGAGGATAAAAGTGCTGTTTCTCTTGATGTAGTGCCTGGTGGTTGCTTGAGGTAGTGTGCATAATGTGAGCAACCACACGTAGCACACTTCCACCCCAGGTGCCATGGTAGATGTGTCTTAGGGAGGAAGTCAGTGTCACAATAAATGGTAAAATGGCTGGCTCAGCTATTTTGGATGACTGTCTTGTTCACCCAAGCCACCAGAACCTGCTTAACAATGCACATGCTTACCAGCCCTAGTCTTACAGAACTCAGGAAGCATCTCCTGTATCTTTGGTGCAACAGAGGTTTGGGGTCCCCAGGAGGAATATTCCCATCAAAGCTAACAACTGTGAGTCAAGTAACATGCGCGCTGTCTGCAGTGAGTCGGGTTGGCAGGTGTATGGACCGTAGAAGGCTGGAAAGAGTGGAGCACCTCCAGCCAGGGAATGAGGAAAATAATAACAAAAAAATCCATGCCACAGGGTATATTATGGCACTATATATCTCATGTGAAACCATGCCATAGAAGAACTTCTTATGGACTGACAGTGCTGCTGGAAATTCTCACCCATCTGCTCTCCTGATGATTTTGTCTTGGTTGCTGTTCAAATATTTTTTGAGGGTGATCCTGTGATCTTCACAGCTAGCCCATTACTCCCCACTTTCTATATTCTAAGCACTACCTCCAGTCCAGTAGAACTCCTTTCCTAGCCCCAGACCACTCACTGCATGGTCTGCCAACTGCTTGGAGCCTCTTTTATTGGTCCTTTGCCAGATCTTACATATTACTATCCCAATTAAAAAATACCAGCATATGGCTGTTGGGTTTCTATCAGTTTTGACCCTACTACCTTACTGGCCTTATCCATCTGCCCTGGCTACCATATGTTACCTGCAGCACCCTTCAATCTCCATGACATGAAAATCCTTCCTCCTCCTCCTCTTGATGGAGCTTAAAAGTTAAGAGTTCCTTTCAGAGCACAGTCAAGTAGTGTCAAGAGGAGGCTATCTAGAGCAAGTGTGCTGCCATCCTGTAGACCAGGCTTTTCCCACTTTTTCTTTCCTGCCCAAGGACACTGGTGGATGAGTCTCCACTGTATGCATGCATACTAACTTGCATACCTGCAAGCAGAGCAATGACCTTGTTAGTTAAGCCATAGCTTCACTTGACTGAAATTAGCTGCTAAAATATTAAAATACCTATTCAAAGATACACCTATCATTTTCTATGAGGAACCCTCTGTTCTCCAAATCCTGACATCACAAAACATTGGAAAGCAGTAGCAGAGGAGGTGCTGTGGTGAGACATGATGAGTCAGCCCTTGGCTGCTCCCAGGTGTAGGCCTGGGGAAACAAAGGAAGTTTGATCAACACTGAAGGGAGTGACTGTGGTTCCATGGTATGTGGGCATCACACACATACCCGGTTACATGCCACCGTGTCAATGGATCACCCTGGAAAAATGGAATCATAGTTGACAGAGGCTTCATGAGCCTTTCCCACCTACATCCTTTCCTGCCACCACTTGGACCACTGGACCAATTTTGGCTGGATTCACCTGGAGTTAGGAAGGATGGCTTCCTCCCTCCCTGGGTCCACCATGGGGCAATCGGTGGGGACTTCGGTTCTGTGGTTCCAGGGAAGGTGGAATAGGGTTAATGGCTCACCTGTATCACCCTTCAAGACAAACAGCTTCATTAAAACAAAAGAAAAGTGCTCTGGTATGTGTCACCTTACACACACACACACACACACACACACACACACACACACACACACACACACACACACATACACACACAGTAACAGGCACAGCTGCACCCTTACAATAAACCCAACAAGTGTAATAAATATGTAAATGGTCTCTTACCTGGTACTTGGGATCCTGATGTAGAAGTCTTGTGGGTATGACATCCATCAGAGCTATAAAATAAAATATAGGAACGGATCACAAAGGATCTGTAGTTCTTATGGAGTAAATGCGAAGAATAGGACAGGTTAGACTTAGAGTAGTACTTATCTGATTCGAAGGAGTTAGCATTCTGTCAGACCTGTTAAAGAGAAAAATACTTTAATATGGAGAAAATACATCCTGACAGCAGAGACAGGGAGCAGAAAAGGGTGTAAGACAGCATAGGAGTTAAAATAAAAGAAAACTTTAGATAAAAGTTACAGTTGGGGCAAAACAGAAAGATACAGATATAGAGAACAAGATAGAGATATGAATAAGTAAATAAAATTAATAGACAGGGAGCTTGCTTCTGCTGCATGGGGACATGGCAACTGTGCACAGCCTTTCCAGGCACTCATTCCCAAAATGGGAGGAAGGAGGAAATTAAAGAGGAAGAAAATCCCAGAAGCTGTCCAAATGATGACCAGGTTTGACCTGACTGGGCTATATCCCTGAAAGGAAGAGCTACCAGCTGATAGAAATATCTCTAAGAAAAAAAATGAAGGCCAGGTGGGCCAGTGGGAGCTGTTTTGGGCTAGTGGCAGACATTATTAAAATAATTTAGCATTAGTGGTGGGGAGGACAGAGTTGTCCCAGGAGTTCATATATTTCTGTAATACAGGTGGTGGGCTAGCAACCTGGTGGCCAGTAACCAATATGTAAAAACAAGTTAATCTGCTCCTGGGGTCTGGAAATGAAGGTGGGGTGAAGTTTTAGCTGGGAGTGTAACAGGACGAGCTCGGACTGCTGCTGCAGGCAGCATGAGCACCTGTGCTAAAGTAAAAGTGCCATGGGCACTTTCTACTTCCAGCCCCATGGAGCTCAGGGCTGCGGCCTTCCATATGGGCAGGAGATGGGGAAACAGGAGCTTGTTGGGAGGTGAAGGAGGCCAGTGCAAAAGCACTCCATCTATCTGCTTGAGCCATTGCTCCAGCTGCAAGTGTAATTGCCCTGAGGGACTTGGGAGAAGGACAGACATTGGAAGGCTCGATATAGCAAGCCACACTTACAGCTGTTAAAGCAGCAGTATTCATTATCGCTAATTTTTAAACACTACATAGTGTCCTAACCTTATTTAGACCTCTTAAGATTACAATTTATGTCTTTGATGTCAATTTCTGTTAAAACCTACTGTTAATGATATATGTTAATGTTTTTATCAATGAACTCACATCACTAGAGATGGATGCCTTCCAGTTTTCAAATACATGTCTATGCCATGATGTCAGATACCACAATTAGCATATGCACATTCCGAATTATTCTTGTTTGATTGACAAGCCTACAGTTTATGCAATCGCATGAGTACTTGAGTGGAAAGTAACAGCAAAAAAAACACTTTACTGTGACATATGTTCATGAGTGCACTGAAATAGGTGAATCTGATGTTAAAAAGTGAAGTCTGAAGTTTTATGCTGCTAATTCAGCTTGTTATGATATTTTCCACTGACTTGAATTGTATTCATTCATTCATTCACAACAAAAGTTGCAGCAGCAACAGCTTGTTACGCAAGTTTTTTTCTTTGTCTTAATTTCAAAGTTCTGCCATTGCTTAATAAGAATGTTATTTACATTGGGAGCATTTAGCAGTCTGGCTGCAGCACTTTAGAAACAAATGTAGAAAACTTTGTACAGGGGCGGGCCTGCTCAGGACAAGATGGATGTCTAACTTTTCTCTCAGAGACTAAACTAAATATCCACCTTTATCTATTGCCACCTAGGATGATAATGAGAATAAATCTGAGGGAATTCTAATAATCAAACCTGCTGCAGCATTCCTGTAAGTTATTTCCTGCCTTAAGACTCCTGTATTGGCTATTATTTACTGAACTCTAACATCTCCTCATCCTTGCAACTACTATGCCTGTAATCATGGCTGAAACCAAACAACAGCTTTCTCTCTACGAAAAGTTGAAGCTATGTTTGAGAAGCTAGTCGCTACATGAACAAATTAAACTTAGCAACCCAACAAAATACTGTTACCTTGTATACCATCAACTCCAGTTTGTCATTCACAGAAAATAAAACCAAACAAAATGAAACTTCTGTGCATGATCTTCAGGCCACTATCAGAGAGCACGACTGTACTATAAAGCAACAACAATACAAGCTTGATGATATTGACAACCACAGTCACAGAAATAACCTGAGTTTCTTTGGATTTCCTGAAAATGTAGAACTCAAAAACATCACTGCTTTCCTCCTATCACGTGTTACCCATTATTTTGCAACTACCGTTGGATCATGGCTTAACTACAGAATGGTCCACGCCTCCTTAGGCCCTAAACCACCTCCAGACCAAAAACTTAGGCCAATCCTAGCTAAATTTCTAAATTGTGCACACACAGAACTTATATTGCAAAAGCAAGAGAGATCAGTACACTACTTGGCAAGAACATTGCATATTCATATGCAAAGCCTTTCTAAAGAAGTCTGTACAAAATGCTATGCTTTCACTCCAGCAAGGCATCTACTCCATCAGATGGGAATCAAATTCACTTTAAGATACCCTGCAGTCATGAGGCTATACCTAAACAATACAGTTAAATATTTTAACTCTCCTGAGGCATTGCTATCATACTTAAATAATTTGAAGCAGAATACTCCTCATCAATGTGGAGGCAATCTACCTCTAATTGAAACTGCGACTGCAGCCACTCCAGTGCCTACTTGGATAATCCCTTACCTCCAAGATTGCTCCTGAACCTGCATTACACCCAAGGTCAGTTCTGATGGCCTGATGACAGGCGAGCTGCCTGAATTCAGGAAAAGTCTCTCAGGTGCAACCACCAGTAGAAACACCTGTTGCACTCCAGAAAACACACACACTCTCAGACAATGTCTGTAGCCCGTGCACCTAATCTCAGTTCACCTATTCCTCTGCACAGTAAGTATGCACCGCTATGAGATGCCAGCTATTCCTCACATGAAGACCTCCTCAAGATGATCCATCAGCAACAAGCACTCATGCAACTACCCTCGGGCTGGGATGCATCTCTATGGATTCCTCTTGGGCTGAAATCTTATTTAGCACTCCTGTAAAGGCATGGAACCACCCAAAAGGTGTGCAAAAGTAAAATCAAAACAAAAGCACCATGGCACCATCTGCAGCTCACAGGAACAGACCTTCATGAGCCTTGATAACTGAATTTAATCACTGCAACTGTCTGCGATATAACACAACCATTTAATCATCTAACAGATACTGTAGTGGCACATGAACACACATTTCCCTTATCCAGTCACAGGTAGAACCTATTAATGCAACTATCGCTTCTAGCATGTACTGAACTACCAAAGCCATACATCTCACATGGAAATACAGTCTATTATTCAGCTGTTCATTCCAGAAGAAGCTTTTACTGGCTAACATTCTTTTGGGCATAGATTAATACTAATTTTCTCTTAAACAATATATATTGAGCAAACCTGTATCTATTCTTTTTGACAACTACTATCAAGATTTCTTTCTTATTTAAAATAATAAGTACAACTAAACATACTGTATATAAAGCACTAATAGTTGCTGATGCAGCTCCTTTATGTGAAATTTAACTTATCACATTTGGGATGCCCCATAACATTTATTCCTCTACATGAGGGCTTTATTGTACTGATGATTCTCCCATCCCTTTTAACATTATTGGATTCTTTAAATTATTCCCCTTTACACCAATCAGCAGATGTTCTCTGGTCAGACAATAATTAAACCATATTTACTCTCCCTTATACACAGGCCATGTTTGAACACTTTGGTGCATCCTGCTGTATGCAATCTAATCAATCTAGAATTTGTTCCTATACTAAATGGGATCATTGCTCAAAGCCTATATACTATAAAGCCATAAATCAGCATTATTACAATTGGGGTTTCGAGGTTTACCACAATAAACCCAGTAGCCCTGTCTCTCTGAAGGGCAATATTCATGCAAACAATACCTATACTATGTCCTTTCTCCAAATCTCTTTGGTATGCACTTATTAGTTTGAAGCCTGACTTCATTAATTTACTATTGCGTATGACCTACTAATGAAACATACATTTAAGAAATCATGTTATACTACTAATAAATTGGGCTGCTTCTCAGGTAGCTATCTAGACCTGCTTAACTTTCAAAAATATGATATACCTTTATAAATAATAGTATTGTCAACAGATTAGTTCCTCATGCTCCCAACAATTATGGTACATAAGTGAATATTTTAATTACCTAATTTACAGAAGCATCAATCTTTAGTCATCTTCTCTCCTACTCTTTCTCATATTTTTAGCCCAACTACCCTCCATGTTCTGGATTACATATAACCCATTTAAGCAATATATAGAAAATGTGTGATAATAATTATATTATATTAGTGATAACTAAATATCTTGTTAGCTATTAATATCATAATATGACCACTAGAAGCACTGGATTGTTGTTCTGACTTCTTACACACAGGTTGTTGGTGTGATAAAGGTATTAGTCAGAAAGTCTATCAAAATCTATCTGTTTTGTATTTTAGTCTACATCTATCTTACATTGTTATATATAGTTAGGAGGTACTGTGTGGTATAAGAAGTGTAGATGTATATCCACACCTTTGAATGCCTATTCTACTAGTCTTGATCTGATGTTCTAAGAGTGAGTCTTGGTAGTTCCACCAATCCATATCTCCCTACACATCTAAGATGACAACATTTTGGTATTATATAATACCCTGTTGGTTAAAATTGTTAATGTTTTTCTTATAGGTTATAACTCAGAGAGACATATGTTTTGGTACTTCAAAATCCTTATATTCATTATTATTCATAGGTCCTACCTACCCTTACCCTGTCACTTTAACCTTAGTTACAGGTTAATAATAAGTGTCATGTCTGTGGCTGTACCCTGCTATAAGCTACTTATTCTTTCTATTTTGCTTGGTGCATTGGTCCCCGATCTTTCCATAAACTTTATTATCAATAGTCTTTATAGTAGCTGTTATGACTGGGGCCAGTCCTCTTCAATATCTTCATCAGTGACATTGCAGATGGACTAGAGGTAAGGCTTGTTTGTTTGCAGATGACACCAAGATCTGCAACAGAGTAGATAATTCAGATGGGGTGGGCAGAATGAGAAGAGATCTGTATAACTAGCAAAATGGTCAGAAGACTGGCAACTGGGACTTAATGCAATGAAGTGCAAGATCATGCACATAGGGAAGAGAAACCTGAAGTCACCTATAAGCTGGGAGGGGTTGTTGGCAGTCACAAAGGAAGAAAGAGACTTGGGCAGCATAATCACTGATGACCTGAAATCATCCAAGCAGACCTCTAAAGCAGTAGGTAAGACTAGGGGATGCTAGGGTGTATTAATAGGGTATCACAAGTCAAAGAGAGAGGTAATAATCCCTCTTTACAAGACACTGGTTAGGTTCTATATGGAGTACTGCATGCAGTACTGGAGGCCACACCTTCACAAAGACATTAACCAAATTGAGGCAGTCCAGAGAAGGGCAACCAAAATGGTGCAGGGACTGCATCAGAATACATATGAGAACAGATTAAGGGAGCTCAATATGTATACCCTAGAGCAAAGGAGGGAGAGAGGTGATATGATCGAAACATTCAGACATCTTAAGGGCATTTACAAGGTGAATGAGTCTAACATGTTTCAATATAAGAAAAATAGCAGGACAATAGGACACAGCATGATATTAGAGGGATACTGATTAAGGGGTAATGTGAGGGTTCTTTTTCACAGAAAGTGTGGTGGATGCATGGAACGGCCTACCTCAGGAAGTGGTGGCTATGAATACAGTGCAGGGCTTCAAACAGGCATGGGATAGGCATAAGGGAGCAATACAGATGAGTGTGAATAGATAGGCCACTGACAGCAAAGGACAATGGCACATTTATAAGGTAGAAAAAGAAATGGGCAGACTGGATGGGCCTTGAGGTCCTTATCTGCGTCAACTTCTATGTTATACATGGCATGTAAAGGGATTCAATGCACTTAGCAAATGCAAACAAGTATTAAATCACCTTAAAAACATAAAGCACAAATAGCATTTTACAAGAAACTAAGCTATTAGTGGAGGAAAGTGACAAACTTAAGTATGATTGGTCAGTCATGTATATACCTCCTCATCCTCTTCTAAAAGCGTGGGTTGCAATATTAATTCACAAAACCTAAAATGGTCCTTCTAAATACTATTAATTATATGGAAGGCAGATGGTGATTGCCTCTTTTGATACTCATTTTGGACCCTTGACTTAGTTAATGTTTACGCTTCAAACTCTGATACCCCTGAATTCTTTCATAATTTTGCCCAACAAATAACTCGAATAATTTAAGCAACTCCCCTATCCTAATGGGTGGAGACTTAAACCTTACATTTGATGCTTTTCTAGACAGAAGTAATTCATCTTCTGATGCACATCCCAGAAGCTTAGACACTCTTTCATTATTAATGAAAGACATTGTATTATCAGATATCTGGAGACATTTTCATCCCAGAGACCAAGAATTTACATTTTATTCAGCCCTACACAAATCCTACAGTAGGACTGACTATTGGCTCATGTCACCTACTATCACTGAAAACACAACTGACTGTACTTTTCTGCCCTTACTCATATCAGACCACTCACCTGTTAAATTACACCTTATTTGGGGTGCCCCTGAGCTTAAATCTCCCTCATGGCATTTAGACCCATTATTACTTAAAGACCCAAGATTCTTGCCATGGATAAAAGCACAAATACAGGATTTTCTATCTTATAACAACCCCCAGATACTTCCATGAGTACAACTTGGGAAACTCTCAAAGCCACAATTTGTGGGAAAATTATAAAGTATGAAACCCACTGGAAGAATCTAAGAGAACAACAACTTCCCACAATGGAAAAGCAACTTAAAATTAAAGAAAATCAATGTTTTTGATATTATGCCCCAACCCCAACTCCTCTTCATTTAGAAATATTGCAGTTACGTATGAAAATTAATGAGGGTATTTCCTGAAAACAGAAATAGCTTTATTTAAACTTAAACACAAATTTTGGGAACAAGGTCATAAAAGGTGGTAAATTATTAGCTTACTGTCTAAAATCCCAACAAATGGAATGACATATTGCCAGCATAAAGGACGATCTTGGTCAAATACACACCGATAATCCTCCATAAATAATATCATGATGTCATATTATAAATTATATGCACCCCACCTCCTGCATGAGCTAATCAAATTCCAATTTTTAGAAAAGATTACATTCCCCATCTCTCCAGACAAGATAGAATTACTAGACAAGCCCTTTATGCTATAGGAGATCCATGGCACATTATCATCTCTTAAATCTGGCAAACCTCCCAGAGGAGACAGCTTCTGTAGATTTTATAAATCTCTTGCTGACCTACTTTGCCTTTACTATGTAAAGTATTTCAAGAATCTACCCATCTTGGTAAATTACCGCCAACTATGGTTGAAGCAATTATTACAGTGATCCCAAAGAAAGATAAGGACCTTTCCATTCCAGCTAATCATTGCCTGAAATCTCTACTTAATACAGATGGTAAAATATTTGCAAACGTTTAACACTAATCTGGAACCAATTGTCCCCAAATTAGTTAATTGATCTCAAACAGGTTTTTGTTAAAACAGGACTGGTTCAGACCACCTAAGCTCTTTATTTAATCTTAAGTATAAAACCAAAACCCTTAATTCTCCTGCAGCAGAAGCCATTGATGTTGAAAAACTTTTGATTCTTTAAACTGGAATTTCCTACATCAGGTTTTATTACATTTAGGTATCAGTGATCGATTTTGTTCCTGGATTAAATTACTATTTCTGTACCTCTCTTCTGCAAAAGTCCTCATTAACGCCATACTTTCCCATCATTTCATCTTGCTAAAGGGACCACACAGGGCTGCCCCTTATCGCCGTCTCTATTTATTTTAGCCATGGAATCCTTGACAGCTACTCTTCAACAAACCAGTAATATAGGGGCCATCTCTATCCGTGGCTCTAGATATACATCACTGTATTATGCTGATGATCTTTTAATTTTGTTAGAAAATTTAGAGTCTGCTGCCAACCCCTTGCTAACTTACTCAACAATTTTACTTAACTTTCTGTATTAGCAGTAAACTATAATAAATCTGAAGTCTTACCCTTGAATACCTCTGCAAATCTATCATGAATGATACTCTGGGTTTTCCTGGGCACCACAAGGTATTACATACTTAAGCATTAAAATTATCCAGAACCTAGATAAGATATGGGAAGTGAATCTTAATCCTTTATTATCCAGTGTTAAAACCACCTTAGACAAATGGAAGCTTCTAAATATATCCTTCTTTGGTAAGATAACCGCAGTTAAAATGTCTATAGCATTTAACATACTTTACCTCTTTGCTAACATTCCTCTAATCTTACCCTCCCTTTCTGGTTAAAATAGATAAATTAATAGGCAATTTCATCTGGGAAGGAAACACACCTAGATTCAGTCATGATAAGCTCCGCTGTCATTGGCTCAGAGGTGGTTTTGGATGCCTTGGTTTTAGCTTATTTATGGGCCTTCAATACTTCTCAAAGCATTAGATGGTTTGCTAAACAAACATCTAAAACCCCTATGGATGGAAATCAAATCATCATTGACTCTGGGTAATGTCCCCACCTCTTTTATTTATAATACTTTACCTTCCAAATTAAGGAATCACCCTACCATTGCTTCTTGGTCCATTTCTGTTCAAGCTACATAAATGGCTAAAATCCAATCCCACCGCTCCCTTTTATATCCCCATTTGGGGAAAACACAATATTAATCTCAATAATCATCAATTATTTTGCATCTCTTGGAAAAATAAAGGTATACACTTTCTGGATGATATTTTAGGTAATAATTCCTAAACTCTAAATTTGTTTTCTGAAATACTAGATAAATAGGGTATACCTAAACACAAGTTCTGGAAGCTTTTGCATTTGCTCTGTGCATGTTCCACTCTATTACAAAATTATCCAAACAACCCTATTCTGATAATTATTTATCTCGGTGGACCTGCATTTCATCTGGTTTAACTAGTAGAATATATAAAGATATTAGAGACAATCTACCCGACCAATCACATGTATCAAAAACTAAATGGAGTGCTGCCCTACAATAAACTATAACTGACTCCAATGGTAAAATGTTGGACTTTGTGTCACAACACTTTTAAGGATGTACGTAGTATGCTTATCCAATTCAAAATTCTTCACCTTCGTACAGAACTCCAACAAGTTTTACCGCTGGCCTAACAACCAGTGATCTCTCTGGCTTGTGACTCTCCAAGTGGTGACTTACTACATGTTTTATGGTGATGTAAGCCTTATATAAATTATGGCAAACTGTCTATCTTCTTGCATCAAAATTGTAGGCCACAAAATCCTTTTGATCCTAAATATCTTTTACTAGGTATTGTAAGTCCCAATGACAAAACAACTTCCAAATTTCAACACAGATGGTTAAACATATTTTTTATGCAAGTGAAATACCTTATTTTAATGCACTGAAATCCCTATAATACCCAACATTGTGGACATCCTTAAAAACTTAACCCAGTCTGTCGCTTCTGAATGTCTTTTCACCTTGCTGCAGACCAACTGCATGAATACAAACTGTGATGGATGGACTACCTAAACTATTTGGAATCTGGATAATTTAATGGTGTATATACTTTACAGCTTACTAGCTTATCAGCCCATCACTACTATTACTATTTAATAATTCCTATTAATGGTGTCTCTCTATAGGATTGTAATATCTTAACTATTATTGTAAGTTCTTAACCATTTTCTTTTCCCATATTCCAGCATTATACAGCATGGGTTGTGGTTGTTGTCCTGTATATAATCACTTATGCAACATCCCTTTATTACTTCTTTGTAAAGAATAATGCACACTCTCTATACATACCTTACTTGTATCCTTCTAGGTTATTATTATCAATACAGAACACATTTTTGTATTGCTTACTGATGTTATTGTATTACTTACTATGCTGTAATGCTATGTAAGTGCTCTTTTTCCTGTATATTTAAACTAAATCAATCTTGGCAGACCTAGCATTTCTTTCACATACATTTTACGGGTATGAAGAAAGATTGATGCAGAAGTGACTTCTTGTACAAAGTTTTCACATTTACACCATTTCAAAACTGCTGCAGTCACACTGCAAAAATGCTCACAATGCAAATTAGGATACAGGACTTTGATGCTGATTTTATTGGTATAATTTATACCTTTTCACAAACACTGCCTGAAACATGAAGAACTGTTCATAGGCTGATAGAACATAAGCACAAGAAGAGGGCTCACACCTTATTATAATGATCTGTCAATTTGCGTGCACATACCAGGGTGTAAAATCTAAAATGAAGAAAAAGCTCCACAAAGCGGTTTTGGATCAGCACTACATAAATGGAAAACAAGCATTTATCAATGCTGAATGTTCACCGCTGGTAAAGCATTGCTTTTGTACAGTTTTTTTTTTTGTTTTTACTTCAAATTTTTAACATAGTGTTTTATGAGCACTCCTGAACATGACAGGTGTCATTTATAAAACAATGACTGAAGACGTAATTGTGCACCACAAGTGTCAAAACACATTTTGGGTAGGACTTGAGAAATGACAGCGTCACATGAGTGAGGTGGTGTCAAAAATTGCTATGTTGAAAGTTGGAGTCAAAATATTGAAAATAACTACAGTTATGAGCCTGCATTGAAAAATTGCAAAATAGACTCAAAGTTTGTTGTTTTTTCATATTTTTACTCCAGCTTCTTGGGACAGTGCAGCTTTGGAGGCGCAGTCGCTATTGGTCGAATGCAGGGCATGCACCAGTAGGTGCATCCTCATTCTCAATCAGCCTGCATGCTGGCACCACCCCATGCATACATCATGTGGCAAGCACATCTAAGAAAAGGTCCACTGCAATCTGAGCAAAGCTCATCAGATGCAGAGGACCCTTCTTAATGCTCACCAACATTATCAGCAAGGTGGGTGGCGGCCACCCAACTGCCGACATCGGGGTGCCCAATCCTGTCAGTTTACCCCCACCTTTGTGTGCCAAAGGGAAGCCCACTCCCCATTGGCATAAACCCCCAATTGTTAAATGCTGAGGGGTGCTCAATCCACCCTCGGCTCAGCCCCCTGCTTTCTTTAGCAGAAAAGGATGGGGGTGCCCAACTCATCGACATAACTTCCTCCACTCCCTGTGTTGTGTGCTGACGAGGGTTCCTAATCCCCTGTCAGCTACAGACCCCAAACATTTTGAAGCATGCTGGGAGCCCACCCAAGTATGTCAAATCCCTGAAATACAAAACTGCCCATCAATTGTTTTTTTTTTCCACCTGTAAAACAAAAACTGTCACTCGTAGTCTCCTGGGCTCCATCCACACCCATCTGCTGCTCACCTGCCTCACACACCCCTCACCCATACTTACCTCCAGAGTCTGGCGCGACTATCATCAGTGGACCAGAACACTTCTGCTCTTCAAAGCCGACTGCAAACTGATGAAATGCCGGTAAGCTGTATTATGGAATAAATAGGTTTTTCAACTTTGCTGCTATATCTCAGGCATTTTGGGAATTTTGGCCCCAAATTTTTCAACATGGAGTTTTTGGGACCTCTCTCATGAATTCTTACTGTCATGGCATTATTCATTCCCAAAAGGTGATTTCGCTGTCACTGCATGGAATCACCTTTCTGGGCTGAGTAATGAAATGACAGTGCCACTGTTCATGAGAGGGTCTCAAAAGCCTATGTTGCAATTTTAGGGAAAAATCCCAAAATCACTGTTTTATGAGTCTGCATTGCGCAGTTGCTACGCACGCTCATAAGTTGCTGAATTCACAATATTTTCATGCCAGATTCTCAGCATTGGCATTTTACCACACCTTCTTGTAACCATTCAGCTGTCATTTTCACACCCTGGCCAAAGTGTGTTACGCCTTCCAGTGCAGAATAGCATGGCTGCTGAGTGAAATCACTGTTCATTACATTACAAAAATGACAGTGACACTGTTCATGAGCAGAGGTCCTAAAATGCCTGTGTTGAAAATTTGGTGCCAATACTCCATAAACTGACTGTGTCACGAGGTGCACTGTGCCGTTTGCATACATGCTTGTAAGTTCGCAAACTTATATATTTTCACTCCAGACTTTCAACAGTGCCATTGTTCTACACTCCTAATGAACAGTACAGCTGTCATTTTTCATCATCCTGACCAAAATCTTTTTGCAGTTCCGGTAGCACAATAGCGCAGTTGCTGTAGAAAGCCTGTGTTTGAGACACATTATGAAAATGGCAGTGACACTATTCATTAGCAGATGTCCTAAAATGCCTATGTTGAAAATTTGGGGACAAAAGTCAATAAAATTAGTGTTTTATGAGCGTGTGTTGCACAGATTGCACGCACACTTATGACTTTGTGAATTTGTAATATTTTCACTCCAGCTTTTCATCATTAGCATTTTCCCATACCGCCTTATGAACAGTACAGCTGGCTGAAATGTGTTTTCACAGGTCTGGTGTAGAATTGCACAGTCACTGTGTGAAATCGTTTCGGACAGATTGAGGAAATGACAGTGACACTATTCATCAGCAGAGGTCCTAAAATGCCTATGTTGAAAATTTGGTGCGAAAGTCCATACAATGACTGTGTTGCAAGTGTGCATTGCACAGTTTCCACGCACCCTTATAACTTTGTCAATCTGCAATATTTTCATGCCACATTTTCACCACTGGCATTTGTGCACATCTCATTATCAATAGTCCAGCTGCCATTTTCCACAGCCTGCCCAAAATGCATTTCCGCAGCTCTGCCGCATAATGGCATACTCGCTGTGCAAAATAAACTTTTGGGACACATTAACAAAATCACAGCACTATGCGCCTCCACCTCCACCACTGCCAATGCCAGCACAACAACATTCGGCATTGACATATGCTTGTTCAGTACTGAGCTGCTTTAATAAAGCCATACAATTAGAATTCAGTCAGACAAGCCTTGACTTTGGTGGAAGAGGCTGAAGACTTTGCTATATTGCAGAGAGCACAATCATACTCATTTTTCAGAACTGGGAGCCTAGAAAAGCATAATATTGATTGGGACATGTGAAGAAGGATTGAAACACTGTTTTACTGATACTTTACTTTTGCTTATTTGAATTAAGAAGAAGCTTACAGGATTACATTTCAGGAGTGTTAATTTTATAAGCAGAGGAGTAAACTACTACTGAATTTGCTTTTCACTGTGATAGATCACTGGAGTAGAGACCTAGTATTTGTAAGGATATTTTGCACCTTTTAGAATTGTACTTGGCTGAGGTTTGATTTAATTATTATTCCTGGGTTCAGTGGTGGGATTGTGTATTCAACCCAGACAGAGCAGACTATCTTCACAAAAAGGCCTGCTTACATCACAGGTGTGACACTAGTCAGTCAAGGGTTTCTGGGTGGAATTTTCAGCACTGCTTTTGAGATTGGGAATTTAAACCCAGAGGGATTGAAATAACTGTTTACTGTTTGTTTTCTGGTGCATAGCACACTTGTTTAGGGCTGATTGCTTTCAGAGCACAAATTGCCATGCTGTATTGGGACTGGGGAGGCTTACCTGTGTTTGACTCAGCTGTTTGATTTTTCTCTGTTTGCTTAGCAGGGTAATTTCTCTGTTAAATTGTTGCATAGGTTGTCTTGCTGACAAGAAGGTCAACATTCATCGTGAGTGGTGGGTCAGAACTTTCAGCAGATTATTTTGAGAGGGCACAGTTTGGCCCAAATCCCCCTTCCTCACCCACCCACCCTGGTACCATTTCCTTTATACCAGGGTTATGATATAATTTCCTCAAGAGGGCAAGTGCATACCACTGTCATATCCTTTCTTGAACACTGCACTGACAATATAAGTATACACACTATATAATATAGGTATACCTATATATAACAAAATAATAACTGGAAGGAGAGAGAGAAAAGAAAGACATAAAAAACTTGGACAGGATAAACAGGAAGATAGACAGATGTGGGAGTAGTACAATGTACTGGCTGTGGGGCAGCAGTCTTCTGGGAGTCTTTCTGGAGGCTCTAGATGCTGCCCATTTGCAGGCAACTCTCTGCCCTGAGGGAGGAGATTGCCCATCTTCAGGCCACACTGGACAGTAGTAGGGAACCTCCCACCCATGGAGCACTAGGCCACCACCACTGCCCCAGAGAGTGCCAAGAAAGCACAGCAGTTGGACCACAGTAGGCTCAGGAGGGTGAGGGTGGGAATTGAGGCACACCCAGTCAATTGTACCACTCCACAATCCATACACCATTCTGGGGCAGCATAGTTACCCCATGGATGCACCCACAGAGGAGACTAAGGAGGTTGCAGACAACTGTCACAAGGGAGGCCCACAGGAAGAAGGCACAGGTCACCACAGGGAAAGGAAGAAGCTCCTGGTGGGGACTCAATTATTAGGGGATAGAACTGGGAGGAGCAGGGAAAACTGAAGTAAGATGCCTGCCTGCCTGGTGCCATGGCTTGGAAGGACAGGAAGTGCATCCTCAGGATCATGAGAACAGCTGCACAGGAGATTGAGCTGGATATCATTGTCCACCTAGGGACAAATGACTTGGCTTGACATGAGATTAGAGCAGTGCAGGTGGACTTTGTAGAGTTGATGAGAGACCTAAGATAAGTAGCACAAACATTATGCTTCTCAGTTGTGCAGCCTATCTATGGCATGGTGAGGCAAGGGTACTTCACACCATGTGATTCAATGAATGGTTGAAAAATGATGTGTAACACAGGGTTATGGCTTCAATGGGGACTGGGGTTCCACCTGGAGGGATACCAGCCTGTACTGGCAGGACAGTCTGCATCTGTCCAGGAAGGAAACAAGTGTTCTGGGCAGTCAGTTGAAATGCTTCATTGGCAAGCATTAAGTATTTTTTCACAGAGAGGGTTATGGACGCATGGAAATGCCTTCTGGAGGAGGTTGTGGAGTCAAAAACAGTGGTGGAATTCAAGAACGCATGGGACAGTCATAATGTAATTGTAGGGGTGGGGGCAAGAAGAAGTAGGCTGTTGGTTAACTAGGATCTGCAGCTTATCCATTAGGTAGGAAATGAACAGACTGGGTGGGCCAAGTGGTCTTATCTGCCATCAAATTATATGATTCTATATTTGACGATAGGTTTAAATGCTTCAGGCAAGCTTTTAAAACTAGCCAAGGGAGGCACTGAAAAGAGCAGGAATTCCCAGTCTTTCTCCACAAAACAGGGTAGTTAGTGAGGTAAACACCAAAAAGGCAGAGAGGGCAATAGGGTGCAGGACAGAGGTCAATGGAGAAAAGACAAAGGCAATAAGGACAGGGATGGGGCTAAAGGGGTAAGGCCATCAAAAAATGGAGGGATGAGTGCCAAAATCTGTAATGTGGGTAACAAGCTTCCTTGAAAGAGGGATGCCTGGATATTTTGGCAGTCACAGAAACATAGTTTACAGAGAACCAAGATTGGAATGTCAACATACCAGGGTACACAATTTGCAGGAGGGCAGGGATGGTAAAAAGAGGCGGAGTAGCTCCTCCATAAGGGAAGGGTTCAAAGCAATAGAAACTAAAGGGTAATCAGAGAGGAGAGGAGGCAATGTGAGTCACTATGAAACAGGAAAGGCACCACAATCCACACAGGGTTGTATACAGACCCCTAACTCAGGGAGGAAACGGACAAGGAAATGATAGAAAGCATCCTTAGAATGGCAGAAAAAGGGAGATATTGTTGATGGGGGACCTGAATATGCCAGATGTTAAGTGAAGCACATTGCTGCAGTCACATCCAACAGCAGGGTCATTCTCGATGCCCTACAGGAGCATGCCTCAGACAGCTAGTGTTGGAACCCACTCAGGAGGAGAAATCTTAGACCTGGTACTCTCAAATGGGGATGGACAGAGGCTCTCTGATTTAGAGGTGGTAGCCATCTGGGAACAAGCAACCACCAACCAGTGTGGTTCATGATAAACACAGCCCTAGAGTTAAGCCACAAAAGCAAGGGTACTTAGCTTTATGAGGGCTGACTTTGGCAAAATGGGAGAGTGCCTAAGGAATGCACTAGCAAATGGGCAGGAAGGAGGTGGAGGAACAATGAGGAAAAATCAAATCTGCCATCACAAAGGCAATAAGCCTTTGTGTGAAGTAATAAACAAAACGAAAAATGGTAAAAACACAATATGGTTCTCAAAAGAGGAAGCAGGGAAGGTTTGGGGGCAAGGATAGCATTCAGGAAGTATAAGGAATCACAGAAGGAGCAGGACAGAGAACTGTATCAGTTTAAGCAGAAGGAAGCGGGAAGGCAGTCAGAATAGCAAAGGCCTAAACCAAGGAAAAGATAGCCAACCAAGAATGGGGATAAAACCTTTATAGGTACATTAGGGAGTGAAGAAGACCAAAGGAGAGATAGAGAGGCTTAATAAAGGGGTGGGGCAGAGGGTTTCACTAAAAGGCAGAGATACTGAATTAATACTTTTACTCAGTATTCACAAAAGAAGAAGAGGTGGAGGAACCTAAGCCAAACAATAGAAGCAGTCTGATGGGAGGGTGATACCAGTCCAATCACAGAAGAAAGGGTCCTGAAAGAACTCCTAAAACTCAAGGTGGACAAGGCAATGGAGCCTGACAGGATTCACCCCAGAATTCTAAAAGAACTAACAGGAGAACTAGTGACACCACTGACTACCCTTTTAACAAATCATGGGAGGATGGGGTAGTACCTGAGGACTGGAGAAGAGTGGATTTGATTCCCTTCACAAAAGTTGGAGCAAGGCAGAGCCAGGAAACTACAGACCTGTTAGTTTGACTTAAGTGGTAGGGAACATGATGGAATCACTTGAAAGAAAGAATTGTTGAGTTCCTAGAGGCCAGCAGGACACATGACCCAAGGCAGCATGGATTCATAGCGGAAGGTCATGTCAGACAAGTCTAATAGATTTCTTTGACTGAGTGACCAAAGTAGTAAACCAAGGAGTGGCTGTGGATAAGGCCTACCTAGACTTCAGCAAAGCATTTGACACAGTACCACACAAAGATTAATAAACAAGTTAGCCAGCTGGGGTGGGTCCCAGTGTGGTAGCCTGGGTAAAAATTAGCTAGACAACAAAACACAGAAGGTAATAGTAAACTGAGTCCACTCTGAAGAAAGGAGGGATACTAGGGTGCACAGCAGGTTTCAGTACTGGGACTGGTCTCTTTAATGTCTTTATAGGTGACATTATGGAGGGGCTGAAGGAGAAATAGGCCCTTTGAGGATGACACAAAGATCTGCAACAGGGTTGATACACAAGGGGGTAGAAAGGATGAGAAGGGACTTGGCTAGGTTGGAGGAATGGTCAAAAGTTGGTAGCTTAGAATCAATACAAAGAATTGCAAAGTAATTCACCTGGGAAACAAAACCAGGAGAAGAGTGCACAATGAGGGGTACTAATAACAACAAAATGGAAAGAGACCTGGGGTAGTCATATCAGTCAACCTAAAGGTAGGCAATCAATGTGAGAAGGCAGTAAGGAGGGCTGGGGACACTGGGATGCATAGGAAGAGGCATCACCAGTAGAAAACAAGAAGTTGTTATCCCTCTGTACAGACAGTTAGTTTGACCCCTTCTGGAGTACTGTGTTCAGTTTTGGAGACCCCATCACAGGTTGGAGGCAGTCCAGAGGAGGGGCAACCAAAATGGTGCCAGGACTCCACCAGATGCCATACGAAGAGAGACTAAATGAGCTTAATATATGCCCTCGAGGAAAGGGGAGGGAAAGGGGGAGACATGATAGAAACGTTTAAGTAACTCAGGGAATCATCAAAGTCCAAAAGGTAGCATCTTTCAGAAAAGAGATGTGCAAGAACAAGGGGCACAATTTGAAGATAGAGGGGACAGCTCAGGGCAATGTGAGGAAGTATTTTTTCACAGAGAGGTGTACATAGAATGGCCTTCCTGAGGAGGTAGTGGGGTCAAAACAGGGGGAATTCAAGAATGCATGTGACATAAATAAGGCAATTTTAGTGGGGAGGTAGGAGGAAGTAGGCTATTGGTTAACTAGGATCTGCAGCTTATCCAATAGGTAGGGAATGGAAGACTGGGTGGGCCAAGCTGTGCTTATCTGCTGTCAAAGTTTATGTTTCTGTGTTTCTGTTTTTCCCAAATTTTCAACATGGCCTTCTTATGACCCTACCTCATGACCAACCTGAGCCAGCACTTCCACCATGGCTCCACCCATGCAGCTGTAGGACACCTGGGTTGAAGATCTACCAAGCCTCAACCTGCCGCCACCAGCCTGTGCACTCAGAGCACTCCATCCTGACACCTTGCTTGGACTCCCAGCATAGTCTGAGAAGTACATCATAGAGGAGAGCAGAGCACTAGGATGGAGTTGCATTCCTAAAACCTGTTACAGTACTATGTACTGCAGAAGTGGGTGCACTCACCAATCACCAAAGAAAGCTAAGTCCAAACTTATTGGTATAATTCCATAAGTTTTATTCACCAGCTTGTGTCCATCATCAGTCAAAGAAGCAGTGCAGAAGCACTGCCTGCTAAGAGCTTACATTTCTTCCTGCATTCAGGCATCAGAGCTGCATACATTTTAGTGGGTGTACTTTTATACATCAAGACAAAAATCAGTCAATTAATTCACTGACCGCTTGAAACTGGTATATTATGCAGTTTTTTCAGAGTACCATTTCCACTGTGCGAAAACAATTGCTTAGTACCACCACCAATTTGAAAAAAAGAAAGATTACTAATTACGTATCTTATATTTTATATTTCTTAAGTCCTCTTTTCTTTTCTAGAACAATTGGTTTGATACATTTACTTGACCAACAAGAATGTTTCAAAAGATCAAATAGCTTTAGCTTCGGATCAACAAGTCCTTTTCAGAAGCTTAATGACAGTTATTTTGAAAATCCCATGTGATTAACACTTAGAACATGCAGAAAGAACCCATAAATAATTCTCATTGGTTAAAACAGGCATTCAGAACATAATTAAAGTGACATCAGAGAGCTTGAATATCTTAAGCGTGCTTTCAGCTGAACCAAGCTTAATGATCAATGGTTGTCCAGAGATAACAGCAGGCAGAGTGTTCAACCCATATATATTATACCATGTATCGGTCAAATAAATAACAGAACACTAAGATTCTCACGCACTAAATTATATGTCAAGTGAAACAAATCCCAAGGACACTTACTTCTAGAGTGAGATAAGAGTACACCAGTAGAAGCCAGCTTCAACTCTGCTCAGAACTCAATTACAGTAATTTGAGAATACAGCCTATAACAATAAAATGACCCTGAGAAAACAATTGCATGACAAATGTAACATATTAGCAAGTAACAAAAAAAAAATTAAAATAAGCCCCCAAAATCACAACAGAAATTATCTTTACATGGATATAGAAGGATGAAAGTGAAGTTTACCCAAGGTGAGTGAGTGTATCACACTGATAAAGTACAGTTGGCTGAGATATATTCCCACCATACTCTCAGCCAGCTATTACGCTCCAGAAACTTTAAGGCCTTCATTGTTGTAACAAGATTTTATACATGATAATATTAATTGTCAGTGTAAGTGCAAGATACAAGAAGTACTAGTCAAGGAATTGCTCCGCTGCTCCCCTATGGGTCTGTGAGGGCAGAAGGACACCCTCCCCCACAAATAGCCCAGTCAAAAAATCACTGTGGCGGCTCCCCGCTGGTCCGGTGAAGGCAGAAGGATGCTCTCTAGCACAAACAGCCCAGTCAAGAAATCGCTCCAGCAGCTCCTGCAAGGGTCTGTGAGGACAGAAGGACACCCTCCCCACAAACAACAGAATCAAGTAATCGTAACCAATTCAGTGTGTGATCTGCTCAACCCTGGCTTTATAAATTTATTTAATTATTTTTAGAGCGGCACCTGGTTGTGACCAATATCAACAAACAGATGAAGTCCAGTGTGCCCCCCACACTGCAAAAACAGGCCTGTAATGGAGGATTTTCCATCTTTCATGTCCCAAATAGGGCTCTTAGTTATCAAACTCTGGCCAAAATGTGAACAAGCCAAACCATTACATCAAAGTGGCATAATCGGTTTGGTCCTGCACTTTAAATAATGGAAAAGTACCTTGCTGATCTGAGTTAGAGTCCTGCTGTTTCATTCTCTGTTTGCAAAGACAATACTGCAGCTTCCTTGTCTCACATTTATAAAGTGCAGTCTGCTAGGTGTGGCTGGAAGCAAATCACTATGAAAGCAGTCACAGCTTTCCCCTATTCATAAACCAATTCACTGTGTGATCTGCTCAACCCTGGCTTTATAAATTTATTTTATTATTTTAGAGGGCTCCTGGTTGTGACCAATATCAACAAAGAAATGAAGTCCAGTGTGCCCCTCCCCCACACACTGGCCAAACTGGCCTATAATGGAGGATTTTTCCATCTTTCATGTCCCAAATAGGGCTCTTAGTTATCAAACTTTGGCCAAAACGTGAACAATGGGGGGGGGCACACTGGACTTGATTTGTTAGTCAATATTGGTCACAACAGACAAGGAAGCTGGAGTATGCAGCTATATATCCTATACTAAATACCATCCACATACTTCTAGCAACACTACTATCTCTCTCTCTCTCTCACAGAATGATGACCTGGCTTATTCTCCTCTCTATAACTCTCCCCTCAGCGTACCTCCCCTACCCTCTTCCTGCTCAACCTCACACTACACCCCTCCTGCCCCAAGTACCCTTCTGCTGCCAGCCCCTGTGATTACTCCTCCTTCAGTAACCATGTCCTACCCATCCTGTCTCCCTTGCTCCTAGCCACCTGCTGCCAGCATCGGCAGTCACCCCTATATATAGCCCAGAAATACTGTGCTTTGCCTACCTCATCTCGTCAACAAATTACCTCAACATGCAGGCCTGTACTGCTGATTACAAGATGACCCTAAAAAGTGCCCTATCCAGGATCTCCACTATCCTACTGCTACTTATAGGCAAAATACAACACAATCCTGACCCTCTACCCCCACCTCTTGCCCATCAATGCAATCCAAGGGCACGACTGGCTACCATAAACATATGTAGGCTCCAAAAGAATCTCACCCCACTCCAAGCATGGGTCTGCCTCCACAACCCTGATGCACTAGCTGTAACCAAAACATGGCTAACTCAGTATACCCCAGACTCTGCTGCCTACATGCTGGGCTATACATTGTTCAGATCGACAGACTGGATAGGCGGGTAGTGGGAGTGAGCTGTACATTCAGGACCATCTACAAGGTCTTAAAATTGCTACAATGAACCCCATGGTGGGTGCACAGCCCCACCCTTAAGATAGCAGTTGGCAACTCAGGTAAATCTCTATCTAATGTCAGTCAACATACCCCTCACAACCAAAGGAGGCGTTCTCATCCATCCTAAATATCATCTTTTAACTACCAAAATCTCAGAAATCATTATCCTAGGTGATTTCAACACTAACTGGCTTGCCCCCAAACATCCTCCATCAGGGATGCAGCCATAACCCCAAATCTATCACAAATGGTCCTTATCCCTACCAGAGTAAACCATCACAGGGTCACTAGTTCCCTCATTGATCTCATCTTCACGAACCACAGGATGTCCAGGTCCTCATAGACTCACTCAGTGATCACTCCCTGTTACCTGCCATTGGTCAAATAGCTGGAAGCCACACACCCCGAGGATCACCGTGTATCACCAGCTAAAAAGGGGTCCTGGCACATCTCCAAAACCATCTCCTCAACCTAGACTAGTCTCCACTAGATCACCTGTCATTGGTGGATGCCACCCTGTCCTTCTTCATTAGCTCCTTCCAAGCCACCTGTGATATCTTTTCCGCCTTTGTTAAGCAGACTGAAAAACTAAATCCTCCCCTGGGTTAATCAGTCCTTGCTTGACCAAATGAAGCACTTGATAACCTACGGCACCGTGCCTTGAGTCTGGTCGCCTCTGATCGCCAACTGTATCGTGCTGCCCATAACTCATGCACCTGGGCTATCCACCAGGCTAAGGCAGCTTTCTATCAGTCCAACCTTACTGCCACCTGGGAAATGGGAAGATTCTGGGAAAATATGAAGGAGCTTAGTGGCAAGTCTCCCTCCCTCCTCCCTTCATGCTTGTCATTGATGGTGTTTCCACCCAAGACCCTAGTATGATAGCTAATGCCTTCAATGCATCTTTCTCTGACCTCGGCTCTATCCTCCCTCCTCCCAACTTCTTTAATGCATCTACTGGACAGTTCCCACCACCCCCAGTGCTCCTCCTTTTACTCAAATGATCTCCTCTAGTGTCACTGCACATATCTCACCAAGTTCCTTGGAAAGACAAGGCAGAGTGGTGACTCTCTCAATGCAAAACTGCTCTCTTAACTATGGATGCAGTTCAAGCACCCCTAACAAAATGCTCAGCATGTCCCTGTGCCTAGGGCAGTTCCTACACTATGGAAAGGGCAGTTATCACTTCAGTTCATAAAATAGTCACCATTCGTCTAGTAGTAATTATAGGCCCATTTCCATACTTCCTCCTCTCAAAAGTGCTGGAAAAATAGCTGCAGAGCAACTTACTGACTATTTAGACTCGCACCATCTACTGTGCCAGCAGCAGCCTGGTTTCAGGAAAGGACACAATACAACTACTGTCCTGCCTGAGTTTAGCTCTTTATCCATGATGCCCTGACCAGGGAGCCCTGGCTGGATCTGTCTATATTGATCTTTCCAGGGCTTTTGATACTGTCAGTCATAGTATGCTGATAAATTTCCTCCTATCTGTTGGTGTATTCCAAGAGGCAGCCTGGTTGTCAAACTATCTCCATGGCTGTACCCAGCAAGTAAAACAAATAGCACCCTTTCTACAAGCCTTCCAGTCGGGTCGGTGTCCCACAGGGTCCATTCTTGGCCTGCTCCTTTCTCCCTATACCTAAACTCCTCTCTCTGGCCTCCTCTGGGCACCTGCTTCTTTATGCAGATGATGCTGTGATCTTTAGCCCACACCCAGAGCCTACCCAGCTCCAACAATCCTTGCAGAGCTCCTTCACAGATACAGAATCATTGTTCTCCTCCCACAAACTTGTCCTCAACTACAAAAAACAAAAGTCATGCTATTCACCCACCCTCAACATAAACACAGCATGACCACACTATCCATACTGAATTCCCAGGCTACCATGCTGGAATCAGTTGCTAGTTTTAAAAATCTAGGGGTCACCCTAGACTCGACCTTACCTTCCATCAGCATATAGCATCAATTTGCACTGCAATAAACATTAGAATCAGTCTCCTGTATAAATATAGGCCCGATGCCTCCATTAGCCATCTCTAGCTCCATCATTTCCTGGAAGACTATGGCATAGCATATTTCACACTCTCCGACACTGCCCTGACCAGCATTATGCACTCTTAACAAAGCATGCCGACTGGCCACAGGCTGCGCATCACCACACACACCTTTAACCTCTACCAATGGTCATCATGGCTAAACTTTCAGGGCACATACTATCAGACCTGCTTATTGACCAAAAATACAAGAAGCTAAAGCTCCCTGGCTGTCTCCTGCCTCCAGACGTGCTTGCCAATGAGGACCACAAGACACTCTGTCACCACTGCCTTCAGATCCGTTTTGCAAGGACCACTGCCAGCCAAAGTCCTTTTTCTAAAGGGCACCACTTTGGATGAACTCCTCCCTAATACAGCCCTATCTATTCCCAGGCTGGGGCATTTTAAATCTGAGCTACGTACCCACATTATGTCCAGCTCTAACTGTGATTGCAGATAACTTCTCTAGCAATGGCTAAGTTCCATTGCTAAATTTGCTCTGATTCTAATTTATGATTCACAGTTACACACCTTGGTGTTTGCTCTGTATATGTATTATCCATTTTGTCTCTGTACTTTGTCACTGTACTTATCATACTCTGTATTTGTCCTCTTTCAATGTATGACATGGAGCCTTTGTAAATGAGTCCCTGACTCAAAGGGTTTTAATTCGAGACTTTATATAAATAAAATAAAAAGGACCCCCAAAATTGAGGCTGTGCTGTCTGATATGTGCAGATTTCAATAAATTGTCATTGTATAATTGAAATAATACATATATACAAACAGTCAAAGGAATCTAAAATATCTTCCTAGGAATTAAATCCCCCAGCCCCAGAGAAAGTAACTACTTGAAATGAAATATATGTACATGAATCCTAATACACCATCAATTGCACCAATCACTATAATAGTTACCCAAAAGGAATTACACTTGTCATGAACCCTTTTATTCCTAGGAATAAGTATGCCAATTCTCTTCTTTCTCAAGCCAGTCCTTACAAAAGACCCAGCAAACAGCAAACACAAGAGTTGAGAAAATCAGATTAAATAAACTGTTTTTTTTAATTTCTTGTATATACTACCCTGTGAATTTCGGCTTGAAATATATTTTTCACACCATAAAATGATACTGCAGTATTACAATACCAGGAGGTAAGAAGGTCATCTCAGGAGGGAACTTCAATGGAGGAAACAAGTGAAAATGCGAGGAAGTACAAACCTGCTACAGTGGTCATAAGAAACTATTGCATATAATGATGACTGGATTGGAGGAGGGAACCAACGCTTACTGGGAAGTCAAATGGTCAAATTTGTGAAAAGTAGAAATTGTTAAAAAAGGGATATCTCTTTTTATCTTTTTTCTTTTAAAGGGCACTATCAGCTTTGCCCCACCGTTTGCTTCAAAATCACACTAGGTGTGCCTCTTGCATTCACACAACAGAAGATTGCTGTAGAATGCACCCCCATGTCCAGAATTCCCAGTCTGTTTGCGCATTTTATTATTTTACCTTTTAAGTTATTCATTCAGTCAGAGTTCAAGTCATGCGCTTCACTAGAAGCTGATACCAGTTGAATGCGTGTCTGCTACAGCAAGACCCCAAACTGTATTTTTTCATGAGCATGGTATTAAATACATCCACCAATCCACTGCAGTAATTCAGAGGTTTAGTTGGGACTCGAAAGCAAACCAAGCACTCTGAGTTGTATAAATAAATGTTTTGACCAAGGCTAAATCCCACGCATGTGCAGGAGTGGACTTAGAAAAGATCCCACACATGTGCAGGAGTGTGCAGCTCTTCTGCATGCATGGGATTTCAACTTCAGTCAACAACCTTTGTTTATACAACCTGAGTGATCAGTTTGTTTTGAGTCACAACTAAACATTTGAATTACTGCAATGGATCAGTGGAGCATATTTTAATACTGTGCTTATGAAAAATATGCAGTTTTGCCGCGCATTACATAAGAGACGTATGCTCCTGACTAGGTACCAGCTCCGTAGGCACATAACTTAAACTTGGGTCAAATGAATAACTTAAAAGGTAAAAACAATAAAAATGCCTACAGATTAGGAATTTGAGATATGGGGTGCATTCTACAGTAATCTTCTGTTGTGTGTGTGTGTGTGCCAAGAGGCAGACGATATGATTTTTGAAGCAAATAGTGGGGCAAAGCTGACAGTACCCTTTAAGGAAGGGGGCAATTCAATTAGTCGATGAGCCCTGGGGCTCTCAGTGCTCCTAGTTTGTACATCGAGGATTGCTCTTCACAATTTAAAACATTTACAAGATCTCCCTCACATCTCTTAGAATAGCTCTATCCCATTGATGTAACTTTAAAGTTCCTCCCGAAATGACTTACTTACACCTGACTCACAGCCAGATTTGGGGACAGCCAGAGGTTTATTTAGTTAGCTGTGGGGGCAGGGGTGGGTAATCTTTATTTCACAAAGAGATAGCAGTAATATTGAGCAAGACAAGCAACTGCAGGGACTAGGCTGGCTGTGACATGAGTTGATGGAGGAGGAATGGTCAGGAGCCAGTGTCTGAGTTTCTCTGGGGTCAGGTCAAGTGGTGTGTCTCCAGTGAGTGAAAAATACCTCTACTTTGGAAACAAATATCAGTGATGAGGAGCAGCGTGGACATGCTCTTTAACTAAGCTTCAGAGGAACAGAATACAGAGATTTTGAGAGAAAACCTGTCTACTTTAGAAAAAACATTGGGGAAAGCAGCAAGTGGGGAAATGATGCTCTGAGGGAGAAGTGAGAGAGAGAGAGAGAGAGAGAGAGAGAGAGAGAGAAAGAGGATGCACAGATGAAAGACACTCCACTGACAGAGTTAGATGAACAGCTGTCAGTCTCTATGATTACTCATCTCTTAGGCATCTAGGATTGTGAATGAGCACATGATCAAATAATAGAATCCAATTGTAGCCAATCATGTGTGATGCCCAAAACTGACTGCACCCCTGCTTTTATCAAAGCATAATTGTGGACTGGCAGTGTTGTATACTGAATGGCAAAGTATAAAACACTAAAATGGAAAAATAAAAAATAAACAGAACTTTGCAAAATAAACAAACTGTATCAGAAATGTATTAGATGGTAATTTTATGATCATATATTGCTGCTTTAAAAACTCCCAGTCAGGAGCGGATGGTGCTCTCGGCAACTGAGCTCCATCATGGCTTCTTGTTACATAGCCCTCATGAAATTTAGATACAGGTTTGGCAGGGGATGGGGTGGGTAGCATCACTTAGAAGAGCAGCTTAGTTTAAAAGTGCACAAACAGGGCAGGCAATCCAAAGTTTCCTTTACAAAGGCTTGGATGTGTTAAAAGGCATTCTAATGAGTTGCCTATCCCAAAGCATGGATGTAAAACAGGAGGTATCATTAATAAAAGAAAGATTCACAGGAAAAACTGGAAAAAGGTCTGTCCTCCTCCCCTTTCCAGATTTCACTTCTGTTGTGGAACCAACTTCCGTTTGCTTTTTTTTTTTTTTTTTTTACATGCTGTCCTTTCCTTGTGGTTATGCTAGATTTTATTTAAGTTTGTGGAACCAACTTCTGTTTGCAGTTTTTGGCATGCTTTTTTTTGTTTTTGTCAACTGCTTTTTTGCTTGTTTAGCATTTTGATGTTCAGCTGTTTCTTTTGGTTTGTTTTTCTTGTTTGGGTTGTGTAACTGTTTTATTTGGTGCTTCATCTAGTTAGTTGCTCTCATATATTGTACCCCTCACCTTTTGTCACTTAGGTAGACTTTATTTTGCAGTTGCTTTATTTTTTTTTATTTTGGTTTGCATTTATATTTTAATTGCTTTCGTGTTTGAATTCATGTTATACTGCATTTTTGTTTTTTCATTACTTATTTGCGCTTGTACTTGATTGCAGTTTGCATTTTGAGGTTTGCTATATATTTTGTTCATTTTTGTTTCCATTCATTTTATAGTTATGCTGTAGCTTTTGCTTGCATTTCATTTTTTAATTATTTGATTTTTTTGTTTGCATTTAATTTTTCTTTGCTGCTGTACATATTTGAATGCAAATTACTTTTTGTGTTTGTGTTTTTCATTTCAGGGCCACTGTACAAAATGCTGCAGTATGCTGCAGGAATAATGTAATTCAATGACAATTAATCCTTTTGTAAGGCAGCATTTTGTGACATGTCATTTACTGCAAGTTACTGTGTTGCATCATGGCTGGTTCTCGCTGTATATCACATATTTTCTCATTATTTTTATACTCCATTTTCTTCCATGTCATCTATCCAGCTCCTTGGGCTGCGTAAGTCGATCTCTGAGCCCCAATACAGCTTACCTTCATCATGTCCTCCACAGATTACCCCATGGCAGAGCCTTCAGTTTGGGAGAATCCATTCTCTGAACAACCATACCTGCTGGATGGAGGAGGCTGGCATGGGACCTCAGACTGCTATTGCATGCCATCATCTCAATGGCTTTCAGAGGATGTTATCTTCATAGTCTTGGAATGTAGATTCTGATGTGTTCATGCTGACATGCTCACCCTTGCCCTCCCACCTTCCCACACAGCAGCACTGAGTCATATGTTGGGGCCCTCTATACATGCAGTGCATCTCTACTTTGAGGGAGTAAGATCACTTGGCCTGCCATGAAGGGCCATTGTTGCAAATGGCTGTGGTTAGAGCCAGGGTTTGACATGTTTTTAAGGTTTTAGTTCAGTTTGGGTTTGGCAGGGTATAGTTCGAGTTTGGTTCAGTTCAATTTGATAAGTAGAAGTTTGGGCTCAAGTTCAGTTCAGTTCAAGGGTTTTGTGTGTAATTTATTAGTTTGAGTTCAAGTTCTAATGAATTCACCCTGCTGCCTCCATTTGGGTTCTCCTCATCTCACATGGTCTGGGTTCACATTCAGAACAGGTTCATCTCTTTTGTTTTTGGGGTTCAAGTTCAGTTCAGATCATGAGAAAATCTAATAGTTCAGATTCAGTTTGGGTTCGGTTCATGGACGAACCCTGGCTCTAGCTGTGGTGTTATCAGTTCCAAGCAGATACACACTACAAATGCTGTTGCTCTCCCAGCCCTGGCCACCAGGCTGTAGTGTCTCTTCTTGACCTGCTTCTGAACCTGGGTCTCCTGCTCAGCAGCATTACTTCATGGCAATTTTGAAGTCCTATTTTCTTATTGTAATATTCACAGTACCTTACTATGACATCTGTAACACTGCATTAGTATATGATTGCACCTTGTTGCACATGGATTTGCATCTCAACTAAAAACTGGTGTTCCACAGTTCAAAGGTCACAGAACATTGTAGCTTTCTGTGGTAAAGCTTTTTTTTGTTAAAAGAGGAATTTGTGCCACCTGTTGTTTAACTTACATTTCATTCACACCAAGAGCCCAGACTCATTCCTTACACAAAACCCATTGCTGTTTCATCACTGAAAAAATGAGACTATCCTTCACCCAGGTGGGTTTTCAGCAGTTAGGTAATGGCGGCTTTCTGTTGTTTGATAATTAAAAAATGAAAAATAAGATTCCTTGAAAGAAAAACAGCAGCATTTTTAATGTTATGTTTTGAACATGTACTATTTTCACTGCAGAGTGACACATAGGCAACCATGCACAAATAGACCGTCTTTTCATCCCAGGGTTCTGATGACATAGGAACTCTTGCACTTCACTCTTCAGATACCATGTCATTATCAGAATCCTCAGTGGAAACACAGCCTTGCTGTGCTTGGTTGACCATATATTTTTCTCTGAAATTTAAATGCTAACTGCCAATATGCCCTGCAATCCACACAATGCCTTGGACACAAGCATCTTTTCAAAATAGAATATTACAGTATTTTTATGAAAAAGTTGGATGACTTCTGTCCCACAATGAAAGAAAGTAGATGTTTAAAAGATAGTTGGAAATGTTGGATGCAGGGAAGCCACGCTCTATGCAATTGCGAATGATTTTACTGATACGTTAGGAAAAACTTAAAATACGCTGCCATGATGGTCTCATAATCAGGTTCCTGCTTAGCATGCCAGAGAACCTGGTTTCATGTCTTGAGCCAGATCATTGTCAAAGACAGGCTGAGGAGTTGACAGGTTAAGTGCAATCTACAGGTCCTCATTGATGCACAGTTTTGTGGGAGGTAGTCAACCATGAAGCTCTTTCAGAATTGGCCAAGACTCCTCTAACAATGGGCAGGGTGATGTGGAGTTGCATAGACAGCTCAGAGTCTGTCCACTAATCTAGATACCACAGGAAATGGTGGAGGCCTGATTATTGTGAGAGGCAAAAGAGCAGTCAGTAGAGATACAAAATTGGCTGGCATAGCATTTAGAAAGTTTCAAGGATTCTTATATCAGACCCATCAGGGCAGTGCTCATCATCCAGTGCATGGGCACCGAGATCATGTTCTCAGCAGCTGCAGTTAGGTAGAATCTGGGAACAGGAACACAGCAGGGACTGGAGAGAGCTATAAGGGAGGGAAAAAAAGCAAACCTCACCCAGGCAGACTCCAAATGCCACACTAGTTACTACTGTAGGGACAGACTGGAGACCATAACTTAGACTGGACAAGCAATGGAACATAAGGAATGGATAACAAAATGGCCCAAAATTGTAATGAAGGTCTGATAATTTATAACCCCCCTAAAAAAGGCAGTGTGCTGTGTTAAATGAGTATTGCTTTTGTTTAGACAGTTACATGCTACCTTGATTCTTCACCAAAATCTTCACATACTATAAATACCTCACAGGACACTTCATAAAGGTATTAAGGGGTTAAATTATAAACTCCTCTTTCTTATGCAGGCAGAATTCTTGGCTAAATTACAAGAGAGGCTAGAGTGAAAGCAATTGCTGACCTATATAGAAACCCACTGTCTGCTCAAGGACTTCAGCACAGCTTCCACAAACAGGATGGCACTGACTCAGCCCTGGTATGCTTTGCCACTGATGTACTCCTTGCTGCTGACCTTGGCAACCACACAGGGCTATATTTGTCAATCTCACAAAGGCATTTGACTTGGTCATTCATGACCTTCTATTACTCAAACTGAAGATCATGGGTCTTGTCCAGCTGCCTTGTCAGTGGTTCACCAGCTATCTTGTAGGGTATAAGCAGGCAGTCAAGTAGGGGTCATGCCACTTCTCCTGCATAAGATCTCAGATGGGGTGCCCCATGTCTCTATCCGGGGTCTATACTGTTCTCATTTTTTTATCAAAGAGCTCATGTAACTGTTGCAAAGTCATAGTGCTGCTATTCACAGATGACATAGTCCTATATAGAACTAGCCTTGATCTTACCTTTATTGCTAATGGGCTAAGCAAGGACTTCAATGAACTACAGAACATGTTTTGTTTGTCTTTAACCATTTTTACTCAATGGAAACAAGCTAAAGCCATGGTGTTTATTCCAAAAATCGAGTCCTGACCAAAGCAAGTTCTTGCAGATCTTCACTTTCAGTGGTGCTAAACTGGAAGTGGTAGATACCTTAAAGTACATTGGTGTCTGGCTAGACCAAGAGCTCACCTTCACGTTCCACACTGAGTATACCACTAACCTTCTTTTCCAAAACTTGGGTTGCTGTACAGGCCAAATCTTACCTTACTAATGAAGCCCATATGCCTGTAGCCAAAAGTGTCCTCCTCCCTACATTTCTGTACTGAGCCCTAGCCCTTTCCTCCCTGAAACATGCAGAGTTTACTAAACTCAGACCTACTGTATGTACCACAAAACTGGCAGGTTTGCATCTGGTGCATTAAATAAATAATATCATTCAATATTCTTGCTTCTCTGGACTGCCCCTCCACCCAAAGAATATCTCCACCACTCTACCCTCTGGCTGGCCTCTAAGACACTAACAAATTGTATCCCTAGTCTCATAGAATCTCATAGAAAGATCGGGCATTGAAACCATGAGGCCCATATAATTCACCCCTTTACACAAGGGGATCTCTGGTACATTCCTTTCATAGAATTTATCTCTTTTGCTCTTGAAGTTCTCCATATTCTCTAGTCTTGGGATATACTTGCCTGCAAGCCCGCTATAAGTTGCCACTGCTGCTCCTCCTCCTCCTCTAGCCTCTCCAGGAGGTACCTCAAGCCCGAACTACAACTGGCATATGGTCCATCTTGCACAAAGCACTCTTGCTCTGGAACAAACTCCTGTCTCTGTTCAGGAAAGCCCTACCATCAAGCCTTCATGGGGCTCCTGAAAGGTGCCTAAGCTCAAAGTCAAACTGTACCTATTTCTGGTGAGCTCTACCTCCTACTTCAGCTGCCCAAACAGTGGCATACATACTTATTTCTCCCTGTATGCCTTGGAATCAGTTTCTGTAAACCTAATTTAATGTACTGTTACATAGCACGTTGGACATTGTCTTTTCAATTTCTGTATAAATTTAATATTCAATCTTGTTGATCCTCATTGTTGTTGTACCTGATGTATCTACCATTTTCTCTCCAGTCTATCTGTTGTTTTCTGTACCAATGTGAAAGCAAGTAATTTCCTGTGTGTAGCCTGTTTCAGGTCACTCCTGAAAAGGGACACAAGTCTCAGTGAGTCTAGCTGGTCTACAAAATCCAATAAATAAATAAGTATATAAATGCAATATCTAGAAAAGCACTTTGGTGTGTTTATGATTAACAATTTACAATACTAAGAGAGGTACTGTAATTGCATTTTAAGAATCCACACAAATCATCTTCAGATATACTAAATCTCCATAAGTGATAAATGTTGCAAAAATTAATACACTTACTCTAAATTATAGGAATGGCTTCAAAGTAAAAATAAAGGGGACCATCTGCTAAAACCTAGATGCTAGGTCTGCAAGGAAATGTAATTCTCTTTTCAGGCATTACTTAAAGTCCAGAGTAAAACTTTCTAATGTTTTCTGAAGTAGATTTTCAAGAGAAAATTGACTGATGTTAAGAGCAGTACCCATTAAAAAACAGAAATTTCAGATGAAGACCTTGAAACCAAATTTAGCAGAAAGGAATGGCATTTTCCTCACAGTAAAATGTTAATTTAAAAGTTGGCTCACTTTCAGAAAACAGACTGAACAGCATTGCAATCGATGTGAAGAAAAAAGGAAGGAATTTTCATACAAAGATGATTAAACCACTCTACATAGAGTTGCTCTGGTAGTCCTTATGCAGAATGGAGTTTAAAGGTTTTGTTTTAAAGCAGCAGTGCAATGAAGAAATGCTTCTTTCAGAAAGTTAGTTCAGTTACAATCATTAAAAATAGCAGCATTGCTGTCAAAACTACTATTCCAGGAACCTCCTGTCCTAAGCACCACAAGCTTTTGTAATTATATCAGTGCTAACCCTTGCCAAGTCTGCAATGCTAATTCTAATCCAAATGGGGTGGTCATCTTTGTTTTTCTTCAGAAAAAATTACACTAAAACATTTCTGAAATTCTAAAAAATTGGTAGAATTACATTTTGCCACTATATAAAACTTAAAGATGTCGGCATTCTTTTATGGTGAAAAAGGTAGGATACATTGTTTGTCTAGTTTCATTGCACTAATGCTTAGTACAGAAAGAATATTTTCTGCAAGGATTTGATTTCTTAGTCTGCACATTTTATTAGCAAAACTCTAGCTGTGGTATGGTGTGCTATATCAACTTTGACCTACAATATACACTGTTAATTTCTAACAATTTCTCTTGCATGCGTGCTTTTTCTTTATAATGTGCTTCAATGTAACCAGTCATTGTCATTAGCCATGTCCAACAATTCATCATGTAAAATACTGTTTCTTGAATTAGGCTGGATTCACAGTTTATGTTTGAGTAGTTTCAATGCCACAGGAATGTTAATCTTCCCCACTTCTGCCTCCTTTATTTCTTTAAATTGTTTCTGAAAAATAGTTTTTAAGTCAAATGATCTATACTTCACTCTGTGCATCAGATTGTTATTACCTTCCCCACTTATTTGGATGCACAACTTGCACAAGGATTCTGTTTCTTCATTTCTCATTCAGATATCTCCTTTTCAGTAGCCTTTCAGCAGCTACACCAACTAAATATCATGACCTACCTCTAAATACCCTGTACACATCAGCTTACCATAAATTTCACTTCCCACCATCTGTTTGTGTCGCATTTTATACACAGTATATAATGTGGAGAACAGAGTAATACCTTATTTAGTGTCACTAGAGCAGCTTGATCTCTGATAATCTCCCAAGTGGTGTAAGCCATGTGTGAAGTGTCCAAGGTCAAACTGCTAGAGTGTAGATAAATAACGTATCATGCTGGTCCCCATTGCATATTTCATTTATACAATAGGACTGGGATTTGTGCATTAATTTTTTTCTCTTTGTTTGTTTCTGCAATGTTTGTTAAATTAAAAATATATTTTTTAAATTGTCTGGGTTTCTTTAGTGAAAAGCTGGGATCACTGCCTCTTTAATGCCAGGTCACTATGGCCATTGTTATGGATGCACCATGAGGATGTCATGCTGAAGTCAGAATGTGGCAGCTGATTAGCGTAGCAGTGCTGAAATTGAAACTAAAAGAAGAAAAATGGCAGCAGGGTTTAAGGAGCTGCTTTGGAAAAGTAAACACAGCTGTGAATGTGAAGTACAGTCAGTCCTTGAAGTTGCACATGCTGCGATTTGTTTTTGATAGCCAGTGTTTTAACTTGTTGGTTTTGAGGTGACCATTTGTGGGAAGAGGCATCAGTAGTACTGGGTGAGGGAGCAGCCATTGCAGGACACAGCGGACAAGCAAGACTTCTAGTTGTGGCAGTTTGGATGTTTATTTTAAAACAAATGTAAGAGTTTAAAGGTTGAGAAGTGGTGGGAGAAACAAGCACAGTGGCTAGTGAGCAGAGGCATACCTATGGAAGTATCAAGTGACAAAGGTAGTGTGTAAATGCTGGAAGAAGTGCTGGTGGGATGGGGTGTATGATAGCAACTGTTTGAAAATGCATTTGTCTTACTGGTCACTGTTTTCCAGTGACATAAATGTTTAACTAATAAGTGTCTACCCTATGGAATAGATAGATGTATATACTATATATATATATATATATATATATATATATATATATATATATATATACATACAGTGGAGCCAGCCATGATGCAGTGCAGTAACTTGTTATAATTGCTGGCTTCCTTTTCCCATAGAAACTGTGGCATAATTTGTCATAATAAAGGTGTTTATTATGGCAAACATGCCATTTTCCTTGCTTCACGCATGTGCACAATGTACTTCACTTCCTTACCACTGTCTGATTGCTACTTTAGTTCTCATGGACAAACTGCGCCAGAATTGGTGGTAAGTAATTTAAAATACATGGATGTCCGTATTAAAAACAAAACAAAACAACAACTGAGCTGCCAACTGTGGGGAAAAAGGCGGTTGTAAGCCAGACCCACTGAAACCTGAATGAGGCCAGTGACTGAACCAGAATGTTTTATTTTTATTTTATATAATTGATGAGGAAAAATGGGAAACTCAGCAATTATATAAGATTTAGGTCAGGTGTGTAAACTAAAGTTTACACACACCTCAAGGTTAGATGCTGTGCATAAACCCTCAACTTCACTCTTGGGTTTATGTAGCATCTAACCTTGTGTGTATAAACTTCTTGTTACACCCCTGACCCATACTGTATCCTCTATGTAAAAAACATGTCACAAAATACTGCATGACAAAATTAATTGGCTTAATTGCCATTGAAATACACTTTTCCTCACAGCATGCTGCAGCATTTTGTGATATACTGCTGCATCATTGTATTGCATTCCTGGCTGGGGCCACTGTACACACACACACACATATATATATATATATATATATATATATATTGTTGCTAAAAAACTTTGTTAATGCACCAGTTATGGTAACTATATGCCACAAAAGTAGGAAAATGTGGCATTAGGGTATCCAGTCTTATTTCTCCAACCCCACTCCCAAGCAGCAAAGGAAAACAAACATTAGCATTTTGGATCTTCAGAGTCTTGACAATTTAGTGATGGCGCCTTCCTCAGGGTTGTCAACCTAATACTCACCCCAGTCAGTAGCCTTCAGTCCAGAGCACAAGGTACAGTTACAAGCCAGTGCCTCACAGTGATTCACTCTTCAAAGGTAGAGAAGTATGTCTCTCCATATGTTGCCAACACAATTAGATCCAGCATTCATCACGAGGGTTCTGCGCGAAGACAGAAGGTTTGTGACATGGATAACTTAGGAATGGATTAATATTTTTCACCATACTAACCAAAGGCACCATTCTGGGCAGGCCCTTTCTGCCCTGAAAATTTCAGACCAAAATTCAAAACTATATGTGCTATAGGCAATAACAAAAGGAACAGAAAAAATGTCCATTTTTCCTAAAAGTACACTATCCAGGTCTCAGAATCCACATCCAACTGGAATGAAACTCACAAATCGAAAGACCATGCCTAAAGACTGCAAATGCAAATTGTGTGCAATTCTGTTTAATAGGGACAAAGCTATTAAGGTGCAAAGTTAGGATTTAACATTAAACAGCCTACTCAATTCTAACTATAGTTTTGCTAAAGTGCCACTATAATACTGTATGTAGTTACTGGTACATATACTGTACAGAAACATATTAATAGCAACACCCCATTCAACAGAATTGCACAAAGTTTTGCATGCTCAGCCTGGGGGTCGTCCTGATATTCAAGTTTTGCTCCAGTCAGATGTGTGAATTCCATGATCCAGATAGTAAATCGGGGGGATCATGGTTGTTTGCCTTTTTGTCATCACCTACAGCCCAGATAGTTTGAGATTTTGGATGGAAATTTTCAGAGCAGAAAGGGCTTCCCATAATGGGCATTTTGTTGTTTAGTGAAAAGACATTAATCCCATCCCAAGTTATAAATATTTTAAATTTTGGTTCTGAGCATGCTTAGTAGGATATCAAATGTCTCATCCAAAGGACCCTACTAAGCATGCTCCAAATCTAAATTTCAATCCAAATCCATATACTTTGGGAACGGATCAATATTTTACCCAAACCTATGAAATGCACCATTCTGTGGCAAGACCTTTCTACCATAAAATCTGAGACCAAAATTCCAAAGTGTCTGGGCTGTAGGCGATGACCCCGATTTTCCCAAAAGCACTTCACAGATATGGAACTACACATCCAACTGGAATGAAACTTGGCAAACCAAGAGGTCTTTCCCCAGACTGCACATTCAAAATTTCATGTAATTCCATTGAACAGGGGCAGTTAATAAGGTACAAAGCAAGGGGTTTAACATTAAACAGCCTACTGAATCCTATTTATAGTGGTGCTACCGCACTGCTATAATACTCTATCTATCTATCTATCTATCTATCTATCTATCTATCTATCTATCTATCTATCTATCTATCTAGCTATCTAGCTATATATATATATATATATATATATATATAATATAAATATGTTTATAGCTTTACCCCATACAAAAGTTTGCACATAATGTTGAATGCACAATCTGAGGGACAAGGAGTTTTGAATTGTGGATTCGAAAAAAATCAGTTGTTTTATTGTTTTCTTTTTTTAGTCATCACCTACAGCCCGGATGATTTGGAATTTTGGTCTGAAATTTTCAGGGTTGAAAGGGTTTACCCTAGAGTGGTGCCTTTCTAGTTTGGTGAAAATATATTAATCTGTTTCCACGTTATAAGGATTTGAAATGTTTATTCCAATCGTTTTGAGCATTCTGAGTAGGGTATCAAATGTCTTATCCAAAGACCCTACTGAGCATGCTCAGAACCAAAATTTCATATCCTTATAACTTGGGAACAAATTTATATTTTATTTCACCAAACAAATAAAAGACACCTTTCTGGGGCAAGCCCTTTTCACCCTAAAATTTCAGACCAAAATTCCAAGCCATCTGGGCTGTAGGCAATGAGAAAAACTGGACAAAAAATTTTTTTCTAAAAATGTACTATCTGGATCTCAGAATACACACATCTGAATGGAACAAAACTTGGAAAATGAAGAAACCTTGTAAACCCCCAGTTGTACCTGCAAACTTTTGGCAATTCTGTTGAATGGGGACAAAGCTATTAAGCTGCAAATTTAGGGGTTTAAACATTAAACAGCCGATTGAACCATATCTATAGTGGTGCTACTGCCACTATAATATATCTATTCTTCACAAAAACTGCATTAATGCACCAGTTAGGCTTCAACTTAAAGCAACAAAAGTAGAGAAATGTGATGTTAGGTTTCCGACCCTAATTCCTCACCCTCCCCAAAGCAGCAAAAGGACAGCACCACACACGCAACCACAGACAGCCAACATCAGGTAAGACAAACAACATACAACTGTTTCCAGATTATACAAATGCAATAGCACTGATGTGCTACCTTCATGGATTTGTATCTGAGGCATGAACACAGCAAGACATTCATATACATTCACTTGTCAATACAGATAACCTATTTGTTTATTAATTTATTTATTGAAATCTTGGATTACAGTCTTTGAGCTGGAAGCTCGTTTACAAAGGTTCACATCATGACAAAACAGGGATACAGAAGTTAATTTATAAAAGGCAAAGCAGTGTTAACAAAGAAAACAAAAAGGCAATTCTGATACGGCCAATTAACATGTAGGATTATATAAGTACAGATATTATGGTACAGTATATGCAGCAACAAAATCACATGTAACATAAGTGCACTAATGCAAGGCAGGAGAAGGAGAGTGGGTCATGGATGGGAAGGGACCGGTAGCAGGGGAGAGGGAGGAGAGAGATACTGTAGTGTAGGAAGGAGTAAGAAAGGGGATGAGGGAGATTGGAGCAGCCAAGTAGGCCTTGTCAAAATTTAGCAGGTGAGGAAGTAGATAGAAGGGGAGCTAGGGGGATGACAGTGGAGGCATGCAGATCTGATAAAAATCCAGAATACTCAAATCACAACACTGCTTCTCTGTGCTGAAGCACAGGTACCTGCAGCCATAGAGGCAATCCATGACACTCAAGTTACAAGAGTGCTTTTGTCTGCAGAAGCATATGCCCCTACAGGGACAGCTGTTCTGTAGCCTCAGGTACTCATGTACACTGTAAGACATACACAGACTTGATGATTCTGTGCTTTGGCAGTCACAGATGAAAGACATTCACACCAACCTCTGGCTGCAGAGACACTGGCACCATCAAATCCATTATACTAAAACTGCAACACTACTTCTCTCTTTAGAAGTGCAGGCCCCTGAGGCCACAAGTGTAAGACATACACACTGATTTCTGACTTCAGAAGGATAGACACCTGTGGGACCTGCAGTTATGCAGATGGAAGTACTGTCCCAATGTTGGTGTAATGGTTTCAACAGTTGGATCTAGAAATTGTTCATGGGGAAGCAGTTTTTCAATTATGCAGTTGCATATGAAAAGCATGCAGCAATCATGCTCCTAGCGAGGTACCTCATACAGCGTGCATGAATACTATGATGCCAGACACGATGCAATACAGTAACTTGCATTAAATGACAATCACAAAATACTGCAGTAAAAAGGGCTCAATTGGAGAGAATTACATATTTTCCTGGAACATACTGCAGCATTTTTGATATACTGCAAAATTACTGTGTAGCTTCATGGCTGGAGCTGCTATTCACTGGCTGTACAGGCACAGGCCTGATGGGGCCTTCTGTCTAAGAAGGAAAGACCCCAATTGTGCCTGCATTGATGCAGCCATGCATTCTCATGCATACAGTACAAATATACAGACACAGGTAGGGCCTGTGCTTTTTGCAGCCAGAGATACAATGCACAGAGGTTACACAACAGTGCTACTGCATTTGTGTCACCTGGAAACAGTTGTATGTTGTTTGTCTTACCTGATGATGGCTGTCTGTGGTTGCTTCTGTGGCCTTGTCCTTTTGCTGCTTTTAGGGGTGGTAAGTTAGGGTTGGATACTCTAATGTCACATTTCTCTACTTTTGTTGATTTAAATTGAATCATAACTGGTGTGTTAACATAGTTTTTTCAAAGAATGTTCATTCTATTCATGATAGTGGAATTGTATCCATGATTTTCTGCATAGTATCAGGCCTTCCAATTCCTGCACTTCTGTATGGCTACAGATGCAGATGTGCAGTGCCCTCTGGGCACTGCACCAAGTGAGGAGTTTGTCTGGTTACAGAGGGTGCTGTGCTACCTTGTGGTTACAAATGCAGACAAGCAGGAGCCAAGCGCCTGCACAAAATTTGGAAACCATCAAGCTGCACTTCCATGGGGTTATGGCGCAAACATGCAGAGCCCTTTGGACACTGTGCCAAGTGATGAGGCTGTCTGACTGCCAAAGTGCACAGCCCCCAGGCCCTGCACTTCCATGTGGCTACAGATGCAGACACATCGGGCCCCAAGAGCCCTGTATAAAAGTACATCAGGTTATAGAAGTGCAGCTCTCTGGGCCGTGCACCTCCATGAATCTATAGTTGAGGATGTGCAGGGCTCTCTGGGCTCTGTGCTAAATGAGGATTCTGTCTGGGCACATAAGAGTCCATCTAGCTGTGGAGTAGCGGGGCCTAAACCCCAATTTTTTACCGTGAAGCTCTGGCCAGCAAAATCAGTTTCTTTATCTGTTTTTAGTAGGTCAATCTCTCCCTTATTTTATGGCCCTAGTTCTGTTCTGAAATGGCACAGAAAGCACTACAAGTTAAACATACTGTCTGCTCCATGCTGTGCAGCTGAGGATGTTCTGACTATGAAACACATGCAAATTACATCAGTACAGTGTGAAAGCTCATGCATGGAAAGGGAAGTGTTCACATGTTACCATGGTAACGGTGTCATAGTTCAAAGCACAAACTCAGATGGGCACTACACCCAATGCTCAGATCGTGCTTTGTGTTGACTGTGATCACCAGCAAGGAAATTGTTCTCAGTGTCCAGAGCTTAAGAGTACTACCAATCTTTTCACCTTCAAAACATAAACTACTTTGTTACTCTCTTAAACAGCAGGTATTCACCCAAATGGTGTTGTTTGCAATGGACTACACAGAGGAAGCAAATAGAAAAAGCATGTCAGTCACAGTCTTGCTTATCAAACTATTACACACAGATATATATCTCTGCAGTACCAACCTTGGATATATTTATTTTTCAAAGTTTTCTTCACAGAAGTTCATGGACAACTGGAGTGACACAACAGAATAAAACCACAGATAAGAGAGTTTTTATTATTTTACTTTTACAAAATCCTGTCATTTCACTTGCTAACTTAAAATTACACACATACACACACACACACACACACTCACGCACACACACACACACTGTCAATGAGTGATTCACAGATTCCCGATGAGTGGAGATATTCATTAGATCAGTTTTCTCCACTGTGGTCCATGGTTGATGAGGCAGCCAGATGGATTTACACCAATTAAAACCATAAGGTACGCTAGAGAGAGTAAGAAATAAACAACGCAGTTCTGAAACATATATTTATTGAACTGATAACAGCTTATCGCATTCAAACAACATAATTTACGTGACTACCTGAATGAACTTGTAGGAGTTAGAGTCAGAAGACACAAAGCGAAGAACGAGCACTAAACTGGACACTGGAGCTTTAAGAGCATGGTGCACTAGTGCACACACGCAGGTGCACACATAAATGACAAACATGGTGTGGACAACCCTAAAAGCAACTGATAAAAATGGAAATAACAGCAGCAATGTCAAACTTCAAATATGTAAGTAGAAAATTCCTTTTTAATGAATCACCAAAACGGAGCTCAAGGAAAACAGCGGTTAGTGATTTGGTCTCATAGGAGTTTCCCTTTAATAACTTTGGTCCCATTCAACTGATTTGTCTATAATTTAGAATGTATAGTGATTTAGTCAGGTCTCTGGATACTGACAGTAGGTGTTTTTATCAACTGTTTTAGTAGGCAAAGTTACAGAGTTGCAAATATGTTACAGTCACCTAAATTAAGAGTTTTTTTGTCCCCTATAATAAAAAAATGTTTTATTTTGAAACCTGAAACTTACACGTTTGATAGTCTCATCCAAGGTACAAGTGGCAAGTTGATAACTACATAGTTTTTAAAATGAAAGTTAAAGGGGCAGGGATTGATTACTTACATGCAGCTTTTGAAATGTCTCTATTTTCATAAATTATATTAATACCTCTAAAGAATCCCTATTTAACTGTGTCTGAATAAAAGCTGAAGCGGTCAGTTGTGTTTTGTATTGTTTTTGTATGTCACTTCATGATTCATAAATGTGAGCATGAACATATCAGTACAGTGCCCATGGTTCTGAAACCATGAAGTGACATAGTCAAAACTCCAAAATTCTTGGTTCCATGAAAGGAACTGTGTAGAATGTTGTCCATGCAAAGAAAACAATACAAAACACAAATGATAGCTTCAGCTTTTCTTCAGGCATATTTAAATAGGGATACTCTTACAGGTATGAATATAATTTATGAAAACAGAGACATTTCAAACAGCTGCACATAAGTAATCAATTCCTGTCCCCTTTAAATGTGCCATTTCCTGAGCACATGTTAATTTCAGAAAATTAATGTTCTAAGAATAGGGTTTTGTTTGCTTTATCAGTTGGACTGAAAGAGATTTCCTTCACATTACTTTTATAAGCCCGTTGATGGAAACAGGGTGAAAGAAATCACTTTCATTCACAATACTGCTACAGCACCGTAAAACTGCTTATCCTTTGACCCCCCTCCCTCGTGACACAGGTTTAACACAACTTGATGGCAAGTGCCCCATCCTGCCATCAGTATCCCTTTCCCTTGAGACTCATGGTTTAACTAAAAAGACTGGTGGGTGCCAAATCCCTCTGGTCTTTATACATTTGGTAAAACCAAGGTATACACCCCTGACATTGACATTTCGACAGTGGAGTCCCTACAGTGACAACAGTGCCACATCATTTTAGGAAACCAGCTGGAACCCGGCACTGTCTGTTGAGGTCCTGCACCCCCGAATCAATTCTAACTCAGAGTTGAGAATCTTAAGTGGGGGGTGCAGTGGGCTTGACCCCACATGGGGGCTCGGGCAAAGCCCCTCTGAAGAAAGCACTTAGGAATATTTGAAACCAGCAGCCAACTTCAAAATGCAGTTGACCTGCTGGTTTCGCTGTCAGGTCATTCGACAAATATTTTGTTGATTACTCATCGTGATCCAAAACCAACACCAAAGTGCCCATTCTCAGTGCTGGTCACTGCTTTCCTCCAAATTACAAGCTGACAGGGGTGGCTACCCAAGTACTGCTGTATGTGATTGCCTCCATCATCTCCTAATCAGCTCATCCCCATAGCTGGCAACACCTGGTTGCACACTCCCAGTGCCACCAGTCTATCAACACTGGGTGCCCAATCCCAAGTGTGAATCCCTTGAAAAAGAAACTGTCCTCTACAATATTTTTTATACAATATTTATTTAAGATGGAACTTGAAACGAAGGAACTGATCCATTGTTGATGTTTGTCCCCCAGCCCCTACCCTTCTTCCCCACCTCCCACTCAGCACCGACCAACCCACATACCCCCATACACCCCTCACTCACTTACAGATGGTCCGCCACCATAGATGCACTCTCAGTGATGAAAGATGTCCTCCTCCTGCAGCCACAACCAGGAACTGAAAATAAAATGACATGTGCAGTCAATGCATTTCCAAACATATGTTTCCACCAAATTTTCAACATAGACTTTTTCAGACCCCACTTCATGAACAAGGTAGGTGACAGTTTTGAACCATGCTGAAGGTGGTTTCACAGTCACACTATGAAATCACATTTAGGTGAATTTGAAAACGTCACCTACCAGCTTTCTGAGCTGATGTCATAAGAAGACTATGTTGAAAACTTGGGGAAAATATATATTAAGACAATCAATTTGATTTGTAATCATTTTTTCAATGTTCACTCATAATTTTGGATATTTTCAATATTTTGACCCAAAGTTTTCAAAATATGTAGATTTATTTCCATATCACCTCATAAACATAATAGGTGTAATTTTTCAAATCCTGTCCAAGCGTGTTTTTGCTTTTCTGGTGTGAAATGACATTTTGGCCAGCATTTTATAAATGACACCACTCATTTTATAAGTGGGGTCACAAAACACAACGTTAAAATTTGGGGTCAAAATGTAAATAAATAAATAAATAAATAAATTATAAATGTTGTGTCCAAAGCCAGCCATTAAGCCAGTGGGCAGTTTACTTTGATCCCATGCTGGTTTGCTAAGTTCAGGGTCAAGCTTAATGAGCCAATTGGATAGGCCAAGGCTGAGGAGAAGGTGTTGCTGTTTGGCACCACTTCCAGCAGGGAGAAGACAGTAAAGTGTTGGCCACACAGGCAACAAGTAGCCATATACTAAATAGAACTCTTCTTTGACATACTGCCCAGAAGGCCCTGCACATCTGCATTTATTGCTGCAAGGAATGGAGAACCCAAAGGAACCTATCTTTTGCAGCCAGATGAACCCTTGGCCTGTGCATCTGCAGCTATACTGAAGCACAGTTCCTGAGCTTCAAGCCATACAGAAAGCTTTATGGATTTTTGCATCCATAGTAGAGATGTTGTGAAGTTAAACTTCGCTTTCAAATTTTGCAAGAAGTGCTGGAAATTGGCGCTTCAGAATTCACTGAGTTTACATTACATAAAATTTCGATGCATGAAATTTTCAGTGAAATTCACATTTTTAATCACAAAGTATGAAATTCACAGGTGAAATGTCATGTTTTGTGTCAGAATTCATGAAATTGAGGTCAGGTAAAATCTGTGAATTATCTCGGGGAGCTTAATTTTGAAGACTTATACATCTCTAATCCATAGTCACATGGATTTGCAAGGCTGGGAGAGCCCTGCACCTTTTGCTCTCAGATGGACTCTTCCCTTAATGCATGGCCCAGAGTGCCTTGTGCCACATCTTCTCATGCAGGTCTCTTTGTGTGAATGAGGATACAGTTCCATTATAACAGAAAGAAAGGAAATGTACTGCAAGAAACTAAGTAAATGAAGACATTAGGTTTGAAGATCACAAAGTGAACAAAGTCAGGAAATGAAAAATACAGTTTTGAAGTCTTTGTGAAATAGTGTTGTGGTGTTCCTTGAAGTTGTTAACCCTAATGTCCAGCCCTCCCGAAAACAGAAAATTATAGTATCTCTTGCTTAATGGAGGAGGGGGTTCAGCTGTTCCTACAAAAGGAAACTTGATTAATTTTCCTGGATCCCCACCCAGAAATAACTCAGGCTACTGCTTTGTCACTTTTGGATACTCACTGGCTTATTTATTAAAAGGCACAATTCATATTCATCAATTTATATCAATCTTAATTCTAACAATTATTATTTACAGTTTGGACATAACAGTCCCATGTCACTTCTAGGACATAACAGTCCTGTCTTTCTTCTCGGGTTCTTCCCTGTTCTTTTCATCTTCCATGGTAGCTTCTTGGGATCCAGACACCGTGATCCGGCCCCTGTTTTTCATCTCCGTGAATTGGGTATCACACTTATCCAGACCACCGCCCACCAGGTGTGGACAGGGCCATCCACCCCTAGTTCTATATCCTCCCTCCCTGTTACTCCCGTGTCTGGGTTCTTTTGTCCCCAGCCCGTGTATTACCCCTTCCCTTCGCCTCTGCCTGCCCCTTTTTCCCTAGCTCCCAACCCCTTCTCCTTCCTTGCACTGTCTTCCCACTATTTCTAACACCTTCTGGCGGACTCCACCAGCCACTGGACCCTGGCCACCCATCTGCAGCTCCATTTTTGCCCATGCTGGGCCCACCTACAAGGACACTTCACCTTGTGCCTCAGCCTACTAGTGCATCTCAATGCCCCTTTCCTCTTTCTTGCAGGGGTGGATGGAGAATTCTACAGCAAGAAAGAGGGCTTACTGTGGGTTGCATGCCTTAAATAGCCCCCAACGATCCCAGATCCAGACCCCTTCTGGCTCCTCCTATTAGCCAATGGTCAGAGAGCACCAAGGTTGGTCATATGACCTACCTCTGAGGTCATAGCCCTCCCTTTTCCTGTCACCACTCTCCTTCTTTGTAATCATTCCTGGCTGGGTCCCAGAACAACCTGGCCTTCCTTTAGTGGCAACCCTATTTCTTTTGGTCACATTTGAAAGACATAGTTTTCTATCTCCAAAGAGTTTGGGTGGGATTTTCAGCAGGGTGGACGAATCACTTGTGTCTGTATTTTGGATCCATGCTGTGTCCATACAGATGTGACCAAATGTCTGTATCTTAATCACACACATTTGGATGTATTTTCTATGACTGCTGAAGTTTACAGCAATTTCTGTTAGACTGCTGAAATGCATATTTTTCTGATGCAATTTCAGAATTATTTTTAGGGAGTTAAACCAATTGCTTATGGTCTAACTCCTGAAAGGATTTTGGGAACCACATCCAAAACAGTCTTGGCTCTTTCAAAATTCCCCAATATACTGTGCAGCAGTGGTTTGAGTTATACTTTATGCTTCAGACAGGAAACTTGGGCTGGCAGAGGGTGGGCATTAGGACTGACAACCACAAGGAACACCACACCACCAGTTAGCTGAGACTTCCAAGACTACAATCCCTAGTTTTTTTTTTCCTGACTTTGTCCAGTTTGCGTTCTTCAACCCCAATGTCTGCATTAATGTAGTTATTTTGCAAATATACTGAGTATTTACTATATATAGGAATACAAAATCACACATAGCCAATTAATGCAAAGCATTGTAGGATGTGTATGCAAACCACAATGGAAATTCAGATTGATTTTGCTTTAAGTAGGAATACATGGCACCAGAATGCCCTCTTACACAACCTGCAAAGGCTGAGAACAGAAGCCACATGCATATGTTTCATCATTATCAGGACTCATCAGTGTGCCTCATCTGTATCTCAATCCAATGGAAAATAAACAGTTTGGCAATGTGGTTCCTGATTAAAGCTGAATCAGTCTACATTTTCATGGTGATTTGCCCATGCATTCCATGATTATTGGCATTATTGGGGTACCTGTGTGATTTTCTATTTCTTTTAAATGTGATTTTGTTGTCAATGCACCTTTTTGGGTAGCAGCTTGCCTTAATGTTTTGTGGTGAAGTTCTTTGTCATTTTGTTATACTAGATATAGAGAATAGTGGAGGGCTCTGATTCCCTGTGACCTTGAGAGTGAAGCTCGGGAGGTCCATGAGAATCAGAACTCTGAAGTGGAGCTAGCCTGCTGGGCGCATGGCGGTGGGATTTCTGCTTGTGGCGCCAGTGACCCTGGTTCGGGAACGGACTTGGATCATCGGAGGGCCAGCCAGGTGGAGAAGGATTGACCATCCCTCAGACTGCTCTCCTTCTTCAGGAAGGGGTTGTGTTCTCAGCACAGGAGCGACACCTGGTGGAGGCTGGGTCATCATCCTAGGACCGGCGCAAGGTTGAGTAACTCAGGGCAGGACAGCGACGGTGTCATTGCAGTCACTGCCCCAGCTAAGGGCCAAATCCTCATGCCTGCCACCTAATTGAAGCTGTGTCTCTGGGCTTTGATTAGCATCCCAGCCCCACGCTCCCAAACAGATACCAGTATCATGGTACAGGTCCCTCTATGGTGCCATGAGTCAGCCCCTGGGGTAAGCCAGGGGTAACAGGGGAGCAAGAAGAGTTATTAGGAGGTGGTTGCATTAGGGACACCGTGCCTAGGGCAGATAATACTGGCGGCAGGTGAGGGGCAAAATAGCAGAATATTTAAAAAAAAAAGAACCCTGAAGTGGTGCAACACACTGGTTTGGTATAGAGTTATCCATCCACCATTTGTTAGAGTGTATGATGCCCCTAATAATAATAGGAATTTTTTTTTGTTAAATAGAAAGTACAGTTTGCTGCTGCTTGCTTTTTAGGGTTTTAAGGTTGGTTGCTATGGTCAGTTGTGTGGTTGGTGGGGTCAAGACCTCCCTACATCTGTAGCACAGGCTTCCATTGGTTGTTAGTTTCATATGGAGGGATTTTCAGAAAAAACACGGTGTCCATTTTGTCACTAAGTGAGAGGATTGTGATTTTTGAATCAGCTTTGATTTTGTAAGTAGTTATATATATTTGGTTTATCTTGCTGTTTTTCATATGTGTGTGTGTGTGTGTTTAATAAGTTAAAATATCTGGTTGATCATGCTTTTTGTCTCGCATCTGATTGATCCTGATTGAGTCAAGGGTTCGGTGATTGTGACACTGTGAGTGTCTATCTGGTTGATCCTACCATTCCTGGTTCTTGTGCACTTCTAAATGACCTAAAATTTTGTTGAACCACAGTAGGGTTCAATCATGTTCAATGGCCTTTGAACTGTGGTACAACAACATTTCTGCTAGTATGACTTTCTATGAAACACAAGCCCTCACCATACACTACATAAAGACAAAAGAACCTCTGTGCGCAAACACTGAGGCAAGGGTTACCCCTAAAGGGCATTTGGCTGGGAAGCCAAGTTTCAAGAAAATACAAATCACACATGCCCCACAATGCAAAGCATCATGGGCTGCATATACAAATCACCACAGAATGTTATGTTGGTCCACTTTTAAAGCAGATAAGTGCCGGAAGTTGCCTCACACAGTTTGCACAGGTTTCTTCTGTTGGCACCCTTTGCAAGCTGTGCAGGGGAGGCTGCCGGCCCCTGCTCTGTCTATAACTTTCGACTCTGTGTTCCTTTCTCCCTATATAGATACATATTCATCACAACTTACTTTGTTAACACATTCATTTGTTTTACAAATCCACAAAAAGAACAGCGTTTGTGTTAGGGTTTTTTCAGTTGAATGACTCAAGAGCAAGGTCTAAGGCTGTGCTCCATGGATCTGCTGCTTCAAACTTCAAGTCTGGTGCCATACACTAAAAGTCTTCTGCTTCATGTGGGGCCTGCAGGATCAGGTATAACTTACTGTAAGCAGGACTACATGGCCATGAGCAAAGCATGAGCTCAGTCGTGACATTCTTTGTGTAGTGACCTGTGAGAGGAGATCAGTCATGCCGTCCTTTGCTCAAGCACTACAGGCCCTGAGTGAAGCAAATGATCTGTTATAACTTTCTTTACAGGGCTCACAGGGCATTACATGAAGAAAGTAATGCCAGTTTCCATTGGAGGATTTTTGGGGTGAAGACACAGAAGGCAAGAAACCTTATTTTAAAATGTCCCATAGGGCAGTGCACTTATTAAATAAGGACTTGGAGACTTTGGACAAAGAAATAAACAGTTCAGACAGTGCATATCTGGAATTTCTGAATTGATGATGATCTTGGGTTAACATAAGAACTTGACTTAAAGGACTGTCAGCTCCTGCTCAGCCAGTAGGCAAACAGGAACAAGACCAGTACCTGAAGGTGGCTTTACCTGCACCTGCACCTCTGAAGCCCATACTTTAGATAGACAAATCATCCCTCCAGCTGTTTGACTTAGCTCGGTCCAAAACCTCCCAGCTTGGGTCAGCACCACCACTGGTCAATCTTTCTGAGACTTCCTCAGTACTGACTACTGTGCTCTTGCATCAGCCAGTTTGCACTTTTGTAGGGGACTGCTCCCTCACAATCCAGATTCCTTCTGCCAGACTGCGCTCAGCTAGGCCCTTTTTGTAGTGCTAGAGATCAAATGGCCTGTCAGTTGAACCTTAACTTTTAATTACTGAAACAGTTTACAACAATTTTATATATGGCTGTTTCATACAGAAAAGAAAAAAACATGAACATAGAAACATAGAAGTTGACAGCAGATAAGGACCCATAAGGCCATCCAGTCTGCTCATTTCTTTTCTACCTTGTAAATGTGCAATCGGCCTTTGCTCTGCCAATGGCCTATCCATTCATACTGTCTGTATTGCTCCGCATGCCTATCCCATGCCTGTTTGAAGCCCTGCACTGTATTCATAGCCACCACTTCCTGAGGTAGGCTGTTCCATGCATCCACCACCCTTTCTGTGAAAAGAACTTCCTCACATTACCCCAACCCCAGCATTTTAACAGAGACCTGCTTTTAGACAATCACAAAATAAAGCAAATAGAAAACAAAGAAAGAAACTTCCAGGCAGAAAGTTCCACCTTTCTTGTTCACAGACTTCATCAGGCTAGGGCTCAATAAAGTCTATTGATTCCAGTTAGCTTGACACCTTAGAACTCACAAAATTGAAGCCAGCAAACTGCGACGTGATAGAGCCAGGTATTTCTTAAACAATTATTTTTCTCAATGTAAGTTTCCTAAACATTAGCAAATGGGCAGCTTTTGCTCAGACAATCAATTCATTTAATAGCTGAAATACTATAGTGACCAACAATGTAAAGCAGAAGGCATTGCTACTGCATTGTTTGTTGCAGTTTGTAAACCTGGCCGGATATTCAAACCGTGCCAGGCTGTGGCACAAGCCTGGGCACAGCTCAACTTGGCTGGCATCGGGTACCTGGGCGATATTCAACAGAGCTGCACCATGGCTCAGCAGCTTGAATATCGCACCTCATTACCCCCACTGTGCATGGCACAGTGGCACTGAGCCAGTGCAAGTGGCCTGAGTGGAGCATGGAGATGCGCTTAGCGCAAGTGCCATTGCACCATTCACAGCACCTGTGATATTCAAAGGGACATGTAAATGGAGCCATAATTTATGCAAGGCACACATGGGGCCATTTGCACATCATTAGCCCCATTTGCATCCCATTAAGCATGCAGGTAAAGCCAATCCCGATGACTTGCGCCTGGCGCCGTGCCTGGCAGCAGCCGTCGAGGACTGATCCCTGTAGCCCGATCACGGACATTTGTCTAAAAGACTTCCTCATCCAATATCCCTGGACACGCTGTGCCGATCATGGGCATGTGTTATAATAAAAGAAATCCTCGTCTAATAGCCCTGGTGGTCCAGTGGACAATTGCTGCCAGTCGTCGGGCATCTGTTGAAATATCACCCGGGCCAATATCCCTGGTGGTCCAGTGGACCGCACTCTGCCGATCGTGGGCATCTGCAAAACATACAACGTCCTATTACCCTGGTGGTCTGGGTGCCCCTCTCCCCATCCGCCCACTGGGCCCCACTTCCCCGGTCAGCCAGCGGGTGGCAGCACCACCACCTGCTGCCTGCCTCCCACAGACTGATACCCGGTGAGACTGCACGCCATTGGTTCTGGCGTGAGCCAATGGGCATGCAACCATACTGTACTACACATTCTAGATATGCGAATGATTTCATTCACATATCTGAATGTGTTAGAGATGGGCTGCACGCCCATTGGCTTATGCTGTGAACCAATGGGCATGCAGCCCTACCGAGGTGTCAGCTGGCGGCGGGCAGCAGGCGGGTGGTGTTTCCACCCACCAGCTGACTGGAGGGAGCAGGGGTAGGGGCCTAGTGGGTGGGTTGGAGGGGGTACCCTAGACCACCAGGGTAATAGTACATTGTATGTTTTACAGATGCCTGCTATCAGGCAGAGTGAGGTCTACTGGACCACCAGGGATATTAGCCGGGGTTATTTCAACAGATGCCCGCAGTCGGGCAGCAATCAGTCCACTGGACCACCAGGGCTATTGGATGAGGATTTCTTTTTATTATAACACATGCCTGTGATCAGGCACAGTGTGTCCACTGGACCACCAGGGATATTGGACGGGGGTTTATTTAATAGATGCCCGTGATCGGCAGCACTCGTCCACTGGACCACCAGGGATATTGGACGGGGGTTATTTAAACAGAGGCCTGTGATGGGGCATGGGGGAGGTGCCAAGGCCGCAGGACCCAGGTGGCCACCATGCGGCATGCCGCAGCTGCGCCCCCGCACGCGGCAGCTCACCTGTGGGTGCCATCATTTGTTCCTTTTTGGCTTAACTTTGTGCAAGTGCAAGTAGGGTTGTGCATGCATGGCTCTGCACATCCTGGGCTGAATATCGGGCTGTGCAGATTATGCATGGGCACGCCCCACCTGTGCTTGCATATATTACTGATGCACTCCGGCACATCAGGATTTGTGCAGCGCACTTTTCCCTTTTGAATATCATGCGGGTGCATCAGTGGGTTGAGCGAGCGCAACACTTTGCGCCATGCTCAACCCTTTTGAATATCTGGGCCCATGTGTTTTATACATTTTATCCCCAAACAGTATCAGACTTCTTTGATAACTTAATTACCTTCCATGCAAAATTAAAAGTGATTTATAGTTATTCACTTTCATTGTTTTTGTATTATAAAATTTTATTTGGGGTCAAAAAGAGATTCATAGCATTTATGTAATTTCTACTATGGGTACTGTATTTAGCAAATGGGAATTCTTAAAGAGAATTATTAAGATTATCCAATTTATGTTTTGCATACATAGCATTATCCTTTGATTGGTTAGGAACCTCCACTTGCATTTTGACCCACTGTTTGGCACTTTTAATGCAATAACATTTATGTTTATTTCCCAACTCAGCTTTGTGTGTCTTGACTTGCCCGTGATCAAACCATATGCACAATGCATTGCAGCATGCTGTGCAACTTGCATCATTCAGGCATGAGAATCCCTGTTAAGAAAGCCAGCCAACCACAGTGTTCTTGCATGGTTTACATGTTAGAAGCATGTATAACTACCAAAGAAATAAATACATTAAATGAGTTATGGCCTTTTGATAATAGGCTGTGCACTCTTTATCCCCTTATGCAGCGCATCTGCCAAATACATTCATTCTCCAGTAAATCAGTGTATCTGTGGCAGGGATGAGCAACTGATGTTCTGCAGTTTAGAAAATGTCTTTTCACATGCTGTTACCAAACTCTATACCAGGCTGACAAAAACATAAATAGTACATTGGAACTAGGCAGAGACGTTCAGAAGTTTAGTTTGTTTAGTTGGTGTTCTACATGTTTGTCAATAGTACACAAAGACCCTGGTAAAATGTTTTGTGTAGCCTCTCTCCATCTGTTCCATGCAAAAAGTGAGTAGCTGTCATTGCATTACTATTTACTGTGGCTTGTGCCCATACTAGTAGGTGACAAGTTACACCAGTGTCACAACCTACTTTTCTTTTGTTTAAGTAGACTGCCTGAGCTCCCCATACAGAAGTGCTACAGCCTGTTATTATGACCTGATAATCTGTCTCTCAGTCGCCCCTTTAATGTACAATGTCATTATTTGCACTGTGCGACACTGGGTTCTAGCTAACAGTAATCTTGAATCAATATTTGTTTCTTTGACTTGCTTCTACCTCAGACTCTGTATAGATGTTTTCTCACGCAGTTTTAAGTAGTTTTCCTTAACTTTTACATCTTGAGCATGAGCTTGGGCTTGATTAAAATGTTGCATTATGAAGGCAGAAACAGAAACCAAGAAAACCATTAAAATGTTTGTGCAGACAAACTACATTTCTCCCGTGCCTGCTGCTTTAAGTTCATTCCTCTCGTTTTTTTTGTGCAGTTCATATAAACAATAAAGAAATAAAATTAAACATTATTCCATGTCCTCATTCTGCCCTGTCACCTGCAATGAAGCCAGTTGTCTTACATGCAAAATGATAGGCCAATAGGCACCCTTGTCGTAGTTTTCGATGCACGGTTTTAATGTGGTCATTGATTTCTAATTTCTGAAGTAACACCCAATACAGATTGCACCTTGCATCTCAAGGACAGTGCTGGCTTGTGTCATGTGAATGGTTAATGCAAATATCTTTGTTGCTTTTCATATTTATTCATAGCAGAGCATCACCATTCCCTCAGTGCCTGTTACTGTTTTTCACATTCGAATAGCTGTGAACCATACTGCAGGGTGCTTCTGGAGTAGCAGCTCAATAACATTTCATTTTCCATCCCAATGCGATGTGTGACCTCATGGAGAAATCTAGCTGCACATCATACTGCTATAGCATACATATTTTGTTGTGGTGCATCAGACTCATATGAAATCTTGCTTCTTAATTGTACTCATGTTTTATGAAACTCTTCAGTTAAATACTTAGAACACACACACACACACACACACACACACACAAAAGAGCAGTCAAAACCAATCTAACTACATTTGTATTCCAAATCATGTAGTGTGGAGTCGCTGGAAGTGATATTTCTAGTGAAGGCAAATGAGGGTGAATGGCTGCATGAGAAGCATAATGTGAGGGAGTGTGTAGCTATTTGTGAGAGCATAAAGAATGTATTAGATTTTCATACAAAGTAACCTTAGATATTGGTGTTTGTAGTGTTTTGCCTGAAGCCTAAGCAAACTGTAATCTAAAGTAACCCTAATATTTTCTCTGCTAAGACAGATGCCAATGACATCACTGCACCAATAACTTCCTGTAAGTACCTGTTACGATCAGCAAAGGGTGCTGTAAAATGCCAAGTCTGCACATAATAAAGAATGCTACTTTGACCCTTCACACTTTATGTCATAGTGAAATGACAGCAAGACACTGCATGTGCCGACTTGAAGGAGAGTGAGACCAAAAGACAAAATATGAAAGTGCAATGGTGTAATATGGAAATGTTAATATGACATAGTGCCTGCACTCAAGATGTCTGATAGCCATCAGGAACTGTGACTGAGAGAACACCAAACTTTGAGATAGAAATGTGTTTTGGTCAACTACTGTAGTCTGGCACAATGTGATCTGTTCTCACAACAGTGTTTGCTTTGTACAGTGACTTTGCCACATCTTGATGAAATAGGTGTGTGTAGTACCACAGTACAGTACAGTGGAGCAAACCATTGAACCAACTGATCCAGGTGGTGAGCGTGCCTGAGATTTCCTTTCATGGTTACCCATGGCATTGCAAATTAAGTACAGTAATAACATAGGTAACAAACACACTGCACCACCACCCCCACAAAAGAAAAGAAACAAAATCAAAAAAAGAAAAATAATGGAGCAATAGCGTGAGGTTTGGTGGTGCATGGTTAACCTAAGAATGGAATGAACAGTGTGGCACCCTTCTAAAGTACTGGTCAAATGTAGTACATTCAAAAATCACAAAGCAGGCAAAATGCAAATGTGCATCCAGTGATGACAGCCTGTGCTACAAGGCTAAGGCCAGTGACACTTGACATGCTTTACTGCCATCATCAGGTAGGCAGTGGCTTTCAACAGGTGGCTGACTCCAACTCAGACAGCAGCTCTGGACTCCACAACCACTGCCAAGTACATGATACTTCCCAAAAATGACTGAATGCAGTGGTGGTGAAGAGTCAGCGTCTTCATGGCTCATCATATAGACAGCAGACTGAATAACTATAAATGTAATTTATTTATTTATTTGCTTTTGATAACTGGGTGGGTGCACTAGGTATAGAGATGCCTATTTTCAGGCACGACCAGGGAGGATACAAGTCAAATACAAGAACAACAACAACAGCAATGTGATGCAGCACATGGAATATGAAGATACAGAAGTATTCAGAAAAATACAAATAATTTGCAAGACTATAAAATACAGAGTTGAAACAAAGTACATAATATGAGCAATGTACAGAGATTTCATGTAACCAGAGCTATCAGTTTGGAGCTTATCACCTTTTATCACCTTATTGTCAGGGTCATCATGCTCTTCCCATTACCTGTAGTCAAAAGCATATCCTGTGCGTCTCCCTGCACTATTTTTGGAACCATAGTATAAAGTGAACTGATTTCATCAGTAGAGTCAATATGAATCCAACTGTAGCGTGTGATTTACTGCCTCCAAATCACTTTGTAGGAGTGTTTCCAAATTGCATACTGTTCCATGACCATTTTAAATTGTGCATTTTGGTTTTGCATTGTGGGCCTTACAAATCACTGACAAAGGAGGGTCAGGTGCTGATGGTTCTGAATGTTCGTAGAGTGATTTCCAAGGTAAAGGAAAGTGCTGACAAATGTGGCATAAGAGTGAAAATTGTTATTGCCAATTTCATGAACAAATGAGGAAAAGGTGTTTCAAACAAGATTTGGTTAGTTACAGAGGACAAACGGCTCCATAGATGCAGACTCAGAAGCTGAACTACAGAAATTATATTGCACATATTCAACCCAAAATGGGGCAAAGTAATCTTTTGTTCTGTAATTCTGCATTACAATTACACAGAACTGAAGTTTTTGGGGAGTAAACTATTGGTGGCTGAAGAATTGCACATTATAACAGTTGTATTGCTTTACTGATCACAGATTCAGTTAGTACACCATTGCTTGCCTCTGTCATTAGCACATGCATGATTGGGAAATAAATTACAGAACATTAATCAGAAATTTGAAAAGTTAGTCTGTTGTAGTCGACCTTCCATATAGGTGTAAGTCCAGCTCTGTTATGACACACTGCAAATGACAGCCAAAATGGAGTCATTCTAAATCTTGTTTTCTGTCATAGTGGCACAACACAAAGCCAGCAAATAGCACAGACTGAATTTCCATATTCACATTCGTGTTCTGTTACTTCTTTCACAATCATGTGAGATTGACAGCCTGACAGTTATGATGTATTATATGAACCTGTAACTTTACATTGATGCAGTTGTTAAAACATGGAAGTGTTTGGCAGAAAAGTGGTATTCTGAAAATGTATTTTACCAGATTTTGTTTAATTCTGTATTACTACAACACAACCTACTACCAGGTACAGAAATACAGCTCATAAGCAAGCAGTATATTTCACGATGCTACCATTAAAAGGAATCATGCCTTACTGAGAGATGACATTGTAGTAATAGTAAACAGATATGACAAAGTAACTTTCTGCAATCTGCTACTATACCACTGAGATGGAATACATTTTCCGTGATTTCTTTGGGGTGGGGGAAGGGTGTGTCTCACTATTTGGGGTTTATGTCACAAAGGGGTTGGAGTTATGAGTCCGGTTGACTATGGAAAACATTGTATGTGCAAGGCTTTCATCAACCTCGTTTAATCATTGGACAGGTGGCATTTCTGTTGGAGGGTGAAGTTACATTTTAAATGGAATAGCAGGAATGCACTACACATCATTACATAATGCCACATTTATGCAGAATCACAATTCAAATACGTTAGTTAAGTGGTCAGTAGTGGTATCCATGTACTAACAATTCTGTGTGACTACACCTTACTGCAGTCCCATATCTGTCTCTGTTTTCAACATCACTGCTGTCTGCAACCCATGATTCACCAGAAGAGGCTAATCAATCATATGGATCATCTCTGTATGGATCAAGAGTTCTGACTGCACACTGTAAACTGTCTACATTCGAACAAAAAATAATTTCTGATTCCACAGATTGGCAGTCTGCACTGCATCTTCTGCCATTCAACACGAACATCTGAGTTCTCTGTCTGCCTGCTTGGACATCACAGGAAGTAAGGGAAACATCTGTTATAGGCTTACAGTAGGGAGACAAGATAGTGGCAGCATCAAATGTTCTTAAAAGGTATTTCTTTCAGTTCAATTGCAATTTTCAGTAATTGGGAATGTTGCAGGGGTATTGACATTGGTGAATAGATGGCTGTTCTGTAAAGTATTACTACTGCTCCTTATCTTAGATAATTCCTTTAACAGGAAGAGAAAAAGCAACAAAGCACACAAGAGTTTCTTTCACCCTAATACTTAGCTGTAGGACTGATGAAATGTATCTTTTGTCACTGAACTTCTGGTAAAATTCTAAATTTGTTTCTGCAAAATTTAATGAAATTTTCATGAAAAGCTTGCAGAATCTTGCCAACATTGTGATTTTAGTTATTTCCATGTACTGCAAAATATATTTGTCCACAGTGCACTGAATTTGGTATGGTGAATCTGCCGTAGTCCACACATAGGCATACTGAATGTCAGCTATCTTTAAATGTGACTGAATTATAATCCTCCAAACATTTGGACATTTTAATATTACATTTTGCAGTTGAGAAAACTGAAGATTGTATACCCTATAACTTTAAAATTAGAACATTGAGAATCATGAATTTTGTTTGGTCCATTAACCCTAAAAATTAGGTTTTAAGGTCACCCTATGGCCCAGCAGCAGAGAAACAAGTTGCTATGCTGATGACTTGGGTTCATAAGCAAGTCTGTTAAGTAATGTTGGGAGGCATACCAAGGCTAAGACACTTGCTGCCAGCACTGCCTCTTGATTGGGGAGGGCTGAATGTGGATTCCACCTGTGCAGTGACCATTGCAACAGGGCCTGGGAGCTTTCTCCTGCTACAGGACAAGCTTTGTCTGTGTGAGGCTCACAAGGCATTGCCCCTCCAGTGAAGATCGGAGGGAAAAATGTTGGAGGGAAACATGGTAGCCAACTAAATGGTGGGCTGGATTTGGCCTGATCAGGTACGTCCCTGTGAAAAGGGTATGTCCCAGAAAGACAAGCTGCCAGATGATAGAAAAAAGCAATATGGGAAAAAGGCTGTTTGTCAACTCGCAAGGTGGGCTTGTTCACCATTAAGGCCCTATCAGCTTAGGCCTGGCTGCCTGAGTGACCTCCTGACCCCTGCCATCCTGGTGCAGCCTCCACTCCTCCACCGAGACCTCCTAGGAATTAAGGTCTGGGCTTAAACCTCAGAGGATCATGATTCGAGGTGGTCAGCCCAATTCTTCTGAATTCGCCCACAGATCTCTTGAGGAAGGCTCCATCAGTGGAAGTCTTCATGAGGGGGTCTGAAAGCCAACTTTAAAGAAGCCTTTTAACTAGTTGCAGCTGATTTTATTGTTATTTATTCATTACTGATTTTAATTATTGTCTGTGTGCTGACCCTGTTTGTATTTGTTTGTGTAACTTTGCTATTTTTTATACCTCCTGAAAGGTGCCCAGAGCCTCCAGGATTGGGTGATGAATAAATAAAGTTTTACATACTTACAGTACTACTCTAATCTCTTTCTCAGGAGCTGGCCAAGTTACAAGTGACCGGGGTTTCCTACTTGCTTGCAAACCTGTCTATTCCCCTTTCATAAACCATTTCAGGCCTTAGATAGGCTGGTGGCACTGTTCCTCTGGGGAGACCAAGGCCCCTAGATGAGGACGTGTGAAGTTGCATGCCCCTGGACCAAGGGGGTTTGAACCTCCCTGGTCTCATGAGGTATCAACTTGCCTTCGGTGGCCCAGGCTGTGGTCAGGTTTGCCCTTGCTCTTTCCTCCCATGGATTCAGTTAGAAACTGACCTGTCACCCAGGGTTCCTTTTTTCTCTACTGTCCAGTAAGCAATCCCTGGGGCAACATCTGCGCCCCTTATGAAAGAGACATGCAGGTCCTGGGGTAGGCGATGGCCTCAGCTAAAGTTCCGGAAATGGATTATCCTCCCCATTTCTCGCTACGCTTCCCGATCTGGAATAACCCCTTATCACGGTGGACCATAAGCAGATGCTCTGGAAACTCTGGGCCTCTAAGCATATCAATACGGTTGCAGATCTCCTCCTTCCAAGCGCATACGTGCTGATGTCCTTTGAACAGTCTGGGAACCGTCGACTTGCCATCCCAAGATTTTGGAAATTCCTTCAATTAAGGAGTGCCTAACCCCTTCTCAAGTCAGCCTTATCCCAGTCCAAATGGAGCTACCTAGACAATCTTCACCAACCCAACGGTGGCAAGGGCATATGTAGGTGCCCTGTATAGAACACCTAGAGACATTCAGCCAGACACCTTCCTACCCAGCAAAATGGTGTGGGACCGAGACCTTCCACACCCTATATCTTCCCAGCAGTGGTTAGAATGTCTCAGGCAGCACATACATCTTATGAAGACTCCAAGAGCCAGTTACTTCAACTTAAGATTTTACTTAGATGGCACAGGACCCCTGCAGTCCTTTTCAGCCATCAGCTTATTTACCAAGATAAATGTTGGCGATGTCAATCTTCTCCTGGCCCTTGTTTCACATACTCTGGTCTTGCCTAGCAATACATACTTTCTGGATGCAAGTCCTGAAGGATTGCTCCTCCATAGCAGGCACACAAATCTCCTGCAGCACTACCCCTGTTACTGGAGGATGTCTCTCTCTGACCACACTCTCTATTACAAAAAGCATGGGTATTGGTTGCAGTCATGGAGGTGAAAAGAGCTCTCTTGTTGAAATGGAGGAACCCCTCACCCCTAAAATTTCACATTGGCGAGTGGCTATAGCTAGTCTGGCCATCTTTGAGAGACTACGAGTAGCTAAGGGTAAACTGGCTGTTTATCATCTTAAATGGGATGCATATTTGCATTCTCATATCTGCATGGTTGTGCCCCCATTGCAAAGAGCCCCTGTTGGCTAAATATGGGTTATGATAATAGATAGGGTCCCCTCTCCAAGGTAGCTCATGCTTTTGTTTATCACCACTGTTGATCTGTGTTTCTGATTATCTCCCACCTCTCTTGTTATCGACTGGATATCTTTTGACCTGGCTGCTATTTCATTGGCTGACTTCACCTATAACAGGTTCATCTGGCCCATTCTAACTAGATGCTCTTTTCTTATTATTCTAAAGTGTGTCTGTGGCTGCTTTCAGTTTGATGTAGACAGATAATGTAAGGTATAGATGGTTTGGAATTCATTATGCAGTTCCAGATGTATTAAGGTAAGTTGTTTCTTTCCCAGGTCAGGTATATTGATACATGATGTATAGTCCGATGAAGAGTAAATGTCTGACTGAAACTGGAACTGTTAATGTTGATATAGATGGCACTGCAATGCCTATCCAATCAATGTTATTCTAAGCTTGGAAAATCAATAAAATTTTGCATGATAAAAAAAAGTTAGAAGTGACCAAAGATCCCAAAATAACATCAGTTATTAAGGTTAATTTCAGGAGCTTTTGTAGAATTGTGGAATGTTGTGAAACTTTTATCGAAGGCATGTCCATACATTTTACTTAGTCTCACAATTGAGTTGGCATTGTAGAGGAAGGTAAAGGTTAGTTAAAGTCGCAATAGGGTAGCATGCATAGGAGCTCCATAGTAAAAGTATAGTGATGCCAAGTGTGAGGTCACTATCTTGAGTGATGAACCATGAAGTGTAGTCATGGTCATCATTGTGCACTAGCCTGAGTTCTGCAACATACCAGATGACCACTACAGCTCACTGTTCTAATGAATTGTAGAAGAACATGTATGTCAGCATTGTTTCTGTACAATGCCACCTGCCATCTCTTTAACTATAAAGTGATTCTAAGCCATACAACTAGTTGTGACTTAGGCCAAAGTGACAGAAGTATCTGTATATCTTAAGTCATGATGAAGCATGATGCTTGGTATCAGTGTTGCTGGAGTGTTGTGGGGTGTTGCATGGGCATGATGCTCATGCATGTAAGGTGAATCAGTGGTGATAAGAACTTTGTGCAAGCTAAACTGTGCCAGTGGAATTCTAGGGCATTACCTGTTATGTGTCCATGAATTTTGAGCACATTTTACCAATTAGTAATTTCTAAAGTATCCACAATAAAGTTAACCTCTTAACCCACATTCATCCAGCTAATTAGATTCTAGGACATATTTACATTGGTATACTGCCACATCTTGAGTGTATATTGCAAAAGCAGTAGAGCTATAAAGATCCAAATATTCTGAAAATGTTCACACAATTTAAGAAATAATTAAACTGAGAAAATTTGAATTCCTGTAGCTTACAATTTACATAACCAATTTAATCTCTATTAAGAGTTTCTATGACTCTTCCAGAAAGTATCCATACACGTTACAATTATCTAGCTCCAAAGGTGGCTATGTTGTAAGCATAGAAGTATTTTCAGAAGTGTTCACATGAATAATAAACTGCCACAAATGTAGCCCCATATAACTTCCCTGTCCCTCTTCCAAATGTCATGAAATGTTGCATCCTGATTGGGTACTGTCAACACAATAAGCATGCTACACCTCAGTTCTTTAATTATAACACTAACTGAGTTATGATCAATTAAATCATGTTGGTAAATTCTTCAAACATTTGACAAATTTCACAGAATAGTGTGAACATTCACAAATTAGAAATCTGCTGATTTTGCCCAGCCTACCTAGCTTTGTGTATATGTGTATGTTGGGGGTAGAAAAAAGTATCAGAAAGATCATTGAAGTTTCTACCCTGATGATCATACCAGAGAAGAAAGATAGAATATTAGAAAGGCAAGCATTGAAGAATGATTGCAGTTTTATCAGACAGAAGAAAAGTAATAGGTAATCTGTCATGCTGTATGTCCATTTCTGCACTGAACGTTTCAGGTACCGGCATCCTTTCATTTTATCTGCTTCCTTAGGGTAGTCTTGTTGTGTTTGTATGGCTTTCTAGCCCTTTAGGACCTAATGCTCTATTTTTATGAAACAAAAACACAGTGGAGATTTTCACCATATCACAATCTACTGCTTTGCACAGACCAGCAGTACCCTGCACAAAGCAACACCTAAGATATAACTTTCTATTTTGCTCATGTGTGACTTTCAATGTAGTACAACATGCATGTAATTTTTGGGAAGTCATATTGTTGACTGTTTTATGTTTCATGGCTTTAAACATTTTGTTTGTGTCAGACTTAAAACAACTTCTTAAGTGTTTCCAATTCTCCAAGTATCTCAAGAACTTAAGAAAACATGTTTTCTATTTTATATGTTGTTTGTGCAATTTCTGTCTTGGTGTTTTTTCTCATGTCTTACTAAGTGCCTGTGCTATCTATTATGCATGTGTTAAGTTCATTAAAGTCCTTTGCAATGACTTTCAGATGCAATCATGCACATTCATTTTCCTAATTAGCTAATTAGGAGGCAGTATAACACAGTGGTTTAAGGATCTGAGCTGCAAATCTGGAGACCTGGGTTTGAATCCACAGCCCCTTGCATATACTCTGTGACCCTGAGCAAGTCCTTAACTACTTAACTTCTCTGTGCTCCCAGGTTGCACCTGTAAACAAGCTTTCAGCTTAGTGTGTCTCACCTGGTTAAACAATTGAAACAAACAAAATAATTAAAATACTTATAGTAATAATTTTTTTGCATCACCTTAGACATCTTGTTATACAGTCTTCAGACAAACCATATAGTTGTTAATCTTTAGAATTAACCCTTAGAGTGCAAACAGAATTAGAATGTATTGGAGTTCTGGACTGATATATCAGTCCGAAGCTCTGTAAGGGTTAAGTATTTTTTAATATTTTAAAGTTTTAAATCTTTTGCTTCTGACCAACTTTAACTCAGAAAAAAAAGCTTGTATATTTTCAGCTAGTTTTTCAAAACTGAAAAATTCCTCCTGCACATTGAAAAACCTGAAATAAAATTTAATTATAGACCCCAACAAATGTATTTCCTTGAATCAAACTCTACAGCACTCAACCTCTGAGTTTCATAATTTAATTACATCTGGTTTTTGTTTGGTAGCTGTGAGGGGAAAAGACTGAATCTGAGGATTTTATCTTAATTTTATCAATTAATAACATTTCAACTCCTAAACTGATTTTCCAAACCTGCAAAAGAATTAGCTCTTAGGAATTAGATTGGGCCCTCAAATTCTGCACTCAAGGGGTTAAGTCTGCTAAGATATAAACTGTCAAACTCTGTTTTCAGCAGAAAAAATAACTCAGTCATAACATACAGGTACTAAAGCAAAATTATAATGTATACAGTATTAATTGTATTTAAAAATACATAAACACATCTATTTTGGATGAAATGGAATGCATACAATGTTGAAAAATTAAGCATAAGGATTCAAAGTCTCTGAAATCTTGGCAGTTTGATGATGTGGTGTTCCTTAGGGTTAGAACGATTATGTGATACAGGGTTAGTCATACCTCTCAACCTCCTGCCTCATAAATCAGGGACAAGGCATAAAAATTCAGGGACAAAGCATCAAAATCAGGGACACATCTTTAGAATTAAAGATATCCACCCAGAAAGCTGGTAGACTATAGGGCTTAGTGCAAAATACATTTTCTAAAGAAGAACACGTCTGTAACTTTAATGTTTGACATTATTTTGTGCTTACAATCCCACTGTTTAGCCACAGAAACACAACTTTTAGGAGGGATAGAGTACAATTTTGAGTCAAAATCAGGACATCCCTGAAAATCAGGGACAGTTGAGAGGTATGGGGTTGGTGATACCTTAATTTTGCAGTCTTCTATGAAAGCATTTCTGTGTCATTTACTTTCTGTGACAGGACAGTGCCAATATATGGGTAATGCTAGCCATGCATTGTATGATCATTAAATCCCCAAGGAACAACAGTCTGTCAAGTTTCAGAGACAGCCAATTCTAATTTTCATTTCCCAACATTGTACACTTTGTGTTTCAACCATAACAGATACATTATCATCACATTCTGTATTTCATTTCCTTACTTTTTGGGCAACACAATTCACAGTTCAAAACAGCTTCATAAAGATGCTTAGTGTGCCAGACTTAAAAATCACTTTTCAAGTGGTAGTGTAGGCTACTCATGAAGAAGCTGAAGGAGCTGCAAGATGACATAACAAACTAGACCTGCACTCTAGCTAGTTTTGTAAGTGGCTCTGCCACTCCAAATTAGCTGATAATTATTCCCAGTGCAGCAGACCTGTAGCCTGCTTTGTGACTCATGAAGCAGCTGCATCATGATGGACACTGGCTAGACCTGTGGCTTTCTTCACCAGTGGCCATTTGGGCCACTGATGAAGCAGCTGCATAATGATGCTCACTACCACAGATATGTTGCTTGTTTTGGGAGTGGACCTGCAGGCTTTTTACAAAGCAACTGCACAGTGGCATGCATTGCACCAAACCACATATGGTTCACAGCAATCTCCCATTTAGTTTCAGATACCAGGTGCCCAACCTCTGTGTAAGGCAATCATACAAAAACAACCTCCCATCAATTAACACCCATTCTGCACTCCTCCACATACAAGCAAATATACTTTCATCCGCCCCTAGTCCTCATACTGTAGCAAGTACATCCACCCTCATACATCCAACATTTATGTAAATCCAGTGTGTGCAAATAGCACAATGCTCCTTCTACCTTGGTTGGTTCGATCTACAACAGTGAAAAAACTTGAAACCTAAGTCATGAATTGTACTTATTGCACATGCATCTGAACTGAGGCCTTTTCTTTTTTATTCTTCCAGCGTTTTAGGAATTTTCTCTGTTTTGGCACAAATGGTCAAGGTGCTGAAGTTGCCAATGCTCCTCATGACCATATAAGTTGCACATTGTAACTGTGATCATGAGAGGTTAGCAAAGTGGATAGCTTCTTGAGGAACACTCCGTGATAGAGCACCCAGACATCAGTTCAGATTAAATGAAAAATAAACTTTACTTCAACAACAAAATCAAAAGGCTTACATTCAGCTTTACACACTAAAATCTTGGGGTTCACCCTCTAGTTCTACCAAAAAATTCCCTTTGCACTCCCTCTCTCCCTTTGTTAAGCCTGGGTGGTAACACGCTCACTCCCCTGAAGGATAGTCAATAAGCTGAGTAAGCAGTGCAAAGAGTTTGGTTCAAATCCATCACTGCCTCTCCCAAAACCTGTGTTGCTTTTATTACAGGGTTTTGATTAGGTTTAAGGGCAAAGCTGCATGTTGGACATACACTCCAACACACTGATCTGATTTTTTTTGGGTGGGTTAACTCACCAAAACACATTTTGTGTCGCATCTACAAGGTGCCATCTAAGTGATAGTAAGGGTCTAAGTGGTAGTAGGGGATATGGTGCCTTGTAACCTCAAACTATGGGTCCATAAAAGGCCAAGCTACTGGACGAGCAAAACAAAATGCTTGAAAAAACTAAGTCCTGCAAAGTATGGCCATTTTAAACATCAGGCAGGTGCAAGGGCTAATGTTAGTGATGTGGTACAGCATCTGCTGCCGGTCCATTTAAACACTGGCTGGGTGTGATACCAGAATCAAGTTTGGGCACCTCCCACCAGTCCATTATATATCAGGCAGTTGGGAGGGTATACCAGCAATGGATATGGGCACCTGCTGATTCATTTAAACATCAAGTAGATGAAATGTGGATATCAGCAGTGAGGTTGGTCACCTGCCACTGCTGAACCACCCCATAGCAGGATGTGCAGTAAAATCTCAGTGTAAGCAGAAACATTACCACACCAGCCACCAACTTCAAAAATGCAGTAAAAACACCGTATACAATATATACATATATATATACAAGGTGCAAAAATTTTTATTGCAAAAGCCACAGTACAGGAAACCTCTTACCAGTGATGCAATCAGGAGCCCCACAAACGTCAGACCGCTTTCACATAGCCATCATCGGGAGTGGTACGGAGAAAGTGAATTCCACCCTATTTAAAAAGTAATGATTAAATGGACATACTAAAATACAAAAATGAAGTGCAAAACAATTACTTGCATTCTAAAAAAAGTGTGTGAAGTGAATAAGTATGTAATAAAAGTGGACAAAAAAACTCATTAAAAATGATCACCTGGAGAATATCAATAAATAAATTTTCCTGAATTTTGTTTAGAATTGCAATAACAATTCATTATGTTTATATATGCAGGTATATAAGTATATGGATAAACAGTACAAAAAGATACCAAGCAATCCCTTTTCATAATGCTGAGTGCCACAGACATAAAATGCAGCACTATATATGATGTAAAAATCAATGGGGTGCAATCAGCATTAATTGATTAGCTCACCACCATCCACATACATATTCACAAAGTACATCATGGAACCATAAGAGAAACTAGGATCCCTAAGTGGTGCATCAGGACTTTTAAGAAATATGGACAAATCAATCTCATTGTTGAGGCCTGGAGAACTCAGTGCACACAACATATATCCAAAATGCTTCCTTTTTTTACTAAGAAACAAATCCAAATCCCTCCCCGGACCTACTGAAACTCTCTCGATTCCACACAAAATGAGAAGTGGTGTGTCCCAATGTTTCCCTCATTTGTAATGGTGGTACAGGGCATTTCAAATATCCATACCATGAATAGCACTTAAATGTTCTCCTTCCCTGCTCCTAAAGTGGCATTTGGTGTTGCCTGTATAGAAAGTGTTGCAAGTACAAGTAGCAAAGGTACACAATCACAGGTGTGCTACACTTGATGCACTGTTTTATGACAAACTCCTTCCATGATTAGCAAAGGAAAATACCTTAGACTTGACAATATGGGCATGATAGACACATTTACCACAAGTGTGGCAACCATTCAGTGTAACAGGTAGCCAATCATACACATATGGTTGATCCATGGGTAAATAGCTGTGGACTAAATGATCCTTCAATTTTAGCCCTCTCCTATAGGTGATTCTAGAAGGTGACTGTGCAAAATTGGTCAGCGAGGTTCATTCTCAAGGATGTCCCAGCATAGTGTCTTGACTGCATTTTTGAAGTTGGTTTATGATGGCAATAATTTGGTTGCTTCCACTTGCCATTGCTGCCTGGAAACAGCCAGCAGGAGGTGGATATTGGTGGTAGGACTGGGCATGCCATTGGTCCTGTTAAACATCGACTAGAAGATAGGGATACAGTGGGTTATACCCTCTCTTCCATTCAATGAGAAGGGATACCAGTTGCAGGGTTGGACTAGTTTCAGTTTAGAGATAGGGTAGGTGACAAGTGAATACTGTCAGCGGGCTCATGCACCTACTGCTAGTTATGAAAGAATTCTGGTGGGGAGGTGGGTGTTGTCAGTGACAGAAATGGGCTCCTCCATTGTAGAAACTCAGAGGATGGGACTTGGTGACGAGGGCAGGGAGAAGCCCCCAAATATTGGTAATGTAAACTAATGTCCTGTTTCTGAGGCTGAAGCGCTCTGGATAGTCACTATTTTGCACCCCACTAGTTGTATACTGGACTCAGGACCACCACAGCTGGTTTCTCAATGTGACAAGTTCCTGGGCCTAGTGTTTGTGGAGATTGTAATGGTTCCTTAAGTCGGGTGTCTTTCCATCTGCTTTGAAAAAGGTGGTGGTGGACCCTCCAAAAAAGCCTTCCTTGGATCCTGATGTTCTAGTGAACTATAGGCCTGTCTGTAACCTTCTTTTTTTTTAGGGAAAGGTTACTGTGAAGGTGATAGCAGAGCAGCTGAAAGACTGTATTGAATCTTTTCAGTCTATGAACCTCTCCAGGTGGGCTTTTGGCCCCATCACAGCACAGATATTACTCTCCTCAGTGTAACTCATGAACTTTTACCAGCGAGAGACCAACGTCATCACTCTATCTTGGTGCTCCTGGATCTCTTGCCAGCATTGGATACAGCTGACCAAGGAGTGCTTCTGGATCACCTGAGGAATTATGTGGGCCTCACCTGTACAGGTCTTAGTTGGTTTGAGTCCTACATAACCGAGAGAACACAGCAGGTAGCCTTGGATAATTTTATCTCAGGGGCATGCCTTATCATGTGCAGTCCCTCATGGTTTGATCTTGCCCATTTTGTTTTCTGTACATATGCAGCCACTGTGGGTGGTTATTAGGTGGTACAGTGACAAGCTTTACTGCTAAGCGGCTGACACTCAGCTGAACCTGTCTTGTTCTGGCGAGGATTCTGTGGTCTCCATATTGAATCTATGCTTAACTAAACTAATTGACTGGAAGGCCTTGAACTGGTTCTGTCTCAACCTAGAAGACAGAGGTCATGGTGATTGAACCAAGTTGCTGGGGCTGACCTGCTGTGGAGGTGTGATTCTCCTTCTGTGCGTGGCCAATCCTTCATGGTTGCTGATGTGGTGAAAGACCTGAGGGTTATTTTGGACTTCAAACTGACGCTGGAGCAACAGGTGTTGGTTGTCATCTGATCTGGCACTTACCACCTTTGAAATATCACCAGGATCAAGCTGTATCTTACTCAGGCAGATTTGGTGATGATCGTTCATGCTATCATCACCTCTAGGCTGGACTACTGCAATGCTCCTTGCTTAGGACTGTCTGGAGATTTGATGCAATATCTGTAGCTGCTTCAGAATGCTGCAGCCAAATGATAATGTGCTCCTCACACAGTGACCATATCATGCACTCTTGCATTCGCTGCATTAGCTGCTTATGTGGTTGCACATCACCTTCAAAATTACTTGTTGGTTTACAAAGCCCTAGTTGGTTTGGGACTAGACTACTTAAAATAACTCCTTGTTCCTTCCATCTAGTTCACCTCCTCCAAACCACCAATGCAGGCCTGCTTTTTCTCCCCTTTTGGCTAAGACATTTTGGGTGACAGGGTATTTGGATTTGCTACTCCAGTCTTGTGGAATGAATTACCAGTATATTTTCACATAACCAACATGGTGGGGGCCTTCAAAGCCTCTCTTAAGGCCTTTCTGTTTGAATAGGTGTTTCTTAGCAAGCTAATTTCTGCGTGCCATCGTTATTTAGTTTTATTTAATCGTATTTTAAAGTGTTGTTTGAATCAGTCATTAAAATTTATTTATTTTTTTTTTTAATTTTCTCTTTATCCTCCTCCCTACTTGCAGCCCCTCCTCTTGAGGAGACACCTATGGGCTTATCAGCCTTAGCTCACCTACCTGGAGCGGTGCAGTCCATGCCCCATGGAGCCGTGGCTATACCCCCAGGCGGGTGCAGGCGGGACACCCTTCCACCGACGTTCCAGTAATCTTTGTCGGCATGCTGTCTCGGGCAGGTAGGGGCATTGAAGGTCGGGCCCTGGTGCTCCATCTACCAGGAGGCTGCAGGTTTCCTGGTGTTTCGGCGTGCCAGGTCGATGGCGATCAAGGCGCCGAGCGCCGGCGTCTGCGTCGCTCCCCTCTGTTGGAGCATCGGGCTTGCTGTACCTCAGGTCTCACCTGGGGTCAGACTTACCGAGGCTCAGGTACCTCCCGGAGGGGCGAGGCAGTCCTTGGGACCTCAGTCCTCCCCCCCGGCCGACCCTCCAGCTCCCGGGCTCGTTCCGAACCCGGGTCACTGGCGTCATAAGCGGAAATCCAACGCTGCCCCGGCGGGCCGCCTGTCATTAAGAATTTAAATATGTACTATGTACAGCACTCAGAGCCTGTGGGAATGCATGCTTTATAAATAAAGATTGCCTTACATTGCATTTCCTAATCATTTGAATTCCCTGTGTTAACCTAATTATGGCTGATTTACAATTTACCATCTGTGTAGAGCTCCTCAGTTTTGTTTTTCTTGCTGGCTGACTCTGTCCATGTTAATGATCAAGGAAGCCCCAACATTTCCCTCAGTAGAGTTTTCTATAGCCATGTTTACACAGCCATTTTCAGTCTTGCTGTGGTCTATGTCAGTTCTGCCCTGACCTCCGGGAGCCATTTCCATCTGTATTTACATGGCTCTCTCAGTGCCACTGCAAGACATACTGGAGAGGGGTCATGAGTCATAGCGTCAGCTGTCCTTAGAGAAGGATGCTGGGAGGCAGTAGCTATGTTGTAGTGAGTGGTGCAGCCTGTCCACAAGATTACTTAAGCTACTCACTTTGACTGATATCCCCGGTGTGTAGCAGCTCCTAAAATGGCACACTGAATGAATTACCACGACTGAGTGTCAACTCGGCTGCTTTTTGCACTGGAGCATCTGAGTGCTGGGTTGCTTCATTGTCAAAGCAACTGTGTAACAGTCTAAAGTCTTGCTGACAAAGAATAACATAACAGACCTTACTTGGATCCATGACTAAAGGTTATGCTATATGTTACTGATCATCAATAATTCTTTACTTGATATGCCCCTCCACTTAGTTACTGTGTGTACTAATATATGCTCTTTCAGCTTGGCCTCCCCATTCTTTTAATCAGGTGCTATTGAAACAAGTCATAGCTCAACTATCCCTTTACACCTTATTCTACAATACCGAATGGCACAATATAAGACCTGTGTTGCACATTAATACCATAGTCTCCTGGCTAATATAACTCAGTTGGAGTCTTGGGTTACCTTTTATAACCATGCTTTATTAATGATCATGGAGTCTTGGTATAAACTGTCTATCCAGACTCAGCTTGCTCCATTTCTGAACTTTACTTCATCAAGTGTAACTGTCTTTCCCACCAGAAAGGTGGTGGGGTTTAGATTTAGTACAAGCACAAGAAAGTAGACCATTTCATACTCTTCACAACTCTTTTAGAATGGTGCCACATTGTTATTTATGAAAAATGTAAAAGCTACATCTACTTTACATGCAGCCTCCCTGCCCCATAGGTGAACAAGCTGGCCTTTCCTCCCTTACTAAACTTGCAGAGTACTTCCATTAAAACAGCAATCACTTATCTTAGAGTTGTAAACCTAAACTGGCTTGCTGGTAAAATAAAGGACTTTGATTCACTCTAAGTAAGATCAATCTAATGTAAATAATAATCAAGCCCACTAGATTGTCTAATGGAACCTAGATCCTCCTTCATTGATTAGTTAATAACTAACGCAAGAAGAGAAAGGACAGAAATATTTGTTTGGTACACACCCAGATACAATCAGTCATCAATTTCTCATCTAGTGTGAAAAGAGTTTGCCCTTTCGGGTTCCCTCCAAGAATTTCAGAGATCACTGATTACTTAAAGTTAATAGCAATAATTACCTTTCTGGATTACTCAACACAAACAGACTGCTTAGATCTTTGAATGTAACTGACATAACACAGCACTGTCTCATTTCACTTCCAAGTTCAGAGAACTTCAAAATAGACATGCATCTACAATTTCATCAAAAGTAGAGTCAAAGTAACATTACTAAATGGCTTACTATCCCTTTTCAAAGTCAGGGACCAGTGCGGGCATGTTTCAAAGTCTCTGACCTGACATCTGACTAGGAAGAATATAGAAAATAACAGAACATATGTAAAAAATCATGCATTTTATGATAAGTCTATACTGTAAAAGCGTACTGGCCTCTTAAGGGGGTGACTCAAAAGGTCTGGAAATGTTTTAAGAACTTTATGGATTTGAATCAATATGGCTGTATTTGTGATATGAAATTGAACAGTATTATTTGTAATAACCCTGACTCTAATACCAGTAACTATTCATTTAACAGCTGCACCATGTTGTACATAAAATTGGAAATATTTCGTGTCTGCAGTACAAGGTGCCTGCCCATAGCTCTACTTGACTTGTCTAACACTGCTAGTTTGTTATAACTGTCATTACTATTTACTGGTTTACAATGCAGTTCCTGCTCTTAGCCTACCCAACTGTAGTAATTTAATATTGTTAGCAGTACCTGCCACCAGCGTAAAAGTTCACACTCTGCCTGTTTACTTGATGGTTACCTATAGCTCTGCCTAACTATTCATAGTAGCATCCTGCATCTACTTTTTCCAACAGTTGCAACATCCACATGCCCTACCATTTAGTGCATATTGTAATCTTGACAGTTAGGTGTTTACAGCTAATTATTTTAGTCATTCTGCCTGTTAGTTGTTGCCTGCCTACTGTTGCATGTATTATCCAAAGTCGCTCAGCTGTTGCACTTGTCTCTTGCCAAGGATCTCTGTGCAGCTACTTGAATTTTGTAGCTTATTCTATCAAAGGTTATTGTTGCTGCTTTTGATCTGTTTTGAAACATTGTCCTCACAAACAGGTTTTCCCTGCTTTTCAGATCTCATAGGACCTTCTGCCTCTAATCTTCCCTCACTATGCTCCTAACCCTCTACTTCTGTATCTTCCTCCTACCCATCCTACTCCAGCTCCCTTCTTCCTTCCTATCTGCTCCTTCCCATCCATCTCCCCAGGCCTTTTCTCAAAATCACCCATCTCTCTCCCACTTCCTATCCCCCTCCTCCTTCCTCTCCCTAACCCTTGCAGCACTTCTCCATCCTCCTTACCCCTTCTCCTCTCCTCCCTCTACTCTTCCACAGCATTTCACCCCAAGCTTCTCCTCTCCCTCCCTCAACCTGGAACTTCTACACTGCATCCTTCTCTCATTCTCTATCTCCTGTTCCTCCCTCCCCTTGCTTTAGGGGCAGAAGTCACCTCTTTGCTCCTCCCTCTTTTTATTTCTTCTCCTCCTGGCTGGGAATGTTGAACCTAACCAGGGCCTCCATCCACCAAAGGCCTTAGCATATTCCACCTAAGCGCTAATAAGCCTTCTCTCAAATCTTGACCTACTTAAAGTATGGACCTTACAGTACTGCCCACATTCCTGTGCATATCTGAATCTTGGCTCTTCTCAAGGATACCATCTCTTCTATCCTAATCGAGTCCACAGAATCCTTCCTAGATCCTGTACTTTTCTCCATTTTTCTCAATGACCACCTCTACATGTGTCTCCTCAAACATCCATATGTAGGCTGATGACATCGTTATCCACAATTCAGGCACTATGGCTGCTGCTGCTGACCAGGCTGTTCCAGCATGATTTCTATAACATCTTACACGAGTTCCATGAAAACCATCTCAAGGTCAATAACAAAAGACAGTGACAATGAACTTCAACATCAACCAAAAGCTGGCCAGGCTCTTATCCTCTGTGTTTTCACCACTGTAGGTGTCACCCCACTGGAAGTGGTCCCTGTGTTCAAGTACCTAGAAGTTTGGCTCAACAGCAAGCTTGATTTTCTCTTTCAACATAGATGCCATTCACCAAACTCTATCCCAAACTAAGTACCCTTTTTACATCAAAGACTGCTTCTGCTTTCATATCCACAAGGAACTTGTAACCAAAATGATTCTACCAGTCTTTGATTATGTGGACATAGTCTATAGCATCGTGCAGTCCTCTTCCCTTGCCAAACTGGATACCCAGTTCAATACCCTTTGTCCCTTCTCCACCAGATCTCCCCTCGGTATCCATTACTGCTCCCTCAACTTTTCCTTCTCTATCTTCCCTGTGAACTCATTGCCATGTCTGCTTTCTGCCTTCATTGCCAAATACTGGCCGAGTCCCTCCCTTCAATCTATCTTCCTTACTATCCACAGAGCCCTACTCTTCCTACTTGCTTAGCTCAGGAACTCCTGCACCTTCTCCATTCCCCACCCTCACTGCTCTGCTGGCCAAGTGGCCTTCTACTACCGCCTCCCCGGAATCTGCTCCCTTCCCCTCACCTATCAGATTTCTGTCTCCACCTAAGGCAACTTCCACTCCCACCTTTTTCTGCTTACCCCTCCCTTACCCAATATCCTCTCCTTGACCCTCACCTGTTCTGTTCTCTAGTTGCTGCCCTTCACTTTATTCAACTCATCAAGGTCATAGATTAGGTAGATGTGCAACATGTTTGGATCAAACAGTGACTATTTGAGTATAGTAGGGTTGGAAATTGCAATCTATCATTTCCAAACAATGCAGTAAGCCATAGATCCCTGTGGGGTCAGTTTTAGTCAACAATTTGTTTATTTTTATTAATAATCTAAGGGAAGAAACGAAAAATGAGCACATAGTCTATGATGTAGCCCATCCTCTTCCCTTGCCAGACTGGATACCAAGTTCAATTCCTTCTGCCACTTCTGAAAAATGCTAGAAAATTCCACACTCAGAGCAGGTTGATTCCAGCATCCTGCAGGTCCCACCCACAGACCAGGCTCTGATCCTCATAGATTCAGTCACCACAAGAACCTGGTACAATTCTGATGCCTTACCATTGGGGAACAGTGCAATGTAAGTCCAGGGCATGGATGGGAGGTGGGGCTTGGGACATAGTGGAAGGTGGCACAGATTAGAGCTGGGAGCAAAAGAGCAAATAAAAGTCACACTTTTCTGTTTGTGACATCATCCACATTCACAAACCATCACAAGCAGAATATTATGACTTCAGTAAAGGATTAAGTGGCCTCCTAAACATGCCATACCATGAATGATCAATTATCCAAAGTGCAGTCCCTCCTTTAAATACTACTCACCATACAAGCAAATACAAATTATGTAACAGGACTTCCTTTTCCTATGTAGTTCAGATTTCCAAGGATGAGACAAACAAAGGAGGCAGAGAAGTCACAAGGTTTGGAGGTTCAGGAGGGTGGACTGGAGAGTTAGGAATAGATGAAAGGTATACATATCTAATGGGGAGGAAGCTGTCATCTGTCCATACTGTAAAGAAACAAGGGGAAATGGGCTGGGCACAGAAGTCTAAGTAATAAAAGGGAGTTGACCAGAGTCTTGGCATTTTGAGGTTGCAAGCACCAACAGTCACAACACACCAGAGAACATGCAACAATTATAGCTACTTTTTCTGCCATAATGGGGGCCCTCTTATACATCTTAAGCAATGTCCTGCTTCATAAATAGGATACCAGTGCCAAACACAGCCACAGCTCTGTCTTGATCCAAAATGACCAGCCACATAGGTGAATAGGATCTGTCCCACACAGAGGTCCCAATGCTTAGGCACCCAGGGGATGTATCAGCACTTTCAGTATTTCTCAAGGACATTTGGAATCTGCATAGCTTGATCTATTATACATTTCCGTGACAAAAGGTTGAGAGGTACATTATGCTTCTATTTATTTTTATTTTATTTAGTTTTGTTGACGGGTAAGTGCACTAGACACATTCTGCCTATTTTCAGGCACGACCGAGGAGGATACAGATGAATGCCAACTGACCATGAACCAGATTAAACTGTTGGTGGTATTTTTAGTGAATGAGGGAAATTTGGCCAGGACACCAGGGAAATTCCTACTCTTTTCAATAAGTGCCATGGGATCTTTAATATCACTTGAACTACCACCAATCCAAGCAGATGGGACCTCAGTTTAACTTCTCATCCGAAAGACAACACCTCAAAGTGCAGCACCCTTTCATGCTGCACTACAGTATCAGTACTGGGATATTAACTCAAGTGCCAGATGTGGGAACTGAACCCCACAGCCCTCTGATCACCCCGGCCTCAGAGGTGAGTGTGCTGCCTACTGAGCCATTGACACTGACCATCTTTGTTGGGAAAATAAACAACATACAGGCTTTGCCTCTGGTGGGTCAAAGGAAAAAGCCTTACAGAGTGTCTTTTTCTTTTCTTTTTTTATTCTTTCTCCCACTTAGTTTAGTTTAGTGGCCTGGCTGGTTCTTCCCCTACCCACTAGCCTCACTGGCCATTCCAGTCATCAAACCTTAGGCTCTCCCATCCATGCAGCTGTTGTCAAAACTCTAAAGGCTCAGCCAGAGTATTTGGAACATCCCTGGGACACCTGCAAATAAGGTTTTCTCAGTTGTACTTCTTCATCACTTATTTGAATTAACATAATATGAATAAATGGTTCACAGTCACACAGCCTTAAAAACATGGAGGTCTAGCTATCAGTGTATATTTGCATCTTCACCTCTCTTTCCTTTGTCTTCTTTCTGGCATCATACTGATGTTATCATCATAAGCTGTACATAGAGTATACCAACCTGCTTGGCAATCTATGCCCATAGCTCAGCTTGTAGTAGGCAGTACTTCACATGCAAAAACCCATCATGGAGTTGGACACAAATGTTACTCACATATGGAGCTCCTGGATTGACATAGACACAATACCACATCACCACACAGAAGACCTACCACCAAAACAGATACTTTTTGAGACTGCGTGCATGGAAGATATTTACTGTCCAAAGTACATACTTTTCAAGCCAGCCTTGCAGGTCTCCCTTTGCTAATCTCCTTATATACCCTCCCCAACCTGGAACTGTCTTTACTATTTTATAAGCAGTTAACCCTTTTTTCAATTCTTTTCCCTCCAGTCACGAATCCATGATCCTCTCTCAGGCATCCATTCTTGTCCTGTCCTGCCTGGAGTCCCCAACTGAGCCTTCCTCTCCTCTGCCTCCACCTCACAACTGGCACCCCAGCTAACCCCTCTGGGGTGGGGCCACCCTCCTACCTTGAGGCTTTTCCAATTTTGTGGAGACTCCAGCTGTGGACGTGGGCCTTTGGGTGGAGGGTCTATGAAGACCTGCTGAGTTGGACCCAGTCATGGACATGGGGAATGGTGCCATCGCCTCCCTTGAACTGGGTTTTCCTATGTTCTCTTGTGCCCGCCTATCCCTGCGTGTGCACCCCAATGCTATGGTACACAGCAACCCTGCCAGCATCAGGCACGCTATACATGCCACCTTGGGCTGTGCAGAGCCCCCAGTCTCCACCAGGGGCCACCAGAGTGCCAAGCTCCCCAATGCCCTCCCCAGGACAGGAGAGCAGCCCAGTGGGTGCTCAATCCAGTCCTCCCTGCTGACCCCTGGCACCCAAGCTTGCTCCCGAACTTGGGTTGCCAGCATGACACAAGGTGTGGTGTCCAGCATTTCAACCCTCAGCACCACCGAGCTGGCTAATAGGGCCCTGTTAACTGCTCTCCTTATTGTAGCAGTAATGAGAGGCCAGAGCATCTGTTTTGTGGGATGCTACTAATTTGGATGCTCTGAAGCAGTTATTTGCCTCAGAGCCTTGTGGCTTCTGTAAAGAGGCCCATCTCCCTGGAGGAGGATAGGCTGGATCACTGCCAAAATGCATGGCTGGAGTATGGATCCCCCTTTCAGAGTAAGGAGACCTGGATCCCCATTGAGCCACACAGCTACTGCATGGTGGGCCCTTTGCTGAGGGGTGGATGGATTGACACGGAGCATTGGTTCAGGTAAGAAGGCCCCTCTAAAGATGGGGCAGGCTGGATTGTCACCAAACTGTGCAGCTACTGCAAAAGACCCTCTCTGGACAGGGTGAGCTGAGGTTACTGCCAACACATAACACAACTGTGGCTGGCCTCATTTAGAATCTGAAAAAGTAAGTAACAGGAAAAAGCACTGTATTCCTTGCACTGAGACAGCAATCAGTGTGGAGCGGCAAGCAATGAACAAAACTCAAAGACTGTATGACAAGAAATAAATTGTACCTCCAGAGGTGGTGAGATAAAAAGTGCACTGGACACACATCTTATGTTTCAGCGTTAGCATGCTTATATATAAAACACAAAGTCACTGTTACACATTAACCCTAAGGCATCTAGGGCAGCCCATGTGCTATACTATTAGTTAGAACAGATATGGTTTATATAGGATATTTAATCAATAATGCTTTACAGGGTGTAAAATATTGTTGCAAAGAGCTCCTGGAAGCCATCACAGTGATGATGGACAGGAGTGAGTTGCTGCTGTTGAGACTTCAAGCTCCAATATGGATTGGACCTCATTCACAGCAGGCACAGAGTGGATCAGAGAATTCTTTTCATGCTATCTGTGTGGAGGGCAGGTTTAAATCAGCAGTGAGACTCATCCACCAGGGACAAAGCAACCCTGAACCTGGTGCTCACAAACAGCAACAGGATTTCAGACAGTCATGTGGGCATCAGTCTGGGGACCAGCAGCCACAGGTCAGTCTGGTTATCAGTAAATAAAGAGGAAGGTAAAAGTCACACAGAAATCGAGATACTTGATTTCAGGAAAGTAAACTTTCTTGAAATAAATCCAGGATCAAGACCATGCTTGACACTAGTAACAAGGGGATGCAAAACACTGCTGGGAGAACTTAAAGAGTGCCTTAAATACAGTCACTGAGCAATGCACAAGACACATTAGCAAAGCCAAAACAAGGAAGAACCTCTCTGGTTCTCCAAAGAAGTAACAACCAAAATCAAGAAAAAAAGGTGTAGATTTTAAGCAGTACAAGGAAACAAATGGAGAAACAGATGGAGAAATATAGGAACAAACTCAAGAATGCAGGAAAAGCAATTCAGATAGCCATAGCCAAACAGAAGAAAGAATAGCACAGGGGTAAGGAAGGGAGATAAAACTTTCTATAAATACATAGTAGAAAAAGGAAGCATAAAGGGGACTAGTCAAATTAGCAATAAGGGAGGGCCAGTTGTAAGAGGAACATAAAGACAAAGCAGAGTTATTAAACAAATTCTTCTGCTCAGTCTTCACAATAGAAGATATTGGCAAAGGACCTACACTAAGTAAGACAGAGCAGGATAGTGGAGGGGCAGACACAAAGCCCTTTATGAAAGAAAGGGTCTTAGAAGAGCTAAGCAAACTTAAAGTGGATAAAGCCATTGGACCAGATGGTATCCCCAGAATACTAAAAGAGTTTCAGGAAGAAATAACTGCACCACTAGCTGAGCTGTTCAATCTATCTCTGGAAGTGGCAGAGTACCTCAAGACTAGAAAGGGCAACAGTTGTGCCATTGCACCAAAGTGGAAGCAAGGAAGAGGCAGGAAACTACGGCCCAGTCAGCATGACCTCTATAGTGGGAAAAATTATGGAGACATTACTAAAGGAGAGAATAGTTGATTACTTAAAGGAATCTAGAAAACTCAACCCAAACAGCATGCTTCACAACTAGGTGCTCATGCCAAATAGTGCTCCTGGAATGAAACTGATGATGGTCAATATTCTAAGCCTGCTCAAAAAACTTGATCAGCTTCAAGTCTGGGCAGCCCACACAACCCAGATCTGATTATAATTACTGTGTCATGGCTAAAAAGACCAACACTGATCCTGAAATTACTATACTGAGCTTCAAGCTCTTTTGGGCTGATAGGGATTTGGGGTTGTATCGCTAAAATAAAAATTTGATGTTAGCAGCATTTACTGTAAACTAAGCCTAAGGAATATGAGATTGTCTCGCTGAAACTTCACCTTCCATCCTCAGAGTGCATCACAATCATTAGTGGCTATAGACCTCCGCTGGGAGGCACAGAAATTAACATGTTGAAATCCATAACTTTGGCTGCTAACACGGAAACAATAATCTTAGGGGACTTCAATATGGATGGCTCACTGCTAAATCCACTCCCTGAAAGTCATCTGTGATGAGCTGGGCTCTACACAGATAGTAACTGAACCCACAAGAATCAATGCTTCTAACTCTGCCAACAGCTCACTCTTAGATGTCATCTAAACTTTGCATCCCCATAAAATCTCACATTCTGTAGTTTTCCATAATGACATGAGCAGCCACAGTATCACTGTATGTACAAGATTCCAAACTAAAACCCAGCAGCACCTAAATTCAGAATCAAACGCTTGTTCTGTAAATTCAACTCAGTAAACTTCTTAACCAATCTAGCTACGATCAGGTGGCAAGACCTATATCTTGCCAAATCTGCTGATGCGCTGTCTCTGTCCTAAATGATAACCTCACCACCCTAATTAACAAACATGCTCCTCTTATTAAAATGAGGTGCGGAAAATTTCGCATCAGTGGTTCACCCAAGCTCAAATCTGCACTTACCAATAGAGACAAGCTATGGCTAGGGCTATGGCACACAAAGAACTCAAGCAGACTGGCAGGCATTTAGAACTGCCAGAAATGTCTGTGTTAAAAGTGTACATGCTACTAAAGCAAACTTCTACATCTCCACTCTGGAGCAGGCCAAAGGAACTCCCCAAAAATCTGGATGACATTGAGATCCATTGAAGGCAATCCTGCTGCTTTCTCCCTTCCCACCAAGATTCTGGCCAAGGGCAGGATGGTTGAAAATAAACTGCGAATCCTCGAAGAACTTAACCTTCACTTTGTCTCTGCCAGGTTGACATTCGACTCCTCCCATATGCTAGCCGAGTGAATAGCAACACTAGCCCAGATTCAACACATGCTACTCACCTCATCCCTTCCAGTTGTGCCTGTTTAGCAACAAAGAAGTTGAAGACATATAATTCTTAGCCTTGACACCAAGGAAAGTGCAGGGGATGATGGCATTGAATCATTTTCTTGCAGTTAGGCTATGCCCAGCTCACAGCCCCATCCTTCACATCTTCAGCCTCTCTATTACCACAGCCACTGTTCCAACCTGCTGGAAATCTGCCCATGTTCTTCCTCTCTTCAAATCAGGAGATCCTTGTGACTTAAACAACTACCGTCCTATCTCTAGCTTGCCCGTTCTCTCCAAAGTGCTGGAAAAACTTATATACAACCAACTAAAAATCACCTTGAAGTGCACTCAGTCCTAAACCCAGCCAATCTGGCTTCAGGTCAAGCAGAGTACCATCTCAGCCTTGGCTAAAGTCTCTAATGACTGGATCCATGCTATGGACACCAAGAAGGTTATTGGTGCAGTCTTTCTAGACCTTAGTAAGGCCTTCAACACTGTAGACCATCACCTCCTAATCACCCTTCTTGCCTACATTGGTGCCACTCCACTTACCTTACAGTGGTTTAACAGTTATCTCATGGGAAGGATACAAAAGTCAAAGCTGATGGCCTACCATCTGCCCCTTCCAATTGCCAGAGGAGTCCCTCAAGGCTCCATCCTAGGACCAATCCTTTTTCCCTGTACATCAACAACCTTGACTCCCACATAAAGAACTCTAGCAAACATTTCTTTGCGGACGATACGGTTTTGTACGCATCAGGCTCATCCTTAACTGAAGTCAGGAAGCACTCCAAGCTGACTTTATCCAGTTAGAAAGCAACCTTAACAATGCCAAGCTTCTCTTACATGCCAAAAAACCAAGACAATGATTTTCTCGAGACTTGTCTTGTCTGGTGCCCTACCTACCCCACCTAAAAACTTCATAGTTACCTCCTTATGTGAGCACTTGGAAGTCATACCTAAATTTAAATATCTAGGTATGTGGATAGACAACAAGGTTTCCTTCAATGACCACATCGATGATCTATCAAAGAGGCTTAAAAGCACGCTTGGGTTTCTTCTTTAGAAATAGGACCGTCTTTCTTCTCATGACCCACAAAAGACTTGTCCAAGCAACATTCCTTCCCTTGCTTGACTACGGAGATGTTATCTTTATCTCCTCCCAACCTTGAGCCTATCTAAACTGGATGTACTCTATCACCATGCTCTTCACTTCATTACTAAATCTGCATACAGGACCCACCACTGTGATCTTTATGCAGCAGTTGAGTGGACCTCTCTTGCCACCAGATGCCTCCTGCATGCTGGCATTTGGACCCTCAAATTACTACTCACAAACTGCCTGTCTATTTAATGTCTCTCATACACATCTTGCATGGTGCCTACTCCCTAAAAATCCAACCTTGTCCTACTAGATGTTCCCAAGACACATACCACAGCTGGCCAAAGAGCTGTCTCATATGCCCTCCCAAACATTTGGAACCAACTACAAGCCATGCTGAAGCTAACCAGCATCGATCAATTATCTCCTACAAAACACTAGCTATCTCTAAATTAAAAGACATATGTAGGTGCTACTAGGCCCCAATGCCAAGTCAACTTCCTAGGTACCAACTGGCCTCTACTTATTAAGCTGAAATGTGTTGCATAATTTAGGGCAAGGTTAAAGCTGAATGTACTGCATATATGCATAAGGACTTCTATTGTGTATACTCTTGTATTATATATTTTTATTTGTTGTTCTACATTTTATATCTCCTGTCTATGTAATCTGCGAACTGTATGTGTATGTGCCTCAGGACCTCCTTGTGAATGAGCTTGCTCAGCGGAGTGTTTTCTGCAATAAACTTGAACTTGAACTTGAAACAAACATGATTGATTTATTTGACTGGGTTACCAGAACAGTGGATAAGGGTGGGGCAGTGGATGTGGTGTACCTAGACTTCAGCAAGGCCTTTGCCACTGTTTCCCACAGGAGATTTGCTAACAAACTAAAACACACAGGAGTCAGAAAGAAAATTGTAAACTGGATTAGAAACTGGCTGTAGAATAGGACCCAGAGAGTTTTGGTTAATGGGGCATTATCAAGGGAGGGAGGGAGGTGTGACCAATGGCATTCCATGGAGATGGGTGCTGGATCCTGTCCTCTTCAACATATTCATCAGTGACATCACTGATGAACTGGAAGGAGGTTTGCCTGTTCACAGATTACACAAAACTCTGCAACAGGGTGGATACGCTAGAGGGCATTGGTATGGAAGCTGACCTAAGGAGACTGGGAGAATGGTCCAGAAATTCACAGTTAAAATTTAACTCCTAGCAGTGTAAGGTAATGCACCTGGGGAAAGCGGAACCCAGGAAAAAGTATGTGCTAGAAGGGTGTCAATTAGAAGCGACAAAGATGGAGCAGGGATCTGGGTGTAATCATTATCAACAACTTAAAAGCAGGAAACAATGCAAAAAGCAGCACAGAAGGCAAAGTGGTATCAGTCAGATGCATAGGAAGGGATATCATGGTAGAAAGCAGGAAGTTATCATGCCCTCTACAGATTATTGGTGAGGCCACACCTCAGTACTGTGTCAAGTTCTGAGGCCTCACCTAAAAAGAGCAGATGACCATTTGAAGATGGTGCAGAGAAGGGCCAAAAAGACAGTGCAGGGGCTGCATCATGAGGTTATATGAGACAAGGCTCAGAGAGTTGAATTTATTCTTTCTGGAACAGAGAAGCACCGGGGGATATGATAGAAATATTTAAGTACGTCAAAGAGATTAACACAACTTAGAAGGAAAACTTCTTCCAGGAAAACAGGTTGATGCATACAAGAGGGCACAACTTGTGTCTGGTGTAAGGCAAGTTTAAAAACAACTCTAGAAAGTACTTTTGACTGAGAGAGTGATAGACCCATGGAAAAGCCTGCTACCAGAAGTGGTCCCTTACAGAAATAATTATATGAAATGTCTTCATGCTGCACTTAAAACTACCCATGTGATATGCATGCTGCAAGCATGATTTAAATGTTAAATTAGAACCAATTGCATGCATGTGGCATGCATGCAGCAAAGCAAGTGTGGAAAGCATGCTTTTATGTTAAATTGGAACAGACTGCATGCATATGGCATCTGTGCACAAAGCAAGTGGTCACTGATAACTGCACACATATAAGTGACTTGCTCAGGATCACACCGTGTACAAGTGGGGGTTGATGAGACTCAAATCCAGGTCTTCAGGTCTCCAAGTCTCTGGTTTGCAGTTCAGTCTGCCTTTAATCACTAAGCTATACTGTCTGCGCACATATGGGTTACTTGTATTTCAATACAAATCTGCATACATCTGCATACATGTGGCATACTTATAGCCACTGTTATACTTTTAGTTTCTTCCCCATCTCAGCTGCACTGCTGAACTGTAGTACACATACCAATGGAAACACAAGTGGTTTTCCTACCCTCAATACACTCTTACCCACAAATGACTTAGTTAGTTCTGTCTGGCCTATACTTCTACTATTTTCTCTCCATAGTTTTGAATGCTTCCATGCAAACAGACTTTAAGGGCAAACATAAAAGTATCAATAACTTGACAGCTACTCACATGGCCAGTCCCGCCATGCACACATACTGTACTAAGTGCAGCCATGATGCTACAGACAATCCACCAAGTACAGATGTAAGTCGAGAGTCTCTTACCTGAGTACTAGGGAGCCAGAGGCAGGAGTCCCAAGAGACAAAATCCATGGGTCAGAGTGCTGGAGGTACCCCTTGAAATGAGTCAGCTATTTTTATTACTATTTTATACATTACAATGTCAAGTTGGAGAATTATGAAGGCCACTGTTCTACTAATAAGGCTCTTGTTAGTCGGTAGTCATCTTTACTAATCTACAACTCTCCTTCAATAATGTATGAAATAGTAATAAAAATAGCCCTCATTCATTCCATGGTACATGCCCTGCATTCTCCTTGCCCTATGTCATAATGTGCGTAGCATGGGGATGTGGAGGTCAGCTTCACTGGGGGAGGGGAATAAACCTGACTATAGTGTGTATACCATACCACTCAAGTGTCCCTGAATGCAAGGATAACCCTCATTTTACCCTTAAATATGCTCCGCTCCTATCCATCCCTCATGGAAAATATGCTGCTCATGAAAGATGTCCTGTAAATTTAGAATTTAGGGCAGGGGCACCATTTCAGATTTGAGCAGGGGAGCAACAACCAGTGGAGGCCAGGTGCTAGTAGCTCCTAGGTGACAAGCTCTAGAAATGTCTGGAACATCTCTAAAGGTAAAACTTATTTGCTGTGACTGAAAAGTGATATGCAAATAAGAAACATTCAAATGTATAAGATTCATCTGTCTATACCCTGGAGCAGTACATCAGATTTGGGCTTAAACCCACCCAGTTACTAAACACATTTTTCCTGGCTGAGGTTCTGAACCTCCCTAAAAAAAAGAAATTGTGCCAATTTCTTCCGCAAATCCATTCCATTCAATACCCATCCCATGTGGATCTTGAAGCAGCCCAAATGTGCAGAAACATGAAAAGCACATCAATATTTCAGTTCTTCCTCCTTCCCCAATCCCCTGTTAAAAAAGTGTTTTCTTTTTACTTACCTGGCCATCTGGCCAGAACCTGCAGCCTGGCCCAGTGTGCCAGCAGCCCAGTTTTCAGTCTGTTCCTCCTCCGTCCTTCTTCCAGAAGCTGGGTGCTACAAACTGACCATCCCAGATCCCCAACATGCTCTGTGATAAAGTCACCTCACCAACCAAACCCCAACCTGTGTTGCTTGCGTCTTGCTTGGCTGCTGCTGCACTGCAATGATCAAAGCCTATGTAGGCTGTCCACACGCTGTCACTGCTGCTGCTAGGGTTAGCTTTGCTGCCACAGGGGCCTGTGCTGTTTGTGAGGCAAGTCGAGTATTAATAAGTAAGTAAGCCAAATGTTGAGATAGCTTCTAGCTCACCCTTTGCCTCTTCAGCCACCAGGGAGATGGATACTCACTAAGAGTAGACCAACAAAATATGCTGCCACAACACTGCTATTGAGAGTTCAGTGCTCACTGACCTCCAAGCTGTAGTGTGCAGCCTGTCTACAGTGTGGTGGGAAAGACAGTGTTTCACTCACATGACTCGTGCACTCACTTGGCTGGAGCTCCTCCATGTCATGTGATGGCACTCTCACTAATAGGTGGAGTGAGTGGACAACATAATACAGAACAACTGAGCCTGGAGTGCACCTGCAGCATGGGTGCACCCAGGCCAGTGAAACTTTATTGTGCAAAGATTAAATCCAAATTTAATGCCATTATTGCCACACCATATGAACAACATAGGCACAAATGTGTGTGTGGGGGGGACTTCCTTCTACCTTACCTAAATGGCACCCCTGCTTTATGGTAGAAATTAATTCCCAGGTACTAATATCAGTACAGTAAATACAATGGTTTCCACTGTGTTCTGAGGTACTATATTTCCATGTTTCAGGATGTGTTCTGATCATCATGAGAGTTAGTGTCCCCATTGTCCCTCATTCTGAGTGTCCATGTCCGTGATTTCAGTGAAAATGTGAGGTATGGTGCATGTTTCGAAGATACTTCTCAGCACAAAGATTGCTGAGCATGGCCATAGTGTATATGTTCCATACAGAATGACAAAGGGAAAGTAAATGAGCTGGAACAGACATGGAGAAACACATTTGTAGCACTAAATATGCATAAGGAATTTGCATGGCCCAAAACAAAAGGCCATGCTTCACAAAACAGAGGCCCTCTTGCACATCTGGAATGGGGGTTGTTGGCTGACTGTATCCTAGGCATTAAATGCAGCAAGCAAACAATATTTTACAAATTAATGGCAATTTAATGACAAAATCAAAAGTCATTAAACTACTTGTAAAATGATCAGAATTAATAAGTTTGCCTAATTTTAATGGGACATCAATGAAACATGTATTTTAATAGTTGTAATTGCTAGCAGTAGTATGAGAAATAGAAACTGATGTGTCTTTTGGATGGGGTTTGCACCAGCTTATTTGCTGCACACATGGCAAGCGTGCAACATATGAACCTGATGTGATTTTAAATGTTCACACCAACTTAACTGCTGCACTAATGTCTAGTGTGCAACATGTGAACCTGATATGATTTTTAGAAGATGTTCACATCAGCTTTCCTGCTGCACACATGTCATGCTTGCAGTATGCAAACCTGATTTGCGTTTTTAGATCTGGTTTGCTTAAGTTCACTTGTGTATGCAAACCTCATTTTCATTTTCATTTTTATTTTTATACTTGTAAGTTAGATGAGCTAAAAGCCCATTTTCACCAATGACAAGTTACATTCAACATTCAATAAGCAGGAACATACATCATCAGAAAATACAATAAATAACATTCACAAACTTATAATAATATCAAGAGTATAAAAACAGACAATACAACATGATACAAATATTCACGTCTCTATTTACATTTTCTAAAACAAAGACACTTACTGATGGAGTTAATCCACTTCAAGGTATTAACCATAAAGGAATTCACTATTCTACAGTTTACAGCCTCTCTTGAGTCTTATTAAAAATATTGAGGCCCTATGAGACACACATCTCTGGCCTATCATTTTTTTTAAAAGGCAACTTTAATTGTCCCAAGGTTAAACACCGAGGCCAAGATATTCAAAGGGCTGCACATGGGCGCAACAGTGTTGCACCATGCACAACCACTGATGCGCCCCAACCGCGATGTTCAAAAGGGAAAGTCGCCACACAAATCTCCGTCAGCGGAGCGCATCAGTAATGTATGCAGGTACAGGTGGGGTGTGCCCAAGACAACCTGCACAGTCCCGATATTCAGCCTGGGATGTGCAGAGTCATGCATGCACAACCCCAACCTGCACTTGACACAAAGTTACACCACAAAAAAGGAATAAGTGATGGCCACCCACAGGTGAGCTGCCGCATTCCAGGGCACAACACAGCAGCTGCCACCTGTGGGTGGCCACCCAAGTTCCTGCCGCACCTGGTGGCATACCCCCATGCCCCATGGCAGGCATCTCAGTCGAACCCCACAAGTCGAATCCCTGGTGTTCCATGGACCGCACTGAGCTCAGTCAGGTTGCAGATCACTGCCTTAATGCCTCTGGCGGTCTAGTGGCTTCCCACTCCACCTGCTTCACTGAGCCCTCACTGCCTGTCTTCCTCTCTAGTCAGCGCAGTAAGACCACCTGCCCGCTTACTCCTCGCTGTTCATCCGACCGACAGCTCGGTAGGGCTGCACACCTATTGGTCTCCAGCGAGCCAATGGGTGTGCAGTCCATACTGACATTACTCAGTCCAGATATGAATGAATCTATTCACATATCTGGACTGAATAGTACGGTGGCTTCATGCCCATTGGCTCATGCTGTGAACCATCGGGCATGCAGCCTCCCGAGCTGTCAGTCAGTGGGCGCAGGGCTGCAGTGGTGCTGCTGCTCACGGGCTGGATGGGGGAGCGGGGCGGTGGGGGCCCAATGGGTGGGTGGGGTTAGTACACCAGACCACCAGGGTAGTAGGGTATTTGGTGAGGTACTGATGCTCGCGATTGGCTCAGTGCAGTCCACTGGACCACCAGGGATATTGGACTTGGGGGTTCAATTAGAAGATGCCCATGATCGCTCCAGTGCAGTCCACTGGACCACAAGGGATATTGGACGCTTTTTCTTTATATTATAGGAATGCCAAGATCGGGTTGCAGGGGCATCGGTCCATGATGGCTGCTGCCTGGCAGGGCACCAGGTGCAAGTCCTCGGGATCGGTGCACCTGCATGCTAATGGCATGCAAATGGGGCTGTAATGAGATGCAAATGGACCCTGTGTGCCTTGCAAATTATGACCCCATTTGCATGTCCCTTTTGAATGTCATGGGTGCTGTGTATGGCGTCAATGGCACGTCTACCAGTGCATCTCCATTCTCCACTCTGCCCACTTGAGCAGGTGCAGTACCACTGCACATGCACAGTGGGGGTGGCCAGGTGCAATATTCAAAGCTGCTGTGCTATAGCGCATCTTCTGGATATCGCCCAGGCCACACCCCTCGCGCACACAGTTGAGTTGTGCCAGGCTTGCGCCACAGCCTGGCACAGTTTGAATATCTGGCCCTAGTATTTGCACAATTAAACATGTGGTTTTCATTTTGCATGTACACAGCACATGTATATTTCTGTAAGGGTGGCATCAAAGACAGTAAGGGAATTCAAACCTCGTTTGGGACAGACAATGGGCAACTAAGGAAACAAATATAATGGGGTAGTACCTTGAGCAGACTAGATGGACCACATGGTCCCCATCTGCTGACACTTTTCTTATGTTCGTATGTTTCACATCTGGGAAGTGACATTATCCAAATGACTAGAGGTGTTATGGGTTAAATTTCACCTACGAAGTTCATTTGAATTGCCAAACATTTGCACTTCACGAAATTCACAGAGTCTTTGGAACACTCTGAAACTTTGATTTGCACAAAATGTTTCAGTGAAATTTGCCTTTTTATAACATGAAGCATGAATTTTGCAGGCGAAGTGCAAAATTTGTCGGTGAAATTAAGCACTCCATCATAAATCATCATTTAGAAGAACTGTTAAAAATCTTCGCCAAAGGCTTGGCCTTCTCTATAGATTAAAACCCTTCCTAAACAGAGACTCAAAGATGAGGTTAGTCCAGGCCATTTTTCTATCAGTTGTTGACTATGCAGACTTCCTTTATAGTCACTGCCCCATCTCCTACCATCACAAGTTGGATACCTTATATCATAGAGCAATAAGGTTCATTACAGATCTGCCATCTAATACTCATCATTGCTCTTTATGCTGCAGTTGGGTGGGTTTCCTTCACCTCAGAAGGAACAGAAATGCAGCACTATGGATTTACAGAGCGTTGTCAAAAAACTTCCAAACTATATCCTGGACTGCTTCACCCAGACCTCTCCTAGCTCCTATGCCCTAAGAAGCAACAACATCATCCTGCTCAAATTGCCCAAATTCAACACCAGGCTAGGGAGGGCAGCAATCAGCTATTCTCTAGCTATAGCATGGAACACCCTACAAAAATCCCTAAAACTGTCCAATATCATTCCATTTGCATCCTTTAAACAGCACTGTACAGTCTTCTTCAAAGAGAAATGCAATTGCTACCACTAGAGCTAGCATTGTCATCTCACAAATCTCCTTCCAAACCATATATGGCATATTCTTCCAGACAAACACCCCATCTTATGGCACCCAGTAATACTTTTCACCATCCTAGTATTACATTATGTTGAGTGTCTGACATGCCCTCACTGGGATATGTATATACTGTACATACTGTAAATATTAGCTTAACTTTCCTGTAAACTGTTTTTATCATGTGAATTTACTGTACATCACTGTGTTTATAAACGTTATTTTCCCCTGTATGTATAACTGTCTTATATAAGTGTATGATGTATCTGTTGTGTATCAACTATTGAATCTTGACCTTATCAGGTCCATCTTGTAAATGAACCTTGCTCAATGATGTTCGCCTGAATAAATAAAGATTTGATGATGATGATGATAAAATCAGCAAAATTGGCAGAAATTGCTCCCTGAATTTGCAAAATCCAAAATTAACTCATGGAGCAAATTACATGGACTTCGCATACACCTCTACCATGACACACACACTCTGGAATGCATTATTGCAATCATAAAATGCCTTGTTTGTAATAAAAAGTGAAAAATAATTTTTTTTCACTAAATTTTAGATTTTAGTTGATTTTTGAAGAGGCAGGATGATGTACTGGGATAACAACACTGTTGAAGATCAGGACTGACAAATCGGAGCCCAGGAATTTTCTTGCCATTTTATATCCTATACACTATGTAGTAAAACAAGGCCCTGTTGAAAATTATCATTGCTTATCCAGGTTAGTATAGCTTTTTGCTTATTACAATAAATATAACAAGCATTTGTTAATGCGAACATCTGCTTGCAGGTATTTGCAGTGGTGTTTGGCATGTATGGTGCTTTACCCTAATGCCCTGTGCGATTGCTGGTATTTGCAAAATAAATTGTCAGCATGACCTTTTGTTACCCCATTATGCGCTACATGAAACATTTTGGGCAGGATGTGAGAAAATGACAGCTGTACTGCTCATAAGGAAGTGTGGTAAAATGGCAATGTTGAAAATCTGGAGTGGAAATATTGAAAATTGAAACCTAAGAGTGTGCGTGGAACTGTACAATGCACGCTTATAAAACAGTCATTTTAGAATTTTTTCACCAAATTTTCAACATTGCCATTTTAAAACCTCTGCTAATGAACAGTGTCACTGTGATTTTCTTACTGTGTCCCATACATTGATTTCACACACCACTGCGCAATTGTGCACTATATGGGGAAAGATGTTTTAGGTAGGATGTGAAAAAATGACAGCTGTACTGCCTCATAAGGAGGTGGTAAAATGGCAATGTTGAAAATCTGGAGTGAAAATATTGAAATTCGAACTTACTTAGCGCATGTAGGAACTGCACAACGCAATCTTCAAAACAGTTATTGTAGGAATTTTATTGCCAAATTTGCAACATAGTCATTTTAAGATCTCTGCTCATGAACAGTGTCACTGTGATTTTCTTAATGTGTTCCATACATTGATTTCACACACCGACTGTGCCATTGTGCGCTACATGGGCGGAAACACGTTTTGGGTGAGATGTGAAAATGACAGCTGCAAAGCTCATAAGAAGGTGTGATAAAATGGCAATGTTGAAAATCTGGAGTGAAAACATTGAAAATTCGTGAACTTACGAGCCTGCGTAGAACTGCCGATGCACTTGTAAAACAGTCATCTTTTGGAATTTGATGCCCAATTTCAACATGAGGTTTGGGACCCCTTCATGAATGATGTCACTGTCATGGCATTATTTGAGGCTGAAGGGTGATTTCGTGCAGTGACTGCGCAGTGCCTGTGAAATCACCCTTCAGGCCCAAATAACACCATGACAGTGACATCATTCATGAGAAGGGGTCCCAAAATCCCATGTTGAAAATTTGGTGCAAAAATTCCAAAAATGACTGAGATATGCAATAAAGTTGAAACCCCTATCTAGCTCATTATACAGCTTACCAGCATTTCCTCAGTTCGCGGTCGGCTTTGAAGAGTGCAGACGGTTCCCGGTCCACTGAAGATCGTCGCGCCAGAGTCCGGAGGTAAGTATGGGGTGAGGGGGATGGGGAGGCTGTGTGCACAGTGGGTGGGTGCGGGTTGTGGGAGGGGGCTGGGAGACTCGCCGGGGGACCGCTTTTATTTTACAGGTTTAAAAAAGACTACGTGGATGTTTGCCACGCTGGGTGGGCTCCCAGCATGGCAGAAGATGTATGGGGGCTGAGGAGCCAATGGGGGTTGGGCACCCCATCCCAGCAAACTACGGGGGCAAAGGGGCCGACTGGGGATTGGGCACCCGTCGTAAACAAGCCTTGAATGTTTACCACACTGGGGTGGGCTCCCAGCGTGGCAGCAGGATGGCTTGGGGGCCATGAAGCTGATGGGATTGGGCACCCCATCAGCAAACAACATTGCCATGCTGGGGTGGGCTCCCAGCGTGGCACAGCTGGGGGTGTGACGCGTGCGGGGGCACGTGACGTGATGCAGGGGGATGGTTGCATGCACCCAGTATGGCAGTGCAGCTTTTGAAGCAGAGGAACACCACTGTCATATTGAGCTCCTGCACCATTGGTGCAGGACTGCCATGCCTGCTCAAGGGAGCAGTGTATTGGATGGAGAGGCACACCTCCAGTGTGCTACTCTCCAAAACGTTCCTTGTGCATGCGCTCAGTGAACATAAAACAGATGTAATACTCTCGCTTAAATAAATAAAACTGATGTCCTGAATTGAGTCAAGTTGGGACAATCTTTGGGGTTCTGATCTGCCACTACAGTGTTCACACATCCCGACTGTAGTTCATCAAATCTCAAGTGACACTGTGTGTGACATTCATCATGTCATTGGTCCTCCCGTGCCTATGTTCTCGCTGCTATAAATATTGCAAAAGCTGGACTGCATTGAAAAGAACCTGAGATGTTTTATCTTCACATTATCCTGGTTGAATTTGAAAATTTTAAACTGAAACATAAAATGTACAACAGTACATATAACAAAATATTTCATAGGGTGTGTGTGTAGTGCAGAACACAATACAGTGGCACAAGTAACCTGTAGTACAAGGGGTCAATCAAAAGTTTGCAGTCTGACACAGAAAGAAATGCACTATGAACCTAGCATTATTTAATTTTTCAAAATAGTCTCCTTTTAGTTCAATACACTTAGTCCAGCGTTGTTCTAGCATTGTTATCCTCATGGTAGAATTCTATGTCTTGGCCCCAAGGCACCACTCCACAGCAGCTATCACCCTTTCATCATCAGCAAATCTCTTTCAATGGAGTTCAGCTTTCAGTTTTAGGAACAGGCAGAAGTCTGAAGGAACAAGATCTGGTAAGTAGAGTGGGTGAGGAAGCAGTTCATACCAACATTCTGTTGCAGCATCCACTGCAACCTGTGCTGCATGTGTGAAGCATTGTCTTTGCAGGAGCAACACACCTCACCTCAGTTTTTCATGGCATTTGGTTTTGATGGCTTCTTCGGTTTGCACATTTGTTCAGCATAGTACACACCAGTTATTGTCTTTTCTTATTCAAGCTATTTAATCATCATCACACCTTCAGAGTCCCAGAAAACCTAAGCCATGATTTCGTCACTTAAGGCAGCCTGCTTGTACTTCTTTGGTGTTAGAGACACATGATGTTTCCATTGTTTGCTTTGCTATTTAGACTCCAGATCAAAATGGTGAACCTAGGTTTCATCCATTGTTACAATATGACTAAAAAGTTTGTTGGGTCCTTTCTTTTATTGTGCAAGAAGTTGGCTTGAACTATCCCTTCTGGCTCTTCTCTGATCGGTGTCTACATTCTTGGCACCCATCTTGCTACTTTTGCTCGTGCCCTGATTTTAGTCAGGACTGATTGTACTACCCCAAAACTGATGCCAAAGGCTGTATAGTTACTAATCTGTCTGTCATCATCATATGATGGACTAATTCAATGTTCCCTTCAGCGATCGCCTCCATTGGGTGCCCTAACCTAGGATAACGTTCAGCACTTCTTCTGCCATGCTTAAATTTAGCAGCCCATTTCCTGACAGTTGAATATGAAGGGCTTCTGTCCCAAGTGTGTAGACCATATCCTCATGGATTTGCATTGAGTCATTCCTTCAAAATGGAGATACTTAAAGATTGCCCTAATGTCAGTTTTTCCATTCTTAAATGATCATCACCTATCACACTTTGCCTGGCATGTACCTACAAAAAAACAGTTGATCATTATATCAGTTTGTCATATTCTATTCATATTAGTGTAACTATAAATTGAATATAATACTAAGTTCATAGTGCATTTCTTTCTGTGTCAGGATGCAAACTTTTGATTGACCCTCATACTTATTATAGTAAGGATTAAAATAGCAGATGGTCCAAATAGCCATTCAACCCACAATGCAGGATCCAAATGGGGTAAATTCAAAACACTTGTTACAGCATAAAATTACTTTAGTCAATTATTATACTAACTGCAGAGCTTACGAGAGGAGCATCATGGAGGTAAGAAGTCAAGTAGGGATTATAACTGAGAGAGAAAAGCATTTTCTGTAAGGCTGTTTCTGATGTAAGACTCACATTTTGTTTTTCAAATTACAGTTCATTTTACTGTAGATAACATAAAATTTTGGACATCTGATCAGGTAGTTCCATCGACACACTGTATCATATAAAGAGGAGGGACTGAAAACAATAAGCACATTTGGAACTGAGACCCTCAGGCAAGCTATTTTTGTTTGTAGCTTTCTTCTTATCATGGATTGCTCATAAAAGCAGTAAATCCATCATCCAGTGGCAGATTATACTACAATATAATGCACTAATCTGTCAGCCATACCTATCAATGGTCTTCATGAATTGCATATTGATTCACTAAAGGGCCATCACTGTCAAGCTCACCATTCTAGAATACCCAGAAAAGCTTGTCTGCAAAGAACAGCCTTAACATTATTTGATTACTATTATAGTGACGTGACCATGCCACTATAGTTAGGGTTCAGTAGTCTGTTCAATGTTAAACCCCAAACTTTGTGCATTAATATCTTTGGCACTGTTTGACAAAATTACTGAAGTTTTGCATGTGTTGTCTGGTAGGCATAGTCATCACCTGTGGCAAGTTTTGTGATGGCAGCTTGTGAGGTTTCAAAGATCTGCATGTGTCAATTTCTGATGTCTAATTTTTCTTATACTTAACGTTTTTTTTCTGCTGTCATCTGCAGCCTACATGGCATGGAATTGTCTCCCAGATTTGCAGGGCATGTGGATGTCCTAATGTAGTGCCTGTGAGGGGTCTGGTGGAAATATTTTGAACAGTTCCAGAGTTATAACTGTTTTAAGTTTTGCATTTTCCATCATGCACATGTACAGTAGTGCTTTTGAGTTAATGTTGTTTCACGAAATGAAAAATTTGATGTAGCTACTCGTTATTGATGACAGGTGATAACTACTTTGCAAAATCAAATGTATTTTTCATTTCACAAGATCCACCATCTTGTTTCTCCTTCGTTAACAAATCTGTAATAAAACATTGATAATAGTTGTCGTGAGCTACATAAAACACAGGGGTTTAAGAAATTTTCATGGATTCATAGATATGTGTTGGCAGCAAAGGACCTACTTGGCCCATTGAGTCTGCTCATTGCCTTCTCTTTACATGATCCCTCCCTTTGATTTCCTGCTCCATACCTAGAATAGATTCATATAATTTGTTTGATGTGATTCAGATACTGACTTCTGTTTATTTGAACAATGCTTTTATAATTTTGTTTTGCGATACCGTGTTTGAATATAGCAACTGCATTTTATCATATCGCAAAGTTAAATATTTCCTATAGCAGTGCTAAAGATTATATTTGTGGGACCAAAATTTGATTCTGCAATATTAAATGGTATTGCAAAACTACATTTTCATAACAGTTTTACCGGTATTGCAGAAATAATTATTTAGTACCTGGAGATAACCAACACATTTTGCATGAATAAAATCTGATTCCACAAAATTACATTTTTATATTCAAAATTTTTATATTCATGGCACCAGCATCTGATTTTGTGATATTAAATGGATTTGAGAAACTAACGCTTTGTAATGGGTTTCCCCGTTAACATGGAGATAAATATTTCATATCATAAAGATATTGCATTTGCACCACAGACATTTTATTTAGGGATATACAGTTTTTTGCAAATTATATTGTCAAAAACAGAATTTGCAGGTTGCTGTCTCATTCTCCTTAAGAACTGGTATCATCATGCTACCCATACACTATGTGTACATGCACACAGTTAGCTGGTAAATGCAGCATTACTGGTATTCCCTATTTCAGTGACATGCTCACTGGAAAACATTGATTTCAAGAAACCATGCCATTTACATGCCAGTTTTGTTACCAGGGTACACCTCAAAGCATTTCAGTTTCCAGTAATCAAAACTGCATGTAAATGCCGTGATAGTTTGCTGAAAGTAAGGCACACACCACAGCAGGTGGGCATGAGGAGTAACCATGTTCTGACTGAAGAAAAGAACAATGGGTTGAGTGTGTTACTGTAGTGGGTGGGACAGTGAAACTGACATATCCGTGACCATGATCACCTCCCACTATGGCCACTATTTCCAGAAGGTGCTCCTCCCACTCAAAATGCAGCTGTTTCATATGTTGATATGGAGCCTCAACTTCTCCTTCAGGTACCATTGGATACTCTTTGTGTAGCCATTTTTCTCTCATCAGTCACCTAGCCACTGAGGATGAGTTTGTTCACCATCATGCGGGGGGATCATTGAGGGGAACAACTTGCTTCTTTGGCAGCAGTATAGAGATACTAGTGGTTTTCCTTTTTTAATTACAGGATTCTTCCTGAGCAGAGATAGATTGGGTAACAGGGAAAAATGGCATGATCGGAGTAGGAGAGAGAGAGAGAAAGATCTCAGTAGAGGAAGTCCCTGGTGCAGAGTGTCAGCTCTGTTCAGTTTCACTCTTAGTAATGGCATGGTTGCATGCATGAATGATAATGTCTTTGTTCCTAGAAGATCTGACTGGCTGAATTTTCAGCCAGTCGGGTTTTACCAGAAACAGACATCACTTATTCAATATTCACAAATGCGACGGGACACTGAACAGAGCAGATGCTATGCACCAGGTGACTGTTTTTTTTTTGGTTACATCATTACATTGAAAGATATGTTCTGGGTATTTGGGGAGGAGGAGGATGTCGGGCCACAGTGTAGTTGGGCGGTGGATACTTTCTAAAATAGGGTCTTCCTGGGTGGGGGAAGTGAGGGAGTGTGTTTGGTGCATGAGTTTGGGGAGGGTATATTTATATTGATAAATTCACCAGGGCAGAGGGAGGAAGGAGGGTGCTAGCAGGGGTGCGTGGGAGGATTGTAAAATTTCAAAGTGTTTGGGTGGTGATAGGGTGGGAATTACACCACAGTAGGAGGGTGGAGGTTTTTTGTAATGAGGGACTCATGCAAAAGTGCTATATTTCAGAATTAGAATTAGAATAAGCATTCCCCAATAAATCTCATACCAAAATTAGGTTTCTCGTTACTTCATTTTAAAGTTATGAGCTATTTTGCAACCCTAATTTCTCTACCTATTCAAAAAGCCAGTTTCAGTGAAGAGCCACTGATGATGTCATTTCCTGAACTCACACTTTAGTCCTCCCTGTCAGCAACCTTATAGGACCTGCTTCTCCAAAGTTTTAGAAACTGTAGCTATAGTAATCCTTTTTTAAAAAAAAGACATAGGTTTAGCTACAATGCTTCTGTTTCCAGAAAGTTCAGATGCATGTCACTGTACTTTAGAACATGTCAGAAGATGGTTTTGGAATGCATCACTGAACCAAGGCACAGAATGCCAAGGTGGTGCACAATTTAAAATGTCGGGGGGACACACAGTCTCAAAAATGTGACTGGGATGTGCCATCTCAAAATGTAGTGGGACAATCAGTCTCAGAATGTGACAGGAACACACATCAAAGGAATTTGGTGGGACTGGCAATTTCAGAATATAGTGGGGATGCACACTGTCGAGGTGAGACAGGACTCACCATTTATTCTGAAATTGCATGTCCCTAGCCACATTCCAGAATTGTACTCACCCACCATATTTCAAAATTGTGCATCATATCCCCACCACATTCCAAAAATACGCCCCAGTCACATTTTAAAATTATGCCTCCCTGCTACATTCCAAAATTGCACATCCCTTCCCTTTCTAAATTGCACATCCTTGCCACTTTCTGAAATGGCACATCACCACCAAATTCTATAATTGCACATACCCCCAAATTGTGTTTCAATGTGACATTCCAAAATTGTCACTACCACGTTCCCAAACTGTGCATCATGCCACAATCTGAAATTATACATCACCACAACATTCTGAAATTGAGCATCACTGCCACATTCCAAAAGTATGCGTCACTGCCCATTCCAAAACTATACATCACTGCAGCATTCCAAAAGCACTGCAACATTCTAAAATGTGCATCACCACCACATTCTGAAATTGTAAATCACCAGCACATTCTGAAATTGTATGTCACTGTCACATTCCAAATTTTGCATCAATGCCACATTCTGAAATTTTGCATTACCACTGCATTCTGAAATTGTGCGCCACTACCACATTCCAAGATTACTCATCATTGCCAGATCTTCTAAACCTGTGCATCACCGCCCATTCTGAAATTGTGCTTCACCACCACATTCTAAAACTGGAGCATCACTGCTACATTCCTAAACCATGCGCTTACTGCCACATTCTGAAACTATGCGCCACCACCACATTCCAAAACTATGCATCACCGCCACATTCCTAAATTGTACTTCACTGCCACATTCTGAAATTGTGCTTCACTGCTGCATTCCAAACCTGTATGCCACCACCTAAAACTCAGGATGTGATGGGTCCCCACATAAGCAGTACCTAGGTAGCAGGATCCAGAACTGTACAGGGTGTCCTGTATAGTTCTGGGCAAGGGAACATGTACATTAACAGTGTGCCCATGGTGTTATAGTGGGCACACAGAAAACTCACTACATCTTCCTCCATATAACATCATGGAAGATTCTGAAAATTGTGTACCCTGCCCTTGGGACACAGTGGGTCCTGGGTCACTGTAGCATGTTACCTGTGGGTCCATAGGATGGGTACTCTGTTTTCCTGTAATGTACATCATGGCCTTTGGAACCATGCAGACTCTGTTGTCCCATATAACCACTGCATGGCTATGGGGCAAGTGGTACATGGCTCCATTTCCTTGTATTTACATAAAGCCCTGTAGATCTGGGAGCCCTGCCTTTTAAATGCCACATGCATCTAGGGGCCATGTTGAAGTCAACACACACAGTCAGCTGAGCACCCATTCCTTTCTAGGCCATTCCACAGGATGCTTCCATCCATTTGCCTGCATTACCATTGTGGTGTCTAAGTGGTGTAATGTGCTCCTTATATAGACCAGGCACAGTCAGGCATGTTTATATATGCAGACCTTCCTGTGATGATATAAATGTGGGTTTTGCACATGCACTGCAAAACTGCCTCATTTACATACCCTAGCTGAATATTGTAGTTATTGTTGCCCAGCATGTAAATCCGGTTTGTGTTTGCTCACTGGCATTGTGCTGTGCCTGTGGTTGAGGTCTTGGGGCCATGGCTGGGCATGTTGTCATGTGCCACCTATGATATCATCATATTTCTCAGCCATGCACACTGTACCAGTACACAAGTACATTGCATAGCACTGCTCATCAGAGTGCATGCACTACATACCCATGTGCATCCCATGTACATCACTCCATGCTGGCCAAATGCCCTGAATAGGGTAACAGCTGGCCTAGTAAGCCACCAATCTAAGCTTAAGCAACCTTTTCCACTAGGGACACTATCTCCTGGGTGACTATAACCTAAATTGGTTAAGCTCCCAAGATCTCGGCTATGCTAATCTTCTTAAACAGCATAACCTGGTACAAGTCATCACTATCACCACAAGGCACAAAACCTGGACCCTTAATCACTCACTTCTAGATTGGGTAGCCACAAATAGGGAGGACAAGGTTCTTCAGGCAAGAACCTTGTCCAACTCCATCAGTGACTACTCCCTGCTTATATTCTCTGGTTCACCAAAACTAAATGTCCTCCTCCCAAATACCTGTCCTTCCATAATTTCAACTACCCCAGTTCTATTAACCTCCTTCATGATGTCAATGCAGTAAACTAATCAACTGTTTACTCAATGACTGATGTGTCAGCAGCAGTGAACTTCTTCACTGATGTCCTCCTTAGGATTCAGGATAGCCACATCCTACTCACTAATAGAAGGGTGAGAGATGGCTACATCAGAACATTACAAAAGAGCTCTTGGCACTCATGAAAGAACATAATTCCAAATGGGTCACCTACAAATGGTCACCCACTCCTGACCTTTAAAGCAAACATAGGAGACTACATAATAAATGCAAGCAGCCTGCCCAGTCTCAAAATGCAACTATTACAGAGACTACAGACAGAAAACTTTGATAACCCTTGACATTTCTGGACCACCGTTGGCTCCTCCTTACCCCTCAATTCCATAGCCCCACAATCAATCTAAACTCCTCTACTGGACCTCTGACAGATTCATCGGAGGTTGCCCAGGCATTTAGTAAAAATTCACTGACCTCTCTGCCCACCCATGCAACCCCCTCAGCAACCCCCAACTTCTGGAGTTTGTGCTAGTGTCCCACGCTTCCATCCTCCTGTTGCCACCCACCTCTTACTCATGACCATCTTCCAAAAGCTTACTATCAGACTCCTCCAGAGCCTACCTGCCTGTGGTAGCCCTAGCTCAGATGGTCTCTACCCTCCTTGCTTAAGATCACAACCCTGTCATCTCAAAACCTCTGACTTTCATTTCTAACCTTGCTTTGACCTTGACTTCCATGCCTGCTCCCTGGAAGATTGCCAAAATTGTCCCTATATTTAAAGCCATGGACCTCTCTCCTCTGACAATTGCAGATCTATCTCGCTTCTTCCTCACCTTAGTAAACTACTTGAAAAGATTGCCCACTGTCAACTATTGGACCACATTGAAAGTATAGCCTCTTGTGCAATCAGCAAAAGAGTTATGGAACTACAGCACCACTTCTGCCCATGCTTCCTTACTGATCATGTCCTTAGGAACATGGATCAGGTAAAGCCACTGGCATGGTGTTCATGCAATTGATCAAGGCATTTGACCTGGTCAAGCCACCCCTACTCTTACTAAACTCCACCAGCTTGGTTGCTCAAATGAGACTTGGCTGTGGTTCCAAAGTTACCTGATTGGCCACTCCCAATCAGTGACAGTAGGTACTGCCACCTCCCTGAACTGCCCATCTCTACAGATGTCCCTAGGGCTCCATCCTTGGCCCCTTACTATTCTCCCTATTCATAAACTCTCTCCCGATGAAAGCCTTAACTGCCCGGCCCTACTGTATGCCAATGACTTACTCTCTACCAGATTGACAAGTCTACTCAGAACATATCCTCTGTGCTCACTCAAAATGATGGCTCTGCCACAGTTGGTTTGCATCTAACCTGCTCCTGGTAAATGAGAAAAAAAGGCAATGTTCCATGTGTCAAAGCCCTATCTGGCAAGCACTGCTAAATCTAACTCTTTCCTCTTGATGATCTCCCATTGGGCCTCCTCTGGAGATATTCTCAGACTTCAAATACCTGGGTGTAACACTTGACCAATCCATCTCCTATACCACACACATGAACACTGTTGTATGCAGAATTAACAAAAGCTAGGCACCACCTGTCATATAAAGAACTACCTAATCCCTGCTGCCCAATTAGCTACTGCCGTGGAAACCTGCTCCTATCCTTGACTATTGTTCTCCTATCTTCTCCTCTTCTCTGTCCACTACCCTTCTCCTTAACCTCAACTCAGTTTACAATAGTGTTTGCCACTTCACATTACTGGCTCCTTTCTCCACCCATCACTGTGACTTACATCAGTCACTTGAGTGGCCTTCTCAAGTTTTGCCATGATTATGTACTTGGATGCATTATTGATGGCACTCTTTGAGGTGGTGTCAGATCCTCATATGCATCCCTCTCAAGGCCCGTACCCCAAGGTGTCTGCGTAGAACATCGGTCCCCTCTCAGAGGTTCCAAGAGTCTCCACTGCAATGGGAAGTAAAACTCTGTTGCTAGCTACTTCTTCTCTCTAGAACAGAATCCCGACATCCCTTGACATGGCAATCTGGCACCTCTCTTTCAAATCCAGTTCAGATCCTGGCTTCTGTCTGAGTCCACCTGCTCTTGTTCTTCTGAGTAAACCCCCTCCCACTGAGTGAGCCACATCTCTACCCCTTCTTTCCATACCTTTCTGCCTCATCCCATGAGCCTATTCTTTCCTCCCTCCTCCCATCCCCACTCCATCCCTACTCTCTGCTTTGCTTTGCCTCTCCTCTTCTCACCTCTTCCCCTCCTAAGCTGTCTTCTATCCTACTCCAGAGACTCTGCTCTGCATTTCTACCTCATTACCTATTGCACCTAGCTACCATGGTGCTTGTTTCTACCCCTTCCAGCAATTAACTTATCTGTTCTTTCCATTTCTTCAACATTCTTCTCCACCTTAGGTATCTTTGCCTTGCTATTATCACTATCTAGACTATTGTGTTCACTGTTTCTTTACTCTGTTAACTAACACAGTATAGCTTGTATATGTATTTTCTACATGTATGTAACTGTATTTTTGTACTTTTATTATCCTGCCCCATTGTTTATACATACTGTTGTTGTATATGTTGAACTTGTGTTGCACAGCTTGTATACTGTTTTTCCTATTGCATTGTCATGTATTTGAACTGCTGTTTGTGCCATTGTTGTGGCCCAAGTCATGCCTGAAAATGGTCTTTAGATCAGTGCACTTACCCGGTAAACAAAGACTTAAAAAAATAAATAAATAAATGCCCCGGATGTCCCCTCATATTGAATCTGTGTGATGCACAGTGCAACATGTTGTAGCATTGCACTATTGGCAATGTGCTGCACAACAGCAAAACAGACTGAGAACATGAAGCACACCTTCGTCCTGCTCCACCACACAGTATGGGAACACAATGTCCGAGCAGCGATGAAGGGCAGTCCTGTAACATGGCTACAGGTGGTTAAACATGGAGCTGACCAACCTGGTCAAGTTCATTATGGCCAGGAGGACCAGTTGTTGAGGGAGGCAGCAGTGGTGTACAGGCTCTGCAATGAGGTCTAGGCATCTGTGGCATGGCACCTGACATGTGGAATAGGAGTCATCTGCACTGGGGACTAGTACAGGAGCAGGTTTAGCAACCTGCAAAGGAGGGAGGTGCACTGCCTGCTTGAACTGCGGTCCATGGTAAAGGTGGCACCATAGTCAGGCCAGGTGAGAACAGATGCTTGCATGTATGGTGTGTGTACTGGTCTGTGTGCAGGCCTGTGACATGGTAGTCTACAGTAGAGCTAGAACACCACTGCCACCCCAAGGCACTTTGTGCCTCAGTGTTCCCCTCAGGTGTTATGGGACATGCCCCACTGCATGGCCTGCTAGCTATGTGCAGCTGGCATAGCCCCCGGACCAACTGAACATCATTGTGCTTTTGCTTTGTTCATGACTGGCCCACCATGGAAGCTTGAGGCTTGTACCTGCTTTGGCTGCATGGTTGTGGGCCACCACAGAGACATGGTGACAGTATCACAGGCATGACAGTCCCATGTACAGTAGTACTGCATGGAGGCAGAGAGTGTGTACTGGCTATGGTGACCCTAATATATCAGTGCCCATTGCCACATAAGACCAGGACTGGAGTAATGTGCCATACATGTGGCTGTCCTGGGAAATGTCCCCAGCAGGATGTGGCAGTGACCTTGTCAGTGTCATGCATACTGTCCATACTACACGACATGGCCACAGGTCTGCATGTGCTGGGTACAGCATTGGGCATGATGGTACTTCAGTGGGTCTGGATATATCATGACCACTGTGCAGGTGCACACCTACTGTATCTAGTCTCACCAGCTGCACAGGTATGCCATGCCTGCCCTTGTTGTGTGTTACCTGGTACACCATGAATATCCATGCCTACCATGCCTGAACATGGTTTGGGCTGGCATGTGCAGTCTGCAGTACAGGAGCAGGGGCTGTTAGGTTGTGAGCACTCACGCTGGATGGCATACACTGAGGTAGGCCCCATCTGACTCGGAGGGGTACCAGACCATCTGCACCTGTGCCAGCCAAGATCTGTGTGGTACCACAGGTGGTACTACAGGTACTTGCAGCTCTGTTCAGCCTGTCTACCTGCAACATGCATAAGTGGCAGCTGGTGCACAATATAGACATATTACTAAGGATCATTGCTAAGGAAAAGGAAGGCAGAGAAGAGCACAATGCCCATTATATGCTCCCATCATTCACCCATAATAGCCTATGTTGGTCTTTGTCAGAATATAAGTATCCAGTCTGTTTTAAACATCTCCTTTGTACTACTGATCACTAGATTTGTAGGCAATAAATTCCATAGTCTAAAAATACTCTGAGAGAAATAAAACCCTTTTTGTTGTTGAAAACCTTTTCTTTCCACTTGTAGTGGGTAACCTCTAGTGTTCATGGATATCTGTTTAAAGTCTAGGCCTATTTCAGTCATAAGATGTTGGTCCTGGATAATATTCCATGTCAACAGTAGGTCAACATGCAGCCTTCTGGTTTCCATAGACATACGTCTGAAAATACTTAGTCTTTTGTTATAATTAAGGTTTCTATCTTTAGTCACATATCTAGTTACTTTTCTTTGATTTTCTGTAATCGCATTATATACGCTTTTGTTTTTTTTTTGTGTGGTGACCAAAACTGAGAAACATATCCAGAAGGGCCTAACATAGGCCCTGTATTCAAAAGAGACTGCAGCTTTTATCTCTTGAGCTAATAGAATGTCTCATTGGCCACCATACTTTACTGGCTTCAGCTATGTTCTCAGAAATTTGTTTATCAAAGAAAAAAATTGATATAATTAGTTGTAAATCTTTTTCTTACTTGGCTTTGTTTAAAAGTTGACCAGAAAGGTAGTACTTATGTTCTGGATTATGGGGTCCAAAGTGCATGACACTACATTTATTTAGATTGAAATTCATACCCCATAAATTAGACTAAGTTGTAAGTTTATCAAGGTCTCTTTGTACAATATTACATTCATCTGTGGCATTACAAGAACCCCCAATTTTCCAGTTGTCTGTATTTCAATAATCAGCTATTAGGATTGGAAGAAAGATCTGCTATGAAGATTTAAAAATCAGGGATACAAAACTGATCCCTGCAGGACTCCGCTACTGTATATACTGAACACCAGTCTGATGAATATCCATCTATAATCATCTCTGTTTCTATCTTTAAGCCAACTTTGTATCCAGCTAATATAGCTGTTATTTATATTCAAAGCACTTAACTTGTCAATGTGGGCCCAGTGAGGCACAGAATCAAGGACCTTTTGAAATCAAGAAATATTACATCATATGGAACTTTTCTGTCCAAGTAGCAATTTAGTGGTTCATAAAAACTGAGAAAATTTGTAGTGCATGATTGTCCTGCTGTACACCCATGTTTTGACATATCAAAGTTACCTAGGATTGATGTTAGTCTTTTCTTGATGATACTTTCCATTATTTTGCATATGGGTAGTTATACTGTGCCTTGTGTTGAACAGTGCACAGTGTACCACTGCAAGACACTGATCACACCTCTCTTTCCTCCTCAACAGTTCTCATCAGCTGCCCCCCAAACATGCCAACAACCATGGGGAACAGCACTGGAGGAGGCAAGTGACAGATTGCCATGCCATGACGGGGCCCATGTTAGCAGCGCATAGTAGGGGTATCCAGGTGAGTACACTGTGTTTTTCTATCACACCCAGGGTTACATGTTTCATTCAATCAATCAATCAATCAATCAATCAAAATCTTTATTTAACCAGGTGGGCACTGTTGAGAAGAACTCATTTTGAAGTGGACCTGAGCAATACATACTCAATACACATACAAGCATCAAAATATTATACAAATTCAGTATACATAAATATATATACAGAATATACTTGGTCAAGTTCAGTTCATATGGTAACTTATGCACACATCAGCATAAGAGAACATAGGTTGGTAATTCCTACATCATTATACCGATACACAGCTTCAGTTAGGGATTAGGACATGGTCATTGTGCTGGGGTAAAATGAGAAGCCAAAATTGTGCTTAGAGAGCACAAACAGGTGCTTGAAAAGCATAAACATTAATATAGAGTTCTAGGGGAGCTGAGGGAGAGAGAGATATGTAGTTAGAGAGGTTAGAGGAGAGAGAGAGAGAGAGAGAGAGAGAAAGAGGGAGGGAGAGATTGTGCTTAGAAAGCACAGACAGGTATCTTGAGAAGCAAAAATATTAGTATAGAGTTCTAGGGAGGAGAGAGACAGAGAGAGAGAGAGCAAGATAGATACTGTGTGAGTGAGAGAGAGAGAGACAGAGAGAGAGAGAAGATGGAGGGTAAAGACAGATATATAATGTGGGGTGAGTTTTGGTGCATACATAAAAAAGGAGGGAGGGGAGGCAGTTCAAGGATAATTGTAAATATAACGGGACAGCAAAATGCTGCTCATGTAGGAGACTGGAGTGAAATCATAAGGAAATGTCCACCTGTTCCATGGCAAACCCTTAAAAATATTGTCTGTTCAGGGAGGGAGAGAGGAATGGATAAGTGGGTGTTGAGGTTAGCAGGCACTGGAGGACATAGTGACTCTAAACATGGTGACTTGATCATGTGAAGCAGTGACATGATTCCTTGATGGCATGTACATACAGCAGTTTGAATGCTGAGAAGTTAATAGGGCAGACCAGTTTAAAGGATTTTTGTAGTTTGTTCCATAGTTGGGGTCACACGAAGCTAATGGACGATCTACCAAATTTCGAGTAGACTTTGGGTACAGTAAGTAAGATATAAGATATTCTTAGGGCATACATACCTACCTTGCTCAGTGGCAGACAGTCAGATATGTATTGTGGTAGCTTTTTTTTGATATTGCTTTGTATGTCTACAGAATGGAATTTTTCTGTCTTCTTAGGCAAGGGAGGGCCATTCTACTAATGCATATAAGGAGCTGTGTTGCATGGAGTATGGGGCTCCAGTGACAAACCGTAAGCTTTGTGGTATAAAGTATCTAGTTTTGCTAGTGCAGAGACAGGGCCTTGGCAGTGCAAACAATCAGCATAATCCACCAAAGAAAGGAATGTAGTGAGCATTAGTCTAGTCTTGCCATCCAGGGTGAGCAGACTTTTGTTTCTGTAAAAGAGGCCTAGCCTCTGTCTGAGTTCTTTGCCAGTTCCTCGATATGTTTGATGAAAAGAGAGCTTGTTGTTGATCCAAACCCCAGGTATTTGAATTTGGTTACAAACTCTAATGGTTCTCGTGGGAGAGTAGTAATCTGAAATGGATCCCTGCATAGAAGGATTGCTAACATTAATAAAGGGTGAGAAGAGCATCGCCGTTTTTTTTCTCGCATTCAAGAGTAGTTTCTGATTAAGTAGTTGTTGTTGTAGCTGATTAAACTCATGCTGGAGATCTTTACGCGCCACTTCCGTGGTGGGTCTGTCAATGTAGAGCACCGTGTCATAAGAAAAAGATGAATATTGGCAGATTTGATTCCTGCATCAGTTCCAGTAACATAGATCGTGAATAGTAGTGGATCGAGAATACAGCCTTGTGGAACACCCTCAAAAGTGGTTTCAGTGGTGAGAATTCCCATCAGCTTTAACCTGCTGTTGACGTTCTTGAAGATAGTTTGAAAACCATTTCAGGAGTGAGTATGCACACTAATATTATGGAGTGATATCAAAGCAAATTGTGATCGACAGTATCAAATGCCTTGCTTAGGTCCAGCAATATTGTACACACATTTTTTGGAGTCCATTGCCTCTCGCTAGTCATTTGTAACCTTTGCAAGAGCCAAGGTTGTGGTTTGGCCAAATCCTGATTGCAGAGGGTTTAGTAGGTTAACAGATTCTTGACAGTTTTAAGCTGACTACTTACTATTTTCTCAAGTATCTTGAACAGAACAGGAATAATGACATTGGCCTGTAGTTGTTGAGGTTACTAGGGTCTCCAGATCTGAATAAGGAATTATGTGAGCCATTTTCCATAATGAAGGGATTTCACTGTACAGGAGGGATAGGTTGAAGAGGTGTGTGATAGGCATGGCCAGGACTTGGGAACTAATTTTTAGGAAAAATGGGTTGATGTAGTCTGCACCAGTGCTCTTCTTTTTTATCAAATGAAATATGCTTTATTGAAGAAAGTACAGATCAAACTGACAAATACAGATACAGGAACATGTCTATAGAGTTACACAGTTCTGAGAACATGACATAGATGTAGATACTTTTATTTAGTGTAAACCATCCCTTCCCCCTCCCCAAACCCATCGTCCCAGCCCCTGGAGGTACTATATCCACATGATCACGAAAATATTGACTAGAATAGATTTTTCCATCTGATATAGGCCCATCAAAGGAAAAAGGAAAACAACCAGGTTCATACTGGAAAAGGGGAACTCATCTAATGAGGTTAATAACACGAAGGTGCCCAACATTTTGATATATTTTGTTATTATTTGACATATTAGCAATAATATGCTCAGCCTGCAAAGCAAACAGAATTTCTTTGTACCACTCATGGAGTTGGAATGTTGATCCAGCCAATGGCGAAGGATGAAATGTTTTGCATAAACTGAGATTAAAGTCATGTGAGGCCTCTGATTACCAAAAAGGACATTTTGGAAGTCACACAAAATATGGATTTCAGGGGAGAAAGCATCAGAAAGGCACAGCAACGGATGTTGGTGGGACTGTATTGAGGACCAAAATGGCACAACCTGCTCACAAGACCACAGGACAAATAGTAGGAAACCAGGACCGCTGCCACACACTTGAACATAAATCTGGTGCAGTTTCATCCTATGCAATTTGACTGGGTATAGTAAGGATTATGAATAATCTGAAATTGCATAAAATGGTATCTGTCCTGTTTTATTAATTTATATAGATGTTTACAGATAGTGGTCCAAGTCCTTGTGGAATTTTGAGCTGGAAGGGCCTGGTCCAAATAATAGACCCTGATCCCCTCTCACAACCAGCTGGCTTGATAAAAATAGGAAACATAATGAGAGGAAGGGATATTATTTAATAGAGGGAGAACAAAGGTGTTAAGAGGAGTAGACCATGGTCCACTACCAAAGTGGTGAAGGAGCATATGAGATATCTGAAAGTATCGAAAACCACTGAAGGTGGGCCAATGATAAAGGGTACACGCTTCCGGAAGGAGAGAAGCTTTTGGTTATTAATGAGCTCTTCACCCTTGTCAATTCCAATTTGAGTCCAGAAATTCCTGTAAGAATCTGACCTGCTATTCTTAAATTTGGGTTACCAATAAGAGGTTGGGCGGTATCTCAATATGGGAAAAAGGAGCAGAATTGTATGTATATGGCGGCCAAAGAACCCAGGGTAGTATTCCTAATTAGTTGGGGAATTTTCTTCTTAGGGAGGTAAAGAAGAGACTGGCTATCCAATCCGAGTTCCGAATACATGAAATGCTCTATATCCAACAATTGTGGGATATATAATTCCAAATGGCTTGCCCCACACAACAAGAAATTCTAGCAAGGTGTACAGCTAGGCAGTATAGAAAAGGTTGGGGAACTGTAGCCCTATCCTGTTTGGTATGCATTAATTTAGATAATGCATGAAGAGCAGCCTTGCCTTGCCGGAGAAAGGATGTAAAGGCTCTATGAATTTGGCTGAACCATGTTTGAGGAAGAAAAATTAGACACCTGCAGGGATATAGTAGACAGGGGAGAATATTAATTTTTAAATATTTAGGTGGCCCCATAAAAAGATAGGAAGCAAGAACCAGCAATTTAGGTAAGCTTTAACACAGGTTTGTACAGAATCAAGGTTAAGTTTTTCATCTGAGAGGGAGAAGTACTAAGGAAGATTCCCTATTTCAACATGCTCTTTTCCAGAAAAGACCAAGGTGTTCAACATCCTTCTTGAAGGTGTTATTATTAAGAGGTATAATTTCAGTTTTGAAACATTCAGTTTGTAGTTAGAATTTCACCTAATTGGAGACAATTTTCAGGGCAACCAGCAGAGATGAGGCCGAGAGAAAATGTGCAGCAGAATGTCGTCTGCATAAACCAATAGCTTGTATTGTCGACTGAGATACCCTGAACTTGGGGGTATGAATTCAGTTTATGAGTCAGAGGTTTCAAAAACAAGTTAAATAATTATGGGATTGGGGACATCCCTACTGAGTACCCTGATAAAGGGAGAAGGGAAGACAGTACTCCATTACAAAGTATTCGGGACAATGGGAGAAATAAAGCACTTTGATCCATTGTATGAAATTTTGAGGATATGATATGAAGGCAGAAGTGTAAACAAATACCCCATGAGACTCTATCAAATTTTTTCTCCACATCAAGGGACACCAGATCCATTGAGGCAGTGGAGTCCCTGGATGCAGAGATGAGTTAGGAGAACTTTCTGAGGTGATCTGCTGAGAGCCTGCCCTTAACAAAACCTACTTGTTCTCTACTAATAAGTGGTTCCCAGACGGTCCAGTCTACAGGCCCATATCTTAGACACATTTTAAAATCAACATTAATAAGAGATATAGGTCTTTAATTAGAGACCGATAAGGGATCCCGATCTGGTTTCGAAGAACTACAATAGTGTCTTCCATTAAGACAGATTGATATACCTTTTCCAGAAATATTATTAAATGTGTCCAGGAGGATTGGTGTCAATTGGGTTTTAAATTGTTTGTAGAAATTATTAGAATACCAATCCGGGCCAGGAGATTTGTCTGGAGTAAGGAAATCAATAGCAGAAGAAATCTCCTCCAAAGTCAGGAAGCTTGCAGCTCATGCCCATTAAGTGGGAGATTTATAGTTTGAAGAAAGTTGTGAAATCACTCTGCCTTGAATGGAAGAAGGGGTGAGGTATACAGGTGCATAAAGAATGTTTTAAATGCATCAACAATCTCCCTAAGGGATGTGAGAAGATGACCTGAATCGGCACGAATAGAAGGTATTATCCTGTCCATAGCTTGGGCTTGCAGATGCATGTTGAGTAATTTTCCTGGCTTTTTCACCTTGGTCAAAGTATTTAACTTTGGAGCACAAATATAAATGTCCCATCCTTTCTTCCAACAGAACATTATATTGACTCGGAGATTTTCCAGGAGCTCCCAATCGGAGGGGGTTGATAAGATCTGGGTCTCCAGTGAATGGATGCTCCAGTAAGGTAGAGAGCAGCCAGGGCCTGCTTCTTCCACTTAGTGGCAATATGAATTATTTCCTCATAGCGTATACTCTCAGGGCCCCCATAAAATATAATTTTTCACCATAGATGGAGAATTATTACCCAAAAAATTAACAATAAAGACTGAAGGGAGTTCACTATGTCCTTCTGCTTAAGTAACTGATTATTAAATCTCCAAACTCTATCCTTACTTAGTGTGGGCATAACATTAATTTGTATTTGGGTGGGTGATGGTCAGACACCACTCTGGCTGAATAATGACACAGGAGTACCCCAGGGAGATATTGTATACCTAGCAGAAAGTAGTCCAACATGGAAAATAAGTTGAGGAGGAATGGAATGAGTATTCCCTACCATCTGGATTTAGTACTCTCCAGGATCTACTAAACCCAGGAGTCCATCAATTCACTGAGAGCCAGTTGCCCCTGAGTTAGTGCTTTTCTGGTGGAACTTGATCTATCAAAGTCATTACTTAGGACTGTGTTCCAGTCCCTCTCCAAGGAGAATTGGCAAGGAGGCCCATGAGGCTAGGAAGGACATTAAAGCTGTGAAAAAGATGGATCATCGATATTAGGACCATATATGGAACCTAATATCATTTCCACGTGCTCAAGAGATACCCTGATGAGAATATAAGGGCCTTGAGGGTCCATCACTTCTTGGAGTAGATGGACAGGGACTGTCTGGGAAATAAGGTAGTGACCCCCTTCTTATGTGAGTCGGAACCTGCACCAAGACTTTGCCCCATCCCAGGAGCTCCTAAAAGGAGAGCCTGGGATGGGAAAGCTGATCTTCTGTAAAAAGGCTACATCTGTCCAAAGTTTATGTAGATGAAGCAGAATTTAAGCCCTTTTAGCTGGTGATTGAGCTCCCTTTATATTCCAAGTAAAAATGATTCCCCTACCATGATCAAAATACTGATCTAAGGCAGTGACATGGCCTACCATATATATAAAATATATAAGAAAATAGCCAGTAGTCTGGAAAACTGTACCTCCAATACATACCCCTAACCCCCCACCCACCTCCCAAGCCAAACAAACAGAGCCCTCCCAGTCCTCACCCCAAATCATAGCCAAAACCCCCAAATTTCCAATGTCTATACCCAATAATGTACGAAACTTGAACCTGGTAACAACACATGAACTGCTGAGTTGTGTATCCAGATCATATACCAAAAGCTAGAATAACAGAGTCCCAAAATGACTCCCAAACAAACAGCAGCCCCCCACCCCAAACAATAGTTCATGACCATTGCTGAACAATCATCAAAATCCCTCAACTAGCACCCACCCGCCAGCCTTTTAAATCAGGCAACAACCATATAAAAGCAGCAAACACTCAGGTACTAACATATAAGAGAAAACCTAGTAGTATTTCAATGAAGATGAAACCAACATAATAAACAACTCTAATATAAAGATCAAACTCCAAGGGAGGTAATCTGTACCCAAAGGTGAACAGTGTCAACCAAAATTCTAGATCCTCTCAGTAGGAGAAGGATCCATTAACAGTTGATCCCCTCACACGTATTGCAGATGTCCTGTAGCTTAGAGAAAGCAAGAGGAAAAAACAGACAGCGATAACCTGACAGCTGGCAGAGCCAATATGTATAAAGCCAGTTCAGACCATATCAGTCCAGTCTGAATAGGTCCGAAGCAGGTATTGAAGGGCTTTGGTGGCTTTCTGACTGGAATCATATGAATGCCACTCATCTAGGATCTTCACCTTAGCAAGATATAACATCCGGAATCGTATACCCACGGGATTAGTTTAGATATTGTTGGGTTGCTGTACTGAAGTGGGTAAGTCTTAAGTAATTTTAGATTGTTACCTTCCCAAGAGAGCGGTTTATATCCCTCAACCTGCTCAGTATGTGCTGTTTATCCAAAATGTTCAGCAGTTTGAAGATAAAAGGCCATGGGTTGGATCCTGGAGGTGGTTTAGCATGCCGGGCCCTATGCTTGCTCCACAATGTAGAGTGGTACCGTTAGGTGAGGACCTGTCAGTTTTCAAGGACACACTGGGTAAAAGTGACTGGAGTTGAGCCTTCAGCTTCCTCAAGGGGCCGATAACTAGAGTATTTGGTGACTTCTTCCTTCCAAGTCCTCGTGCTTTAATTCCATTTTGTGTAGCAGCTGATGGAGTGTAGTGAGCACAGGTTCGATTTAGCTCACCACTATTCCAGGGAAGTCATTGGGGCCTCCACATCCCTGACCATCCATTAGGTGTTCACCAAATCTCCTCTTAAGGAAGTCATTTCTGAGGTAAACAGGGCTAACACTTTTAATCAGCTGCAGCTCAAGCAGAAATTGCTCCTCAGTCAGAGGAGATGCAACTGCTTTAGAAATAGAAGATTGGCCTGGTTTAGTAGCTTGGCCCTTTGCTTTTAGAGGCCTTATCTGGAGCTGAGGGAGGTGTGTGGTGGGAGTTCCTGACGATTTCTGCATCCATGGTGAAGAGAATCCACACCAACTACACCGCCATGGTATCCTGGAGTCTTAGATGTGCACAGTAGTACAGGTATAGTTGAAAAAGGTTGCTTTATTTCAGTAAAAACTGTAATGTTGTAGGTGATGAGCAGGACAGGTGCAGGAGAGCTGCTTCTCTCAGCCAGGCATCACGTGACTCCACCACCAGCATTTTCATGATATCCAAGTGTAGAAGTAAGTCTTCAACCTCCTTCAGTGATGTAAGTTGTAAGGAGAATGTTGCGTCTGTAACTGGAACAACTGGGACTGTATCCCAAGTTGGGAACAAAGGGTATTGTTTACACATATATGTGCTGCTACAGTTGGCACTGCTGTGGCCATGGACATACCACTGTCATAGGTGGTGGGCCTTACCATCTCTGTTATTGTAGTCATAGCTATATTTGACACTGGTTGAGTGTGCAATGAGACCACCACACATGCTGTCCAGAGGTTTATGTACATAGCATTGTCTGTGTGGCATGATGGGTGTCAGTGGCATTGGAGAAGGTGGTACCCTGTGTTTGAAGCTGGGGTGGGCAAGGTCCTGCCCTTTTAGGACATGGCATAGTGGGCAAACTTTATCAGTGGAACCGGTATGCCAGGCCTTGGGGTAGAAGGCACAAGGTGGTGTTGTCAGGAGGTGTGGGATATAGACCAATACTGTACAACTGCTTGAGGTGGCTAGGTGGGTGTTTGTGACCCTGGGTGAGAGGATGGCACCACTTTCATCCCAGGACAGACAGTGTGCAGAACTGTCCACCACCTGTCTACAGTAAGTTGCTTGTGTCTAGGGTCAATAATGGGTGTCTCTGTGCGGGCCACAATGCTGAGCATGTGCCAATAGAGGTATCACTTCAGGTAGTTGTGGTGGGGGACACTCACCATGCATCTGTGATGTGTCGTAGTCTGTGCAGTCTATCACAGTGCACTTATATGCTGCCACCATGCTGCCCTTTGTCTGTTTACACTGCTGTGGCAGGATCTCCACCATGTGGACAACAGCACCCTCTGCTGCCAAACAGATGTCATGGGGAATGCTGAAAGTGCACAGCCTCAGTTGTGCTCCCCACACGTGGTACTTTCAGCGCACACCACTTTTTATTTTCACCCAGCAGGCCAATAATGCCTATTAAAATGTAATTTTGGAGTTGTTCTCCTTCATTTATCAGGGTCCTGCTGGTCAGCAGCCAGAGAGGGCTTTGCAATTTATTGGACTGTGTGTTTTCAAGAAGGAGTTAGCAAACCCAGCTGGGCACTGGGTCTCAGCGCCACTGTGCACATCAATATCTTGGACCCATTTTACCCTGTGCCTTGGACTTTGTATACCTGACTGTCAACAGATGGTTGGGACTGGTCAGTGTATTTTCAGTCCATTACCATGTCCAGCCATGTGCATCAGACAGCTGCCATTGTAGTTCACCTGGGCTGGTGGCATATCCTGTGCCACATGCATTGTGTGGCATGCCTCAGCAGCTCCACGACTGATCACAGTTGTGGCATGGGGTCAGTGGACAGTGGGGCCATCAGTGGGTGGTGCATGTAGGGTATCCTGTGTGAGTGCATTGGTCTGTAGCTAGACTGGTGACTAACTGACACAGAGCTGACTAGGATATGATGACACCATTGTACATGGGTGGGGCCAGCAGACACGTTGGGGTTGTACAAACAATAAACTGTGCAGGCTCAATATTGGTGGACACATGACTGAGGTACAATGGACATACCTGGACAGTGGATACAGTGGCCCACCTTGGCAACCAATGGGGGCAGGATGAGGTGACACACTAATATCAGTGGTTGACATCAATGTGCTACTGTAGTGTCACGGTTGAACCTTAATATTACTTACAGTGGGCCATAAGCCCCATTCAGGTAGGTCAGGGCAAGATACATGCAGTGGTGTCAGGGTATATAGGGTTGCCAGGTAACCTCCAGAGGGGGCCCACCTCGACATTTCTGGATATCATGGTGGCACAGTTCAAATCAGGCCACACTCTACATAGGATGCACCGGCATCTGTTGGGATAGTGGCTGCCTCCAGGCCACACTGCATCATACACCAGTGTTGTGTTGATTGGGGCATAGTGTGTCCTGTGCCCTCTAACAAACTCCACCACTGCAGTCATGTGTACCATGCTTACTGCATACAGTGTCACAAGACAGCCCCAGCAATGTTCACTGTATTGTGAGCAGTATGTGTGTGCCAGTGCCCCATCCCAGCTGCAAGCTGGACAGACACCTGGATGTCTGTGTTCTGCATGTCAGGGTTGGCCTATGCACTGAATGCCTCGTCACAGGCCATACTAAGTATGGGTGCACCTCCTTGCCACTTGGGACATGATACTGCTTGTCAGATTCTGGTATGATGCAGCTGATGCATGTGCCAGAGGCATACCTCTGCCATGCCTGCCAATGATGGGTGTCTATGCCACAGCCAGGCCTGCTCTGGTGCTGTGTGACACAGCTGTTGCATGTGCACTCCTCCACCATGTGGATCCACAGTGCTGTCACTGGTATACCACATCCAGCTCCAAGGAGGATGCTGGGAACCTCCACAAGGGAGACCCACAGGAGGGTGGCATGAGACCCCACAGGGGAAGGAGCAACTCCTGGTGGGGACTCGATCATTAGGAGGGTAAGTGGGGGATAGGGAGGTAATGTGCCTGCCTAGTGCCATGGCTTGAGGGATGAGGGAAGTTAATCCTCAGGATCGCGGAGCAGCTGCATGAAGGAGGAGCTAGATGTGATTGTCCACCTGGGCAAATGACCTGGCTGTGAATGGGATCAGTGCATGAGGAGTTTGTGGAGTTGGGGAAGGGCCTTAGACAAGTAGCATGTATGGTAACCTTCTCGGAGGTGCTGCCTGTCTATGGCAAGGATGATGCTAGGTTATTCCATGAGCATGGGATTCAATGAATGGTCAAAAACTGGTGTGGAGCTCAGGGTTTGGCTTCATTGGGACTGAGAGCCACCTGGAGGATGTATGCTTATACTGAGAGATGGTCTGCATCTGTTCCGGGGAACCAGGATCCTAGGTGACAGGTTTAAATGCTTCATCGGCAAGCATTTAAACTAGTCAAGGGAGAGCACTGAAAAGGAGCAGAAATCCAGCCTCCCCACAAAATGTAGTAGTTAGAAAGGTAAACACCAAGGTAGAGAAGTTAGTAGGGCAGGACAGGGATAAATGCAGAAAAAGGCGTTAAGGACAGGGATGGGGCTAAAAGGGGTAAAGCAAAAAAATAAATGGAAGGTCAAGAGTACCAATGCCCACAGTCTGTCCCTGAACTAGTGCCCATGATGGAAGAGGGATGCCTGGATATTGTGGCAGTCACTGAAACATGGTACACAGAGAACCATGACTGGGATGTCAACATATCAAGATACACACTCTACAGGAGGGACAGAGTGGGTAAAAAGGATGAGGAGTAGCTTTCTAATAAGGGAAGGGATTAAAGCAACAGAAATAAAGAGTAAACTGAAAGTTGATGAGTCATTATGGGTCACCCTGGAGACAGGAAATGGCACCACAATCCGCATGGGGTTGTATACAGACCCCCATCTCAGGGGAGGAAATGAACAAGGAAATGATAGAGGGCATCCTTAAAATGGCAGAAAAAGGGAGATATTGTTGATGGGGACCTGAATATGCCAAATGTTAACTGGAGTACCTTTGCTGAAGGCATATCCAAGAGCAGGGTCATTCTTGATGCCTTACAGGGCATACCTTAGACAGCTAATGTTGGAACCCACCAGGAGGGAGCAATCTTAGACCTGGTACTCTCAAATGGGGAAGAAGAAAGGATCTCAGATTCAGAAGTGGTTGCCATCTGGGAACAAGTGACCACCAAACAGTGTGGTTCACAATAAACACAGACATACAAAAATAAAAGTATTGGACTTTAGGAAGGCTGACTTTGGAAAAATGAGAGTGCCTCAAGAAAGCACTAGCAAATGGGCAAGAAGGAGGGTGGATGAACAATGGGAATGATCAAAATAGCCATTGCAGAGGAACAAGCCTTTGTGTGAAGCAAATCAATAAAACAAAACGAAGGAAAAAACACTATGGTTCTCAATAGAGGTGGCAGGGACGGTTAAGGAGAGAAGGACATCATTCAGGAAATATAAGGAAACACAGAAGGAGGAGGACAGAGAACTTTATCAGTTAAAGCAGAAGGAAGCAGGGAAGGCAGTCAGAATACCAAAGTACAAACTGAGGAAAAGATAGCCAACTCTGTTAAGAAGTGGATAAAACCTTCATAGATACATTCGGGAGCCAAGAAAGACCAAGGAGGGATACAGAAACTTAATAAAGGGAGGGAAAGGGGCAGAGGGTGACAGTGAAAAGCAGGGATAATATTTCTGCTCAGTATTCACCACGGATGAGGAGGTGGAGGTACCTAAACCAAACAAGGGAGAAACTCTGAATGGGGGGTCGATACCAGTCCATTCACAGAAGAAAGGGTTTTGAAAGAACTCTTGACAAAGCAATGGGGCCTGATGGGATTCACTCAAGAATACTAAAAGAGCTAAGGGTAGAACTAGTAACACCACTGACTACTCTCTTTAACAAATCATGGGAGGATGGAGTGGTACCTGAGGACTGGAGGTGGGCAAATGTGATTCCACTTCACAAAAGTGGGAGCAGGGCAGAGGCAGGAAACTATGGACCAGTTAGTTTGACTTCAGTGGTAGGGAAAATGATGGAATCTCTTTGAAGGAAAGAATTGTGGAGTACCTTGAGGCCAGTGCAGCACAGGACCCAAGGCAGCATGGTTTCACAGCAGGAAGGTCATGTCAGATGAACCATAATAGATTTCTTTGACTGGGTAACCAAAGTAGTAGACCAGGGAGGAGCTGTGGATATGGTCTACCTAGATTTTAGCAAGGCATTTGACACAGTCTCACACAAAGGTTAATATGCAGTTAGCCAGCCTTGGAGTGGGTCCCAAGGTGGTAGCCTGGATAAAAACTGTCTGGACAACAGGACGCAAAGGGTAATAGTAAACAGAGTCCTCAGTGAAGAAAGATGGCAACAAGCGGGTACCGCGGGGTTCAGCACTGGGACTGGTCCTCTTTAATATCTTTACAAGTGACATTGGAGAGCACCTGAAAGGAAAGTTATGTCTCTTGCAGATGACACAAAGATCTGCAACAGGGTTGATATGCAAGATGGGATGGAAAGAATGAAAAGGGACTTACTAAGGTTGGAGGAATGGTCAAATATGTGGCAGCTCAGATTCAATGCAAAGAAGTGCAAGGTAATGCATATGGGAAACAAAAACCCAGGGAAGAGTACACAATGGGTGGTGAGTTAATAACAATAACAAAAATTGAAAGAGACCTAGGAGTAATTATATCAGATGACCTAAAGATGGGCAAGCAATGTGAGAGGGCAGCAAGGAGAGCTGGGGGATACTGGGATGCATAGGAGAGACATCAACAGTAGAAAACATGAAGTTGTTATCCTCTGTACAGCCAGTTAATGAGACCCCATCTGGAGTTCTATGTGCACTTCTGGAGACCCCATCTCCGAAAGACATAGACAGAGTGGAGGCTGTTCAGAAGAGGCAACCAAAATGGTGCAAGGTCTGCACCAGAAGACATACGAGCAGAGACTAAAGCAGCTTAATATGAATACCCTTGAGGAAAGGAGGGAGGGGACATGATAGAAACTTTCAAGTATCTCAAGGGAATTAACAAAGTACAAAGGGTAGTATCTTTCAGAATAAGTGATGTGTGAGAACAAGGGGCACAATTTGAAGATAGAGGGGCAGCTCAGAGGTAATGTTAGAAAGTATTTTTTTCACTAGAGGTTGTGGATGCATGGAACAGCCTTCCTGAGGAGGTTGTGGAGTCAGAAACAGTGGGGAATTCAAGGATGCATGAGACAGGCATAAGGCAATTCTAGTGAGGGTAGGAGGAAGTAAGCTGTTGAATAACTAGAATCTGCAGCTTATTCATCAGGTAGGGAAATGGGCAGACTGGGTGGGCCAAGCGGTTCTTATCTGCTGTCAAATTCTATGTTTCTATGTTTCTAGTGTGGCTGTCAGGCACCCGTCATCCCTCTGTGGCAAGATGGCAAATGTGTCAACTAGTTATACTGTACCTGGCCACAAATGGTTGGCAACATCTGCATGCCCCATCATGCATGCACAGCTGGCTGAGCTCATTGTCTTCCTGCCCATAGGTGTCCAGAGGAGTGCCAGCCATTGTGGCCAATCAGAAAACCCTTAAAGAAGGGACATCCTCCTGACAGAGCTTGTATGGCAACAATGATTGCTTCTCCCCAGATGGCATCCATTGAAAAGATAATCCAGGAGCTGGTGGTGGCCCAATGGCAGCAAGAGACAACACCACCACTGCCACCACCACTGGCACTGATCCCATGACTGTGCCTGTAGTGCCGATGTTCCCATTAAATCAATGGTCCCCGGACTGCTTCTTCCACCCTGTTCTTGGGTTGTTTTCCCCATTGTCCATCCCACCCATTCTCTCTCAAGTTGATGTTTATTGTTATGTTTTTATGGCCTGTGGCCAATATACCATTAAAGTGAATTTCTGACACTGAAGCAGCTGTGTTGTGTGTCTGCAGTGGTGCCCTCTTCCCCACTCAGTATACCCAGTGCTCTGGTTTGGGCAGTACCATTCCTGACACCCTTTGTGGTTCATGCTATCCTTAGTGTTATTTTTAGAGCTACACCAGTGCAGTGTGCTGCACATACATCTGTTGTTTGCATGGCATACAATCTGCCCTATATTGAGAGGGTTTATCACATAGTGTTATGCCTCTGAATATAGTAGTCTAAGGATCCAGTGAAGGCACAAACAATGGTGCAGTGCAAACATTGCACTTGTACACACTTTGAATATCTGGCCCCAAGATTTATATTCAAAGAAAAATCCTTAGATCAAAAAGAGCTGATAGAAATACTTTTTTAGGAAGTTTTGTACAGCTAGGAAAATAATTTATGTTTTGATGTTACCATTATGCTGATTTGAGTAGCAGTGGACTAAAAAGACCATTCTGTCTTAATATGATCTAGACCATATACTTCCATGGTAACTAGTCTGTTATCTCTTTTTACACATTCAATACCCCAAGCAAAAAAATTATATAGCTTTCTTAGCATATCTGAAGTTCCTACTAATTGGGACAAGTTGGGATTTACCTAGTAAAATATGGTGTTCCTATACTTTGCAAAATATGGTCATCTACTTTAAACACATATTACCCTGAAGCAGACGCCTCTGTTCCTGGATGCCTGCCATAATCAAAGCTGGTATCTTGCTAGACTAGCATTTTCTTGTCCTATTTCGCTTAATTGGTTATTTTTTTTCTTTTGTTTGTTTTGTTTAATGAGGAGACACTCCGTGTCTTCTGTCTAAATATAAAGCTCTAGTTTGCGTGTTAATTAAACATTTTATTAGTTGGGTTTCCTTTGAGGAAATTGCATTACTAAACATGTTTGAAAGCTGGCCTTTGTAATGGAATGACTGCATAGCCAAAGGGTAAACCATTTGTGCCTGACCATGTTTCTTAGCAACATATTTCCTAAAGTGGACAGGCTCATGAGATGGGGAAGAATGCTTTGCATCAATGGCATTCAGTTAATGCACTGATATCAACTGTTTGGTATTAAGACATTTATGTTCAATACATGATGTAGACTCAGTATTGCTTGTTTTTATACCACCCATAAAATGTAGGGAGTCTTTAAAAGTGAATGAAGTTCAGTCAAATTCAGACAGTATTTATAAATATTTAATTATTTTCTTAATGTAGTTATTTGATCGCCAGGTAGTCTCACTGTACCCAATACTTCTTTTACAGGGTGACTCGAGTATCCATTACAGTACAACAGTGTTGATGCAGGTGGTTGAACACTGAACAAAATGTACTCACTGTACAGTGTGATACAGATGATTCAGTGATTAATGTTTTTATATTCTGCTCATTATTGATATACTCAGGTGTCAGGTTAAATGGCTATATGGTAAGCTTCACAGCACTTTGTAATGTTTTGTTAATGTGCAGAAAATAGCATTTTTATTTTAAAATCAAATTAAATGTCAGTTTATTGAAAACAATGACCTGAAAATGCAATTACAATGTGAAGTAAGCCCAGTTCTTTTAGAAAACACAAGGATTGCACGCAATGTGTTCTGGTGGCCACACTAGAGGTCATCAAATGTGGAACTGAGAACTATGAATCTATGATGTGGATGTACCCCCGACACACACACACACACACACTCCTAATCACATACAAATGTGACATAAATCCTGAAAAATAGGTCTACCAAAAGCATATTGTCAGAAAAGTGGTATGCTTGCTTATTTAGCCCATGCCTTCAATGTTTACTAGACATTTAGTATTCTGCTGCCCCGCCCGTGTTACTGATAAATACATAGCTGCCATCCCATCTATCCACATACCTAATCCCATTCTGAATATGAACTTTAAGAAACATGCACTAGATTTATTGCAGTGGGGACAGCAGGAAGGACATGATGTCATTACAAGGAGCAACATAAGATTTGATTTATGCTTCTTTTAACAAAATACTAAAGACTGAGCATGAGGAACTGGACAAGTGGAATGCGGTTTTGGATTTATTGTGGACACAAACAGGCTCAGAGGGACTGGAAATCTGGAACTGGTAATAAGTTTGGTGACAATTTTAGTTTGGTAATTCCTTTCCATCAATTAAAGTAGTTACCATATAGTTTTTTTACAATGATGTGTTTCTTGCAAGAATATCAACATACTCATTTATCTTTTTGTTTTCATTCATTCTGGAGCCAAGATATAGGATTTTAAAGTTTTCAGAAGGTCCTGTTCCGTTCCATGCCTAGCATGAAAATAATTAAATATCTTGCTGCACTGTTGCACTTTTACCATCAGCAAATTGTGGTCGCACCATTCGAATATATTCACAGTATAAATCTAGTATGCACATTCAACAGGTACCCTCAAGAAAAAGAATTTTAAAATTGTAAGTGGTGGGCTGGCTGATTGTCCTTAATGACATTCTGCATTAATTACAAAATTAACAATAAAGCCATTTCAAAAAATGTCTGAGGAAACTAAATAAACTGAGGAAAAATCTAAGGATGTCAAAAATACAATTTTGCTAAAAACTATCTGATGAAAATTCTGCTGACTGACAAATACTGCTGCTTTAAAGGACTTCTAAACTGGGCTTTTAGAATCTGCACAACAAAAACATAGCACTGTGGGTTAAGGCTTACTACATAATGCTGAGCTCTGTTTGCCTCAGAATGTGTGAAATCCACAATCACTATGCTGTAAACATCTCTGTGACATGTAAACAAAGTCGTGCTTGCTATTTAAACACTGCGTTTCAGTAGCTGCCTAAAATGGCCACTACATGCTTATGCAATGATTTCAGTGAGGCGACAGTGCTCGAGTGATAATGCAGTCTGAATTTTGACTTTAGCTAATAACGAACTATTGAAATAACATTAACAAGAGCTTCTCCAAATCCTTTATTGAGCAGGTGTGAAATGGTTGTCACACCTGCAGTAAGATTTGGAGGAAACTTATCAATGTTATTTCAATGTTTATTAGTAAAGACCCAGTTCAGGCTGTGTTATCTCTCCAGAGGACTGTCACTCCCACTGACATCATTGTGAAACGAAAAACCGCCATTTTAGCAGCTACTGGCTCTGATATTTAAATAGCAGTGGGGCTTTGTTTTATGTCACAGAGACATATATGCATAGCAACTGTGGATTTACACACATTTTGGAGGCAAACAGAGCACAGAATTATGTAGGTAGTCTCAACTCTACAGTTAGTGGTGAGTGAAGTGCCTAAAATTCGATAAGCACAGTATTTCACATAGAACCAGAATTTCGCATGTACCCCGCAAAGTAAAGCAAATGGCTATGCATCTCGAAGTAATGTGAAGTTCCCATTGTTCTCTATAGACTTTGTGTTACTTTGCCTTGTTTTCTGTTGACTTCCTGTTACTTCACCTTGTTTTTGTGCTGTTTAATGTGAATTTTGCAGTGAATTATGGGATGTAAGGTCACATAGAGCTCTATATTGTCTTGCACAGTCTCACTTCATCATAGTGTTTGTAGTGGAAAGCTGGAAACTGTTTGTTCTCATAGCTCTGAGATTCAGACCATCTAAAAGCCTTTAAAACACCTTTTTGCCACAGAATTCTATGACAAAATTTAGTAGATCGATTGTAGTAAACCCTGATATGGTTATATCATTGAGCATTTACTGATGTTCTGTGAATATTGAATGTTAATTTAGTTGATTCTGTCTCTGTCTCTGTACTGAGAGACACTGTAGAAGTGTGCTTTGGGGAGGAGCAGATCTGTGGTGTAGAAGGGAGAATAGTGAGAAAGGCATTGTTTCCAACTGTTGTTGGCTATTGTTTTATTATTTTTGTGTTCAAGTAGACCCAGTATGACTTCACTGAATTATTTATAAATATTTTCTGTTTGCTGGGCAGTTTTCAGTCTTTTACAGGATTGTCTGTGTTGCACTGTACTGAACAATTAAAGTTTCTGTGCTTGACCATTAATCTGTGTGCGTGCTGTCAATTGATATGCATTTCATTGCGGCACCGCTCTAGCAATACATTGAATTTCTAAGCCTGTCTGCAATTTATTTCCTGCTTCTGTGTAGCTACTGTAGGTACTGCATCCCCCACCCATCAAAACAATGTATTGTTTTTGACTGTCGACTTTTGAAGATTGGTTAGAGATTCAAGGACAGGTATTGTGTTTGCATAGTGTGGTTGCATTTAATGTTTTGCTTCAGCCACCCAAAAGTGCAAAAATATTAAGTTGCTGTAAATTGTCTGTGTCATCTGAAAAATGCCCTTAAGAGATGGTCAGGCAAAGCAGTTTCTGACTCTGGTGTTGCTGCCAAGAAGATTCTTTTTTTTAACATGAACATTTGTTATTGATTTCAAGTTTACAAACAGGCAAGAAGATTATTAACAGTGGAGGTTGTGACGATGAGTCAGGTTCATCAGGAACTACCAATGGTAGCAACATTAATAGTGGTCATGGCCGTGGCCATGTAGCATGCAACAGAAGGAAAGGTAGTAGTGTTTGCAAGTAAAGGGATTTGTCTGACTATGTTTTCACAGTGAAGTCAGTTACTTCAATGATGGTTGGAGATGGTGTTGTCCCTGCTGTTAGTAAAGTTAGTGAGGGCATGGTTGATAACATGAGAATATTACAAATTCAACCTGTTAAACTTATCATGTGGAAACATTTGCTGAATCCACAGACTTGAGTGCAGTTGATGTCCCACTAACAGTACTTTTGGGAGGCAGTACAGTGCCGTGGTTAAGGTTCTGAACTGCAAACCTGGAGACCTGGTTTGAATCCCACAGCCCACACATGCATACTGTGTGACCCTGAGCAAGATACTTAACTTCCTTGAGCTCCCAGATTGCACCTGTTAACAAGCTTTCAGCTTAATATGTCTCTCTCCTGGTAAAACAAAGGTAAAAACATGATTCTGATCATGATGATTCCTGATCTCATGTTACACCTGATGCTGAGGATAGTTACCACTGATGCTGAGGATAGTTACCACTGATGCTGAGAATAGTTAACATTGATACTGAGAGTTACCACTGATGGTGAGGATAGTTAACATTGATACTGAGGATAGTTACCACTGATGGTGAGGATAGTTAACATTGATAGTCAGGATAGTTACCACTGATGCTGAGAATAGTTAACATTGATACTGAGGATAGTTACCACTGATGGTGAGGATAGTTAACATTGATACTGAGGATAGTTACCACTGATGGTGAGGATAATTAACATTGATACTGAGGATAGTTACCACTGATGCTGAGGACAGTTAACATTGATACTGAGGATAGTTACCACTGATGGTGAGGACAGGCCATCCAGACATTCAGACATAGACGAAAAAAGTGTGGCTGATAATATTGAGGCTACTGTTGATTTTGGAATATATCCACAGGAGGACAGCCTTCAAAGTGAATTACTGGATGATGATTACGATAATGATGCTAGCAACTCCATTTGGGAACTAGAAAAAAAGTGAAGGTGGCTGTTTGTAAACAGTCTGTTATTCAATCGCCCCCACCTCAAAGTTCTGCTGTAGCTGTGATGGCCCTGAATTAATAGTCATAGATTGTGATGTTCAGTCAAAGTCCAATTGTACAACAGCAGAAATCATGAATTACATCCCCATTTCATCACCACCATAATTGCAGTTACATATGCAGCACCAGCACCAACAATGACATGTGAAGAGTAGGGCATCCAAAATCCTTTTTGGGATTTTTGTACAAGATGGCAACAATGAAACAGTGGCAATCTGCCAGCTTTGCCAAGTTAGTGTTAAGCATGGTAAAAGGGTAGCCATTTGGACACTGGGGGCCAGCATGCTCATCTGAAGAGCAGGCACATTACACTGTTGACACGGGCGCCAGAGGGGCTAATGCCATAGTCTGGCATTCACCCTCAGCCACCTTAGTGAGCATGGTATCTCTTTCCTTCAGTGTAAGTAGCCATGTCGGTAAAATGGTCAAATGATACCAGATGATTACTACAGACATGAAAAGGATGATGATTTAGAATGTTCAAGCAGTGGTCAGGGTAGCAGTGGTGGTCCATGTAGTAATTCTACTATATCAACCCTGAGCTTAAAACAAGAAAAATAGCTGTACGTATTGGCTTGTTACCTGTGCACCCATCATCACATGTCCAAGGTTTCCCATCCATGTCAATTAGTAGAGTACAGCCATTTGGCATGCCGTGTAAAGCAGACGAACAATGCAGCCCACACAGCCTTTTGCGTGCAATGCTAATACCAACCCAATCATGTGGTTGCACATGAGCTCAATGATGCTGTAGTGGAAATGCTGGCAATTGACCTTTTGCCATTTTCCTTTGTGGAGAATGTGGGCTTCTGGCACTGCGGCATGCACATGTCCTAAACACACTTTCCATCTGTGCTGTCCCTGAGTTATAGTGGATGGTGACAGAGTCTGTAAGACATGCTCTTCAACATTCTGCATCACCTTACATTCACTAAAGCATAGATATGTGGACAAGTGGAAAAATGGCGGGTAGTTCCTATCTGTGTATTACTGCACATTGGGTACAGCTACCTGGGGTTGTCTGTGATGGTAAGATCGGAAAGCAGTATAATAAGTGAGACTGTGGTGGTAGTAGCAACCTTCATGGCATTAGACAGCATGCCATGCTTGCAATAAGTAGTGTGGCGGGTTGCATACAGCAAAAACATGCTAGACTTGCTACTGACAGAAACTGGATGAGTGGCTGCAGCCCCTGACCTTAAAACTGACTTCATAGCTAGTGATAACGGATCAAACATTGTGAAATATATCAGCAATGGTGGCTTTGTGTGGGTTTCCTGTATGGTCAACTAAATCTGGTGGTACAGGAGTTTCTGCAGTACCCTGAAATAAAGAAAATGCTGACTGCAGCACACCACATATGTGCCCACTTTACACTTTGAACAGTGACTTCCTGCCTATTTAACTGCCTCCCTGAATCATGTGACCTGCAGACCTGCAAAGATGGTCAGGCACGTGATCAGTGGCCAGTTTTAATGACATCACCTTAACAAACTGTAAATCGAAGTGAACTCGAAGTGGACAATGCGATGTAAGTGAAGTAAAGAAAATTTCAAGTTTTTAGTGTACAATTTGCTTGTCGGATTCCCCTTTTCTGTCACAAAAGACAGAGACCGTTGTTTGTTGTTGTGCTCAGATTGGCAATTAATTTATTTATATATCATAATTCCATGTTCCATTTCATCATCTTTTATTGTTATATTTCTCAGAATTTCATTTATTTTCATCCATATATCAATCTCTGATCATCCCTCTTTCTTCCTCTTTTCTTCCCCAGGTGAAAACCTGGGTGCCTTCTTCTTCTCCTTTTCTATTAGGTAATGGCGAAAACTGAGACCGCTTTCTCCTTCATCTTCTTCCTCTTTTTGTGTTATTCCTTTTCTCCCCCCATTTCCCCTTTTTCTCCTGCCATCCACCTTTAGCAGTCCATAACCATATTATTATCTGCCATCCACCTTTGGCAGTCCAAACTGTCCGACCAGACCGTCTGTCATTCTGTCATCCACCTTTGACAGAACACCCCTACATCCCTTCTTGGCTGTCTTCCCTCTTGCTCTGCATTGTAGGGTGGGTGGGAGGATCAAAACTGCAGCAAAGTGGCTGAAACCCCTCTGTGCTGTCCATTATGTAGCTCCTCTTGCCCTCCCTTCCTGTTGGCTGGCCATTGTTCTATCCCCTGTCCCCTCCTTCCTTCCTCCTCCCTTATGAGCACAACCATCCTAATGAAAGGAAGGTGTGCAGCAGGACAACCTGGTCTGCCCTTTAAAGGGCAAACTCCATTATCCCAGATTCCCCCACTTTTCCCTCACAAAAGACAGAGACCATTGTTTGTTGTTGTGCCAGATTGGCAATTAATTTATTTATATCGTAATTCCATGTTCATTTCATCATCTTTTATTATTATATCTCTCAGAATTTCATTTATTTTTATCCATATATCAATCTCTGATCATCCCTCTTTCTTCCTCTTTTCTTCCCCAGGTGAAAACCTGGGTGCCTTCTTCTTCTCCTTTTCTGTTAGTAACTGTGAAAACCGAGACCTTTCTCCTTCATCTTCTTCCTCTTTTGTGTTATTCCTTTTTCTTCCCCTCCCCTCCCCCCATTTCCACACTAGCCAGTCTCCAGCTTGCCTTGGATGACTGGCTTTTCTATAGGGTAGCATTCCCCCTTACCTCAGGAAGATCCTTCTTAAACCTTCTAGTTTCCCCCTTTTTATATTCCATTTTTGTGTATCTCCTCCAAGCCTCTACAAAGCCCATCATTTCTGTGTTAAACATGTCTATGGCTAGATCTGACGGTGCACCCATCAGATCTATGAAATCTTCTACCCATTCTTCTACACCCTGCAGTATTACCTGTCCTCCCATATTCCTTACCAATGTCCCTACCCTTCTGTTCATCTTTCTCCTGGCCCTATCCACAGCTCTGTGGCTGTGCTCCTGCCTCCAAACCCTCCTTGGTATCATATCTGACCAGGCAAGGCAACCTGAGGCCACCACTGCTGTATTGTTCCTAGGTCACTTTTTATCTGTAAGTATGTGTGTACCTCTGACACTTGCAAGGTCGTTGCCCCAAATGTATAATAATTAAGTCTGGACTGGGTCACCATCCCTTAAGTTCCTTCAAAGTGGGAAGCAGTTGTGCCATCTCATCCCCGGATGCCACAACAAACCAACCTACACTGTCTCACATCTTGGTACAGCTGCTTTTCCCAGCCTTTTCTCTGCTCTCCTTTCTGCCCAATAAATAGCAGTGCGCAGATCCAGACTTCCGTGATCCTCCCTCTTCCTATGGGGTTTAAGCAAAAATCATTATCTTATACATGCTCTTAGTTTCCCCACAGTAGTATCCCCTCCCTGTCCTCCCCATCCCATTTGTCTCCACATCTGTAACAAAGAACAAAGGCAATACGTTAATTTCTTACTGCTCGAATGTATCTCTTATAACTGGCAGACCGTCATTTCCTTTTTCCAAAATATCATTCACAGTTTGCCTGCTGCTGCCCACTGTGAGGCAGCCCAATCCGCAGGAATGGGACGAATAATTAGCTGGGTCCTGCCCAAGGAATTGCATGCCTTTTGAGCAATACTGTGACTTGATAACCGGTGACCCCTTTCCTGTCACCATGAACAATTAATCTCCCTGTCCTGGTCCCATGCTCTCAGAAAGCTCACAAAGCCTGCACTGGGCATACTGCTGTGCCCTCTATCTGTCTCTTCAGTGTAACTATGCAACCCTGTCACTTTTGATCCGTTTTGACCTCTTTATCTTGATCTGTATCTCTTTCCTCCCTTAGCTTACATCTTCCCATTCTAATCCCCTTCCTTGTCTTTATTGCCGTGGCCTACCACCTCACTGACTCTCATGTCCCTTGCAAACATTGCAACATAAATCATGTGAAATAGCTGGGCCTCAGTCTTTGACCTGCATATTGCTGGGAGCACGTCCTTCAGTTTTGTTAGCCACTGCTCCCCTATTGGTCTTCTGTTGTCTACTGTCCCTTGTTTCAACCTACTCCAACCCTGCATTATTTTTTAATGAACAATGATTTTGACGGGTCCATCCATCCTTCAGACTGCAGATAACACTATCCCTGACAAGTAGACCCCCATTGTGGTGTGGGCTGTTCCTTTTGCCACTGCTCACGATGAACTTTCCTAACTGTGCCTTTGTGAGTGGCCTACTTACCTCCATCTGGTGTGTTGCCCTGAATCTTTGAAACACTCACCAGGTCCCTCGTAGGCCCTCAGAGTTTGAGGTGCCTATGAGCTGCGAAACAACAGTTCTGCACCTTCTTGCCGCGTCCCTGATGTCCTTTGGTATGGGCGTTTTTCCTCCTCCGCTGTTAGTGCCAGCCTCGAGAAACAGTCCAGCTGCAGGCGGGAAGGCTGTCAGCCAGGTATTGTGCACCCCTTCTATGTGTTTTGTTCTGAATGATACATTCAGCTGCAAGGCCCTTAACACTAACCATCGCAATACTTGCTTGACTGTTTCTGACCTGGCTCCCTGTTGTTCAGGACCTCCACCACTGCTCCATTGTCACACCAGAATGTCACTCTCTGCTACTGTAATTCTTCCCCAAACCAGGTTTAGACCAAATGGGCATGATCTCTAACAATGTTATATCTCTTATCTTGCCATCCTCTCACCCAATCTGATGGCCACGGTTCTGCAAACCATCTGCCCCTCAGATAGCCCCATCCCAGGCCCCGGCTGCATCTGTGTAAAGATCAAGGTCTGTGTTATACACCCATTCCTCTTCCCAGAAAGAGCAGCCATTATATTCTCTAAGGAATTCCTCCCATACTTTAAAATCCTCCTTGACTCCCTTTGTCATGTCTACCCAGTGGTGTGGTCTGGTCACTCTGGTTGTGACCCTTGCTAACCTTTTGTGAAAGCCCTCCCTGGCCCAATAGCCCGGCATGTAAAATTCAGATGTCCCAATACTTGTTGTACCTGTTTTAGTTGTAATCTTCTTCTACTGGTATGTATCTTAATCAGTTCCTTCAATTTTTTCTTTTTTTTTTCCGCGCTGAAATATTTCCCCAGAGCATCTATCTCGATGCCCAGAAACTCTAACACCCTCCTGGGTCCTTCTGTTTTTCAGGTGCCAGCGGGACCCTAGTTCCTTACACAGATGTTGGAAGCTGGTTAACATTTTTCTGCTTCTCTTTTCCACTGCCTATGAAAATCATCCAAATAGTGAATCACTGTTTTATAACCAGCCCTTTCTTGAAATATCCACTGCAAACATGTGCTGAAAGCTTCAAATGTCGCATGCTATAGAGCAACCCATGGGCATGGCTTTGTCGAAATAGTACTGTCCCCAATTTTAAACCCCAACAGGTCCCAATCCTCTTTTCTAAATGGAAGTAATCTAAAGCTATGTCTGTCTCAGCCATCCATGCATCTGCAGTTGCCTGGATAATCCAGACTGAGTCTTCCAGGGTGGAATATGTCACTTTACTATATTCCTCGCCAATAAAATCTTTCACTGACTCACCTTCCAGAAAAGATAGGTGATGAATCACCCTATACTCCCTTCCTGTTTTTTGGGACCAAACCCAATGGGAAATCCTCATATTCTGCAATGGGGGTATCATATGGTCCCTCTATTCTCCCTGCTGCCTTCTCCTTCTCTATTTTTGCCATAACACTTCTTCCCTCCTCTCACTGAACCCAGATTATTTGCCTCTCTGGCCTGTCTTGGGCCCTCACACTGCAATGAAAACCTGTGTAAAAACCTTTTTAATCATTTTTGCCATTTTCCTATCTGGGTATTTGTCTAACCATTCCTCCATGCCTCTATCCTGATGGGGTTCTATCTTCATTAAATTGCTCCTTGTCCTCATTTCTTTTTCCCTAAGGTCTCTCCCTCAGGTTGATGCCTGGCCTTACTGATCAATGATTCTGACTCCCTCTATTTGCATGTCCCCTACCCCCTCTATTCTATGTCTGCTCTTTATATCCCTGCCTTTCCTGAAAAAACTGCTGACCCGACCCTTGCCCCCAGATCCTTGTGTTCCTTGGACCCATGTCGTCCTGCATCTGCTCGCGGATGTGAACCCCACATTTGAACAGGCATGCCAAAATGGCATTGTGTCCAGGAGCAAAGGCCCTATTGTAGGCCCAGCAACATCTTCGTAGCATGGTACCTTTTTCCCAAACTCTCCTCGGTGTGGACTGATCAGTTCGTAATCTGTCCACAAGTCTAGTGTTTTGTGTCCCATCTTACATTCCCATATGTCGCCATTCTTTACCAAAAGAATTTGTCATAATATATCCACCCACCACCCTTTGCTTTCACTGTCCTTTTTATCAGGAGTCTGTGATGGCGGGATGCCCAACTCAGGCCTCCTTTCCAATACTATGGCTGAGAATGTGGCGAAACCTACAAACCACCCTTCCCAATTCTTCCCTTTAGTGAATTTGTCCTCCTCTTTCTTGCCTAACAACACCATCGCTGCTGCCATTTCACTTTTCCTATATTCTCTGTTTCCTTGTATTTAGCCACTTCCAGCTTACTAAAGTGAAAATATCCACATACTCTCCTTCCATATTTTCTCCTTTGTGGTCAATGGAACGTGTTCTCCCACTCTCATCCCCGAGTTCCTATCTCCCTTGTTCCTTTTCCTCCTTTTCAACTCCTCCTTCCTTCTCATTCAGTACCTCTTTTCCTACCTAATCTCAGCCAGTGCTGACTCCATTTTGCCCAAACCCCCGAGCCAAGTGCGGAAACAATTTGGCCTATGTACTCCTTGATGCTGTCACCAACAGAGCCGGGTGCATTGCCTGAGGCCTTGTCCTCTTTGCTGCCTGCTGTCATCCTGGTGACCCAGCACGTTTCCCTCTGGGTGGAGGTTGGTTGCCCTACTAGTGGCTGTGGAGGAACCACTGTACTCTGGGGATCCAGTCTGGGCTCCACTGGGGAACAACCACCTGGTCCTGGGGAGGTACTGATGGGGCCCGGTCTACTAGGTGCAGAGTACTGGACTAGCTCCTTGGTCAGTCCCGCTATCTGTGGTTGTGTCCTAAGTTGGGCTGTGTGGCCTCTCAGCTGGCCGCTTCCCTCTGCCCTCTTTACCTTTCCCCACTTTCCTTTTCTCCCCAGACCTCCCTGGTTCTTCCCTTCCACCAACTCCCACATTCTATTGGCTTTGGCTTTCTCAGCTAGCTCCATTATCGCCCAGTAGGTGTCTTCCTTGAAGGCCTGCTCTGCTTGGTGCCATGTTCCCTGCTTTTTGTCAACTGTGAAGGCACTGAAGAAGAGAAAAGATACTATTTAAAAACAGAACTCTGCCTGGGGCAGTATCCCGAGAGGCCTGGCCCACTTCCCCATAGGCAGCATCTAACTGTGATGCACATGCCTTGTGTTGCCCTTTATATTCTTGGGCATCAGCTAATTATTGTTCCCAGTGTTTTGCGGGTGCCAGCTCCCCTTAAACATGGCTCCCCACCCCCAGGATCACGATCTTTCCATGGCGAAAACCTCTTGGACCTTCATTTCATTCCTTTTTTTTCTTTTTAACATCCTTTCCTTGGGCCCTTTCCATTGTTCGACCCTGACCCAACTGGTGTGTTACATCACGCTGCATGGCCTGGCCCATTTTCACCAGTCCTCTGGTCGCTCCCATTGCCCATTGCTAGGCCTTTGGCAGGCCTCCCTTCCTTTGCTAACCTCGGGTGTCCCTCCTCTGGGGTGCTAGGCCTCCTGTCAGTCCTGCCAGGCCAAACTCAGGCCTCTGCTCCCTCTTGTTCTGCTCCCCAGTGTGTGACATCAATCCGCATGGCCGTTTTTGTCCCTCTGCTTGGCCTTTTCCTAGGCCTCCTCTTGTCTTCCCAGTCATCCAACATGGTGTGCTCCCCACAGCGTGTGGCATCATGCCAACTGTCTGCCCGTCAACCCCTGCTTGCTAGGCCTTTTGAGGCCTTTGCCCCTACTCCTTGACTGACTGGCTTGTAGCCAGCGAACAACCCCGAAAATCCTCTCCCAACCCACTGTGCAGCCCACGGGACCACGGGGCAGCAAGACCGATCTGTACCCTGGATCAGCCCCTTCAGCATCTGGAAACCATGCAGTCGAGCAGGCGTGTGACAAGAAATACAGCGCTGCTCTGTCCAAATCACTGGTCCCTGAGGGGACAATGGCGCAAGGACCGCATTGGGGTGAGTGATCCTCTGCCATTCCTGCAGCTCAAGTGCAAACAACCCCTGAGCACCCTGGTGCCCAAACAGCTGCAGGTCCACCAAGAATTCCAGTTGTGTGCACCACGCCCTGCAAGGCCACAGAGACCTGCCTCCCCCACAGTCACGAACTCACCGACGAGAAATGCCAATGCTCCCTCCTTCAATAAAATTCCCCACAGCACTTCAGGTCAGACTCCCCCTCATAATCCACCAGCTGTACTCACCAAAGGCCAGTGCAGGCCCTGATCAAACCAGCTTCCACCCTCCCAGATGGCTAGCTCCAGCCACACTCAGCTCCTCCTCCTCTGGGCTAACATGCCTAACCAGTTACCTCGCTTCTGCATGTCCATGCGCCTCACGCTCTGCACAAGGCCTACCACCTCTGCTGCAAAACCCTGGTCCAACTACCAAAAAACCCACAGGCTGCACCAGCACTGCTTAACTCTCCTCAAATGAAACTATTCGTACCAGTCAACTACCACACAAAGCATATTACCTCAGTACAGCTGTAAAATCTTTTTTTTAAACTCTCAAACGCATTCCCTTGGACAAAACTAAAGAAAATATAAACTTTCAATAAGTCCAATGAAATAGCCACATACCATTCCTCTTCCCAAGAGGATTTCTTTACTATAAAGCTTTATATATTTCTCTTTTTTTTTGAACAAGTAATCTATACCATTATATCTTATCATTACTCATTTTGGAAGCTCTGTTACCTGCAATATCCTAGTGCACAAACCTCTCTAGTTGCCAATCTGATGTGCTGCAGTTCCAATTAAATCAAAAGTCCAGCTAAAGTGACTGAAACCCCTCTGTGCTGTCCATTATGTACCTCCTCTTGCCCCCCCTTCCTGTTGCCTGGCCATTGTTATATCCCTGTCCTCCCCTTCCTTCCTCCCTCCCTTCTGAGCAGAACCATCCTAATGAAAGGGAAGGTGCACCAGGACAACCTGATCTGCCCCTTAAAGGGCAAACTGCATTAGTGCTATGCAAGTTCAAAGTCTACCACTTCAGGTTCACGTCACCTGTGAATTAAAACTTCACAGCATCTCTACCTGTAGTGTTGTGTTTTGTTGTCCAGATTCTTAAAGCCCTGTTTATGAGTCCTTTAAAGGAACATTATCTGATGATGAAATCTTGGTTGTTTCTATAGCTGCACTGGCAGTGAGAACATGGTGTCATGAAGATACCCATTGAGACTCCAGAGTAGGGTTGTCTTCTGATTAGGAATAAAAAAGTAGTAGCAGAGGTGTGCAATACCAAATTACCATAAATTAGTTTACAAATCTCTGGAATGGTAGAGGATCGTTTTTTTCTTGTGATTTGCTTTAACTTTATGAGTTCCTTGAGAGTTTTTGTAGGCTTTTCATGCCTGTTGCATAAAGATACATGGTGTAAATGGCCATTGTGAGTTCATATTCCTGCTGCTGATGCAGTTACCATGAACAGACAAGATTTAAACAGTCACAAAGGAGAGGCACGAGGATGGTTACAATTACAGTAAAGAAAAACAAATATAAAACCTCAAATGTTTGCATGCCTAAACACTAAAGAAACAGAGTAGAATGGTGGAAAAGAAACAGAAAAATGTTGTTTACTCACCTGGTAAAGGTAATAGTGGAAGTATCTGTCTGAGGCTCTCGAAAATCTTTACAGATTGGGTTATTGCTACCTAATGATGTGCACATAGAGGTGAGTGAAGTGGCTAAAATTTACTACTTGTACTATTTCTTGTAAATTCTAATTTTGCAAAATTTTCCACAGTGAAGCAAAAACTTTGCATCCCAATGTAATCCGAAGTTCCATTATTCTCTGTGGACTTTGCATTACTTTGCCTTGTTTCTTTGCTCTTTAAGAAGAATTTTACAGTGATTCATGGGGATTTAAGGTCAAATGGGATGTATATTGTTTTGCACAGCCTTAGTTCAGGGTGGTGTGTATAGTGGGAAGCTGGAGACAGTTTGCTGTCAGAGCCCTGAGATTCAAACCATGGAAAAACTTTTAAAATGAATTTTGCAACAAAACTTTGTGTCACAATTTACTACATTGATTGTAGGAGACCCTTATGTGCTTATATCATTGACATTTTTGATATTGTGTGACTATTTAATGTTAATTTAGTACATTCAGTCTCTGCAGGGACAGACACTGTAGAAATAGTGCTTTGGGGAGGGGTGGATCTGTGGTGTAGAAGGGAGATTAGTGAGAAAGGCAGTTTTTCAACTTTTGTTGGCTAGTTTTTATTATTTGTGTGTTCAGATACACACAGTACAACTTTACACAATTTTTATAGTTTTTTCTGTTTGCTGGGCATTTTTCAATCATTTTAGAGATGCAGCAAATTTTAAATCCACCAATGAAGTGGATGCAAAGCCACTTTGCATTGGCGGCACAGCGCAAAGTGGGCACCATAAAGTGCTCACTTCTCCTTCTCATTATGACTTCATGTTGTCATTCTGCCATAATGAGAAGTAAGGCAAAGAGACAACAAAATAGGCAGCCCCACATATCACATGGCTTACAGTACTGTAAAGTCACATGCTTTAGCCAGGCAGGAAGGAAGAGGTCCAAGAAGCAGTTACTTTCACTTTCTCCTTTGCAGTTGTAGAGGAGAAAGCTTTTTGCTGAGAGAGGAGAGCAGTTTGTGTCTCAGTGATTTTGTGCCAGAAAAAACAGCTTTTAAAAGCTACATCTTTATTTAGTTTTGTATTGTTTTGTGATTTTTTTGGTACTGAATTTTTTATAAGATTTGTTTTGTTTTGTGTGTGTGTGTGACTGTGTGTGTCAGTGTGTGCATGTCTGAGAATGTGAGACTGAGTGCAGGTGAAGGTTAGGCATTGACTTGGGACTCATTGATAGTCAGGGATTTGTGCGATGGACCCTGGACAAGGAGAGTCTCTTGCCCTTGGGTGCTGGCAGAGGAGGGAGTGCATACACTTGGGACAGTCATGTGTTACTGACCCCTCCCGACACTCTGAGTGTTGCTTCCCCTGTGGAAGCAGTAGTAGCAGCACTAGTGCCACCGGTGGCAGCAGTGCATCCACCTACTCCATCACTACCACCACCACTGGTAGCAGCTGCAGGGCTCCAGCAGAACCCTCCACCACCTCAACAGCCACAGGAAAATGTAGGTGGTCCAAGGATTGTATCTGATCCCCACCCCCACAGCTCTCCAGTGTGGGAATTTTTTAACTGTGTGGGGAAGACAGCACAATCTTGGTTTGCCATCTGTGTGATGTGCTGGTGCACCATGGTCCCCAGATGACACATTTGGGGACCCGGTGGCCAGTGCACGCACATCGTGGACCATCACAAGGCGAAGTGGCAGGGTGCCACTGAAGGGGCCAAGTGCCCACCTGCTGGCCCTTCTGTGGCAGTGGCCGAGGGTGCTGGGGTTGAAGTTGTGCCTTGCTGCCACAGCAGGAGAAGGGCAACTGCAGCAGCTGCTCCACCACCACCACCACTGTCACCACAACCACCAGCACCACACTCAACCACCACCACTACCTGGGTTTCCACCTGCTGTGGACCCCACCACAGTGCCTGTAACACAGACTGACATTGCTTTGTTGTGGGTGGCCCTCATGGAGAACAATGAGAGGTAGGTGCTGTCCATCAGCGCGGTAGATCAAACCCTCAACAGGAGCTGCAAATAGTCATAATGCTGCACCTGCTGCTCGAACACCACAGCATCCCCATTAAGGGATTGTTTTCTGGACCCTCCACTACTGTGCTGTACTATTTTTGTGTGTTTTTGTTTTGTTATTTAATAATAGGCATTTTCCTTCTGTTGTTGCAGTGCCTCAGTAATGTTGACTTTTGTTTTGGAGTGCTTGTGTTGTGGACAAACTGTTGTGAGCAGTGGAAGTATGATGTGTAGAATTGCATGTGTGCAGTCAGTGTTGTTGTGTGTGTGTGTGTGTGTGTGTGTGTGTGTGTGTGTGTGTGTGACATCAGACATTGTGCAGCGTGTTGCAAACATATATTGCTGTCGCTGACTTGTTGCAGTGTTTATGCTATAAACAATAGCGAGCAGAATACGTGTATATTTTATTGTAACCATCATCATCAGTGGACTAAGTGATACAATACTTTTCAGAGGTGTCTGGCCAGAGTGCACCTTTAGTCACTACTATACTGCACACATAAAATTTAGTAGAGCATGTGTTTTTGTGCTATGATCTCTGCACAGTCATGTGTGCACAGTGAGTGACTGAGGTGCACAGTGACCTGATACCTCTCAAAAAATATATCACTTAGTCTGCTGGTGCTGATGGTACCAATAAAATATACATCAGGTATTCTTTGTTATCTTTATTCTTGATAATGCAACAAGTCTTACCATATATATGTTTGCATGAAGCTGGACAATATATGCACACACAGGAAAGAACAGTGATGGCACACATGCAGTTTAGCACAACATACTGCATTGCTCATTCTTCATGCTATTTGTGAAACACTTAAGATCTGATTCATGAGTCTTGACACAAAGTAAACATTACTGAGGGCTCTATATGTATTTTGCTTGTGAAATAGACATGAAAGAGATTCACCAACTTACAGCATTGCACCCGATATGGGTGCCTTACTTCTAGGGAATCTTTCTTGCTCCACCTATCCTTACATAGTACAATACATTTCTGTGAAAATCTCCCGTAATTTCATTATAGTATGTCACATCATGGAGGAATTCCCATTCATAAAAGTAGCCCAAAATTCTGCCCCCTTTCTCAGCAACATTAGGACTTGATGCCGGGAGACGCGGGTATGTGCTCCATTATAGTGAATGTCCAATTGTCGGCAGCTTTCGAATGTTTCTTTATGTTATAATGGTCAGTTTGTGGTGAAATGTGGGCACGCCTCCAATAAGAAGAGCCTTGTTAGTGGAAACATGCCTGCATTTCACCACAAAGTGAACCTTATAACATAAAGAAATTTTCAGATAGCTGCCGGACATTCACTTTAGTGGAGCATGCACAAGCTCCCCTGGTGTCACATACTAACATTGCTGAGAAAGTGGGGAAGAATGTGGGCAGCTTTTTGAATGGGGAATTCCTCCATGATATGACATACTGTAATGAAATTACGGGCGGTTTTCACAGAAATGTATTGCACTAAAGAAAGATTCCTCTGAAGTGGCAGGTGCACACATTGGCCCAGATATTCAAACTGCGCCCAAAATGTGTGCAACAGCAGAAGCAAGCACAATTCAATTGAGCATATGCGCAACAGACGCGATATTCAAACATGGAGCAAAACAAATTCGCAAGCAGCCAACGCCTGAATGATCGCACAAACTGCGCCATAAGCGCAACCAGGAAGGGAAGCTGAGCAGAAAGGTTGCGCCATAGCGCAACAAGGCTAGCCCAGCTGAGCAGTCCAGAGGTGCCATAGCGCAAGCAGAGCCCCCACCCCCAGCAGAGCAATGGAACTGCACAACCAGGGAGGCAGGCTGGGGCCCACCACCAGCCATGCCACACATGGGCACAGGAACACACTGCAGAACCAACAAGACACCCGCACACCCCAAGCACAGCATCACTGGGGAGGGATGGATGATCCACTGGCCCATGGGGACAAGCCAACAAAGCACAGCAGGGCCATGGCGCCCAGCACAACCACTGGCAGGCTGAGACTGCCACAAACAGGGGTTGACAACCACAGTGCACATCAGCCCCCGTCTGCACAGCACACCCTGCACCGTGACCCCAAGACACCACCCATGTGCAGTGACTGTCACTACAGTAAACACCATGCATCCCCGGCACACGTCAACCGTGTAGAATAGAACCATACAAGCCAGACCCACCCTGTGCACCCAGCAGTGGGTGGCAGCAGATGGCAAGACCGACTGAAAGTCACTGCCACACCGGAGACACCTCCCATGCACACACACACACACCCACACACACACATACCCAGAACCATACCACCCCAGATGGCATGCACACCACTGCAACTGAGCAACCATAGCCAGCTGCAAATCAGAGACCACCACAGTATTCATAACAGTATATATATATATTGCAAAAAGAAAGTAGAACAACAGAACAATAACAAAACTATGTACAGATATTTACAAGACGGGGGTAGAGGTACAAGGTAGGGGTGGGCAAGGTAGGGGTGAACAACTGGGAGAGGGAAGGCAGGGTGGGAGGGATGGGTGAAGTGGAAGGAAGCCTGTCTAACGCCTAGCAGGCTGGTATTCTGCTGCCTGGTGCTGTCTTTGTTGGCTGTGCCGTCGCGGAGCCCATGGCACTGAATGTCCTGGAGGATGTTATGATTTTCAATTGACACCCTGGTCAGCTGTGGAGGCACGCTCAATCCAGCGTAGGATGCTGAGGCCTAGGAAAGGGAACACAGTCAATGGCTGTGACTGTCCACAGCCCTGAACACCACCCATCCTGCAAGGCATATAGCCCAGTGCCCCGCACCTGTGATGGTATGCACCCACCCACAGTGACCATGCACATGACATGCCCAACCAGGCGGCACCAGCTATGTGCACCACTGCACACACACTGCCCATGTCCATCACAGCACAAACAAGGCTGTCAAGAGCGTGGCAATGTGGTGGGATGCCAGTTCCACAGCCATGTGCCCAGGGCATGCATGGACCACCAGTGACACACACACAGACGTGCAGTGACACTGGACAGTGATGACTGTCCCCTGTGTCGTGCATGGTTGTGTTGTCCATGGCTGGTGGTCATGCCCACCCCTCCAGCATGCAATAGCATCCATGATGTAATGATACTCACACTCAGCAAGCAGCTGTGGCTCCTGCTGCTGCTACTGCTGCTGTGGCCCACCCCTCACATCACCTCCGTCTGCCACCTGGGCCCTGCCACGGCTCTCCTCAGCCCGGCCTGCATCCTCTCTGCCAGGCCTGTGGGTGACAAATGTTGAGAAAAACATCAGTGTGACTCCAAAGCAGACTGCCCCTGCCCCACTGAGTGTGCCTGCCCACACAGCCAGACCCATGCATCTCACACCTGCACACACTGACACAGCCAACCATGGCAGAGCCATCCCCATGCACCACCACCAAAACACAGTCACACCCCTACAGAGAATACAGGTGCATAGATGGTACACCCACCTGGCCTAGGCACAATGCCCCTCCTGGCACGTGACCTTGGGTGTTGCAGCACATCTGGCTCCCTCCTCGCGGAGGTCACTGAATCTGTGCCTGCACTGCTCTGCAGACCGGCACCGCCCTGTGACCCTCACCAGGTCAGTGGCCACCTGCAGCCACACCTAGGTGCGAGCCATGGTGAGGGGCTCATCCCATACAGTGCCCCATAGTGGGGCTCAACCAGGAGCCACCAGGTTGGTCACCTCCACCTGGCTCCATTGGGGAGCTCTTCTGCATGCCATATTTTGGGTCGTACAGCAGGCAATATGGCACCCCGTAGCTGCAACCCACGTGGAAATGTTGTGCAATAGACCACCATAGGTTCCAATCGTGCTGTTCGTGATAGTGCCATCGGTTCACATAGCGCTGTCACCAAACAGCGCAACACAGCCGACACATGGCAGCTGAACAGCGCCAGGGGCAAAGGTCGGACACTTGGTCAGGGGTCTATGACGCAAGGCCACACACAGCGCCATCTGACGCCTACGCATCCTGCACGACCGATCACCAGCATGCCAGTGCCACAGTGGACTATTGCTCGGTAGTGCCACAGCGCCATATGGTGCCCAGTGCTGCAGCGCCACTGGCACAATGGTGGCCATGGCCTGAAATGCCGATCGCGCACAGCATGTCATCAGCGTGGCAGATGCCTGTGTAAGCTACCTGGGCATGCGCAATGCAGTGTAACACAGTCACAGATCTGCTCCATTGGCTCACCCGGCTCAACGCGTATTGAAAAGCGCAATGGCGCGATATTCAGCCGACACATGCAAATCATCTGATCAGCCATTCAAAGGCACAGTGGCATGATTTGCATCTCATTACAATTGCTCCCTCCTAATTTGCAGGCATTGCGCTATAAATGTGCGACATTGGGCTGCACTGGCCAGATTCTGTTACTGCAGGTGAGAGGTGGGTTGCATGCTCTGGGATGTTCTGGACAATGGGCATGGGATAACGCTGTAGACTGCACAGTGACAGGTGTCCACTTCCACCCATACAGATCGCCATGACCGATCAGAGCCAAGGTGAGGTGAGGATGGTGGGTGGAGGAGGAGGCCCAACTTCACCACAGGCGGAGACAGAGGCCCTCTTCCAGGCCTACCTGGAGGAGGAGTCACTACTGAGTGGACGGCGGGCACCCCTCAGGCCCATGCGGCTGCATGGGAGGGGTAGCTCGGGCAGTGAACCTGCACGGAAGCCACCAGCACTCCATGCAGGAATGCAAAAGAAGATGGGGACAGACCGCAGGAGGGTGAAGGAGAAGGTGGCAGCCCTCAGGGCGGCACGTGCTGGCACTGGCGGGGGCCAGCCAGCGGTGGTGGAGCTGACCCCGGCTGAGGACCAACTGGCTGCATCAATGCAGTGGAGTGCTATTGAGGGTGTACCAGGAGGTGGATTCCAGACAGGTGGAAGCCCATCACTGCACAGTATGACATGGTGGTGGTGTTGGGGGAGGTTGTTCACATGCACTCACATGTCCTCTCTTTCTGTTACAGATCCTGTTCATCTTCAGGGGATGGTGGTGGTGGGTCCAGGCAGTGAGGAGGACCTGCGGACATGGAGGAGGTCCATCCACCTCTGTCACCAGCCAGCATGCACTGCACCAGCATGCACGCCAGGCTGCCAACTCTGGTGTCAGTGAGTCGGGTGTGGGGGTGCACAGCCTGTGTCTCAGCAGTCTGGCATGCAAGCATGCCAGCACGTTGTGACTGTGGCTGTAGCACGTACCTGCACCATTGATGATGCAAGGACTGCAATGGGCAGTGACATGTGTGTGTCCCATGACGGACACACAGCAGAGCCAGCATGTGCCCCTGGGCCCAGCTGGTTCCAACGTGTGTGCCAGCATGTCAGCACAGTCCCAGGCTGTGCCTGTCAGCACTGGTGGGGCAGCACCGGTGGCTGTGCAGGTGTCTGGCACTGTTGAGGCCACAGCAGTGGAACGAGTGGTCCCTGGGGCACAGCGGTTGGAGGGCAGCAGCAGCAGTCACCCACCAGGTCTGGGGTACAGTGTCCAGCCATGGCACATGCCCACCACCCTTTGATATGCCCATTCCTGGTCCTGGTGAACCGCCCACCCTCAAGGGGTGTTGAGCATCAGGACCTTCCATACCCTGGGGGACAGGATGCCGTTGTGGCAGAGTACCCATTTGAAGAGCACACCTGCCTGCTGCGGGGAATCAGTACAGCAGCAAAGGCGGGTTGCAACGTCCGTGGAGGCACTGTGTGTGGCTGTAGAATGGCACAGCAGGGACTGTGCTCTGGACCGTGCAGAGATGGTCCATATGCAGATGGATGTGACCGCCGCCATTGACAGGCAGACCTAGGCATTGCTCGCTGTCGGCTGCATTGGGCACACAAGCAGGTGCTCCTGTACCGCACCCACACAATACGCTCTCCACTCCCGTTCCGGCGTCGTGCGACACCAAGCCTGTCAGCCGGGTTCTGTTGTGGGCATCCCAAGCACCCCTCGCGGACAAGGTCTCGTCGCTACAGTGGGACCCCTGGTGGTCCATCGGTGCCACCCCATGTGGCCCCTGCTCAGCCTGCCAGTGCTGTTGGGTCATGGAGGGCCACCCACGCATCTGCGGTGGCCGTGGAATGGTGCAACATGACTGACCTGTCTCCCAGTGCGGGCCCTCTGGTGCTGCCCTGTGTGCACTGTGCATCATGGTGGGCAGTGCACTGGTGGGTGCCCTGCACATCACGCCGACATAAGGACCACCTGCACACCATCCCGACTGCTGTCCACAGGTGCGTGTGCATGATGATGCCTGCATTGTACTGTACACCAAGGTGCAAGGGTGCCCAGCATCTGACACACGTGCTTGGACAGTACAGGTGGTGGGTGTGGTCTGTGGATCTGTGTGTTTGCCATGTCTGTTCCTGCTCTGCTGTGCACCTGCCCTATGTGCGCCGTGCCTGGTGTGTGTGTGTGTGTCCATATGACTGTTCGTCCTCTCCTGATGGTGTGTTTATGTGCCTGGTCCCTTCCACTCCCTTGCAGTCATGCACCCCTGGTGTGTCACTCTGTGTGCCTGTGGGTTGTGCCAGGACAGTGTTGTTTGCACATGGCCCCTTGACTTATCTGTGTCATGCATAATGCTCCTCTGTGATGGTGTCCGGTGCAGCTGGGCCTGCGGATCACTCAGGGTCCCGCCGTCAGGGGGAGCTGCTCATCACCATCAACACTGGCGCCACTGGCGTTCCCATCGCTGTCCCCTCTTCAACCTGTAGGGCTATCCCACAGTGCAGGATACAACAGGCCAGGAATATCCACAGGCCTTTGAGGGGCTGTACTGTAGGGCACCGCCGGAGGTGTCTAGGCATCGGAAGCGTGCCTTGAGCATCCCAAACACCCGCTCAATGATGTTGTGTGTGCAGCATGTGCCTCATTATAGCGTTGCTGCGATGGGGTCATGGGGCGCTGCGGTGTGAGCAGCCAGGGACAGAGTGGGTATCCGCTGTCACCTGTGTGGAGATACAGGAGATCAGTATCATGTTCAGGTCCATATTGCCCATATCCCTGTGTGCCACTACCATGGCACCTGTGGCATTCCCCCCTTGCCCGAGTTGCATTTCCTACATGCGTACTCACCCACTAGATGGCCTGTGGGGATGTCCCCATTCTCGAATCATTGGCACAGTGCAGACTGATGCCATATGAAGGCATCATGTGCTCTGCCAGGGTGTGTGGCTGACAGACATTGATTATCGCCCAGTGGCATCACACACCACCTCGCAGTTGACACTGGAGAAGCCCTTTCTGTTCCTATATGCGGCCCCATCGGGGCCAGGTGGCATCTGAATGGCCACATGGGTGCAGTTATGGCCCCTAGCACACCAGGCATACGTGCTACCCTGTGGAACTCCTGCATGTTTGCTTGCAGCTCTGCCACGGTGCTGTGGGAAATGGATGTGCTCCGCAGCAGTGGCAGCAGTGCACTGAGGAATTGGGTGAGGATGCGTGATGTGGCCGACTGTGTGATGCCTGTGGTGTCCCCTGTTGGCCTCTGGAAGGTGCCCATGGCGAGCAGGCACATGCAGGCTGTCACCTTGGTCTCCACTGACAGGAGCGTGACTCCGTCATGAGGGTGCCTGCATCACATCACTGCACAGCTCACAGAGCCGCCTCAGTATTGCCCTGTTCAGGTGGTACCAGCCCACGATCTCTACATCTGTGTACAGCTCAAAGCTGATGTGGGCACGGTACTGCCTGTTGGAGGCGCCACGCCAGCAGGCCCATCCACTGCCGACCCCCCTGCACCTTGCATTCTCACCCCTCATTACAGCTTCCATGTGGAAGCTGCCACTGTCCATCTCCCTGGCTTGTGATGACCCCCGCTGATGTTGCTGTGTTACCCCGCTGTCCTGACTGCTACTTCCACTGCACCGGCACCCCCACTGGCCTCTGTAGCCTATGGCCCACACTGCTTCCCTTGCCTGCCCTGGCCTGTCACTGTCTGTCTTTCTATCTCTCTCTTCCCACTTGGCATCCCTGGCATTCTTGCGCCTCTTCCTTGAGCCTTTTTATTTTGGCTAATTTCCGCTGGGGCACAACTTCCGGCTGTTCCGCTGTTGCGCATTGCACAAGTCTTTGGAAATCGCATTGCACTCTTTATGCATGGATCCACCCCTTTAGTTGCGCATGCCTTCATTTGCATTAGCGCTGTTGCTCAGCATGTTTTCGTGGCGCAACTGCCTCCTGCTGAATATCCAGAATGGCGCATTCTTTGACTTGCGAGGCGCAGAACCCTATTGTGCATGGTATGCAACCCTTTGAATATCTGGCCCATTATGTACAACACTCTAACTATGTAACATGATGAATCTCTGTAAAGCAGCAGTGCAACAATCTGTTGAGAACTCTGACCTACATTTTGTAATGCTATGTTACAACTAACATCCTGACTGGAATGATACTGTAATTTACAGTATCTGAGTCTACTGTACTACCTTTTTCATGTGTGACATAATGAAAGTAGCATTCTTTTTAAACTGGTGCTGACCAGGTCTTTGTCAGTCTTTTCTGCTGCTTTTCTCCATCACATTAGTTAGTTGTTATATATCACTTCTGTTGTAAATTAGCCATTATGCAGCAGGCAGTGTTTTATGAGCCCACAAAACAATATTTATTGAAAAACAGCTGCAAAAAAAAAACCTGGTCAGAACAATATTGAATGGTGTGTGCTCATTTTTTTCATATATGAAAAAGTAGTCAACTAAATAAAGCAGACAGAAATTGTGAAAAAGTGTATCATTCAAGTCACAACTTGAGGTAACTAGTGGCTGTGGCAATGTAAAGTAGCATAAAAAGTACAGTTCAAAATTGTCACAACATTCTTGCAATGCTGCCTACAATGCATCCTCCTTGTGTGCAGAAAATTGACAAGTGGTAACAAAGTGAAATGGAGTGTTTTCTGCACATACAAAGTCCCCAGAATAAAATGATGACTGTAAGTGAACTGCTGCTGGTCCAATGTGTGCTGCGATTTGAGCAAATGCAATGTGATCATCTCAACTGGATGGAAGGTGCCCTTTGTCTGTACACTAATAGTAGCCTTGGTGAGTTGATATATATTTGTGTATTTTGTAGGTGAGGGGTTGACATGAACATGTACTCATGGTATTGTTCTGTATCACATGTCACAGAAACTGTTGATGTGCACATTCCAGTGCTCAATGAGAACTTTTGCATAGGAATTTGAAATGGATAACTCTCAAGCACATGAAGGTAAGTATTTTTTGGGGGTTGGGGAAGCATATTTGCAGGTTTGTCTGTAATGTTTTCATATTTTGTTACTTCTTCACAGATTTCATCTGCATCCTTCTTGAGTCTGGTTGTTAATGACAGTCATGGTCATCTAATGAAACAACTTCTGCGTGTTGCATGTGTGCCCCAGCCTGGGGGCCTGATGTTGAAGAACTTGATTGGATAAGGCCACTTTGATAGAAGAACAAAGCATCCAGAAGTTTCAAAAAAGAAATGAATGACTTCTTACAACTTAATTGTAATTTGTCCCTGGTTCTCAATCTCAAGTCAAGTTACATTTCAAAACCACATCTTGTCAAGTAACACAACCTGTGTGCATCTTTTTCAACACTGTCATAGTCAGGGCTGCACAGCTGCAAGTTCAGAATGCAGTGCATGAATGATACCTTGGAGAAATAGTTTTGGTGACGTACACATGTCATCTAGTTTATGAATTGTACTCAGCTGCATTTGTTGCAGTCTTTCCAAAACAATGAAACGGATAAAATAAAATCTTCATACTTACCAGAATGAATTTCAAATGGATATTCCATAGGGTCCACTGTACTGTTGCAGCTGCAGTACCATTCCCACTGAGTTTCAGCAAAGCAGACTTTTTGTTAACCTGTAAAAAAGCAAAATAAGTGTACTATATGTGTTTGACCATTGCAGCTATGAAAAGCTACAGAAAACAAAACATACAACTAAAGGAAGTGAAATAGCATAAAAACATTAGTACACACACTCACTTTATGGTTTAAAATTAAGAAACTTTGTGTCTGTGGCTGATGGATGTGGTGTTCCAGATATACTCATGCTCAGTGGTGGCAGTGGCTAACATCAGTCCTGGTGGTGGTGGTCTGGGGGCTGGACAGACTCATGCTCAGTGGTGGCAGTGGCTAACATCATTCCCAGTGGTGGTGGTCCAAGGGACAGGCAGACTCTTGCTCAGTGGTGGCAGTGGCTAACATCAGTCCCAGTGGTGGTGGTCCATGGGGCAGATAGACTCATGCTCAGTGGTGGCAGTGGCTAACATCAGTCCTGATGATGGTGGTGGACTGGGGTGGCACACACTCCCTTTAACAACTTTAAAACCTTCCAACATCAACCACATTATCATCCTCATAAAGAAAGCTGCCCTCATAGTCATCTATGTCTGAAGTCTGACCACTGGGAAATTCTTTCTCCATTGTGTCATCATCTACATCAGTGGTGGGCCATTTCAGGCAGCCACTGCCAGTGCAACCAGGATGGTCCATTTCTACATCACCAAAACCATCATGACTAGGTTGGAGTACGAATACCGAGGTTGCAGTCTGTGCTGGTATGTGCCTCCCATTCATTTTAATGAATGTTAGCAAACTAACATTTGCAGGAGACTGGTTTGTCTGATGCTCCCTGACTATTTTATTGGCTGAGCTGAATACCCTCTCAACACTAACACTGGAGGGTGGGCATGGAGGTACTTCAGCGTCACTGCAGTCAGCTCTGGCCATTCACTGACCTTTCCACTCCAGTACAAAAGAGGATCTTCAGTTATTGTCAAATGCCTGTTTTCAGACAAATATGACTCAACCATTTTCTGTGCTGCACTAAGTCCAGTTGTTGATGCATCATCCTGTTCTCCCGAATCATTTATTTCACAAATTCCCACTTGGGACAAACCTCCCACAGCAGGATGACGCCAACCACTTTAGATGACAGACCACCTGGAACTGCAGTCCCTTCCACTTGCAGGATATGCTTTATGGTCCTCCAGGTACATCTTCAACCGGATTATGCTGCTGAGGTTTGCTGACCTTGGCACGTGACTTCTGTGCCACATGAACGAAAGCACCAGTTGACCACTGATATTTTTACCTGTTCAAGCCCTCCCTCCAGTACTGATGCAATTTCACATTTGTATCTTGGGTCTAGCATTGCTGCTATGGCAAAGTTGTCACTTCACTGAATGCTCACAATGTGATGATTCTGTTTGAATATATCAGCATGTATTGTAGGAACATACTGCTACCACTGTCTCCGGCAACTTCAAGGCCATGCTGTACATTCGCCAATGTCTGCTTCAGCAACCGCAGCCATGGAATTGATTGGCTAATGGAGGCAAACTCACCACTCACTGCCTGTGTAGCATGTTAAAAGGCCACAAAATTGTTATTACAGAGTTCATGAGGCGCCACTGTTCAGTAGTCATAGACATGGAGGCCCCAGAACTGTCACGGCTAGTGTGCATCACAAGATATTCTGAGATGGCTTTCTACTGTTCATACAACCTCTCTGTCATGTATAAGTGGTGTTCCAATGGGCGACAACTTCCAGCTTCAAGCGGTGCTGAGGCAGGCTGTTTTGTATCTGCAACTGCTGTAGCTGGTCATGGGCCTTTCCAGATCATGAAAAGTGAGAGCAGAATCGTCGTGCAATAGTCAGCATTTCCTTTACAACAGGATGCTGCAGAAACTCTTGCACCACAAGATTTAAACAATGGACCATTCATGGAACATGAAAAAACACCATTTGTGATGCATTTCACCACATTTGACCCATTGTTACTTGCTATGAACCCAGCTCTCAGGGACAGGGGTTTAGCCACTTGCCAATTTCGGTCAGTACCACATCCAACATGTTCTTACCAGTGTGTGAACAGGTCACATTGTGCATAGCAATCGTTACATGCTGTTGAATTCCTGGAAGATTGCTACCACGACAAGCCACCTTACTGCACTGATTATTCACACTACCAACATAACAAACAACCCCGGCACCTGCCCAGTGTGCAGTTATACACAAATATTAACTCCCGCTGTTTTGCCACTTGTCCACATATGCATACTTAAATGGATGAATGGAGAGGAGGAATGTTGAAGGACATGTCTTACTGAGCCGGACACAGTGCAGAACAACTCAGGTACAGTATAGGTAGAAAAGTATGTCCTGGATGAGACTTTCCATTTTGGACAGGCATGTGCAGCAAACCTGGAACCCAGAATTCTCCACAATGGAGAAGGACAAAATATCAATTGCCAGCATTTCAGCTACAGCAGCATTATGTTTACATGACACTGTATGATTGGGGTACCTCAGCTTATGCACAAAAACACTATGTAATGTGGGCTGACTTAAACATTTTACATGGGGTGTGATCACAAATGGTTGTGCTCTGTGATGAATGGCATTGGCAGGGTGGAGTGTGGACGTTTGATGAAGATGGTTGCTCAGGTGATGATGATGACAAACCCAGAAATGCAGTTATTTTGCCAGATTTGCCAAACGGGGCTGATGTATTACTTGCACTAGATATACTGCATTCATCACCACCACCACCACCAAAACTGCTACTCTCACCAGCACTGGACAACATTTCAAAGTCATTATATTGCTCCATCTCATCATGCCTGTAGTAATCCTCTGCTCTTATTTCCTCACTACTGCACACGTTTAATTTACTACTTGACTTAACAGTCATGGAAGGATAACATGCTCGTTATGGTTGCTGGTGATGAGGATGAATGCCCCACTGTGGTATTAACTGCCAGCTTGTGCAGGATCCACAGTGCCATGTACATATTCTTAAGATGTGTATGTTGTCCTCCTGTGCCCAGATGGCTCCCCTTTTATGTCCGACTCACCACGCACTATCGAAACCTGGCAGATTGCAACTGTCTCATCACTTGCATCTTGAACAAAAAATCCAAACAAGGATTGTGATTCTCTACTTTAACATGTCCTTGATGCTGCTTATTTAACTCCATTCTTTTAAGCACTGAAGTGGGGGCATGTGATGTTTGGGTCGCTGCACACCTGGACTGCAACTGACCACTACAACTACCTATCATTATTACTGGGTCATCATCATCAACTAAAACTGGTAAATCACAAGTTTTTATGGGGGATTCCTGCAAACAGACTGGACACAGCCACTTTCTTTTTCTCTGGTTCCAACTGGGGTCAATTACATCATCATTGTATTCATCAATGTCACACACATCCACATCTTCTGCTTGGATGCTAGCATGTGGACTGCATGTTGCAGCAACAGCAACAGCAACATCATCGTCATCATCACATTCATCATCATTTTCACCACCATCACCTCATATTTTTCTCCACTGTGAATCACTGCATGGAAAATGTGACATTAACCACCACAGTGGACAGAATATCACATTGTATGCTATCGTTGACATGATCATCAGAATCCTCAGGTTCAGTTTCTGGGATGTTACTGGGATGTATGACATCATCTACACTGCCACTCACTTGCACTGCTTCACACTCCACTATATTTTTGGATATGGTACACTGGTCAGAATTGAACTTGAGGCACCAATACTAATACTACTACCACCACTAACACCACTAACACTAACACTACCGGCTAGGAAAACATCATCTTCTCCAACTATAAGTGAAGCTACTGATTGGGCTGTAAAAACATTGCAGGATTGCAGGAGAAACACCTTTCCTCACATCAGCAATGCACTTCTGCAAATGCGTACTACCATGCCCACAGACTATCTTACTGGCAGCAGTGCCATGGTGAGAACCAGCTTTGATTGCACATCTGTTTGCGGGCATTTTGGGGATCAACAACAATATTATAAAAAATTTAGATTTTGTTACGTTCACTCTCTGATTGGGGCGCAGGATGTGAAGCCAAAAACAACTGTGGCTTCAGCAACAGATTCAGACTGTCACACAATGAAAACAACTTCAGTAACCAGTGGTGCTGATGAGGTCACAAACAATCCAATCTGGTAAAAATTCCTTTTGCCAGTGGGGTGTGGGGGGCACTGACTGCAGATTTTACGACAGTACAAGCAGCAAAACAAAGAACAAATGGCACAATCACAGTACAAAATGAGGCAGCTGCAGTGGATAGCAGGTTCACACTGCTGTGCCTGCAATTACACTAGTCTGTGGCACTATAAAGGTGTATTATTTGATGTTACAGAACACCACTCACACACACACACACACACAACAGTTTGTCTGCAATGGTGAATGAGTAATAAATAGCAAATTGAAAACTTCAGTAAAATGCCACGTATTGTAATGTAAACAACCGGAATTATGAACTGCTGTACCAGATCCACACATCACACAATCAGCAAGAAAATGTCAACAATTACTGACAATATTACTGTGTGTACATTAACACAGTCAGTCATATAACAAAAATATAACCAAAAAACAAAGAAATCACTATTTCTCCAAATTAAATCTACCTACACCACAGATAGCCCCTCCCCCAAAGCACACTTTCACTGTCTTTCACTATACACACACTCAATGTTGTACATTAACATTCAAAATCCACACAAAACAAACAGCTCAATGATATGAGCACAGGAGGGTTTCCTGTAATCGATGAACTAAAGGTGGAGCCCAAAAGTTTTCAAACACAGACAGCTCTCAGAGACACTGTATCCTATTGCTTCCTACATACACTACCCCAACTGAGGCTGTGCAGATCAATATAGAGCCCTTGTGACCTGAAATCTCACGAATCACTGCAAAATTCACCTTGGAGCTCAAAACAAGGCGAAGAGAGGTGAAGTGTGTTTTCTCAATGCACTTCGCTTAAGATTTTGGTGGAGTAGTGGTCTGAAAGGAGGAATAATGCAAAGCCATTGTTTTCAATGGACTTCACATTACTCATTATAACGCAAATTACTCTGCTTTGCTTTGTGGACACACTGCGAATCTGCCTTTGCTCCATGAATCACTTTGAAGAGCAGATTGAGCCCACTTAGCAACCTCTGGTCATTTTAAAAACTGTCTGTATGGTTTACTGAACAGTTAAAGTTTCTGTGACTGACCTTAACTGTGTGTGTGTGTGTGTGTGTGTGTGTGTGTGTGTGTGTGGTTTAAATTGATATGTATTTTATTGTGTCACTACCACAATAGTACTCTAAATTGCTCAGCCTGTCTTGAATTGTTTTCCTGCTTCTGTCTGTGAAACTAAAGCAGTATTCCCCACCCACAAAAACAAGGTATTGTTTTGTGACTTTTAGATTTTTGAAGACTGGTTCCAGGTCTAGTGTTATTGTGCCTGTGCGGTTGCATCTCTTTGTGTTTTGCTTCCCATCCCCAAAACAGCCAAAATAATAAATTATTGTTAATTGTCTGTGTAATGATTAAAAATGCCTCGAAGAGACATTCATGCAAAGCTGTTTCTGGCTACTTCTTTTGCCAAAAAGACTATTAGCAGTGGAAGTTGCTGTGATGATGAGGCAGGTTCATCAGGGGCTAATGCAAGTCTAGCAGTGTTAAGAGTAGTGGTCATGGCTGTGGTAGTATGCAGCAGAAGGGAAAGGTAGCAGTTGCTGCAAGTAAAGGATATCTCTGACTATTTTTGACAACAAAATCAGTTGCTTCAATGCTGGTTGGAGATGCTGTTGTCCATGCTGGTGGTAAAGTTAGTGATGTCATGGTTGATAACAGCATGAGTACTACTACAAGTTCAATCTGGGCAAACTCATTAGGTGGAAATATCGTTGTTGAATCTGCAGACTTGAATGTAGTTGATGTCCCACTCCCACAGTAGTTGAACATGATTCTAATCATGCTGATGACTCACAGTCTCATGTTTCCACTGATCTTGAGGTTAGGCCATCCAAACATTCAGATGTTGATGAAAAATGTGTGGATGATAGTTTTGAGGCTGTGGTTAGAATATCTCCACAGCAGGACATCATCCAAAGTGAATTTGTGGATGATGATTATGATGAAGATGCTAGCAATCCCATTTGGGAACCGGACAAAAGAAAGTGAAGGTGGCTGTTTGTAAACAGTCTGTTCATCGACCCCGTAAAGTTATGATGTAGCTGTGTCTGTTGCTGTCCCTGAAGCAATAGTCATTGATTGTGATGTTCAGCCAAAGTCCAAGTGTGCAGAACACCAAAGTGTGCAGAACACAAAAATTCATGCAGTACACCCCCATTTCATCAGCCACCCAAACTGCCATTCCATTAGCAACCCCAGAAGTGACATATGAAGAGTAGGGCATCAACATCCCTAGGTTGGGATTATTTCATACAGATGGTAGTGATGAAACAGTGCCAATCTGTCAGCTTTGCTAAGCATATGTGAAGCATGGGAAAAGGGTAGCCATCTGGGCACTGGGGCCAGCATACTCATCTCAAGAGCAAGCACATGGCACTGTGGACTCGATAGCAGAGAGAAGCTAATGCTCATAGTGGGCATTCACCCTCAACCACCTTAATGAGCATGGTATCCACTTCCTTTAGTGTATGAGGCCATGTCAATAAAAGTGGTAAAATAACATTGTAGAGTACTACAGGCATGAGGAGGAGGAGGAGGAGGAGGAGGATTTTGAATGTTCAGAGAAGCAGTGGTCAATGCAGTAATTCTAGTACATCAATCCCTGCGCTTAAAACAGGTAAAATAACTGCATTTATTGGCTTGTCACCTGTGCACCTACCATCACATGTCAAATGTACCCCATCAATGTCAGTTCACAGAGGAGAGACATTTGGCAAGCCACATGCAAAACACCAAACAATGCAGCCCATATTGCACAGACATTTTGCCCAGAACAGGAATACCAGCCAAATCATGCAGTTGCTCATGAGCTTAATGCTGCAGTAGCTTAAATGCTGGCAACTGACTTTTGCTATTCTCCTTCATGGAGAATGCATGATTCTGGCAACTTGTAGCTTACATGCCTGTCCTAAATGGAAGATCCTGTCCAGGACCAACTTTTCCACCCATACTGTCCCTAAGTTATATCAGACAGTGACAGAGTCCATAAGACATGCCCTTCAACATTCCACATCACCTTACATTCACTTAAGCATGGATATGTGGACAAGTGGAAAACCAGAGGGTAAAGTTCCTATCTGCATATTAATGCCCAATTGGGCACAGCTACCTGAGGTTGTCTGTGATGGAGGATTGGAGAAGTGTAATAGAGTCAGACTGTGGTGGTAGCAACCTTCATGGCATTAGACAGCATGCCATGTTTGCAATGCATACTGTAACAGGGCAGCATAGAGGCAAAACATGCTAGACTTACTACTAACAGAAATTGATGAGTGACTGCACTCCTGACCCTAAAGCTGACTTCATAGCTAGTGATAATGGATCAAATGTTGTTTAATGTATCAGCAATTGTGGATTTGTGAGCATTCACTGCATGGCTCACTGTTCAAATCTTGTGGTGCAGGAGTTTCTGTAGTACCCTGAAATGAAGCAAATGCTGACTGTTGCACACCACATCTGTGCCCACTTTGCACACTCTGGATTGGCCCGTGATCAACCAAAGCAGCTGCAGATTCAAAACAGTCTCCCTCAGCACTGCTTCAAGCTTGAAGTTGTCATGAGATAGAACTCGACATTTCATGGCACAGAAGTTGTATGAGCAATACAAAACCATCTCCAAGTACCTAGTTATGCACATGAGCCGTGGCAGTTCAGGGACTCAATGTCTATGACAACTGAACAGTGGAGACTCATGGACTAAGAAATATTAATTTTGATGCCATTTGAACATGCCACACAGGCAGTGAGTGGTGACACTGCATCAGTTAGTCAAGCCATTCCACTGTTGTGGGTGCTGAGGAAGACTTTGTTGAAAGTAAACACTGACTTCCTGCCTATTTAACTACCTCCCTGAATCATGTGACCTGTGAACCTGCAGAGACAGTCAGGCATGTGATTTGTTTTTGGGGTTTACTTTTCTTAGTTTAACTTTAATTTGCAGGGAGGCTGTAACTGGGAGATATTTGCAGTCATTTGTGACTAGACCTGTTACTTAACCTATGCGAAATAGGTGTCTGAAAAGGGGAGGAGGAGCTGAAAGGGTCTAGTTGAACTGTGGATTTCAAACAGGAGTTGTTAGTGGTCTCTGTCTGCTGAGACAGAGAGAGAGAGATAGAGAGAGATGAAGCAGCCAAAGCTTCCCTAAATCATGGAGGTTATTTTCTAGACTACACTGAATTGAATTATTACTTTTGGACCTGTGCAAGTAACTAGTATTGATTCTGTTTTTGGGTTGACTTTTCTTACTTTAACTTTAATTTGCCAGGGAGGACCTGTAGCTGGGAGATACTTGCAGTAATTTGTGACTAGACCTGTTACTTAACTCTGTGAAATAGGTGTCTGTTAAGGGAAGAGCTGAAAGGGGCCTGGTTGAATTATGGATTTAAAACAGGAGTTGTTTGTGGTATCTGTCTGCTGAGATAGAGAAAGAGAGAAAGCAGCCAAAGCTTCTTTAAATCAATGAGGTTATTTTCTAGACTACACTGAATTGAAATATTACTTTTTGGACATGTGTAAGTAACTAGTATTGATTCTGTTTTGGGGGTTGACTTTTCTTAGTTTAACTTTAATTTGCCAGGGAGGAACTTTGGCTGGAGATATTTGCAGTCATTTGTGACTAGTCCTGTTACTTAACCTCTGTGAAATAGGTGTCTGTTAAGGAGGAGCTGAAAGAGGCCTAGTTGAACTGTGGATTTAAAACAGGAGTTGTGTGTGGTCTCTATCTGCTGAGACAGTGAGGAGAGAAAGCAGCCAAAGCTTCCTTAAATCAAGGAGGTTATTTTCTAGACCACACTGAACTGAATTACTTTTGGACCTGTGTAAGTAACTAGTATTGATTCTGTTTTGGGGTTGACTTTTCTTAGTTTAACTTAATTTGCCAGGAAAAGAACTGTTGCTGGGAGACATTTGCAGTCATTTGTGACTAGAAATGTTACTTAACCTCTGTGAAATAGGTGTCTGTTAAGGAGGAGGCTGAATGGGGCCTAGTTGGACTGAGGATTTAAAACTGGAGTTGTATGGTCTCTGTCTGCTGAGACAGACAGATACAGAGAGAGAGAGAGACAGCATAAAGCTTCCTTAAATCAAGGAGGTTATTTTCTAGACTACACTGAATTGAATTTTACTTTTTGGACCTGTGTAAGTAACTAGTATTGATTCTGTTTTTGGGGTTGACTTTTCTTAGTTTAACTTTAATTTGCCAGGAGAGAACTGTAGCTGAAAGATATTTGCAGTCGTTTGTGACTAGACCTGTTACTTAACCTCTGTGGAATAGGTGTCTGAAAGAAAGGAAGACACTCCCTGGGGTGGAGGGTAGGAGTTGTAGTTGATTGTTTCTGGACAGCATAGGTTTACTTCCACACACCCAAGTGCATAACTTCCTTTATAGCAGGGTTCTGACATCACTTCCCAAAACTGCTAACAATATATACCTGTTCATATCCTTAAAGGCCTAGCACACTGACTATGGGGTAGAGACACTCACAAGCTTGCACACACTAAAACAAGAACAAAAAAAATAAAGAAAAGCATCTGTAACAGGAAGGACATAGACATTTGGAGGTGGTACAATGCACTGGTTGTGGAGTAGCAGTCTTCAGGGAGACATTCTGGAGACTGCACTGCTGCCCTATGTTCTGGCACCTGGCTGGTCCTGAGGAGGGAGGTTGTTCAACTCCATGCTGACCTGGCAAGGATTCAGAAACCTGCTCCCCACCCAGGGACCACCCAGGCCACTGCCACAACCTCAGAGGTTGCCAAGAAAGAGGAGTGGTTGGACCACAGTGGGCTCAAGGAGGGTGAAGGTGGTGGAACAGAGGCAGATCCCTCCAGTTGTGCCTCTGCACAATTCATTCACCACTCTGGTGGAGCATGGTTCCTCTATGAAAACACCCACAGTGGAGCCCAAGGAGAATGCTGGGTACCTCCACAATGGAGACCCACAGGAGGGTGGAAAAGGACCCCACAGGGGAAAACCACTCCTGGTGGGGGACTGAATTGTTAGGGGGTAGAACTGGGGAGGAAGGGAAAGGGAGGTAAGCTGCATGCCCAGTGCCATGGCTGAGACAGACAGAAAACAAATCCTCAGGATCATGTGAGCAGCTGCAAGGGAGTGAGCTGAATGTCATTATCTACCAAGGGACGAATGACCTGACTGAGAATGGGATCAGAGCAGTGCAACAGGAGTTTGTGGAGTTGGGGATGGGCCTTAGACAAGTGTACACATGGTAACTTTCTTGGAAGTATGACCTGTCTATGATATGGATGAGAGCTAGAGTGCTCCACACCATGGGATTCAATGACTGGTTGAAAACTGGTGCAGAGCTCAGGGATTTGGCTTCATTGGGGACTGGAGCTCCACCTGAAGGAATGGAGGCCTATACAGGCATGATGGTCTGCATCTATCCAGGATGGAAACAGAACCTAGGTGATAGGCTTAAATGCTTCATTGGCAAGCATTTAACTAGCCAAGGGGAAGGCACTGAAAGGAGAAGGAAATCCTAGCATCCTCAAAAATCAGGGTAGTTAGTGAGGTAAACACCAAGACAGAGCAGTCAATAGGAGAAGGAAGGATAAATGGAGAAAAGACAAAGGCAATAAGGACAGGGATGGGGCAAAAATAAATAAAGCCATAAAAATGGAGAGTAATGAGTACCATTGCCCAAAGTCTAGGTAAAATGCTCCCGAAATGGTGGCCATGATGGAAGAGGGTGCCTGGATATTGTAGTGATCACAGAAACATGGTACAGAAAGAACCATGACTGGGATGTCAACATACCAGGTGCACAATCTACAGGAGGGACAGGTAGGGAAAGAAGAGGAGGAGGAGGTAGCTCTCATGTAAGGGAAGGGTCAAAACAACAGAACTAAAGGGTAAACAGGGAGGAAAGGAGGTGCTGTGGGTCACCCTGGAGACTGGAAACAGCACCGCAATCTGCACAGGGGTTTTATACAGACCCCAGTCTCAGCAGGAGGAGATGGACAAGGAAATAATAGACGGCATCCTTGGGATGGCAGAGAAAGGAAAGATATTGCTGATGGAAGACCTGAATAAGCCCAATGTTAACTGGAGCACCTTTGCTGCTACTATATCCAAGAGCAGGGTCATTCGATGCCCTACAGGGGCATGCCTCAGATAGCTAGTTTTGGAACCCATTCAGGAGGGAGCAGTCTTAGACCTGGTACTCTCAAATGGGGATGGATAGAGGATCTCTGATCTTGAAGTGAGTAGCCATCTGGGAACAAGTGACCACCAAACAGTGTGGTTTATGAGTAAACTTAGCTGTAGAGTGAAGCCATACAAAAGTGAAGGTATGGAACCTCAGGAGGGCTGATTTTGTCAAAATGGGAGAGTGTCTCAGAAAAACACTAGCAAACAGGGAGAAGGTGGGGTGGAACAACAATGGAGAAACATCAAAACCGCTATCACAGAGCAACAAGCCTTTATTTGAAACAAATAAATCAAAACAAAAGAAAAAAACACTATGGTTCTCAAAAGAAGTGGCAGGAAGGTAAGAGAGAAAAAGATAGCATTCAGGAAGTATAAAGAAACACAGAAGGAGCAGGACAGAGGACTATACCAGTTTAAGCAGAAGGAAGTGGGAAGGCAGTCAGAATAGCAAATGCCCAAACCAAGGAAAGATAGCCAACTTGGTTAAGAAGGGGACAAAACCTTTTAAAGGTACATTAGGGAGCAAAGAAAGACTAAGGCAGGGACATTGAGGCAGAATAAAGGGAAGGTGGTTGGGCAGAGAGTGACAGTGAAAAAGCAGGGATACTGAACAAATACTTCTGCCTAGTATTCACAAAGGAAAAGCAGGGGAGACACCTAATCACATCAATAGAAGCACTCTGGATAGGGGTTGATATTAGTCCTTTCACAGAAGAAAGGGTTCTGAAAGAACTCTTAAAACTGAAAGTGGATAAAGCAATGGGACTGATGGGATTCACCCAGAATTCTCAAAGAACTAAGGGAAGAACTAGTAACACCACTGACTACCTTTTAATAAATCATGAGAGGATGGTGTAGTACCTGAGGACTGGAGGAGGGCAGATGTGATTCCCTTCTGAAAAGTAGAAGTAAGACAGAGGCAGGAAACTACAGACCTGTCAGTTTGACCTCAGTGGTTGGGAAAATGATGGAATCATTTCTGGAGGAAAGAATTGTTAAGTACCTAGAGACCAGTGGGGCACAGGACCCAAGGCAGCATGGATTCACAGTGGGAAGGTCACATCAGACAAATCTAATTGATTTCTTTAACTGGGTGACCAAAGTAGTAGATCAGAGAGGGTCTGTGGACATGGCCTACCTAGACTTTAGCAAGGCATTAGACATAGTCCTGCACAAAAGATTAATAAACAAATTAGCCAGCCTGGTAGTGGGTCCCAAGGTGGTAGCCTGGGTAAAACACTCACTGGACAACAGGACACAGCGTGTAATAGTACATGGAGTCCACAGTGAAGAAAGGGGGATTACTAGTGGGTACCGAGGGTTCAGTACTAGGGCCAGTCATTTTTAATGTCTTTATAACTGACATTGCAGAGGGACTGGAAGGAAAGTATGTCTCTTTGCAGATGACACAAAGATCTGCAACAGGGTTGCTATGCAAGGTGGGGTGGAAAGGATGAAAGGGACTTGCAAGGTTGGAGAAATGGTCAAAAGTATGGCAGCTTAGATTCAATGCAAAGAAGTGCAAAGTAATGCACCTGGGAAACAAATCCCAGGGAAGAGTACACAATGAGGGTGAGATACTGACAACAACAAAAATGGAAATGGACCTGGGGGTAGTCATATCAGATGACCTAAAGATAGGCCAGCAATGTGAGAATTCAGTAAGGCAGGCTGGGGGATACTGGGATGCACAGGAGCGACATCACCAGTAGAAAACAAAGAAGTTGTGGACCATCTGTACAGACAGTTGGTAAGGCCACATCTGGAGTACTATGTACAGTTCTGGAGACCCCATCTCTGCAAAGACATAGACATGGAGGAGGCTGTCCAGAGGAGGACAACAAAATGGTGAAGGGTCTGCACGGAAGACATATGAAGAAAGACTAAAGGAGCTTAAGATGTATAGCCTCGAGGAAAGGATGGAGAGGGGCACATGATAGAAGCTTTCAAATACTTCAAGGGATCAACAAAGTCCAAGAGGGTAGCATGTTTCAGAAAAGAGATGTCAAGAACAAGGGGCACAATTTGAGGATAGAGGTGGGATGGTAATGTGAGGAAGTATTTCTTCACAGAGAGGGTTGTAGATGCATGGAATGGCCTTCCTGTGGAGGTCATAAGAGTCAAAACATGGGGAATTCAAGAATTCATGGAACAGACATAAGGCAGTTCTAGTGGGGTTAGGAGGAAGTAGGCTGTTGGTTAACTAGGATTTGCAGCTTATCCATTAGGTAGAGACATGGGCAAACTAGGTGGGCCTAGCAGTCTTTATCTGCCATCAAATTTTATGTTTCTATGATCAGTGGCCTGTTTCTTACCAACTTTTGCCTTATCAAACTAGAATTGAATTGAACTCAAAGTTGACAATGCAAAGTAAGGCAAATTTTGACTTTTAAATGGAAATTACACATAGTGATACGTAACTTCAAAGTGGACCACTTTATGTTCACTTCACCAGCAAATTAAAACTTCACTGCATCTCTATGCACATGTGACTTCAAAGGTGAAATCTGACCCTCCTTGGGCTCTGTCCAATCCCATAATCCTCAGATACAGTTTTTCAAAGTTTCTTACCTAATATGACCTGAGAAGGAATCTACTAGTATAACCTTACTTTGTGACGAATGATGTAACTGGAAACAATAAATACAATTCAATTCTTTATTACCTATAATAAACAGACAATGTACCACCCACAAAGCATGATGATAGTTCTCCTCACTAGTAGAGATATCGTAAAGTCTAAGGAACTCCAGTCACAATAAATCTGCCTGTCTCGGTGGGCCATAGAGTGCCTCAGAGATATACTGTACTCCCAGTCACCTTTAGCAGGTGATTAAACTACCACTGTGAGTCATAATAACAGAGGCACTCCAAATCCTTACAGACTGAGTACAAAACAGCAGTACATATCAATAACAGGAAGTAGTCGACTGGTTGGGTAAGAGTTAGAGTTGAGGACAGCATTAAGCACCAATATACCAAAGCTGGTCTTTGGTGCTGAGAGAATGTCCACTCTGTAGTGTCAGGAATGTGTGAATAGGAGGTCATGTTGTGTCTGCACATATTTCCTCAGCTGACACCGAATTTATTTCAGCCCAGGATGTGGTCATCATCCCAGTGGAGTGTGCTTGAATGTCCTTTGGAGGGTAACAGACACCACTTTTATGCATCTTGAATGGCTTTCTTTAGGCAGACAGCAATGGTGGAGTTGGTTGCTGGAGAGCCTTTCCTACTTCATTATGACAGAGTCTTTCTGACTTTCAGAAATCCTTTGATTTGTTAATGTATGTGGACATGACTCTCTTTAAGTCTAGTGTGCGGAGTGCTGTTTCTCTCCATCTCTAGGGTCCAGAAAGAATGTTGGAAGTTTGATTACAGTATTTGATTCATAAGAAAGTCAGAAGAAATTTTGGGTAAGAGTGATGGGTTAGCCCACAGTGTGATTGTTTTGTGGACGATTAAGAATGATTCCTTCTCGACAGAAGTGTGTAGCTTGCCAGTTCTTCTTGCTGAGCAAACTACTAAAAGAAACAGTCTTTTAAGGTTTATCCATCTCAGTTCTACAGAACTCTGTGGTTAAAATGGTGCTGCAGTCATGGCACTGAGTCCTATGTTTAGGTCCCATGGGGCAGTGACCTGGCTAGTATTTGGTTGTATATTGGATGCTGTCTTGAGAAAGCACAGCATTCCATTTTGATTATCTGGGGCAATGTTCCCTACTTGACCGTGGCCACCTTATGGACACAACTGCACTCTCAGTAAAGTCAGGAATAAGCCTTTTTCAAGACCCTCTTGCAGGAACAGTAGTATGTCTAGAATGCATACCTGTTCCAGTGATAAGTCTCTGCTTGCACCACCATGAAAATATTGCCCATTGCCTTTTGTGTGTGCATGGTGTGGATGATCTCTTCAACTGAATCATAGTGTCAGTCACTTTTGGATGGCAATCTGCATTTTACTGTATAATCTCTCCCTTTCAGGAGCCATGCCATTAGTGTTAGGATCTGTAGGCTCAGGTATCTGATTGGTTCCCATGTGAGAAAGTCAGTTTGTTGGATAATCTCCAAGGGAGGTCCTGTGCCATCACTACTACATGGCAAACCAAGTCCTGCATGGCCAGTAAGATGTTATTAGAATGACTTGTGTACTCCATTGTCTGATTTTGCATACGACTTATGGTATTAGTTGAAACAGGGAAAACATTCATGCCACTTTGAAGAACCAATTCAGTGATAAGGCATCTACCTCCATGACTGGTTCTTCCTGAACCTGCAGTAAACACTGATTCTTGGGCATTTTGTTGTCCGCCATCATGTCTACCTGAACAAGCCCAATCTTCTGTCTATGACTGAGGGGATCTGATGGTGCAGTTACCATTCACTTTGGTGAATATTCTTCCTGCTCAGTCAATCTGCTGTAGTGTTGCTCTACCTCACCCAGTGTATGGCCATGATATGAGTTAGGTAGTTCTGAGCCCAGCTTAACACTTTGTAGCTTCACTCTGCATTCCTTTGTTCCTGGTTCAAGTTGATTGACAATATATGCTTCTGTGGCTCTGTTATTACATTCTTCCATTTGATTATTGATTGAAAGTGCAGAAGAGCATTGTAGACTGCCATCATCTTGAGGTCATTGACAGGCAGCCTTGATTCCGCACTCGGTTCATCCGCTTTGGGCTTTGTTGAATTTGTTGATTCATGCACCATTAGGCTGATACTGGTGTCAGTTATCATGTCTTGATGGCATCCGTGGTTACTACCAGGTGAGTTTGCCCCCTTGCCACTAGCTCAGTAAGCTGTAAATCTGTGGTTGGATTGACACTTTTGTTGAGAGTTCATAATCAGTCTGAAGTCCTTGTTAAAAGCTAGGAGCTAGAAAGGCCTCATGTTCCAGCGGGCCCAGGGTATCAGGTTGATACAGGACACCATCATCCCTAGAACTTGTTCAAGTTGTTCTGAGATTTGTGAATGATTGTATATCAGGTCTGATGCCTGCTGAATCATGTTCTCCACTCTTTTCTCAGATGGTCATGCCAGAGCAGGAGCAGTGTCTATCAATGCCCCTAGTAGCTCTAGACATTGACTGATGGTGAGACAGCTCTTTTGTTAATTGATTATCTATCCATGGCTCTTCAGCTGCAGTAGAAACATATGGGTTTCCCTCTGAGCCTGTGCATGTGATTTGGATTATCAAGTCATCTTGGTGAGTTATTACTTGAATACCCTTTTCCCTCAGTTTAGCAGCAAGTACTGTTGAAACATTGGTGAATACCCTCGGATCAGAGGCCAGACTGCAGGAAAGGGCCTGGTACTAGTAGTGGCATCCAATTATGTGAAATCTGACATACTTGCAATGAGGCAGTCTGATCGTAATGTGGAGGGATGCATCCATCATATCAATGTTAGATAGTCACTTGACAGATTGCCCTGCATGTGAGCACATGGTTTCCATCTTCAAACTTTGTGCTATATGAATTGTTTCAAGAGTTTTAGTACAGAGCATACAGTAAGTCTTCAGTTTTCTTGGGTACCATAAAGAATATTAAATATATTCTTTCACCTGTCTCTCCATCTTGTAACTCTGTAGGGGCTTTGTTTTCCATGAGAGCATCTAGAATATGTCTTACTTGTTCTGGGCTTGCCTTTCTTTCTGATATGCTGTAGCTGGAGTTATCAGTCTGTTAGTCTTCTGAGTTTTTTGTCAATTCTATGGAATAGCCATTTTCAACTACTTTCCAGCACCCATTCGTCTTGATTTGTTTTTACTTCATTGGCTTGGAAATTGCTGTAGCCTGGTACCTATCAGAGGTTTATTCAGATTGTGGTCAGTTGTGCTGTAGTCACTGGTTGTATTGTTGTTTTGACCTGAAGATTTATTGAATCGGCCCTTGCTGAATTATTCTACTTTCTGAATCCATTTTGGTACTGGTGAGAAGGAATATTGGAAACTGTTGCCTCTCTTGCTACTGAATTGCTGGTATCTGGCACAAAATCCTGATCTTCTGAAATCTACCATGTGCTGACAGTAGGCATGTGGATGCATATTCTTGTCCTTTCCCAGGCTCTAGCCATCCTCTTTAGCTTTCAAAAATGTTCTAGTCTGCCTGGTGACATGGACAGTTGAAGCAGCAATGCCTTACCTCTTGCCACACTGGCAACCTGTGTTTGAGGTGCAAGCAGGTCATTGGGGAACAGCCAGGGTGAGAGAGGATCGAGCATCCAGAGGACAGCTCTCCCTCTCCTGGGAGGGTGGGAAACAGAGGTCAGTGCTTGACAGAAACCTAGCAGAGGCTGGGCATTGCACGCCTGGCCCAGTACAGTAGTGCACGAGTTGGAGCAGCAGGTGGGCATGTTGAATGTGGACGCACATGTGGCACACCACTGTCAACATTTCACACTCCACCACCAACCAAAACCAGGAAAAATGGCTGCCAGGTAGAGCAGCTTGATGGCGTTTGATTAACTGCACCACTCGAGGGCACAGGTTGTACTGGGTCCAGTCCTGGTGGGGAGTTAGGGGCTCCCCACCACCCTGCCATGGGGGTAAGCAGTGGGGTAGCAAGGCAGTGGCCTCATATGGAACATGTATGTGACGGATGGTAGCCAGAGGAAAAAGGGATGCCCAGACAGTAGGAGCTGACCGGGTTCGAAGGGGATCATAAAGTAAGTAAAAAAAAAAAAAATTTCTGGTCCTCAGAATAGCTAGTCCCTTTTATATTTATTTATTTAGTTTGTGTTTACCAGGTGGGGTGCACTAGGCATATATTTGCCTATTTTCAGGCATGACCCAGACCTTTGGACCTTTGAAAGTAGCTTTGAAACATCACCTTTGACTCCATTTTCCCTCCGAATTTTAGCATTAGATTTCTGCATGCCTTATTTGCTATGGCTGCTGCTGTGGCAATTATTTTGAGAAAATACACTGTCATGTCTGCAAGATACTTTAAGGATTGTATGGACTGTTCCATCAGCTGAGCCTCTGTCTGGACTTAGGAGTGAGTGTCCTGTGCACATCTTGCAGCCATGTGAACTGTGCTCTGGTGGTGTATATGGCCATAGTAGTAGCTTACGCCATTAGACCAGGCAATTCATATATCATTTTCAGCAGTTTTCCAGGTCCTCAAGGCCTGCTGTTCCCTCAGAGGGCAGTATTATCTTCTTGCTTATTACAACAATTTGTTGGTCAATCATTGGTGCATTGCACCAAATTTTGAGTGTTATTCTGCAGAGGATACATCTTATCCCAGGATCTTCTATCTAGGATTCTAGATGGTTCTGGTTCCTATTCCTTTGCCATTACCTCATTAATGGAGTGACAGAAATGGAGGTATCTGTACTCTTGGGCATAGGATGTAGTGAGTGGACCAGTTTTCTTTCAGGGGGTTGGGCAAGACCCTCAAACCCCTCTGTGATCTTAATAGTTCTTACAAGGTTTGTAACCTGGTTGGGAAAATACATTCTGGCAATCAGATTTTTGCTTATTTTACCATGTTGGATTCCTTGTTCAACTCTGTACTTGACTCATCTTCTGATGCCTGAGAAAGGGAGGCATAATGGAGAGGGAGAAGCACATGTTAGTGCTTGATGCAACACTGTTTGTTCACTGAAACAACAGATGCTGGGTGTAATAGCAGAAGGTGGATGCCTGAGGAGTAGAGTGATTGCTCAGGTAGACCCATAGAACAGCAATGTCACATATGTATACATTGCCAGCTCCTGTAATAGAAAGATATATATATATATATTCCATGCCAAAATGACCACTGAAAGTGACATGAATTGGGTCACTCCAGCAGCCTCTGACTAACTGACTAAACCTACTGTAATCAAGATGGCTGGCAGAAATGATGCAATTTGGGTCACTTCAAACCTAAACAGTGTTGTGAGGTTTAACATGGCAGGCAAGTGATGTGGCTGCTGTTCAAGGAGGAGGTGACAAGGGCTGCTGGCTCAAAGCCCAATACCACAGAGAGAGAGAAGCTGTTGTGACCCTGTCTACAGGCAATGAGGTAGAATGTATTGCCTGCAATGGTGCTCCTCATCCAATGTGGAATGTTCTAGACAAGAACAACGCCCATACCAAAATGGTGCCTGCTGCCAGTGTACCTGCATTGACGGAACTGGTGTGACATCATGAACATTGATGTTATGGTGTGAGCACATAAGCATGCTAGTTTCAGGAAGCAACCACTGTTAGCAGATAAGGGCCTATGGCCACCAGTCTGCCCATTTGAGCTTGTATGATCACTTTAAGTTTTTCTAGAAGTCTGTTGCCCCTTAACCCTGACCTCCAGGTTCTCTTATGTCAATTTCATGCATTCTTATATCCCGTGATTGTTTCAGCCCCCACCACTTCCTCAGGCAGGGTGTTCCATCTGTCCATCACCATTTCTGTGAAGAATTTTCCTCACATTTCCTTTGAATCACCCTGCCTCCAACTTCATCCCATGTCCTCTAGTCCTGAAACATCATTTTAGCTGGAAAATAGTATTTTCTGCACCCTATTCCTCCCTGTAATGTACTCATATGTCTCTGTCATATCCCTCTCTCCCTTTACTCTTCCAGCGAGTACATATTCAAGTCCTTCAGCCTGTCCTCATAGGACTTGTGATGCAATCCCTGTATCATCTTTGTTGCCCTCCTCTGAACCTTCTCCACTCTGTCTATGTTCTTACATAGGTAAGGTCTCTGGAACTGGACTGTACTCCAGGTGGGGCCTTATTAGTGTCTTGTATAGTGGAATTATTACCTCCCTTTTCCTACTGGTGATGCCACTATCTATGCATCAAAACATCCTATCTGCTTTACCTGCAGCTTTGTCACACTGTTTCCCTGCTTTGGGGTCATCAGAGATGATAACTCCATGGTCCTTTTCCTGCTTGGTGCATTATATCCTCAACCCACAACTGATATGTTGTTTCAGGGTTTTTAGGCCCCATAGTCATTATTTTGCACTTTTTGTATCAAATTCCAACTGCCAAACCCTTGACGATTCTTCAAGCTTCTGCAGGTCCCTACCCATTCTGTCTACACCTCTGGTGTATCCATTCTGTTACAGAGCTTGGTGTCATTCAGCAAACAGGAAATTCTGCCTTCTAGGTCCTCGTAATGTCACGATGAAGATGTTGAATAGGACAGGTCCCTGCACTGATCCCTTTGGCACCCCACTGGTTAATCTTCCCTCTGTGGAGTGACAGCCATTTACCACCACCTTCTGTGTCCTGCCACCACCAATTACCCATCCAATGCACTACTGTCCTGCCCACTCCCATATTCCCCAGTTTGTTTAACAGCCTTCTATGTAGCACAGTGTCAAAGTTCTTGCTGAAGTCCAGATATGCCAAGTCTACTGCCCTACCATGATCCATCTCACTTGTCACCCAGTCGAAAAATTCAATGAGGTTGATCTGGCAAGACCTCTCCCAGTGAAACTATGCTGCCTTGGGTCCTGTAGTCTGTTGGCATCCAGATGTTCCACCAGTCTCTCCTTCAGTAGTGCTTCCATGATCTTCCCACTACTGAGTTCAGTCTGACTGGTCTGTAGTTTCCTGCTTCCTGTTTGTTCCTGCTTTTGTATAAGAGGACTACATCTTGGTCCTTCAGTCTATGGGTACCTCCCTGTTTCCAGTGATTGGCTAAACAGGATTGCCAGAGGTTCAGCCAACACCTCTCTTAGTTCCTTTAGGACCATGGGGTGCACCCATCTGGCCCCCATTGCTTTATCGACTCATTTCTTCCAGTTCCTTTAGGACCCTTTCCTCTGTAAAAGGACTTATGCCTATTTCCATGCCTTTCTCACCTTGTACTCCCTTCAGGCCCATTACCCTCCCATTCCTCAATAAAGACTGAGCAGAAATATCTGTTCAGTATGTCATCTTTCTGTTGTCATCCTCCACACTGCCCCATCCTCCCTCTTTAGTTTCACTATCCCTCCCTTTGCCCTTCTTTTTTCACTAATATACCTGTAAATGGTTTTGTCCCTCTAACCACTGGTTTTGTGATTCACTCTTCTGTGTGAGCTTTGGCTTCCCTTACTGACCTCCTGCCTCCCTTGGTTGCTTCTGGTACTTCTCCTATCCTCTTCTGCTTGTGTCTTTTGTATTATCTGACTGTGATTTTTTTGTATTCACTTTCTCTACTAACTCCTTGGAAAATCAAAATGGCCTCCTCTTCCTTATCCAATTGCTAATCTGCTTAATAAATAATTATGTTGCTATTGTAATCCCTGTTTTAAATGTTGCCCACTGTTCCTGTGCACCCAATTCCCTCCTCATTCCTATTGGTGCCTCTTTCAAGCACGTCCCATTTCAAAATCCACTCTCCTAAAATCCAAGATCGTGTTTTTGTGTGGTTTGATTCTGTACCTTCTGTGATTTCAAATGGTGGTCACTGTTCCCCAGGTGCCCCCCACACTGTTACCCCTATCAAACTGTCCCGTTTGTAAGCTGGAGGTCCAGTATTGCCCTCTGCTGAGTTGGTTCCATGACCAGTTGCAAAGGAAGGTATCCTGAAGGATTCCAGGATAAATTTGTTCCTAGTTGATGCTGCTGCTGGGAGGCTCCAGTTCACATCTGAATAATGAAGTCTCCAGCCAGCTCCAACTCCTACTTGTCCGTCATCCTTTAGATGGCTAGCATTACCTCTATCTGTCTTTTCCTCTTGGGTTGGTGGTCTGTAGGCCACCCTGTGTGGATGACTGACCCCATTTTCCTTTCTAGCTCAACCCACAGTATCCCCACCCCCATTTTTCCTCCTGGATCTCTGTGGCCTTATGCCATCTTTCACAGAAAGTGCCACTCCTTCTCCTCTTTTCCTGCCTGCCCTGTCTCTTTTGAATATGTTTTAGCGGATATGGCCATCTCCCAGTCATAGTTATCATTACACTGGGTCTCTGTGATAGCCAAAATGTCCGGGTCCGACTGTTCCATGGCAACCTCCAGATCCCTCCATCTTGTTGCTAAGGTTCCTGGCATTGGCACACATGGCTTTCCATGATGTGACCTCCCTGATCTGTTTTGCTGTCCTACTCCAGTCCCTCTCTGGTTTTCCTTTATCCCTGGTTATCCCTGCTGCCTGCCCTTCTGTTGTATTTTGTCCTTTTCTGTCTATCTACACCTTGGCTGTCTAGCTCCATATTTTGCTGACTGTTTTGTAGTGATATCTCCTCCTCCTGTTCTCTGGTTCCACTGCTAGCTATGGGGGTTGGAAGTGGGTACCCTCCTTTCTGACCTCCCCCCCACTTGACTAGTTTAAATGCATGTCCATGTAGCATTTAAACTTTTCATTAGTGCTTGGATTCCCCACCAGGATGGATGCAGGCCTTCAGGTTTGAACAAGCCCCCATCCCTCCAGGTGGATCCCCGATCACCAATGAATCTGAACCCTTCTTCGCAGCACCAGTTCTTCAACCATGTGTTAAAGTTCCTGGTGCATACTATGCTCTCCATTCCTCTCACAGGTAGTACTTCAAAGAAGGTGATGGATGTAGATACTTGCTTGAGACCCCTCCCAAATTTCTAGACTCTTCCTGAACTTCCTTAGGCTCCTCGTTTGCCAGGTCATTAGTTCCTAGGTGGATAATGATATCTTGATCTCCATCCTATCTTGCCTTCCCACAATCCCCAGGATCTTCCTCCCATCCCTCCATGATGTGGCACCTGGTAGGCACCTCACCTCCCTGTCCTCCCCCTGCATGTTCCTAGCTCAATCCCCCATGGCCAATACCAGCAGGGATTAAATTGGAAATGTTTGGGAGGTGGAACTGTAGCGCACCTGTACTGAATACCATTATTGATCTGCTGTATCCTGCTGTACAGCATTCAGTCCTAGGTATGCCTATGTGTCGCACACATGCAGTGTGTTGGCATAGTGAATAGACCCCTATGAGTGAGTGTAGTGCTTGTTATAGTATGTGTTGTATGGTGTCAGCTACAAACCACTTCAAGTGAACAATGCAAATCAAAACAATATGCTGTATAAACAACTTTTCTTTTATCACAGATGCATATTTACTTACATGCTTCATGCTAGGATCTCCTTGATGACTGCTGCATTGTTCTTAGAGAGGTCAACCTCTTATCCATACAAAGTAACATCAGTGATAACAGGAAACAAATTAGGTTAAGTCAGCATTTTAATATTAAATAACAGTTTTTGTGCCTATTATAAGTCAGATCTATCGTGAGTGCAGACTGGTATCGTGCTTTTTATGGGAGGATCACTGAACCCTTCACATTGGAATCTTTGCTTAGTATTTTTGAAGTTCGGGGTAAAACCATAACATTTATTAATTTTAAGAGGCTTTTCTGCTTTCTAATAACTTAAAACCAGCACTGATATACAATCTGAAATGTTCAGATTTCTTAGATGTGATTCTAATGAAGCCTTTTTCAGCATGGAATAGAGTCAACAACCATGCATGCAGAGAACAATACACACATAATTTTTCATATGCTATTATATGGTACTGTGGTCGCACTTTTCACATCACATAAAATTTGAAGTTGCACATGAAAACTAGGAAGTAAAAATGTGTTTGCACATTTGCAATCATGTTTGCTCTTTCCTGGTTTTGCAAAGAAAAAAGGACTATGTAATAATATAGTCACTTGGAGCCCACATCTGGTACCACACTACAGCACCACCCCTCCCCCAAACCCTGACCTCATTTCCAACACTCGAGTCTATTTGGGTGTCAGCTTTACTGTTTTTTTCATTATTTCTGACACAAGGAATCCAATACAGTGTCTCTTTCCATTAGTGAATTATTATTTCCTGACCCCAGGAGCCCTCCTTGGTGTTGGTTTTCCTCCTGTTCTTGTCTGACTCTGGGTGCCCATCCTGTTGTCATTTTTAGTGATTTTGAAGAGTCCCTAAACTGTCAGCTCATCCCTGGTGTCAGGTGTTATTTTTCACAACCCTCCTTAGGTCCTCCAACATTCCTTGATTAGACTGGCACTAAGATCAGATCCCAGTACAACCTCAGCTCCCTGAAACTATCCTTCAGCCCCAGATGGTGGCTGGCAATAGCCATCCTTCCACCTCCACAACCAGCCAACATCTGCAAATTGTAATCACACACCAGTAATATTGGAATTTCATTCTCAATGTCAGCATTTCAATGCCACAATTTTGCAATAAGATTTTAGTGATTGTGGCCAGTTGTGAACAAGAGAGTAGGCTTATTGGCATTTATCAATGAGAGGTGAGGGATTAAACCAAAATCTGTGGATAATTGAAATGGTGCAGGGTAGAGAAAGGCTACAACTTCCTGGGGTCTACAAAGTCATTCCCAGATCCCACCCCCTGTGACCTGGGCAGTCCCCCCTTTTTCTGCCCCCTGAAAATCCACAATGACTGCGAGCTGGCCTGACTGTGTGAATGAATGGCGCATTCTTGTACAAGCACACTCTCATTCATTGACAGCTTAGTGGGTGGTCAGCAGTGGAGGAGAGCAGAGGGCTGTGCCGGTCACCTGCTCCATTTCAGGATGGGTAGATCAGGGTGGAACACTACTTGCCAGGGTGTGGGGGCACTAGGCGTGGTGGGAGGGTCAGCCACTGCTTTTCATGAGAGGGGAGGAGTAAGGAAGCAAAATTGCAGCAATGCTGAGCTGTAGCTTGTAAGCTCCTTATCGTGAGCACTTTTCCACCCAAATAAAGTGAATATGTTGGCTATCTCTCTATCTGGAGAGCCATAAATATGGTGTGCAAGTTTCTGGTTGATTTATGGATGACCAGATTATCAAACGTATATTTTAATGTTTAGAAAGGGAGTTAGTTTAGGGCTTTAGTGTGAGGCAGGGCTGGTGGTGAGCTAGTCCAGCAAGTTAGCTTTCTGGTTTTTAGTGACTATCCTGAAAAATGCAGCTTACCTACCTGGTACCTGTCTTGCAGGTTTAGTGCTGCCCTGGGACCCAACGATTTAGCAGGGTTTTTGTTTCTCAGCGGTTCAACAGTCCAACGTGAGTTAACAGAGTCGGCTTCAGGATTCACTTACTTGAGGAATCCACATGCCAGGTTTTCCTTTTGAGACAGAGAATCACTTTCTGGACAAGGAGGGCCAAGAATTGTGGACTAAGGTGTCGCGGCTTGAGGTCAAACATTGATTTTCAATCTATGCCAGTGCTAAGCCTGCAGATCTGACTGCAGTTGTGGACCCTTGATTTCCCTGATGGTGCTTCTTCAACACCTTTATGAGAGGGCCGATGGAGTAATAGGATCCTGATTGCCACCTGGACTGCATTACTGGGAGTACACGGTTCAGAGGGACTTCTTCGTATTGTCTCCCTGGGAAAAAGCAGTGAATGGTATGACTGTTGATCTCTAATGCCTCTGCAGTCAGTCTGTGTGTCCATGGTTCTGAGTTTTGTGCATGTGCTCCATTGAATTATCATTCAGGAGTTGGTCACTGGGCTTGGTGACTCCATTTTCAGGTTTCTAGGACTGGTGGAAGCAGGTCTGTACATATTCGAGTTCTGTCCTGCATGACTGGTGTCGTGAATGGACTCAGCATTCTGTGGAGAATGGGGTGGTGAGACATCCTTCAGACTCTATGCAGTGGGCTGAAACTTTATTTTTCTTAATGGCATAACTTGCTATATAATTTCCAGAATGTTACTGTTTTAATCTGTCCTGTCTCATAGGACCTTTATGTTGAACTGTGGTCAGTGTTTCTTCCTTACTTCAAGTACTTCTCCTGGTTTTACTATTGCTCTATTTGTGGGGTTGAGGTGTTGGAAGTTTTACTGGGATTAAATAATTTAAGTCAGATGTGTGTGTTGCTGTGTGTATGGTATCAGGTTAATTTGTTAGTAGTGTGTGGCTGGAGGAGTGAGTGCTTACTTTGTTAGTATTGCATTGCCTGGGAGACATTGTAGGTGGTCAATATGTGTTTGGAGAAAGTTGGGGGCCAAGGGGGACAGGGTGATGTATGGGGCATCCCAGCTGCATGATCTGCGAGCCATCTTCTGATCTCCCAGTGACTGATACCACTACACAGCACTGTTGAGAGGTTGGAATTGGGAGTAACTGCTTGAATCAATATTGGCAGGTGCCTCGTGCATGATGGGGTGTAAGATTGGAGTAGTCAGGCATAGAAGGCGCCCTGGGGTTTATGGGGCCCAAGAGAGAGACCAGACATGTTTAGTCATTATCCCAGGGTTCCACCAAGACCGAGTGAGCAGGTAGCCAGAGGGCTGCATTGTCCACCAATCCCTTGCAGATTGTGCTGTGCAATGCCAGATCAATCAGAAACAAGACTGCAATTATAGCGGACTTGATTTTAGTGGTTGATCTGGCTTGCATTACTGAGACCTGGGTGGGTGACGATATAAGTCTGCTTTTGTGGCTGCCACACCCCCAGGTACTCTGTTGTGCACTTCCCAAAGTGGAATGCAGGGGCAGGGGAGTTGCCATCTGTTTTAGATCTGAGCTGGGATTCACTGTGCACCCAGTGAGAGGACTGGGTTTGTTTGAATGTGTGGCCATCCGGAGGTGGGCCGGGTGCAGGCTGCAGAATTCTCCTAATTTACCACCCACTGGTGTGGCGGGAGATTTTCTGCAGGAGGTAACTGATTTCATCGTCGGTGAAACAACGGAGGCCCTCAGATGTTTGATTCTAGGGGACTACAATGTGTGGGCCGATGATGAATCATTTAAGCGTGATACAATTTCCTTCCAAACCATGTAATTGCTGGGCCTGTCACAGGAAGTTTCCTCCATGACCCACCAGGGTGGTCACATGTTGGACCTGGTCTTCTCACTGGGGCTTGAGATTAAGAACCTCAAGACTGATCAGGTCAGTTGGTCCGATCATTGCACAATGGAGTTCTTGCTCATGGTACCCCTGAGAGCCCTCCCTTGCTGAGATGGTAGGCTACTGCCCTTTGAGGGACGAGGCACCTGAGGGTTTCTGGAGGTGGCTGACCTGTCTAGTGTGGGGACTGCATGTGGGAGGGGTACATGTGCCACAGTTGCTGCCTATAATAGGGTGTTGTCTGGGGTGCTTGACTCCCTTGCACTGGTCCATGTATGACCTAGATCCTCTTATTTAAAGTCCCTGTGGTTTGATGGGAAGCTTAAGGAGATGAAGGTTCTGGGTTGGAAGTTAGGCGCTGCTGGTGGAAGACAGGCCTGGAGGTGGACAAGCTGGATCTGCGTGCTCACTATGGTGAGTACCAGTGGGCAATAAGAAGGCAGAGTTCCTGTCCAGTGAGATTGCTGCTAGGAAGAACCGACCAACTGTGCTGTTTTGGACTGTAGACAGATTGTTAAATCCAGCCTGTCTCCAGCCAAAAAGTATTTTGAATGCTTTATGTGAAGAGTTTGCTTGGGTCTTTTCAGAGAGTCCTCCATCAGGCAGCAGGAGGTTCCACCAGTGAGCCAGTTTGTGGTGAACAGTGATCGCTTTGGATGCCGGAGAGCACTCCGCTGAGTTGGGGTGAGTTTAGACCAGTGGAGGTGGCAGAGGACATGGGGTGGCTTCTAGGCTGAGACACACATACTGTGAACTGGACCCAATGCAGACACATTTCTTGATGGGATATATTGACTCTGTTGACCCAGTGTTTGTCTTGATTGTCCAGTGTTCCCTCTCAGAGGGGGTCTTTCTCGATGCCTTGAAGGGAGTATTGGTGAGACCCCTTCTGATGAAAACATCATTGAACCCTGACATCAAGGCAAATTACCATCTATCTCCAACCTTCCATTCCTTGGTATGGTTGTTGAGAAGATTGTGGCACTGCAGCTTGGGAACACCTCATGGCCTTTGATCTACACGAGCCTCTCCAGTCAGAGTTTCATGAGAGGCACAACACGGAAACCGCATTAGTTCGGTGCACAATGACCTTCTCAGGTTGAGAGATTGAGCAGAGGGACCATTCTCATTCTTCTCAATCTCTCCTCAGTCTTTAACACAGTGGACCATTGTGTGTTACTTGATCACCTGAGGGAATTTGTGGACTTGCCAGCACTGTCATCTGCTGGTTTGAGTCCTTTCTCACAAACAGGAGGCAAAAGGCAGTGATGGGGAGTTTATCCTACTTACTTAGCCTCCTGTCTTGTGGAGTACCTCAGGGTTCGGTCTTGTTGTCAATGTGTTTGCCATGTTCATGCTTCCCTGAGAGGTCTCATTAGAAAATATGGCTTGGGTTTTCCATTGCTATGCTCATGATATCCAGCTGTATCTTTCTTTTGTACAGGGCACATCCAGTGCAGTGGACATGCTTAATAACTCTCTCGCTGAGATCAATGACTGGAAGGCCTCCAGCTGTTGCGACTGAGCCCGACAAGACCACGATACTGGTAGTGGAGTCAAACAGAGGGTGTGATAGGATGGCCTCAGGTGCAGATAGGATTGGCCTGCATTCTGTGTCTTTGAAGGACTCCTCCAGGGCATGTAACCTGGGTGTTATTCTGGACAGTGATCTAACACTTGAGGCCCAGATGTCGGCCATTGTCCATGTCAGATTTTAACATCTGAGAAATATTGCCAAGATTAAGCCCTGGTTCTGCCCTGGACCTCCTACCTTAGTGCATGCCTTCATGGCGCCCAGGCTGGATTACTGTAATGTGCTCTACCTCGGGGTCTTGGGAGGTATCCTCCACAGACTTCAGCTGGTGCAGAACACAGCTGCCAGGTTGCTGACAGGCAAAGTAAGTATTGCCACATCACCCCAGTGCTGCGTGAACTGCACTGGCAGCCAGTCAGGTGGAGGATCCTCTTTAAGGTGGGCTTGCTCACCCTTAAGGCCCACATGGCCTGGGCCCTGGCTACCTGGTGGACCTTCTTACACCTACTGCATCAGTCCACTCCCTCCATTCCTCCTCAAGAAGCTTCCTAGTGATTCCAGGATGAAGTGAAAAACAGCGGTGAATGAGCTTTCAGTGTCACTGGCCCCATCCTGTGGATTTTGTTTTCTCCATCAATAAGAGAGCCCCTTTAGTGGAGATTTTAAGGCATGCCTCAAGGCATTCCTGCTTGAGCAGGACTTTCCCAACCCAGGATTGTCAACATTGTCTTAGACTGACCTATTATAATAACTCTGTGCTTTACTGGCTGTTTTCTATGTAAGTATATTGTAGTTTTATTATTATTTTATTTATTAATGATATGATGTTGGTTTTATGTATGGTGCCCAGAGCCTCCAGGATTGGGCTTCTTCTTAAATAAAATGTGCCTTGCCTAGACCACCAGGAATAAGTAAAACGAAAAGAAACTATATACTGGGGATAGGAGGAGAGGATTTCAGTAGACCAACAAGAAAAAAAATATTTTTGCCATATGGGGATATGGATGAGAAGGTTACACTAGTGACTACTACTGGACAAGAGGTGGGTGTTTGGGTGGAGGAAGGGACCACTAGCAACTGAGGGGGTTACTGACATATTAGGCCGGGATGGGGGCTTACATTACTGAGTGACACTGACTACTGCTGGACATGGGCATGTGATCGGGTGGGGAGTGACCACTAGCCACTCATAAGGTGGGTGGGTGATCAAATGGGGGAGGGACTGCTAGCCACTGGGAGGGTTATTAACACATCAAGTGGAGCAGAACAGGGCAAAAATTTGTCCTAAACATTCTGAAGTTTTCTGATCCGCCACAGTCGGAGCTCATAAACTTCCACGGAAGTTACCAAACTTCATGAAAGTTCTGCTAACTTGAAATGGCAACTCACACACCTACCGTATTCTCAAATGGCTGTGAATGCCTCAAGCCCTGGGTGTGCTGAACACATGTCACATAGAGCTTATCGAATTCTCCTGTCCAGTAATCAGGATTTTCCATCCTGTGCACCAATTGCTGCAAGTTAGACCAACTTTTCTGGTCTAGCCTGCGGCAATCCTGAAGCCACCCTTTTATGGGGCTTGTGCCAAATATTTAGTACAAGCTGCAGTAGTCAGAAAAGGGTTGTATAATATGCCTGAGCTGTTAGAATCAAGCACAATGTGTGGCAAAGTTGTTGGTGCAGCTGTGCCAACAAAGGGTATGATGCACTGCTTAACACAAACCCTACATCACTCTTTGAGAATCTGCCCCCCCTATCTTTAGTAATATGAATAAGTAAAGCATGAAGTGCAAACATGCAGTCATTTATTAGGATTTTCTGCCCACCTGCTATCCCAGATATCCTGTAAATGACTTCATAAACAAATATTTGTTCAGGCTTGCCTTGATACCCTGTGTTGTCTTTACTTCCGCTAGTAGGCTGTTCCATAGGTTCACCACTCTCTAGGAGAATAAGTGACTCCTAATGTTACCTCTGAAGTTACCTTTGAAACACACAATCAAATTAATGACTCACTCAGCTAGTATATAGCTAAATACTGTAGTCCATTTATTAGTCAGCAGTGAGGGTAAACACAAAACAATGAGTGGACTATCAGTATTTCATGGTCACCTGATCACTTCCTTAGGGTGAAATGGGACTGGCTGTTCCTCCATCTTATATACTGTAAAATAGTTGCTTGGTTTTGTAACTCCAGACATGGTTAGGAAGCTGCCACTAAATGTATTCTCACTGAAATAGCTTTTATAACTACAGATATGCTGGAAGGACCCCTTTCCACCCTGAGGAAGTGATCAAGGGTGTTTGATTGAGATGGTGGATTATATCAGAGCAGACTTCTTCTACCTCTTTCTATTTTATAAGGTCAGAGGTTACAAAGTTTGCTTTCTTATCCCTGAACATACAATCCATGAGCATCATGGCATCCCTCTGAATTGCAGACACTAAGTAAAACATCTATGTCTGCTTAATTTTGTTGATAAAATTTGAGTAACCCAGAACTATATGCAAAACTCTTGTTGGGCCTTGTAAAGTGGAGAGATTATCCTTCTGTTCTATTGAGCAACCCTCTGTTGATGCATGCCAGTATTCTCTTGACAGCAACTGCACTCTGCATGTCATTCTTTAGCACCGTGTCTATTATGACTCCCAAGACTCATTCATCTCCCACTTTGCTGCACTTTTCTTCCCAGTTGTAATGGTTTGCATTTTCTACACTTAATTTGAGACAGACTAATTTTCCATCTTGTTAACATCCCTTTGAAGTCTGTTGTCATGTGAAAGAGTCCACCACCCTATACAGCTCAATGTCATAAGGGAACTTAAGTTCCTGGCTGGAAATTCTAGCTTCAAGATCACTGACCACAGTGTTGAACAGCAGGGGCCCCAATACCACTCCTTGAGGAATGCCATTGGGTAACCCAATCCACTCAGTGTAGTTCCAGTCCATAACAATCCCTTGCTTCCTGCCCCAATCCTGTTAGCAATCCACCTTGTGTGTACCTCATATACAGTATTCTGCAGTCATTTAGGGATGTGACAAAGATGAAGTTACATTCAGAGAACATGTAGAAATCAGATGGACGGGACACCAGCAAAGTAGGCAGAAGGAACTCAATTTCCCTTCAGCATTTTGTCACTTTGACATCTTGATGCAGCACTCTTTAAAGCGGGATAGCAATGAAACAATGTATTTGGCAGATATTTTTTCCTGAGTGCTGGTGGTGTAGAGGTACAATCACTATAAGGAGGAAAAAATCCATATTCTTTTTTTCCCTTTCAGCAGGAGCAGGTCAGATTGAATTTAGCAGATGGGAACTGGTGTGGGGGGTTATTATAATAAAGTTGCAGTGTTTGGTGGGTGGAGCCACCCAAAAACATTATTTTCTGACATGATGTCCCGGTGATATTTGGGCAGTGTGGTTTGTCCTGCTTGGTTGTAGCTGTGCTATATTAATTTTGATCCTCATTTCAGAACACCTGCAGGTTACACACATTAACCTCCTTTTAGTGTTAGCCAAATTTAAAATTAACAGGAAACAGTTCCAAAAGAACAGTTAAAATGTTTTATGTTACAATGTTAGCTCATATTTTGAAGCAAATGGATGGTTCCCTGAAACACTTTCAAATGAGAAGGATATCTAAAAGCAACTGAAATGGGAGACTGTTTAAGTTCATGTTTTGCAATTTCAGCTCACGCCCCTGTAGCTGGTGCTGTTGCCATGGTGATGGTCAGTCACAGACTTTGGATAATTGAAGCTGATTTAGGGAGGGTACAAAAGTGTGAAGACCTCATAGAAGCATATTTGTAAATAAGTAATACTGGTGATGGAGAAGATGTTTTAGGTGTGCACATGTGTGATTTTACTGTTGTTTCTATATTATAGTTTCATATGTTTGCTTAAGAGAGTAACTATATAAAAGTAACACAATGTACTATTGATGTTAATTAGGTATAACAAGGCAGATCACCTGACCCTGGTGATGGGATAAAGGGAGCACTTGAGAGTTACTTGGCTTAGAGTAGATCGTCCCAGATCATATCAGTTCCAGAGAGAAAGAGAGAGAGAGAGAAAAAGAGAGAGAGAGCATGAGAGCGTGAGAGTGAGTGAGAGAGAAAGCATATGTGATGCTGCTGTGTGTGTAGCAGAAGGATCTCAAACCTGAGTTCTGAACTGAAGGAGGAAACTGAGTGAATCTCACCAAGAGGAAAGTATACATCAATGAAGGAAAGGTTCTTAGCTTAAAAGAGACAAACTGACTTTACAAGTAAGAAGGAAATCTGCCTTGTTGTCTTTTCAAGTTGTTGTCTTTTCTCCATGGTTTGCAGGGCAGGTTTTAATTATGTTTATGTCAAAGTTTTTTTTAATTCTATTTTTATTTTCTTGTTTATTTTATAAATTCCAAGTAGTCTTGATCAGTCTAATTTTAAGCCACTTTGCTTCCAGTTTGTAACTAATCCACCATAAGTTAGTTTGGGTAATGTGGGTCTTTTATATGGATTGATTGGTTAATGGTTTTCGTTATTTGGTGCTGATTAGAAATAGGTGTTTTAAATTGTGTGCATGTAGAATTTTGTGTGTTTGGTGAGGTTTTTAGTTGTAGTACATGATCTTAATTGCTGTGGTATTTGGGTTTAATAATCAGCATATGCTACTTTGAGTGCTGTTGTATATTGGGGAATAAATGATGGTTTGGAGGATTTGGGTCACATCCATGTATTGTATTAGATCATATTAACTTCTCATATATCAAATCAGATCATATCATCTGCTTATATATAATATAAAATATTACAGTATATGGTTATGGCTTATTATGTATATAATTTTACCAGTTCAAAAGCTTGTTGTACAAAGTTGAACAGTTGTGCATATCAAAACATGTTGCTGGGCTTGTTCTATAATCAGTGCACCTGACTTTCCCTCTTGTGCCAACTGCCACCACCTCCCTGCTCCTCCTGCTTACACTTTCATTCCTTCGCTCTGCTCCAATTACACATACAATGCTACAATCTCAGAACTATATCAGTTCTCTCAGAAAGAGAAAATTTCATACTGGAACATGAAAATAAACCCTATACTATAAAAAGTAAAATATGGGTGATCATACACAACTTGCTGTGTACTTCCATCTCAGATTGAAAAATTAAAGTCGTACTAGGTGAATACACTACTCCATATTTTACATTTTCTCAACATATACAGTAACTAAAGCAAAATTTAATTATAATAATAATAACATTGAAACTAAAATAAAAACCATATAAGCTGACTGGTTCAGCAAACAACACATCACCTTTATTATTCTGTTCCTCCACCATAACATATCATGTTTTTCTCACCATTCATCACTGCAGCATGTGGGTGACAGCTAGAGATGTTGCAAAATCAAAGTTCCCCTGTGAAATTGTAGTACAATTGACAATTTTCCCACAAAAATGTTTTGTGAAAATTTGGTGAAATTTCAAAATTTTGCCTGCTGGCTGCCTCAAATGCTGGTATGATGGTGTCTAATGGTCCCCCTCCTCCCCGGCAGCTCACCAGCCCAAATTAAAAAATTATCCCTGGTGTCTAGTAGTCTCCCTCCTCTGCATCACCAGGCCATTAAGTGAATAAATCAAGTCCTCCCAGTTCACTCATTATTTTCCTCAGACCCCCAAGCCTCAAAAACAAACAAACTCCCACCTCCTAGTGCCAAGTGGATCCCCACACCCCACTCTGTCATCATGAGCTAGCACCACCCACTCCCCCAGTACCTGAGTGAGGCCACTGGCACAGCCCTCCACCTATCTCCACCACTGGCAGCCCAACTGATCACTTATGGAATGAACACGTGCTTGTACAAGCAGGTGCTCATTCACTGAAGTGCTAAGTTATGCTGCTGGCCATGGAGTAGAGACCTGTGCCTGTAGCCCAATTGGGGTACTGGTGGGGGAGAGGACGCGGCTAGCCTCATGGTGTCCAGGTGGGAGGATGGGGTCCACTAGACACCAGGAATGTGGGTTTCATTCTTTCCTAAAAGGACATGAGGGAGTCAGGGTAACTGGGGGCTTTATTCAATTATGGTCAGTGATCAGCCATGGGGACCACTAGACACCAGGGAGAATAATTTGGGCCAGTGAGCAGCCTGTGGGGTGGGGGGCACCACTAGACACCAGGGAGAACTTTGGCCAGTGGCAACTTTAAATTTTGCCCACGGAGGTGAAATTACACCACTGGTGGTGAAATTTCACTGCAGATAGCAAAATGTCACCCGAAGTGGCAAATTGTTCTGGCTTGCAGGTGAAATTTTGCTCACTCTGGAAGGGTGAAATTTCAAATTTTACCCTGTGAAATATTTCATGAAATGCATGAATTATGCTAAATATTTGGGGAGCGAAATATTTCAAGTTGAACAACACTAGTGACAACAGAGATGGTACTGTGTGTTATGGGCACAGACAAGTGCTCTGTCTGTCTTTTGGCATTATATACTTCATGAACAGCACAACACCAGCACCACAGCCACCTTTATGTTGTGGGCATGGATGATTGACTGTCCACCTTGAGACACTTTACGTACAGTAGTGCTATTTATTATCTTCTTCACGACTCGTATTCATTAGAAATCATGTTTTCTTGTCATATAAATAAAAATGAAATTTAACATTTAAAAATGATTTATATATCATTGTGCTCTATTCCAAAACAAATGTATTGCCATGAAATGCACATAATGGGGTAATGCACTGTTATACTCTTCTGCCAGTACCAGCAGAAGCACAAGAACCAGTATCTTGGCAATAACTTCATGACTCATGGGAAGAAATAAATGGCTCTTAGTCTTCAGCTTTTCTCCATTGTAGAAGATGGTAGCTGTTGAAGGCTACTGCATGAATAATTGAAGAACAAATACAACATTCCATCATACTTCACATTGTCTGTGCAAGCCAGGCCCAGAGTGTGTGGTGGTGGTGGCTTGTGCTGAAAAATCTTCTTCATCTTCAGTGACCACATGAAGAAGCTCCCAAAGTAAACAATAAGCAACCCATCCCATGGTACATCCCCAGGTGCATCCTGGTAAGCAGGAGTATAAGGCTTCAGTGGGTATATGCACTGAAATCAGCAATGAATAGTAACTATTACTGTAGTTCACTATAGGAGTGGGTGAAAGTGCGGTTTCTGCCAACACAGAAGTTCTGCGAAATTTAAAAAATTCTGTGAAATTTTCTGCTGTTTCACCTGTAGCGGAATTCCAATCTTTACCAAATAACTGGATTTCCACCTAGTACTGTGGTATTTAATTACAAACTGTAGACTTTTTACATGACATGGAAATAAAGTCTCTTGCTTAGTAGTTCACCATACATCATGGTGGGGGTTTCTCCCACAGTTTAATAATTATGCCACATTCCTACATTGATTCTGCAGTTTTGAAGAATTTCCACGTAAGTTGGCGAAATGATTTCTGAACTTTCGTGGAAGCAAAATCTGACCTTCACCAAAATTCCACCAGTGGACTTTCTTGTTCACACACCCTAGCTCACACTGAATCATGGCAGTCTTAGAGGGTTTTGTAAAGCATCACTACACTACAAGCAGTTATCCACAACAGATTCATGTCAATTCTCTTGATGCAAGTAAGCTACAGGAATTAAAAATGCAAAATAACACATGACCCCATAATGCATAGCATCATGGGCTGCATATTCAAATCACCACAGAATATTATGTTGGTTCAACTTTAACAGAAAAGCATGGTGCCAAAGGCCTCTTACACAGTTTGCAAAGGTGCCAACAGAAGACACAAACACGTGTTTCATCCTACCAGTTCTCATCAGTGTGCCTCACTTGTCTGACACCCCAGTGGAATTAACCAGCTACCCTAAGATGGTCTATCTAGGCTATGTTGTGGTGAACCCAATTAAAACAAAAAACAAGTTAAAGACAAAGAACCTCTGTGCACAAGCACTGAGGCAATGAGTTACCCCAAAGGGCTTTACATTATGGGGGCATGTGTTATTTTATTTCTTTGAAACTTGTCTTCCGGCCAATGCCCTTTGGGTAACCATTGTCTCAGTGCTTGTGCACAGAGGTTCTTTGTCTTTTACTGGAATTAATATTCACGGCTGACCTCAAGGTTTTTTACACCACTGTTTGTAACCTGCTTTAATCCATGCTAATCACTGAATTGGGATCCAAAGTTGTTCAGCAGAGTAGGCAAAGTCCAACTGAATTTGTGGACCCAGCTCAAAGTCAGATAGATATAGCCACATATCTACTTCTCTCATCCATACAGTACTATACATTCCCAGAAACTTATTATATGCTACAGTGTCAAAGGCATTATTGAAGTCTAGATAAATGTCATCTATGGCCCTGACCCTGTCCACCTCCCTGGCCATCCCTTGAAGAATGGGACCAAGTAGTTTGGCATGATGTGCCCATCATAAAGCCATACTGAACATGGGCAAGAATCTGGCCTCAAAAGTGCTCCATTATTCAGTCCTAAATAATGGTCTCATGGACCTTGCCAATCACTGATATCAGACTGACTGGCCTGTAGTTGCCATGGTCTGATTATGCCCTACTTTTGAAGATAGGGACCACATTGACTACTTTACAGTTCACTAATACCATACCTGTCTGGACAGACTCATGAAAAATTACTGAATGAGGCAACACCAACTGTGTCTTTCCCTCCACTACAATCCTTGAGTGTATTATGCCTGCCTCTTGGGATTTACCTGAATTGATCTTCACCAGGTAGTCATCTACCAGGGAGGATGGATGTCTATGAGGCTGGATCATGGTGACACTTGATGTTCTGGGCCCTCATAATGAGCATCCTACCTAATGGGGGTTCTTAGATGAACAAAGAATCAAAGTACAGTACTTATTCAACTCATCAATCACACCTGAATCTCTTAAAGGTTTTCCTCCCACTCGATTAATTCAGGGCCCAATCCCCTCCGAAATCTTCATCCTTCTATTTATATGCTGGAAAAAGGCTTTGTGATTATTTGCAGCTCTTAATGATCTCATGGCTTTTAGTTCCTCTTTTGTTTCCCTAATTATAGTTTTGCAGCCCCTCAGTGCTGCTCATTACTCTATGTGGCCTAGAGGCAACCTATATCTTTCTGTTTGTCAAAGACCTTCTCTTTGTTTGGGATCAATTGTTTCTGGCTCCTGCTGAATCAGAGAAGCACGTTTAGCCCTTTTCCACTTATTGCTTTCAGGGATGCAGTCCTCTACAGCTGCTTTGACCACCTTTGTCAATAAACCCACATATGCTCTGCATTTTTAGTCTCATGCTGTGCCAATCTCTTGGACCATGGTCTGTTGTCTTGAAAAGTCAATGTTTCTTAAGTTCTGGATCCCCGTGCTGAAGTCCATCTAGACTTCCCTGCCACCAGGAAGAAAGTTACTTGCTGGTGGTTACTGCCTCCACCAGTTCCTTGTTGTTTACATTTGAGATTAACCTATATCCACTGTTGAAGCAACATCTGTGATGCTGCCAGACCTACAGTAGTCCCCTACTGAGCATGCAGATCTAATAAGTAGTCCTTGAAAGTTGACAGAAGCTCTGTCACAGCTTAACCATTAGCCCTCTAGATACCGGTCTATACCTGGATTTTTTATTAATGTGGCCCTGCTAGATCCAAGTTTCTTCAATGAGGATTGCAAATTGTATTTTCTCGTACTCTTGCCTATGACAAGTTCTTATACTACCTATCATGAGCCACAGAAACATTTCATGAATGCTGCTTTCAATGTTTCACTAATTTGCAGGTGTCAGAGTCTATAGTGTGCACAGACACCTCACTAATGTAAGCACAGTTCAGTTCATGAAAACTGTTACTTGAGAAGCACATGATTGGAAAAGTGTCATGGTTACTTGTTTTGCCCCCAAAATGATCACTAGTCATTTTAAGACCCTGTTGTTAACCTCTGGAACTGATTGAAAAGTAAAGTAGATCTACAAATGGTTTGGTTGGTTTATCCAGTAGTTTGATCACATTGACTTCAGATCTGGCATAACAAATCAAGCAGCTGACAATGAATTTGGGCTTGCTTTCTGTAGGAAGATCCTTCCCAGCTTATTATAAGAGCTGTGAATGGATCCATATTCAAACAAACATTTCTTTGGCCAATAAACTAATAAGTATAGCCTAGGGTTAGAGAACATCCTATGTAAATAAGAAGGGCTGAACTACAATTATGATCCAATTCCTTGTGATGGATTATGGTTATAGTGACCCTTTCAATAAAAATGTCAGCTCTACTATACACTTTGTGATTAGTTATTTGGGTGGAGAAATGTGTGTAATTTGGAAATGAAATCATTCTATTATCCTATGAGCATAACTTTCTTTACTTGACCTAGATGCCTTAGATTGTAAGACCAGCCCTGTAGTGAGACATTGGAAGCAGCATTTATGACACAAGTTTATGTGGCTTAAAGTAGATAACATCAGAGTATGTCATAGGCTAGAATGTGAGAAAATGCAATTTGCAAGCTTCACTGCAGCAATGTTGATTTATTGATGTCAGATTTAAAAAGAAATCCATAGTTCAATGATGTCTAAAGCTCCAGGTAGTACTTGCATTTGCATAGCTTCACAACACAAACAAAGGCACAGTGGGATGTCTGAATACATTGTCATCTAACTAATTAATGGATTTACAATCAGCTATACACAATTCCTCTGCTGCATCTCCTTTAACAGCCTTTGTTATTTTGCTCCAGCATAAGGGTCATGCAGGCAGCTCTAGGGTCACGTAAAATGAGGAAGCAATAAAAGTCTATGATCTGTGTAGATTGTGGATTGAAGCTGGTCACACATTAAAAGCATATTTGGAACTAACAGCTTAGTTCAATCTAAGTAGTCCACTTCTGCCTAAGGAAACAATGAAACTGAAAATTAGATCCTAACACTATTATATGGATCAGAAGGAAGAACCATGAACATTTCTGTGAAAGATAAAAGCAGATATGGTATATAAATTTTCTATCAGTTAAGAATTCAGGATGACATTTTTGAATTTGATATAAAGATGTATTTTTTTCTTTATGCAGTAGAGGTAAGTGAATAATATACCAATCTTCTCTTCTCTACAGCATTTACAAAACAACTGCAAGTGAAAGGGCATTGATGTTTAGCAGTAGAGTTCAGCTGTAAACAAATACTATGTAATCTAATATTTCTGTATAAATAATAGTTTTAAACTCAGTCTTGTCAATAGCTACTATACCTGCTTATCTTACCTCAAAATAATACTTATTCTGTAGATAAACATGAATTATAGATGCACTATATAATATATTACTTGCCATTTAATTCTTGGAATGTATCACCATAAGTAAAGAATAACACATGACAGTGTAAGGGTTTACGTAGAATGTAGAATCTTTATTTTTCAACAGGATTGAACTGTTAGGACTTGAGCAGCCCTGTTTACAAAGTTGTCATGCTAAATGCAGATTTGATCCAAATGTGTAGTCCAGTACATTGAGTCACTATTACAATTACATACAATTGGATGTCACAATATTCTCTTCAGGTCTCTATATAGTGTGCACATTCCAAAATACAGTGTGGCAAAACATAGGTATGATAATGTACAGTTCTTGGTCGAGAATCATATCAGGCAGCATAGATCTGTTAGTATAACATGCTGAATACTTGATTATGATCATACACAGTTACAGGTGACTGTTAGGAATTTGATCAGCATATATTTAATACTGCTTATTGTAGTTGCTTTCCTGAGAGGTTCCATGCCTTTCCTGCTCACCGTTTGATTTTAAACTTTCCATAGGACTGGGATATTCTTGGGATAATGTATCTTACATGTTTACAGAGAATTAATTACATCCAGGTATGTTCAGCTACCCAGGAAGTGCATTCATTCTCTTTAAACCTATGACCTGGAGAAGGCTGTTCTACTTATAAAATGGGTATCTAAGTTCAAAGTTAATAAAATACACAAAAATATGTTTTGAACTCTGAAAATGCAAAATGTATTTATGTATTCATTCAATTGAACTGTAGTTCCTAGTTACCAGTTACTTTTCAGCTTATAATTTTGTTTAATTTTTGCTGTAATAGTTGAAATTAACTGGTCCATTCACAGTGCAATGTTTCATGATAAATGACCTTCCTGATTTTATGGTGAGTGAGTTTTCTTATGTTGCAGGTTGCTGTGGTAGTTGAGGCATTTCTTTTCACTGACAGATGTGGATACTGCTACAGTTGGCTGGCTGACAGAGGCACTGGTTGCTGCTGGTGTTTTGGTTGCAGATGAGTTGTTTGAAATGTTGCTCCATTTTTCACAATTGCTGGTAGGCGCTGACCAATAATTCTTCTGTCTGCTTCCATACCTATGGCCAGTTAATCATAACTTCTCTGGATGCTAATCCAGCTTTACAGAGGAGGTGGATTGCCATGCTCCAAACTGAATGATTGATATATAAGGTGGTCAGACCAGCATCATTTCAAATCTTAATTATCATCTCCCTAAGTAATTTGCCCTCATAATATGATTCCATACCACAATTTCTGCTTGTCAAGCACAGTTTGGGGCAATATCTTGGGTGCAATTACAAAGCTGGAGCATCTTTGAGATATTTGGACAGGTATTAAACATTTGAACTGGGCAGTGGTGTTGATCAGGCTCTGCAAACAGAAAGCCTTTACGTGTGTCTATTTTTTCAATAAAATTCTCATTTTTGGTATTATATTTGAAAGATAGTCTGAGATATTCTTTTCCAGACTCATCTGTGTTCACAGTAAATGAGCTCTGTTTCAAGTTTCTCATTCCTTCTCAGCCGCAGTGGACTAAGTTGAGCTGTGACTCAAGCCAGGCCACCGCATTATTTCATGGGCAGTGTTGGGAGTCAGGTTTGGTGATGCACATTTGGCTCGTATATCTGAGTTTGTGATTTATAGGTGGTGGCAGCATTACTGGATCTGCAAAGCTCTTTTAGAATGCCAATAAAATGTTAGCAGAGCAGAATTCAGAATTGGTTGCAATGTTAATTTCTTTTGCAGCTCAACACTATATAAATGTTGGTTTAACCCAGCATGAAAACCAATGAAAGAGATGACTGTATATTGATTTCTGCTGGTCCCTCACATGGACCCATAGAACTCCCAAAGGATCTCGGCTAACTCTCAGGCTGGCACAGTTTTCAGATCAGCCTCTCTGTGTTGTAAGGTAAGTCAGTTGGTTAATACATAAGTGTCAAAGCAGTTGTTTTGTGAGGGTTGGGTTAATTTGTTTATCTTTCTAATGAGTCCAGCTCAGGAACTGTCAGTAGTAGGTAACAGCCAACACTGTCGGGGTGGCTAGGTGTTTCAGGATGGCAATTTGATTTACTTTGTTTTTATGAGTTTTGTAGCCCCAAATGTCATTTCCATCCACTCCTTCATTGTCCTCAAGCTGAATAGGTAAAAACACAATGGGTAAATGTTGCACATTTTAGTCATGCACTGTAACTGCTGTTGTTTGTCTCTTGCTTAGAAAGGAAAAAGATGGCTGTCAGATGTTTGAATTTTTCTCCACAAGAAAATGTATTTTGATGTTTGTTCTAAGGCTACTGTACATCATTGTGTCTGGTTTGGCTACTGAACTGTGCATTAATTGGCAATTAGCGCATTGTCAGGTGATGTGTTTTAATAAATCAGATTTCACTATTTTCACTACCCATTTAATAAAAATATATACTAACTGGGAGTGTTATCTCTCATAGGAAAACCAGTTATAATTCATCACTATAACTCATTGATTATAATGGTGAACATGTACCAGGTTTCCCTTTGCTCCATGCATGCATTGGCAGTCTTCTCTGTCTGTGCCAGTCCAGATCCTCAGCGCTAGACTTTTGCACTGGCCCTGCGTCTCACAACTAGGTAGAGGTGAGTTCTTTTACAAAAAAATAACTGAGTTAAAAAACAAAAAAAAGTTTATACTGTCTGCCTGCAATTCTGTCTGGAGCCTATGGACCATGCAGAACCCAACTGGTCCATAGCTCTATAGGCATTTCTTCATATTTTATATATTTGCTGTGGTGAAAAATTGCTCCCCAGCAATTATATAAAATAAAAGCTAGATAGGTGTGTAAAACTCAAATTTTACACACCCTCAAGAAGTGGGATCCTTAATAAACCTCTTCACTCTTGGGGTTTATGTGGCATCCCATCCCTGGGGGGTATAAAATCTTGTTATAACCCCTACCCAACCATTATTCTCTATATAATGCATGGATCTGGCATATAAATGTTTAAATCCAGAGCTTTAACATCTCAATACAGAACTTTGACTTTCTAACATGATTTAATAGAATGCTCAAAATCTGACTATTAGTGCACGGTTAAGCTACATTGCAACTGATTAGATCTAAGTTGATCTTAGGAAATGTAAGCAGCAGAATTAGTTCAGGGTAAAGATGGTGGAGGAGTGCCTTCTATCTGATTGATCAATGTATTGTGACATTTTAAATTTATCTCATATTAAGATGAGGGGTGGAAACTTTATTCCTCTCCATGTTAATTTTTTTTAAAGAAACAGGCATCCAGAATTATTCCCAACAGTAAAACATTTATGTCTAGATTGACATAATTTGATTATTTTCACCCGCATGAGTGTTACATGGAATAGCTGAAAAGATCACGCCAACAACTGATAAGATCACTCTGATGTGGCCAAATGTAGTTTCCAACTTTGGAAATTAAATGAGCCATCATGCAACAAATGCACAAGTTCTCTGTAATGAGTTTGAGATTACTTTGGTTAAGGGTAGGCTCAAGATTCTATAGTGTCTGCATCCAACCACCAGTGAACAGTATACTGTATATGTCCCTCCAGACTACCCGAAGGATGTAGGAATTAGTGAGTCTGGTTGAGTGAGTAATCATCCTCATTAAAGTTGGGTACCATTCCTGTGGCCTTGAAAAAGATTCTTATTATGCCATAGCTAAGTGTTGTACATTATTCAGCCTGTGTTAGGCTGTCAAAAATTACCAAACAACTAATCTGGTGAAGACAGAATGAAGACAGCAACTGTACAGTATCCCACATTGTGGGCTACTTGTCCCAACAATTGTGTATGCATTGGGACAGTGCCACACATGGACAAGGCTTCCCATTATGCCATGAATAAGTGTTGCACACACTGGTTTCATGGGCAACATTGCCTCAAAAATTATTCATCTTGTGCAGGATTGCCAAAAATTCACAAACAGATTAATCTAAAGAAGACTGATTGAAGACAAGAGTGCAGCATTCACGCTGTGTGTGCAGGCTACGGTTAACAAAAAAAACAACAACAAATGAACACAGAAGTCCTCTCCATCTATCTCATCATTGTCTGCCTTTAGCCCCACTGGAACTGTGGCAACAAGGGCTTTGAAAAAGGAGCAGGTATATATTTTTTTTTGCAATTAATATTTTATTGAACATTTTAAACATACAATTACGGAACAATACCAAAACAATCGGTAACATGCAATTAGTTATATATAGCCAACATTCAAGATTACTTATAGCGAAAAAGAAATCACATAGTTCCGTAATCCTCCCAACCCCACCCCAACCCTCCTCCCCCAGAAAAAGGCACTGCAAATAATAGTTGAATCAAAGGCAAACAAGGAAAGGAAGGGCTTCTCTGGACAAGATTTTCTATTTGTAAGCCGTTTCCAGAGGAGACCAGATTTTTTCAAAGTGGGGTAACACATTATGCAGCATAGCAATCATCCTCTCAGTTCTAAGAAAGGAAAGGAGCTCCATCAACCATTCAGAGTATGAAATAGGGCGAGGATTCTTCCAATATCTCAATACCAATTTTTAACTGCACCAGCAACCATGGATATATGGAATTTCCTCTGTTTAACCCTGCAACCTGACATATCTCCTAATAAACATACTTCCAGAGTGAACAGATCCTCTAAACCCAATGCTGGTCTGTTTTACTTTTGATTCGTTCCACAGAGGAAGGTATATTTTTAAAAGAGAGCCTCTCTACATTTTGGGTTGAAAGGCATGCTCTCCTGATGGTGACAATATTGTCTGCAGCACTGAAAATTCTCTCTGAGTATATACTTGCAGGTGGGAAACTTAGGTGTTCAACAGCTACCTGTTTCAAAGAGGTAAAAGTATCTTCTTTTGGTACCAATATGATACAGGCTGATGTCTGCTTGTGCTGTGTACTCTTCTAAACAACCCTGCACCATTTCTTGTTCTTTTTTTTTTCTCTGAATGTGACTTTTGGCTCCAATTTTCCACCCTGGGGTGGAAGTGACTATGGATTTGCAGCCTCTCAGAGGTGTGGGAGTCAATGGGCCAAAAACTGGTGAATGGAGTATGTTGGAGTTTTGCATCAGCTGCCACTTGTATGACTTTCCTCCTCTTCCTCTTTACCTGGTGCCCTGACACTCTCCTCTTACCCATCATCATTGTCATCATCAGCTTCACTGCCTGGTACTGATGCTACTGCTCACGGTGTTGGTAAGTCATCTCATAATGAGAACTGTGGGACTTCATCAAATGCCTTTTCATGGTAGAATTTACCAGCCTTGTTCCATCCTTACCCCAGGGCACAACCTGTCTTTACATAAAAAAAACACACTACATGTGTCTGTCTTTCTTTGTTCACTCAGAAGAAATCCCATATGATCAATGTCACCAGGCTGGTCTTTTCTCATGGCACTCTCTGCTATTGCCAAATAAGTTGGCTACTGTAGCTATATTCCACATCACTCTCCTACTGTTCCTCCACCAGTTCTTCATGCTTAAGGAATGTTTCCATCTTATACCATGTGTCCAGGGCCACCAGTCTCACTGCATCTTTATCTGCTGTCATTTCAGATGCTTGTGTTTTCCCCTTGTTGCTTTGTATTCTCTTTCCTTTTCTTTACCACCACCTTTGGTCTTTATTGACCTCTTACATGCACCTGCCCCAAGTCCAGCTCCCTGTTTCACCTCCTTACTTCTCCCCTTAGCTGCTTCTGCTGCTATCACTTTAATAGATAGATGATCATTATCTGTATCTATCTCCCCAAGCTTCATGAAATCACTTTGCTGCTTCTCCTCTGCCTGTGTCGTTACTTGATGCACTCCTTTTCTTTTTTAATTGTTTCCATAATGATTGCTCATGTTGTAACCCTCACAGTGACTCGGTCAGTGGTTCTTACAAAGTGTCGCATTGGACTGTTTGACTACTGTCATCTTTCTCTATACATTTAGTTAACACTGAGAGAGAGGATTTATGACCAATCCCATTTCACTGTTTTTTTATTGTTTATTTTACTTTGATGAGACTGGATGATCCCTTGCCACCGTCTCCTTGGCTTCTCTGTTGTTCCATTTTCTAAAGCATGTTAAAGGACTAAGTAGTCTACTGGGTAGTAAAAAAAATTTATTTGTATTTTGTTTAAATTTTATTTAATGTTTTATTTTTATTTTGTGGAATGCCATCAAGGACTACCAGTGCCCAGGCACTGACTCAGTGCCAGTGGCACACACTTGCTGTTGACTGTATTGTTCCACACAATGCAGCTAAGGACAGCGCACACAAACACACACACACACACACACACACACACACACACACTGCTTCAGGATTCAGGAGGAGCAAGAGGAGAAGAATTTCAGCAACTTAAGGGAATGAAGAGAGTTTTATGTATGTATGTATATATTTATTTATTTATTACTTTTTGTGGGATGCCACCAAAGTGCCAACTACTGGTGGCCAGGTACCTGAATGCTGCCAGCTAACACACACTTGCAGACTACTGCCCAGATTACACTGCAACAGAACAGCTCAGGATCATACACTGCTTCATGACTCAAGAAGATGAAGGAACTGCAACACGTTGGGGAAATGTAGGTACTGCCACAACAACAAAATCTACTAAAATCCTTTTAATGGGATGTCATCAAGGTGCCAACTTCCAGTGGCTAGGCACTGCACAGTGCCAGTTGATGCACACTTGCCTCCACTGCCCAGATCATACTGCAACAGCAGAGCTAATGACAACATGCACACAATGTCTGCTTCAGGAGGACTTAGGAGGATGAAGGAAATATAGAAACTTGGGAGAACAAGAAGACTGCCACAATAAAACAAAATATGCTCGATTTTCAAAGATCCCTTAGATTACCACAAGTTGCAGTGATCTGGGGCTGCAGCAATCTCAGGGTGTGTCAGGAACCCTGCACCATATTTTATAAAGGAGGGTTACTGCACCTAAGATGCAAGATTTAAGCGCAGCTGCAAGGTTGCGGCAAAGAAGTGGAGCACCTGTGGGGTTTGATGGAAGGATCTGTTAACCTCCCAGCTCAATGCAACACTTGAGGGCCATGGAGGTGGGGTGAATATGTCTTCAAAACAGAGACTGGGAGAAGGAGTGAGGGTGGTATATGGGTGATTGGGGCTTGGTGGCAATGTGATGGTGCAGATGTTGCACCGTGCAGTGGTGCACTGCTCAAATGTAGGCAGCTGATTGGCCCAGATGCAGTGTTTGGCATGAAGGGACTAGGACCTGGCCTCATGTAGATGCAGCCCTGGCACCTGCTCCATAGGTACCAGTGACCCCCAATACCATAGGGAGGCAACAGTGACTGCATAGTGCGTGGTGCAGGTGGTGAAGGGAATGGTCACTGGGCACAATAACAGTGCCCTGGTACTTGCCCCCTGTGGAAGCAGGGTGCTGCCTACCTACAGTGTGTTGGGGTTATTGGCACCTATGGTGCAGGTGCTAGGCTGCAGGCACCTAAGGCCGGATGCAAGTCTCTTCCTGCAAAACCCCTATAGCTGTGCTGATTGGCTGCCCACACTTGTTCAGGGTAACCTTATAGGGTGCCACCTCTGCACCCTCACATTGCCGCCATGCCCCTGTCACCCCCTATAGCACTCCTCATGCTCCTTCTGCCTCAGTCTCCATCTTGCAGCCTTTTCCAATCACTGCCCTGCCCAGCAGTGGAGCAGAGCCCTTAGACTACCATCTAGCTGGTGGCAACCTGGCCCCCATTGTGACCATGATGGGGTTTCTCGATAATTTCAAAAATAGGCACATGCGGAAAATCTGTTGACCTGTACAGTCTGCTGGATATGGAAGGTCTGCAACGGCCTGGATGCATCTCAGTCACATCCACCAAATGAATTTTGTTAAATGACATGCCCATATTCTTTTTTATTTCCCTCTGAATTTGCACTTTTTATTACATATTGAGGTGTCATTTAAAAATACTGTTGTGCAGAGAGTCACCCTGCACAAGACTACGTAATCACAAATTGGTACATAAAATAACCAATGCAGCATTTGTCAAATGATGCCTCAAGATGTAATAAAAGTGCAAATGAAGAGGAAGAAATACAAAATATGGGCATGCCATTTAACAAAATTCATGGGCAGTCATTAACTTTCCAAATCCATCAGAATGTACAGATCGGCAGATGTTCCATGTGTGCCCATTTTGGGAAATTAATCAATACAGATATCTGGACTTAATAAAACAGTGCCATTTACTTCTCTGGCTTCATGATACTATGGTAGTTTTCCCAGAATGGTGTCCACTTGGCATGGCTGACTGACAACAGTATTGTAAGCAGGGGCTCTATAGGGATAATGGAACCAGTAGTACTTTACAGTATCTTTCTGGTAACTTAACTTTACTGTTTAGTTGCACATCATTGTGGCTGTAATTTGCAAACTGGTGAAATTGCACTGACATCCAAGCTACTTGATTTCCCTGTTTGTCTGCATCAAGCTAACTATGCTGTTGTAATCAGTATACTGTGCATGCAACATATTTCCTTTCCTTCCTCATGGGACAGTCCTGCCCTGACTGAGATGCATCACTTCAGGATTTTCTCATTTGCAGTCAAATCCAATTATAATATTATGCTGTTAGAGAATGTGATACTGTATGTTTCTCAAAAATGACAAAATTGGGCTTTTCGTTCCATTCGATTTTGCTAGTGCAAAGTGTAACTATTTATTGGTGCCAGGGACAATCCACTTTCTGATGCATTTTCTATCTCAAAAGTATGATCCCTTGTCTCCTTCCTGACACCCTCCTCATATGCTGGAACTTTCTGATACCCTCATTACGTCATCATGGAAGGTTTTACTGATGGCACACATTATGTTCAGGATATAAGGGACGGTGTCCACACTAAGTCTTGGAACCTCTGACAAGGGATTATACTTTTGAGATCTAAAACATGTTAGAAGTGTGGGTCCTCTCTGGCACCAATAATACTTGCACTTTGCACTAGCAAATCTTAACAGAGTGGCATCCTCTTTTCAGCAAGGGTGAGTGCCCGATTTTGTTTTTTGATTGCTGTGTTTATCAGAGCACCATGAGCTTGGTGTGAATCTTTCTTCACTAAAAATACCACCAACAGCTTCATCTGGTTCAATGTCAGTGGGCATTCTTTTGTATCTCCCTCACCCGGTCGTGCCTGAAAACAGGCAGAATTTGTCTAGTGCACTTACCCGATCAACAAAATGAAATAAATAAATAATCAAAGTTCACACGGGGTTTCAGTTTTATTTTCTGAGTAAAACCGTATTATCCATCGTATAAACCAATCATTGTTGATGCCACGGGGTTGTGAGATGTCTCTGGAAGACACTGGACTATTAAAACAGTACCCTCAGTGCCATGAGGCATGCATCAAACCTGCTCAAGTGACCTGAATGTGAGGCGGAGAAGGGCTATCACTACCAGAAGCTTTTAAAACTTAAAACATCTTGCATGTAAAAGCTTGCAAACTATACTGGCATAACATAAGTATAGAAGTCTATTTGAAAATTGTGAGTAATGGAGGAGACTAGGTTTTATGCATGGATGGAGAGTCATTTTGAATGAAGGGAGTATTATATTGATGGAACTGATTCTGGAGCACAATGGAGAAACATGCCTATTTTAAAACAATAGAAAATAAGGAAGAAGGCAGACATTCTGAAGTGTATCAGTCTTTCTGATTTCAAAGTTCAAACCAAAATTGAAAGGATGCATCGGTAAATGGAAACAAGGTTTGAAATAGTTAAAAATGAAAATCGTTACTCATGATGATGACTACCACTTATAAAGAGTATGTACAGGAAAAAATCAGCACAACAAAGGGAATCATAGAGAGAGACTGCAATTTCTTTTCAATCTCAGTACAGACTCAAGTAAAACCTTTTGTTGAAAGGCAGCTGCTGCTTCCTGAAGAGCTTCATTCAAATCAAGGACCAACCTCTCTGATTGGAGTGCTTTGGTTCTTTGAAAATACCTAACGTTTCTACCAAGGGAGCAGCGGGTTGTGTCATGACCACAGTTTCTGGCCACTGAGCAAGACTGCTGAGTCCCTACTACTGTGAGTTGCAGTGGGCTCGGCAGTGACACACCCCAGATTCTCCTTATCCTCCTCACAAAATGTTTGGCGTGCTGGTGCATCAAACATAAAAACAAATTCATTTTAAATGTTTTAAGGGATGCCACAAGGTGCCAACTACCAGTGGCTAGGCACTGTCATACTATCAGCTGACACACACTTGCTGCCCAGTAAATGTAAATAAAAAAATCACATCTCAGGCTTCAGGCAGGGACTTCAATCAGTCTGTCTATATACCCTGCTAGAATGCTGCTTCTGCAATGAAAAAATGTGTGCCACACTGCTGATGAGATTAGGAAAGGGCAGTGGCAGACTGACAGCTCATGCCCCATCTGCCTGCTGTCCAGGCCAAAGCACAATTCTCCAGAGTCCAGTGTCTCCTTCTCAGTTCACCTCAGGCAACTCCATGGTCCCAGAGTCCTACTAGTTTGCAAAGATTGCTCAGCCTGATTCCTTACTTTCATTTTCTTCATTTTCCACCTTAAAATGTTTCCTTCAGCGTCCTGTTGTTTGCAGGACTATAGGTGAACTTTGAAGATGTTTTGCTTTTTTTAAAGACTTTCCTAACTATCTTACTAAATGTGAATTACAGCTCTGCCTGAGCTACCTAACAACTGTAGATGAGACTGGCTCACATATTTGAGCTGAGTCTAGCACCAAAACAAGTCTGTGACATGCAATCTGCCTAGTTAACTGTTTCAGGAGTGAACTGTCATTCGTGTTTCAACTGTTCACCTGGTCTGCACCATTCTGACCAGGGCAGACTAGTCCAGACAAAAGTCCACCTATTTGCCCCAAAGTTTGCCACAGTCTGAAGGAATTCAACAAACAAAGTTTGAAGTGCTGACATCTTTTGTAGAACCAATCTTGCAGCCCTATTCACTACTTACTAATTGATCATCATCATGACTATGCAGGAATATCAGGAACAATGCATTGCTGGTTCTGATCATAACTCTGAGGCATGGCTTCTAGTGGTGATCAGAGATATACCATCATTCTGGCTTAATGCTGTGGTGGAATTCCATAGGGGTCATCTTTGCCCCTATTACTGTACAATTGTTGTGGTTCCCTGAGGAGAAACTGTTGAGAAAAATGGCTTGAATTTTGATCTTTTCTGATGATATCAACATGGTAAAGGTGAGAGAAGCTGGTCATTGATAAGTGTGGTTTGATCTTTATTCAGGGTCCATTAATTTAATTCAGCTTTGATATGTTGAATGAATCATTTCATTTCCAGGAAGTAACTGGCATGAAGTAAAGGAGATTGCAAATGGGAAGTAATAAAAGACATGAGGTCAGAAATTAATAATATTTATTATTCAAGCTTCTTGTGGCAGGTGGTATTGGCTCAGTACTGCTGGGGCTTGCCAATGTCTGTTACTGAGTGAAGGAATTTGCAAACAATAAGGCCACAGTGATTAAGCTCATTGAGACAGAATAATTAATATTCATCGTTGGTCCATAGGATTATACCCAACCATAGTCTCTGATTACCACTATGCAAATTACTGTATTCTCCTGGCCCACAGATTTTATAATTATATAATAACATAACCCCATTCCAAAAAATGCATCAAGAAACTGAAACTGACAACACAAATGAAAATCATTTAAATTTAGGACATTAAATTGTATTTCATAGTATTACACCAGATACTAATGGCAATTTCTTTATTACATTTGTTTTATATTTTTCATATCTATCTATCTGTAAATATATTCATTGCAAAAGTCTCGTTAATTGCACCAGTTAGGGGTTCAACGTAACACCACAAAGTAAGGAAATGTGGTTCAAGGTTTCCAGCCTAATCACCCCGACAAGCAGCAGCAAAAAAAAAAAATAGGATTTGGGGTCTCTGAAATCTTGGTGAATCAGTGGTGGATCTTCCTCTGGGTTGTCCAACCCTAATGCCCACCCTGTTGCATAAACAAACAATGTCAAACTTGATTTCTTTTCTTCACATAAGGCCCACAGGACATCTCATCAGTGCTATTGCATTGTGTCATGCTGAAACAGGATATGTTGTTTGTCTTACCTGATGTGGTATCTGTGGCTGCTTTTGTTGTCTTGTCCTTTGCTGCTTTGGGGTGTGGGAGTTAAGATTGGAAACCCTAACGCTCCATTTCCTTACCTAGCAGCATTAAATCAGAACCAGTGCATTAATGCAGTTTTGTAATTAATTTCCTTTCTTTTTGAGGTAATGTAATTGTATCCTCATGCAACTCCCTTCATTAACAGATGCAGATGCACAGGGGACTCCTGGCACTATGCAAAGGGAAGAGTATGCAATATGCAAGCTGAAGTGTCCATCTGCCCACTGTCTATGAAAGCAAAGAATTTGTGCGGCTGTCTGGGGGCTGTGGAATCACAAGGCCCTTTGACCCCTGTGGTTCCACGTAGCTAAAGATGCAGATTTGCAGGGTCAAATCTCATTCAGCCATGGAAAAGCAGGGCCTTCTAGGCCCTGTTCTTCCATACAGCTATGAGTGCAGAGTTGATTGACTTTCTGAGCCCTATGCAAAATATAAGACACCTTCACTGTGTGGTTACTTGGGACATGTAAAGAATGACTGATACTCAGAATGGGAGCTACAGAACAAAGGGATCTTTGTTGTGGAACTAGAGGACATTTTTGCCTGCTAGCAGTAACTGCACTCACTGAGGATTACTTTCAGTGCAAACTGCACATTTTTTGTGAATTCTCTCAGTAGCGGTGCAGTTGGCCTGACCAAGCTGCCACCTGCAATCCAACTCTTGGGGCCAAGCTTCAGGTATGCCACTCCTACAGCTGCTGCTTGAAAATTGGCACCGTTCTCCTCTACAAACCCGATTGGTGGCCTTCTGGATGGTTCCCAGCCACTGTCTTTCTCTGATTTGTGCTTTGTGCTTGTGTTAGGTTTAAATTTTCTGATTATCCAGAACTATTGTTTTTAAAGAAACTGTTTTTGATTTCTAGATAAGTGATTGCAGTCTGTTAAGACTCTGTCATAGAGTTCTTAAATTATTTTTGGGAAATTCAATCTGATTGCCTGTGCTCTCTTTCTTCCCTCTAAGCCTTCTGTTTACCTTTTGTCCTGCAAATTTCTCCCATGCTATCTCACTAAACGCTTTGCTAATTTTCCCCTACTTAACTCTCTGCCTGTTACTCTTTCCCCAACCCTCCACCTCCTTGTCTGGTTAATCCTCCCCTTCTTGCCCCCTACCAAGACTCTGTCTTCTTGTCTTGTCTTCTTCTAGCCCACTGATCCTGCCTCTCATTAATACCCCTCTCTTCTTTCTTTCTTTCTTTCTGCTGCAGGAGGCCCAACACAGGCTCTCCCTCATCATCAGGACCCTCCTCTCAAAGCTGTGCAGTTGGCTTGACCAAGCCACCACTAAAGCTCAACTCTCGAGACCAAGCTTAAGGTACACCCGCTGCTATGGCTGCTGCTTGAAAACTTGCACTGTGCTCCTCTACTCACCAGATTGTCTGGTCTTCTGGACAGCCCTGCTCTGATTGGCTGCTCGCCACTAGTGGTTCCCAGCCACTGACTGTCCCTGATTTTGTGCTTTGTGCTTGTGGTAGCTCTAAATTTAGCTCTAAATGTTTTCCCACCTGCCCTCCCTGACCCGGCCGCTATTAAATACATCTCAGCTCCTCCCTTCTTCCTTCCCTTACCTATTGGCTCCAAGACTGTACATCTGTCTAATAATCCCTCTTATCCACAACCCGGGTGTCTCTTTTACCCTTTTTATATTTATTTCTATTAGCTGTTCACTGAACCTACCCTTTTAAATCTTCCTTTTTATCTTTTGGCATTCCCTGATTAGCTGCCTCCTCTGAACTTTCACCCTATTAGTTTCCAGCCTAGCCAGCTCAGTAGCCACCAATGGACCTAACCTATCAGGGTCCCAGCCCTGATCTCCTCAGTACTAAGATTTAGCAATAATGATATCCCTAACCATAATCTCGCCACTCTTGCTCATCCTGACTGTGCTGACACTCCCATAATCATTGCTGTAATCATGGGGTTAAAGGGCAGTGTGTGGAGGAGAACTAGAAGGCTTTTATCCTAAATAAATACTTCTGCTCAGCATTTACTGAGGAGAAGGTAGGGCAGGGCTCACAGCTCAGCACCATGGACACGGGGAGGGAGGGTGTACAAGTCCCTTCACAAAGAAAGGGTCCTACAAGAGCTTGCTAAGCTCAGGATGGACAAGGCAATAGGACCTGATGGCATACTTCCCAGGATAGTAAAGGAGCTAAGGGTGGAACTAGCAGAGGCATTAGCAGAACTGTTTAGTGAGTCTCCAAGCACAGGATAGGTCCAAAGACTGGAGAAGGACTCATGTGATCCCACTCCACAAGAGTGGTAGCAGGCAGAAGGCAGGGAACTACAGACCAGTCAGTCTTACCTGAGTAGTGGGCAAGAGTATGGAGGCATTCCTTAAGGGAAGGATAGTGCAACACCTGGAATTCGTAGGGAGCACAGGATCCAAGACAGCATGCATTTACAACAGGAAGGTCCTGTCAAACTAATCTCAGATTTCTCTGACTGGGTAACCAGAGTAGTGGACCAAGGAAAATAAAGTAAAGTAATCTTTATTTTTATAGTGCCTTTCTAAAACCAAGGTGCTTCACAAACAGCAATAACAACACATCAATAAACACAGATATAAAACTATAAATAAAAATCATCAGGAAATGCTTTTTGAAATAGGTAGGTTTTGAACTCAGTTTAAACCTCTCGACTGTCAGGCATGTTCTCAACCGACGAGGTAGCCAAGGGGTGCAGTTGATGTAGCCTACCATGACTTCAGCAAAGCTTTCGATACTGTTCCACATAGAAGACTGATTAATAAGCTGGTATAGAAAATTGATTAATAAGCTAGGTAGGCTCAGGGTGGGTCAGAAGTTAGTCAACTGGGTGGCAAACTGGTTGGTGGGCAGAAAACAGAGATGCAAGTCACAAGTGGGTACCTCAGCGATCAGTCCTGGGGCCAGTCCTCTTCAATATCTTCATCAGTGACATTACAGATGGATTGGAGGGTAAGATTTGTCTGTTTGCAGATGACATCAAGATCTGCAACAGAGTAGATGATCCAGATGGGGTGTGCAGAATGAGGAGAGATCTGGATAAACTGGCAAAATGTTTGGAAGAGTGGCAACTGGGGTTTAACACAAAGAAGTGCAAGATCATGCACATAGGAAGAGAAACCCTGAAGCCACCTATATGCTGGGAGGGAGTTGCTGGAAATCACAAGGGAAGAAAGAGACTTGGGCATCATCATCATCACAGATGACCTGAAATTATCCAAGCAGACCACTAAAGCAGTAGGTAAGGCTAGAGGGATGTTGAGGTGTATTAGTAGGGGTATCAGAAGTTATAAGAGGGAGGTAATAATCCTCTTTACAAGAAACTGATTAGTCCTCATCTGGAGTACTGCATGCAATACTGGAAGCCGCACCTGCACAAGGACATAAACAAAACAAAGGCAGTCCAGAGAAGGGCAACAAAATGGTGCAGGGACTGCATCAGAAAACATATGAGGACAGATTAACGGAGCTCAAGATGTATACCGTAGATCAAAGGAGGAGAGAGGTGATATGATCTAAAGATTCAAACATCTTAAAGACATTAACAAGGTAAAGGGTCTAACATGTTTTAATATAAGAAAAATAGCAGGACAAGAAGACACAGCATGAGATTAGAGGGAAGCCGATTAAGGGGTAATGTGAGGAAGTTATTTTTTCCAGAAAGGGTGGTGGTTGCATGGAATGGCCTGCTTCAGGAAGTGGTAGATATGAATACAGTGCAGGGCTTCAAACAGGCATGGAATAGGCATAAGGGAGCAATACAGATGAATATGAATAGATAGGCCATTGACAAAGACCTATGGGACATTCATAAGTCAGAAAAAATGGACAGACTGGATGGGCCTTGCAGTCCTTATCTGCCATTAACTTTTATGTTTCTATGTTTCTGTTAAGAGCCCATCTCTCCTACTACTGGTCACCATGATGAGGATCCCCATCACATGCATGGGATGTTTACCAGTGGTCATAGCATGAATTGCACTTAATTTCTTTTCACAAGTACTACAACACACTAGGCCCTCCTGCACCCCAAGATGAGTTTATCCACTCTCTCGGCTCCTTGTTTCTATTATCAAGTGTCCAGTCAGTACAAAATAAAGTTAGGAAAAAGCAAATAAGTGAGTTTACGCTTCACAACAGATGCCTTAAGGAGCTACTGAAATGATGGAAACTGCTACTCCTGCTTATATTGGGCATCATACACCCTAATCCTGGCCCACCCTTGAACAGACCCAGAGCTTTAGGCAGAACTGGGACTTTCTCCTAGCTAGCATCAACATCTGCAGTCTGCTCAAAATGCTAGATGCCCTTACTTCCTGGACCACCCTGCACAGAACAGACATCATGTCAGCGATTGAGGCGTGGCTATCTCCAGCAATCCCTGATGCCGCCATTGTAATACCAGAGTATACTGTCTTCAGGCAGGATAGGCTATCAAAAGAAGGGGATGGATGTGCCTTATATTTGAAAGAGTCTATACTGGGTTATACCTGCCTTTGCCCTATACTGGTGTTGAGTTACAGGTCCTAATTATCAAGGTTCTGCTTGGTGCCCACAACAAGGTGCTCATGATAGCATCAGTTTATATCCCACCCACACTGAAGTCATCTAGCCTGAACCCATTCCTAATCTGCATCGACAGCTTTAAAACACAACTCAGAAGTTATAGTATAATGCTAGGGATTTCAATGTAAACTGGCTCTCCCAAGTAAGAGTAACTATATGGATGCATTGTCTGCAGCAAACTTCACCCAATCTGTCACCTCATCCACTAGGTTTAACTATAGAACTGGGACCAGCACGTTACTGAACTGGGTGCTTACCAACCATCCCAATCATATCGCCCATACAGAAGTCCTTCCTGACTCTAGAAGTGATCATTCTCCTGTCCAGTACCTATGGTCAAATAAATTCACTAAACCCTGGCTAAAACTGTTAGTCGTAGGGTACTTACTTGTGGGCACCTTGAGCCATTAAAGTCACTTCTGCCAACAAGATTGGTCCTTAATTGACACCACAACCGATGTAGATAATGCTCTAGAATACTGCATCTGCCAGTTCAATGCTGCATGTGATGTCCATGCCCCTTACAAGAAGCAAAAATTAAGGGCTTAAACAGTCCCTGGATTACATATGACCTTCTGGAACAATGAAAACACTTGACCTTCTATGGAATCAGGCAAGAGCTACAGGCAGTCAACAGATATTCAAACATACAAGACAGCCAAGAATGCCTGTACCATGGATATTCACTCAGAAAAAGACAGCTACTATAGATAAGACCTATCCAGCTCCTGGAAAGATGGAAGGAAGTTTTAGAGCAATCTCTCAGAAGTCGCAGGAAAAGATTCTAAAATGGTACCCACCATGCTAAACATAGATGGAAACATCACCCAGGACCCCACCACAATTATCAATACCTTCAATTTGGCATTCACCGATCTTATTCACGTGCTATCTGCTAACTTCTTTGACCACAACCCTATCATGGATACTCATGTTAAACTGAATAAGGTGCTGGTGCATCCACAATTTTGTTTTAAAGCAGTGTCCAAAAGTGAGGCTAAAAAGTACACACTTAAGGTTCCTCGGAGAGTCAGAACAAGTGGGGACTCACTTGACTTGAAGCTCATCGATCCCACCTTTGATGTTGTCCTGCTCCCCTTAACCAAGATTATCAACTATTCCTTATGCTATCCCAGTTCCTTCTCTAGTTGAAGTCTGCCCAGGTGACCCCAATCCACAAGAGTGGAGAAAGGGCACAACACAGAAATTACAGGCCTCTCCATCCTTCCCCCTTATCCAAATTGCTTAAAAAGTGTTGCTGATCAACTGGCGGGGTATGTGGAAAAGTACAAATTACAATGCCCACAGCAGCATGGCTTTGAGTAAAGCCATAGTACCATCACTGCTCTCCTTGAATTCATGGTCTACATTCACCATGAGCGATCAAGGACAACTCCTTGCACCACCTACCTTGACTTCTCAAAGGCTTCTGATACATTCAGTCATCCGTTGCTGATCAAACTCCTTGCAGATCTAGGACTGTCACATGACACCTTAAGGTGATTTTCTCTTTGACTGCTTACAATAGGTTAAGATTGGAGACACTCTCTCAACTAAACAACCTGTCCAGTCAGACATTCCCAAATGGTCAATTTTGGGGCCCTTCTTTCAGCATTTTCAAGAACACTTTCCTGCCTCCTGCCAAGAACATATACACCTGTATGCGGATGACACAGTAATCTTTTCAAAGAACTCTAATCTCTCTCATGGATCTCCAACTGCAGAATAGTTCTACAGATATAGAAGCCTGGTTCATCTCGTAGAAGCTAGTGCTCAATAACAAAAATAAGATTATGGTATTCCATGGCTCACATAATAAACATAGAAACAAACAGCTGACAGATTCTGCTCAGGTGTCGCATTAGACCTGACGCAAACTTTCAAGTACCTTTGTGTGACCTTGGACAGTACTCCGTCATTCTTCAGTCATATTGACAAGGTTGCCAAATCCATGATTATCCACATCAGCCTTCTATACAAACATAAGGACTCCTGACACCTGAAGCACTTAACCTAGGAATACATAGCTCAATTGTCTCCATCATTGACTATGGGTTGTTATCTAAGGTGCTACCTCTGACTCAGCCTTATGGCAGATCTCTGTTGCTCTGAGCAAGGCTTGCTGACTTCTTACAAAGTCTGCCCACCACATGTACACCTGTGATTCTACAAGCAGGCAAGCTGGCTACAACTGAAGGGAAGAATCACATTCCAATCCTGCCAAGTAGTAAAATAGGCCTCTCTTGGTCTTATGCCCCTGGGGTACAGTATCTTCTCAGTCCTGCCCCTAGCACACACCACACCAGAAGCTCTGATAACTCCACTCTTTAAGTCCCTTGGCATCACACTTCTCATGGACAGTGGTCATATGAAGGCAGACCCCTAAGGTGTTTAACTCACTGGGCTGTGAAGTCACCAAATTAGCCATGCTTGGCTCGTTCAAATACAAGCTGTGTCAGCTCCTTGTGACTCGTTCCACATGCATCTGTTTCTTTTAAAATCCCATGAACTCCATTCCTATTTCTTGCCTACATCTTTTTCTTTCTTCCTATGATTTCCCCACCCCTTACCTCTCTTTCTTTCTCTCTTCTTTTTTGTACTCTTTCTTTATCCCTCCTACTTTCTGCCACTGATCACTCTCTCACAGCTCCCCTCGTAGGTCCCCATCTGCAGCTCCTCTGAGTAGTCTGCCCCTAGAGTAGTAACGCTGCCTACATACTTGCAGAGCCTCAGATTACCCCTACATGCAGGGTGGCGGAGATCCCCATATCTCCCCTGAACAATGACTGGAGGTGCATCGTCAGAGTCTGTTGTCTCTTGGGTGCTGCCTCAGGACCCGATGCTGAGGCTCGTCGCCTGAACCAGGGCATAATTTTCCTGATGTTCTGGTACATCCCCTAACATCGGCATGCAATGGGACAAGTCTGCCAGTGTGTGTAGAGATGCATGTCGAAGCCAGTCCCTGCCAACATCTACCCTTATGTGAAAGTCTCCCCACTGCACCAACCAACCTGAGGTTCCCCAACAGGTGGTGGTAATGCAGCAGAGGTACAGTACCCCCCTCCCGGAGAAGAAGAGCTGCAATTGGGCATTCACCTATACTCCTCCCTGCCCGACACCCCAGAGCCTAGTATGCTCCTGAACCGGGTCGCTGGTGTGGTGTGGTGTTGCGTCCAGCACCTCAACCCTCAGCACCACCGAGCCAGCTTTCCTCTCTCTAATTACCTTTGCCCTTCCTCTCCTAGCTTTCCTACTACCCCTCCCTCTCACTCACTGCCTAATCCCTTCTCCCAACTCACCCTTCTGCTCACCTTATTTTCCCACAGTGTCCCTGACTTTTGTCCCCTTCCTCCCCCTCTCACCTACCCTGGTACTACCTCCTCTTCTTGCCTCTCTACTCCTTCCCTGTCCTACCCAATCACATCCTACTCCCTAACCTCTTTCTTCTTTCCATATTACTGCCTGGCTGCCTTTCCTCTCCCCTTTCAAGTTGATCTACCACCATTCTTACTGTACCCTCTCTCAAAAGCCTAGCCTGCCTAGGTATAATCTACCTCGCTATTACCCAATGTTCTTTTTGTTGACAAGGCTTATCTGAGCTGCATAGATCAATGTATAATTGTGTCTTTGTGCTTCATTTATTATAAACTTATATAGTTTTTGACTTACTGTAGGTAAAATTAAAAGGAAGGGAGAAAGTGGGCACCCTTGACATGTGCCATGGTAAGAGGGAAAGGGGCTTATAGAGAATCATTACACCAAATCCTGGAAGTGGGGAGGTGCACAGTATCTTTATCCATCTAATTTAAAATCCACTGGAATTCCAAACTACTCAGGATGCAAATAGAAGTCCCAGGACACCCTATCAAAAGTTTTTCAGCATCGAGGAGAACAGGGCGCTGAAACCCAAGACTCCCAACAGTAGATGAATGAGCTTCCTCATTTGGTCCCCTGAGGTCCATCCTTGCATAAAGCTGACTTGCTCTGGGCCAATGACCTCAGCCATAACTTGATCAAGAAGAGTGGCAGGGATTTTGGCCAAAATTTTCACATCCATGTTAAGAAGTGAAATAGGCAGGTAGATTTCAAGAAGTAATGGGTCCTTACGCGATTTGGGGATTAGGGTAATCAAAGCTTCCAAAAGGAAGGGTCCTGCATACCTTCTTCAAGCCAAGAATTAAACACCTCAGCTAAAAGTGGGGCAAGTTGTGGAGACATTCCTTATAAAGATCGCTAGGGAGACCGTTCAGGTTAGGGGCTTTGTCCAGGGGTAGTTGTTTAATAGCATTTTCTACTTTGTTTATTGTAACTCTTGAGCCTAAGTGAGGGACACAGTGGAGTGGCAGCTTGGGAGGGAGGCCAATTCTAGATAATCAGAGATAAGTGAATCTGAGTGAGAAGGGACGTTCTTTCTCTCTAATACAGAGATTGAAAATAGTTTGCAAAGATACCTACTATTTGTTAGGGATCTGATACTACTTTTCCTTCGGGGTAGAATGCAAGCATGGTATGAATTTATTTGCCTCTGCTTGCCTAAGCCTGAATGCTAGCAATTTGCCCATTTTGTTTTGCCCTGACTCTAAATAATTTAGTTTAATATGGTGGAGGGCTAATTCAGCTTTTTGGGCTTTAACTTCAGTATATTGGGATTGAAGGCAATGCAGTTTGGCCAATCTGAGTCTGGGGAAAATGGATCAGTGTATGCTCTAGCTGTTGGATTTCCCCAAGTAGGGTTTGTAATTGTTCATTATTTTTACAAGTCTGGGTGGCTGCAATTCATATAAGGTTACCTCGTAGCACACACTTAAGCGCGGCCAGACTATTTCAATTCTACTTACGGTACCTCTATTAGTCTGCAGAAATGTGGAGATGAAATCATGGATGTGGGTGATCAGGAGTGGTGATCTTAAAGCTGAGTGTTAAGTCACCAGATTGAAGACTACCTACTCCCAGGCCCTATATGTGTTTTCACATTCTGTGGTAAGCAAACAGAAGAAACAAGATGGCAGCCATCACAAACAAACAAAATAAATTGATTCATGAGGCCTGTTGTTAGTTCATGATACCTAAGTAAAACAAACCAGAAACAGTGTCACAAGCCCAGAATTGTTGGTTTGCATCAGACATCTATACAAAATCAAATTTTCAATCCTTATAACTCTGGAACTGTTTAATATTTTTTTCACAAAATTTTCTAAAGGCACTACCTTGGTACAGGCTACCTCTGCCTTGGAATTTTTATGCAGAAGTTAAGTACCATGTAGCCTGTACATAAAGACACACACACACACACACACACACACACACACACACACAAAATGTTAGGTAAAAGGAATATGTGACCCTTTTACAATGCATGGGGTGTCCAGGTCTTCAAAACCACACAAGATGTCATCATGAAACTTTGCATGTGTTGACAACATGTCACATCAATACAACAATCACATTTGTCGGCTATTCTGATGAATGCAAACAAAGTTATTAAGTTGCAAATTTGGGGTTTAACATTGAACACCCTACTGAGCCCCAACTATGGGGGCAGTATGGCACCACTGTAATAATTGATACATAATCTATACATATCTTAATTACAACAAACTACACTAATGAAAACAGGCTTAAGAACACAGACCACACAAAGAAAGGAAATGAAAACATTAGGGTTTGGAGTCTCAGACATATTGATAAATCAGTGGTGTGATGTTCCTTGAGGTTCAGTACCATAATGAACCAAAACATGTATGGAATATGGGCAGACTAGGTGGGCCAAGAGGTCCTTATCTTCCATCAATTGTATGTTTCCATGTTTTTATGTAATGCCCATCCCTCTGCCCAAGGCCTGAGCCTCCTGCCCATAGCACAAGGTACAGCTCCAGCCACGTGACTCATAGGCATATAATTTTGAAAGTAGAGAAATATGGCTCTCCACATGTGGCCAACAGAAACAGTCATAACTTTTTACCGAAGGACCCTGTGGCCCTGTCTGAAGCATCAAATCAGGTTTATTTTTTTTCTGTGGGGAAGGGCATGGCCATTAGGGCCGAGAACCACAAGGAAAACCGAACCACTGATTCATCAATATTCCTAGCCATCAAACCCTGTTCATTTCCTATTTTCAATAATCATTATTCATCAAGCCTGATTGCATTAATATTGTTTTCTGCAATTAGTTCCTTCTTTTGTGATAGTTGAAGCATATCCATGATTGTGAATGTCCAGAATAATGGAATATTGGAGATATTTCAAGCCCAACATGAAAAACCACCTAAAAGTGAAAACCAACATTGACTTCATACTTGAGATTCCAGTATTATAACTTACTATCCTAGCATAGATAGATACTAGCTAAAATAGCTGTAACCTGGGTCATGGGAGCCTGGGAAAGGATGGTATTGAGGGAACACCCAGATGTAACAGTCAAATGAGAACAGCAATAGGGGTCACAATGGCTCTGAAGAGCTTTAGGAACTAACTAGAAAAAATAAGGTAGGGAAAACAGAAAACAATACTTATCTGATGCACATGATTAGTGTTCTGTCACATTGTGGTCAGTGTCTAATCCCAGGGTGGGTAGGTCCCACCAGATCTGTAGATATAATGCCCACTATCTGATGTCATGACATTCATGCCAGTGCACAGACATGCATCAGCATCAAGTGTGGCATTCAGCAGGGTGTGGGAGAAAAGAGAGAAAGACTGGTGGCAAGCTGGATGAAACCAGCTGATGTCACATGCCCCACACCCAACAGGGCACCAAAACCACCAAACTGAATGACAGCCTCTAATGGTGGGGGATGGCTGACCTACTTCTAGCCCAACCAAAGTGGGGATCCATGGGTGAATACCAAAGCTCCAAAGTATCTCACTGTGGTGGTGAGAGATGGGGCTGGTCTGCTGGAAGCAGTAGGAGACCTGTTGGTGGTGCAGAACCTGCAGCAGCTGGAAAGTCATCCTTCCAGCAGCTGTTTGACCAGGTTTTTGTATGTGCCCACCACTTTCAAAACTAGTGCATAGCCCTGTTAGGCTACAATACGCACATTGATCCATTGGGAGGAAGACTCCCATATCCATCATAAGGTGCTGAGTGTGGCAGAACACTGCACTGTCCTCTTCAGTTTGGAAGTGGTGATGCATGACAGTACCATCCCCTAGCCTCAGCTTATCCAGCCAACTTACTGAGCTTACTCCCCAAACTTAGTTCACCAGCATGGGAGTGCAACATACCATCCACTGGGTTAATGGTCAACCCAGAACATGTTTTTTCATTTTTTGTATTTTGACCCTCAATTTTCAACATTTTCCTTTTATGAACTCCTTCCTTCTGAACATGACACCTGTCATTTATAAAATACTGTTCAAAGTGTTTGTGGTTCCCTGGGTAATGAGTAACATTACAATAGTTTAATTGTTTCTCCTTATCAGGATCAGTCACTGTATTACAGTTAATTATTCTGGAGGAAAAAAGACTTCTTCACCCAAAAGGTTATATACTTACTTATTCTGTTTATTTATTTATATTATTTTTTGCCCTGACATTTCACACATGAATTGTGCTTGTTCAAAGGGATTATCTGTAATAATATAATCATAATTTAATATTAGATTATATTTTTACATACATTGATTTCAAATAAATGCTTAATTGATTTGTGAAAGATTGCCAGAAGCACACTTTCTTGTACACATGTTCCTTGTGTTCAATACTTGCAGTGTAAATTTTACTATATTATACTTTTCTATGTGACTTCATCGTTACACTTTCAGTTGGCTTCAGCAAACACTCTTCTTCTGCTCTATTCTATCTCAGTCCTTCAGTAACATGCTAAACTTTAATTCTGCCTACTTGCTTGCTACCTCATTTTTAAAAGGGTTTATTCTCTCTTATTCTTTCAATTAAGATTTTTTGGAAAAAAACAACAATTAAATATTGATATAGATGTTTGAGCAACCAGGCTACTGAATATTTTTCTCGATTTAAAGTATATTATTGAATTTAAAAAATCACCTTGCTCCACCTGTGCATGCTGGCTTGTAAGTTTCCTTTCTCTCCTTTGGTGTGTCATCATTTGCAAATACAATCTGTAATATAGTTCACAAATTTCCTTGTTCAGCATTTGTTATGGTTTAAAAGAGTTACTGTGGAGCCTGTATACAGGCTCCATGGCAACATACGTGAAGTAAATAAGTCAATGTGTCACAGCATTACATCATGTGACCCTTAAGTGATCAGGCCTAAGAGGATAATTGATTATATGCTCTGTCTCAGCCATCACAAGTAGGGACTCCACCAGGAAGAAACTTGAGTGAACACTTAGACAAAGAGCAAGGTAAAAACTTTAAAAGCTTTTCTAAAATGCAGTAACAAACAGAGGAACATGGAACACAAATAAATTAAAAATATTTTACACCATAGCAAATGCTGAACAAGGAAATTTGTGAACTATGTTACAGACTGTGTTTGCAAATGGTGACATGGCAGCCTGGGTTGATCAAACATCTATATAATTATTTAATTGCTGTTTTTCCAAAAACTCTTAAATGAAAGAATGAGAGAGAATAAACCATTATAAAAATGAGGTAGCGAGCCAGTAGGCAGCATTAAGGTTTGACATACTACTGAAGGACTGAGATAGACAGAATAGAGCAGAAGAAGAGTGTATGTGGAAGCCAACTGAAAAGTGTAAAGATGAAGTCAGATAGAAAAGTATAATATAGTAAAGTATGGGATGTATTACCATTCTAGATTAAGTCATGATTTACACTGCAAGTGTTGAACACAAGGAACAAATGTACAAGAAAGTGTGCTTCTGGTAATGTGTTACTAATCAAGTAAACATTTATTTGAAATTGATGTATGCAGAAATAATCTAAAATTGAATTATGATTACTTTATTACAGATTAGCCCTTTGAAAAGCACAATTCATGTGCTAAACATCAAGGCCAAGAAAAATAAAAGAATAAGCAACTATATAACCTTTTTGATGAAGAAGTCTTTTTTCCTCCAGAATAATTAACTGTGATACATTTATAAAATACTCCAGAAACATCACATTGCAGCAAAAGTTGCAAAAGCACATGTTGGGTACTATTTGAAAATTACTTCTGTCATGTTCATGGAGTGTGGTAAAAAGGCTATGTGGAAATTTTGGGGGGCTATGTTGAAATTTTTGGGGGATATTGAAAATTAACAAAATTATAAACACATTGAAAATGTGAATGTTCTTTCTTATTTTTTTTGTTTTTGAAATTCTGGTCACTGACTTCCAACATACTCTTTTATGTGCTCACCTCATTAACTATTTACTGTAAGTGACATTTTTAAATCCTGCCTGGTGGTGATTGCTGATTGGTGAGTCAAGGTTTCCGTGGGTTGGGGAGGGACAGACTACACCAAGGAACAGTTTTCTGTTTTAGAGGTTAGCAAAAAAAATGAACCTCCAGGAAGGTTTTTCATCCTTTTGGTTACTGGTACTGGAGACTCAAAATAACTTTTAGTGACAGTTTTCATTCTTCATGTTACCAACACTGGAGATTTGCCTCCCAATGTCAATGGACTGTTTGGTGGCACTGGGTGTGGTCACCCCATTGTCGCAATTTATCTGTAGAAGGCAGGAGACAACAGGGACATCTAGGAAGTTCTTTAGCTCCAGTAGCACCAGGAATGGGCACCCTACTGTCACTTATTATTGGGAAGGATGTTAGCTGACACTGGTGGTTGGGCAGACTGGTGTTGAAAATGTGCTTGAAATACCAATGGCATGATTTAGTACCCACCACCATTTCATGATCACCTGGGTTGGAAGGTATGTGGGATACTGTTGGCAGGATTGAGCACCTGCTACTAGTTGTCAATAAAACATGGCAATAAAATGTGGATTGAGACAGAGGGTGGATATTAATGGCAGGGCTAAGTACCTGCAACTGCCATTGTTTTAAACACAGCTACCAAAAGCAATGTGAACGAAAGTGATTTCCTTCACACTTCTTTCCTTTTCTGTGAATGCGGCTGTTATGGCTGGCCACACACCCTGTCAGCAAGCATTAGCAGATGATGAAAGAGTGTGAGGAAACCACTTAAATCAAAGTGATTAAAAAATGCAGTTATCTTTAGAACACTGTTTTTTGTAATTCAGCATGAGCAAAAATGGCCAGTTTCTAAGTTATGTTTCAGAAACTATATAAGTTAGAAACTTGCCAGGCACAAAAGCACATACGTTGGGCAAAGTTCATTCAAACCTGTAAGTCTGAATTTAAAAAGAAGTTTTAATTATAGTCGAGCAAAGAAGTCGTACTTGTAGTATATTTATCTGTTTGTACAATTACCAAAGTTGGGCACTCCCACTTCTTCTGAGAAGTGGACACCTGTCTCAGATTTCAGGTTCAATTGTTCATTTATTAAAATGACAATCCATGACATGTAAAATAGACATAATAACTGCAGTCAAAAGCTTTGTCCACCTAACACATTTCAGACGTCAGTCCTTTATGAAGACTAGGGCACAAAAGACATACTTGACAATAATAGGTAAAAAAGATGACATCAAAATTATATAGTCATATAAACTTTTAATTTCATTGAACCAAGCAAAATTCAACATCAGGGGAGTTCTGGCTAATTTAGGGGCACCTGAGTTAATGTTCATAAGCCCTTTTGCTCTTCCAGAACACTGTAGCCTGATTGACTGTTCAACCATTCTTTGACCCCACTACCATGCTATTGCAGGTCACAGGTAATAAAGATGGATATTGTAATTGTAGTCCACAGGCAGTTTTTTTCCCAAAATGTCCATATTCATGCTACTATGGCCTTTAAACATTACTCCAAACCACAGTATGTCCTGTGTGAGTACTTCCTCAGCTGTCCATTTCAGTCAGGGAACAATCAGGGATCCTTAATTCTGTCAGAAATGTTACTGTACTCACAGCATAAGTGATTTATTTATTTATTTATTTGCTTTTGTTAACCAGGTAAGCATGCTAGACAACCAGGTGCCTATTTTCAGGTGCGACCCAGGAGAGTTACAGAGCATACAGGTAACAAGATACATGCTAAGTAAACAGAAACACAATTTAAGATAAATTACACTCAGGAGCCACAGGCTCTACAATGGTGAAAGGTGCAGATCAGGCTCAAGTGAGGCTAGGCAGATTGTTTTAACCTTTCATGTATGAGCTGTGTAACCATAAAGGTAAACCCCACATGGGGGTTGTACAAAAATTATGAGGATGCCACATGGAAAGTGGCTACAAAGAAGATGCATTGTAACAGAGGAGGACTTCATAACCAGAACAACAAAGGAGAAAAGGAAAAATAGACAAGAAAATGGAGCAGAAGAAACAGGCTAGAAATTCACAGAGCATGCTGACTGGAAGTATGATGCATTTTCAGTCTTAATGCTGTGATTAACTTATATAGGCTAATCTTGTTAATTGTCTATCTATCAAACGCTTTCTCAGTGTTCTTTGGCTATATATTAACACCTTCAAGTTGTAAGTGTGCACTCTAGCTGTTAGTAATTATGCAACTGCAAATTCCAGAAAGAACAAGTATTTTGTATTATGATATGTACTCTCTTATAGGAGTGGGAGAGATGTGATGAGGCTAGTTATTACAAGAGTATTGCCACATTTTCCCTACTTCAAATCCTGGGTTGAATTCCAAAATAATGTTTTAGATCACTTGAATATTTCCTGTAAATTTCAAAGGAGGGAATAAGTTTTATCTTATTTTTACTTCTATTCTAAGAATAAAATGAAATGAAGTGTCCTGGTACACAATCAGTGACTCAATATTCCATTGGAGATGTGGATTTGAAACATGGCTTACTCATAACCATCCACACTACACCATAATTTATTTATTTATTTAAAGAGTTTTACCAGGAAAAGCATACTGAGCAGAGCACTCGATTCCAGATGTGCCTGGGGGTTACAAATGGTAAGGAGTACAGAAGTAACATACATAAATATAAGTGTGGTACAAGACAGTTGGTGAGAGCAGTCATACTTACAATATACAGGTATAATTTCAGCAAACATATGGATCTGTAAAAATATCCCAGTACTTAAAGGTATACCCAGACCGTGTTAAATGCTGGAAGTTAGGTTGTGAGGGGTACTAGGGAGGAGCAGGAATACAGGAGCAGGATGTAGAGAAGTGAGTATTAAGAAGGCATTCCGTGTGGAGTGCTGGTGGCATGTCTAATATCTGCTGCCAGGGTGTTCCATAATTTGGGCAACCTGAAGCTGAAGGCAGCTTGCCAGACCAGGAGAATCTTGGGATGTGAAGGAGCCAAGAGTCGATGTTCCTGAGAGTGTAAGCTGGTGGGGGAGGGCTGTTAGGGAGGACATCAGGTAGGAGGGAGAGTCTGTGTCCAGAATTTGGCAGCGGTTCTAGTACAGTGTAGCAATCGCCGTTATGGAGAGAGGGGAGATCCACAGACTGGTAGAGGTCACAGTGATGAGTGTTAGGAGGACGGTCCAAGGCGAACTCATGGAAGGAGTTGAGGAGGGGTCAAGCCTGGATAAGGAAGTTTGTGGGCAGCACAGTAGACTACATCGCCGTAATCCATAATCGGGAGGACCATTTGTTGGCCTATTGCTGTCAGTGGTTGGTAGAGGGATGCAATTTTGTTGCAGTAGAGGGCACCCAGTATGGGATGCAGTTTTTTGTGAAGAGCATCTATATCGCAGAAAAGTCAAGGTACTGATCTAGCCAGACACCGAGATATCTATAGGAAGTGCAGGCCTTCAGTGGGGAGCTATCCAGAGTGTAGAACGTTGGGGGGCAGGAAGGCGGGTTAGTTTGGCCCAAGAGCTGAAGGTGAGGGAGACTGTTTTATTTGAGTTTAAAATAATTGATTTGAGAGGAACCAACTTGGACGGAGTTGAAGTTCTTCTGCAGACAGGATGTCTCTGCATTGGGGATGAGCCAGAGGCAACAACACTGTGTTGTCTGCGATGACATGTGAATGGTATGTGGGCAGGCAACAGGCAAGTCATTGAGAAAGATAGAGAACAGCAGAGGGCCAAGAACAGATCCTTGGGGACTTTGCTGGTGACTGGGAGAGAAGTGGACATAGCCAGCCAGTCCAGACTGATTGTGTCCTACCTGCCAGGTAGGAATGGAACCAGTTAATTGCAGACACAGACAGTCCAGCTTGAGCAAGTTTTGCCAACAACAGGGGATGCGAGACCGTGTCAAGGCTTTGGCCAGGTCAATAAAGATAGCTGCAGTTATTTCCTTTGTCCATACCTGTAAGGATGGTGTTAGTGAGGCGAAGAAGTAGGTGGTGGTGGAGTGATTCTTCCTGAAACCGGCCTGGAAGGGGGTAAGAAAGATACAGCATCAAGATAGAGTGGAGCTGGGATAGTACAAGGCGCTCTTGAATTTTGGCTAGTATGGGGAGCAGTGATATGGGACGGTAGTTGGATGGGGAGGAAAGGTCGCCGCCTTTGGCTAGGGAAATGACAGTGGTTTGTTTCCAAGAAGTAGGGACTGACCCGAGTCTAAAAGACAGGTTATAGAGGAGGTTAGAGGGTAGGCTATGGCAGGTGCAGAGAGCAGAAGCATTTTGGAGTCAAGACCTGATGGGCATTTACCTTTGGATGGGTTGAGTGACTGCAGTATTTTAGTACCTGGTCAGGTGTGACTGGGTGGAGTGTGAAGGAGGCCGGAGAGGATACTGCAGTGGGGACAAAGGGTGGGGATGGGAAGCAAGTAGAGAAGATGCTGTGTGGAGAAATGTGAATTAAACTCAGTGGCAGCCGCACTGAGGATCCACGATGATGCTTCCACCTATGTTGAGAGTGGGAGTGGGGTTGGGCCGGGGTAAGAAGGGATTTTATAGATTTCCAGAATTGTGTAGGGTGAGCGGGTTATTGTTGAAAGCAGACTTGAAGAAGCTAGATTTGGCCTGACGATGAGTCTAGTGCAGCCATTTCTTAGCGATCGGTAGTGTTGAAGGGCCGTTTGAGCACCTGTAGCCTTGAACGATTTCCAGGCTCGGTCTTGGGCTCGTAGTTGTTCCAAGAGGTTAGCTGTTACCCAGGCTAAGTGTGCTCCTCTTACTCTGGATCTTCTGAGAGGAGCTGGCAAGTCCCAGATGGCTAGGAAGTTGGTAGAAAAATTTTAGGGCCTCGTCCATGGAGGTGGCCCTACTGATGACTTGACCAGTCAATGTTGGTGAGTCATTTAGGAGAGCGGTTAAGTCAAAGGGATTTGTAAGCTCTGTTGTAAAGTGTGCGGGGAGAGGGGTCTTGGGTTGGAAGATTTTAGCACTCATATAAATCATATGTTGATCACTAAGGAGTCTGGCAGTAGGCCAGCTTTAACTATCTGATGAGGGTGGGTGGTGAGGGCCCAATCCAGTAGTGTATGCTTTTGGATTTGTGGTTTAGGCGAGTGGGTTCCCTATTTGCTGGGACAGGTTTAGAGCCTTGATTTGGGGACGTGCTTTGGTGGCTACACTGCCTAGCCAGTCCTGGTTTAAATCACCAAGGATGTGGAGTTCACCACCTGCCATCAGAGACCTCAGGTTCCCTAGGTGGTCAAGGATGTTACCCAGTGGTGTGTCTGGCAGACAGTATGACCCTGATATATATATACAGGGATAGAGTGCGGAAGGGGATTTTGATTAGTAGGGAATCTGTTGAATTTTTGGGTGCAATGGGGGTGATTATGGAGAACTGGAGTTTAGAGGAGATATACATGGCAGTGCACCCTTCTTTCTGCCCTGTTTGTCTTGGTGGATTAAGGAGAACCCGGTATTGAGAATTCCACCGAGGTTATGGGGCTACAGCCAAGACTCAGTAATGATTACAATATCAGGGCAAAGGGATAGGACAGTAATCTGTAGGGCTGCTGTTTTGTTCAGGATGCTGCAGATGTTTAGGTGGACAATTTGAAACCTCTTGGGAGGTGGGTATCCAGTGCAGGAGATCGCCCAACTATAGGGGATGGAGGACCTGGGTTCGTTCTATGTCCCCGGCTATAAGGAGAAGGAGAGTCAGGAAGTGCCTTACTAGGCGATAGTCTTTGGAGATGACCAGCATGGAGGGGGGGTTAAGAGTTTATGAGTTAGCTTAGGGTCTAAGTAGAAGGGAATATATAAGGCGGTAGGTCTGCATGGAAAGAGGGAGGGAGGATAGTGGCCCCAGGGACCAATTATGCCAGTGGTGCCAAGTATGGTCCACTAGGGCAGAGGAGGAGTGGAGGGGTGGCTTTGTATACCTCGGAGGAGTGGCAAAGAGCTAGGTAGTATTGGTGGGATGAGGGTGGAGGAAAGATAAGGGTAGGCAAAAGCATAGTAAATATCAATTGGAGATATGGCATTTTAGTATTAGATTGAGAGTTGCTCTAGGGTGGCTACTAGTGGCTGAATAGTATAAGGAGCTAATGGGAAAGTGGGCTGATTGGTTCATGCACACACGAGGTCCAACCTATAAAGGACGAGCTCACCAAGGGTGTTGGTGGGGCGGTGGGGAGCCTGCACGTGGCGCAGGCGGGGCCTTCAAAATTCTGGTGCAGCACCTGTCTCAGCTGCAAGCGGGATCACTAACTTGAATTTGTGGCCTGCTCTGCTTTTTCCGTGGTGGGGTTATCGGTGGCTGTGGGAGGGCTCAACCAGCTTGCCCTCATGACCACACTGTTGGAAAGAAAAAAAGGCAGATTAAGTATTGGTCTGTGGGAGGTGGAGCTAAACAACAGGTACGTGGCTATTACAGCTTTACATTTACTAGGCAAAATTCAAAAGCAGTAAGTAAGGCTACCGAGGAAACAATTGGTTCAGGCTCAGATTCATAAGCAGAGTTTATTACAACAGAAAGCACTGTGCTCCCATTTAGCCTACCCGGTTACAAAAGAGTCATTTAGTCCCCTTGAGCCCACATGGTTACAAAACAGTCACTATGTCCCCTTAAGCCTACTCTGCCAGAATTCCTTAAAGTAAAATGTTCCCCTAGGTGGAAATCCTGAGTCGGTAGGGGCAGTGTGTGGTGAAAAAACAATCTCCACTGTTCCACCGACGGAAAACCGAGACAGACAACAGACAGTCAGGGTCCAGTAAAGGTGCCAAGTTCAAAATCTCTGGCTCAGCACTCTGTCTCGGTCTGAGCACGGGATCGCTACTTGAATTTCAGGTCTGTCCGCTTTTCTGTGGGGGTTATCAGTGGCTGTGGGGAGGGCTTGAACCAGCTTGCCCTCACGACTGCATTTCGATGATTGGTATTTTGTTCAACAGAAGCTGTTAATTAAATGTACGTGGATAGCAATACTCTAGGTACTAGAAGATTAGTGGTTAAGGCCATAGCTTTTCAGGTGCACTGGCTAATCAGTACAAGGAAGTTTACAGTTTATCTATCTGCACTGTCCTGCCAATAGAAAAGAAAAGGACTTTAGAGTTCCTCTTGTCTTTAACAACCCTTCCTCCCCTCTCAAGTTCACCAATTCCCTTGACTGTAAGCCCTAAGCTCTGATTTTTCTGTTCAGTGGTTTCTAAAAGTGTTGCTTTGTTTTGTTGAAAATGGCAGTGCCATGTACTTTTGATTTATTCCTTTTCTCAGATACCTTATAACCTCATATCACTATTTGAAGCATAAATACTATTGCTTATTCTGATCACTGCTCTCAGATTGATTTGGCATTTTTCTGTAACTCCGTGGCAATTTTGTGTGTTTTCATGTAGATTTCATTATTGCCTATGTAGGCAGAATTACTTTGTTTTCCTGTATAAGCAAGGCAAGTCTATTGGATCAATTTCTGTATACATGGCTCAATTTTCCTGTACAATACAGGAATCCCTGTAGATCTAGGTGTATACCATTAGTGTGGTGCCATCATGTCAGTGCACTAAACATACATCTACAATGTGGCTGATCTGGAGTCTGGAGCACGCACACTATGGCCACCACCTCCCGATATAGGGTGGGCAGGAGTAATTATAAAACAGTAGGGGTTCAGGGTATTTGGGGCTGTAGCCCCCACAGAAAATATAGTCTGACACTGGGTGACTAGTTCCTTAGTGCACACATGCTGGGCCAACTTTTGCCTGCACCCTCATTAATGATGCAAAGTTTATTCTGCAGCCGATGTGAGCAAAACAGATCTGGGAGCCCTGATTCTGATTTCACTGTCTCTGCTTTCCTTTCATCCATTGTACTTTCATTACCTAATTGTACATTTTCTTTTTGCTGTTACCAGATCTTTCATCAATGTAAAGAATTTTGGAAGATGGTTGCATGAAAGTTAGCATATACAGTGAAATGACATTGTTTTTTCAGCACCTGTAAACTTTGTTCTCACAGTGCTGTCCTATTTAAATTACTCCTCTTTTAAAAAGAAATGAATTTAAAAAGTTAACTAGCACCCAGGCTGCCACAGTTTTGGGAGAGCTGTGGTAACATCTCATAATTAATTTAAACAGCAATTCTATACTTGGGCATGTGCTTTTGTAAAAAATATTTCAGCTGTAACAATTTACTGAGAATATTTTTTTCATTTTCAATGTTCCTTTCAAGATCTAGAGGACAACTTGGTAGTCCAGCTAAAACGTCTGTATAGAAAACATTTAAAATATTTGACCTCCCTTTAACCTTACAGTGCCATGGTTTTATGACATCATAATGCTCACCTTGAAAACAGACTGTGATGTCACAAACAGCAATTGTGTGGTGAACAGGAGTGAGTCACATTCATTTTGAATAACTTAGTGAAATAATTACTGCATTATCTTCATTATTTAGTAGACTAACGGCAGGGAAAGTAAAATAAATAACTAGAAAACAATAAAGTTAAAACATAAGTGGTATAAATCTAGTGTTTCTGAGCTTTTATTATAATAAAGAGTTGCTCTTTAAGAAACTAAAATCTTCCATCATACAATATAGTTGTAAAAGATTCTAGAAACTGGTGCATACTTGTAGAAAACTGTTGCCCACAAATTGGTGCTACTCTAAATGCACTTCCTGTTGCAATGCAGAGGATATCAGATTCATTTTTCCTGAAGTTTTCCATTTCATGAACAGTATTACTAAGAATGATTCATTAAAATAGACTTACTTCTTAGTCACTAATATCATTTTTAATTACAATAGCATACACAGAGAATGAAATGGCTTGATGTTTTACCTTTTATTTGGGAGTGTTTTTCTCCAACTCTGTTTTTGCTTTTCATTGGGGCCATATGCTTTACTCCATGACTACCTAACAGCTATGAAAAGTTGAATTTCCTGGTTATGAAGAGCACCACTACAGTACAATTGTGTTCCACATATGTGCAGAATGGCTGATATTAGCAAGCGCACAGCCCAAGTCAAATACCCAGAAGTGTCTTGTTTTGACATTTGAAGTGGAGCCAACACAAAACCAGGAGCATTGCCTTGGGAGCAGCAAAGTAACATATACAGTGTGCCATCAGAGTGACAAAGGTTACAGCAATTTGATTTAAAGCTGATGAAATAGCTGTAACATCCATTTACTAAATCATGTTGAAAAGCCTCAGCATCCTGTTAAGTGTTTGTAACTGCAGGTGCCCTATGCACTGACCCTTGTGTTACACTCAGCTGCTCTGACTTGTATCCATGTGCATGCATTAAACATTATACCTTTAGGAGACTGATCATCTCTGTTGTCACATCTCTCTGTGGTATAATTGTTTCAGCCATAAATGCCTTAACATTGAGAAAAGGAGGCAATGTTGCTGGAGCCTCATAACTGCTTGTCATGTTAAAGTAGTAAGGATAGGTCCCATCTGAGAAGGCAACATCATAAAACATTTCTCTCATGCTGACCTGAAGTACCAACAGAGCCTTTGCTCAGAAGTTGCTGAATGGTTGCCCAAGGCAATGGAATGCACGGGCAGCACACATATTTTGAATGTATTGATAACAAGAAAATGTAGGTTTAGGTTCTTTTCAGAAAATACTAAAGAAATTACAGTATAATTAGACTCATAAAATGTACTGAGTACCTAACCTTCAAAAGGCCAAGGTTCTTTAGGACTTTGTCATTTTTTATTTTTAATTTTTCATAAAGAGACCTCACACCAGTTAGAAAACTTTAAAAGATGTAGTATTTAGATACAATGTCACTTATATTTCATATGATTTAGTACTTCTTCCCTTCTTCATTTCAACCAAAGAGAAGTGCATGAAACCAGACTTTTGTTATCTAAACTTGCTCTGTCCCTGCAGTTAGTCTGCATCTTATCGTTAATCCAGTAAGACATCCTAGTCTTGGACAAAGCACTATTTGAACCATTTAGCCTGGATGATGGATTTGTATAGTACACTTGCTACAAGAGATTTGTTGATATGTCACATTATCCAAACTATCCAAATGGAATGGGTAGCATCCACACAACTATCAGTGGAAGTCTTTCAGATGAGATGTTAAACTGAGGTCCCATCTGCCTGTATTGGTGGTAGTTCAGGTGGATGCTAAACATCCCATGGCACTTATCAAAGAGAGTAGGGAATTTCCCCAGTGTCCTAGCCAAATTTCCCATTCACTAAAAAAAAAAAAAAAAAAAAAAAAAAATACCACCAACTGATTAATCTGGTTCAATTTCAATTGCTTACCATCTGTATCCCCCTCCCCGTCACCCCTGAAAAAGGGACTTCTAGGCCCAGTGGCTTATCGGGTCAACAAAATTCAATAATAATAATAATAATCTCATGCTTGTTGTGACACCATTATATGTTGCTATAGAAATAAGTTTGCATCCCAAGTAGAGCACTGTGACTCTAGACTGAGATTAAAATAAAAAGGATAAACCACTATTTTGGGCACAGTCACATTTTCTCCCTACAAGTGGAAAAGGAAAAAAGTGGTTGAGGAAAAATACTGGCTAAGCCAAAAAGCTGTTTTTTTAATCCCTGGCCAAATCACAACAAGTTTCAGAAACAGGTGTAGTAGAAGCACAAGGATCATGTTTTCATGTAATCTTATTTATTTATTTTGTTAAGGAGATACTTGTTGATTTCTCTTCAACCATTTTCTGTTAAAAAGGTACAGGTTATGAACTGATTATGAACTGAGGTGTACTCCATTAGAAAATAGGTAAGAAAATGCTGGCCTTTGATTGGCTGACAGCAGTCCTATCCAATATGTTTATCAGGCAAAATGACCAGGTCAACAACATGCAAAAACATGAGGTGGTACTGTACGTGCCACAGTATGGGTCAGAAGTTGTAACTATTCAGCATGGGTGGGATATCAGCAAATACAGCCAGTTAATAAAGATAGCAATTGCAGCAAAAATATACTGGACCTTTGTAATTTAAGGAACAAATATAAACATTTATGAAATGAAAAAGTAAGTTCCAAAGCAATATATGGGAACAACTAAACATAGCTGTAAGACCAAAAATATTAGAGACTTTTGTAATTTGTTATGTTGGTTCGTGCTTGGGCACCAGCCAACATATTGCAGTAGCAGATTTGGAGGTGCGGTCACTGTGGGTGAATGCAGGGCACACATCAGTAGGTGCATCCTCATTCCCCATAAGCCGCATGCAGGCGCTGACACCAGAAATACATAAAATGGCCACCAGATCTAAGAAAAGTGCCACTATAATGAAAGCCAAGCTCGCACCCAGTGGCTCAATAACACACCTCCCGACATGCCTTTCCTGGTGAAGCAGTTCAATAAACATGGTGGCACTGACTGCTGTTGCTCAGAGTGCTGACTTCAGGGTGCCCAATCCCCTGTCAGCATGCCCCAACCCACTTCATTTGCCGATGGGGAGCCCACTCTCATTGGCATAATGCCCTCCCATTCCAGTTGTGTGCCAAGGGGTGATCCATCCTCCTCAGCATCATGCAGCCCCAACAGTTTTTTCTTGTCTATGGGGGCCAAATCCATGTCGGCTTTAGTTCCCCTGCCCAGTTCAATTTGCCAGTGGGGACCCACTCCCATCGGCATAATGTCCCAAACCCCGATTTGTGCTGTGTACCAAGGGGTGCCCAATCTCTTGGCATCATGTGTGCCCCAACTGTTTCTGTGGTGATGGGGACCTAATCCCTGTCGGCTGCAGTCCCCTCCCTGTATTGCAGGTGGTACACTGGAAGCTCACCCCAGTGTACCAGACACCTTCAAAAAAGAAAATTGACCCTCATTGTGTTTTTTTTTTTCCTGTAAAGAAGAAAATGGTCCCTCACGGTCTCTCTGCCAGCTCCCCCAACCCATGCACATGCTATGCAAACCCTGCCTCCCCACACACACCCTCACCCCATACTTGGATACGGAGCCTGGCTCAATGATCTTCAGTGGACCGGAACATGTCTCCACTCTTCAAAGCTGACCACAAACTGAAGAAATGCCGCTAGCTGTATAATGGCATAAATAGGGGGTTTCAACTTTGGTGCATATCTCGGCATTTTGTAAATTTGGCACCAGATTTTCAACATGGGGTTCTTGGGACCTCCTCTTAACTCAGCCACTGTCATGTAGTAATGTTGGTCCCAAAAGGTGATTTTGTGGTCACTGCATGGAATCACCTTTGGGACTGATTACTGAAATGACAGTGTCATTGTTCATGTGGTGGGCTCTCACAATGCCTATGTTGCAAATTTGGTGAAAAAATCCAAAAATAACTGTTTTATGAGTGTGTGTGTTGTGCAGTTTCTACACACGCTCTTAACTTCTTGAATTTGTAATATTTTCACTACAGATTTTCAAAATTGCCATTTTTCCACACTTTCTTATGAACAGCACAGCTGTCATTTTACATATCCTGACCAGAACATGTTTTTGCACTTCCGCGAGAATAGCATGTGTTGTTGGGAGGTCAGTTTAAGGGACAGATTAAAAAATGACAATGACACTGTTCAGGAGTAGAGGTCCTAAATGCCTGTGCTGGAAAATTTGGTGATGAAAGTCCATAAAATGACTGTGTTGTAAAAATCCATTAGCAGTTTCCACGCACCTCTGTAACTTTGCAAATTTGCAATATTTTCATGCCAGATTTTCAACAATGGTATTTTTACATCTCCTTATGAACAGTACAGCTGTCATTTTTCACATCATGCCCAAAATGTGTTTTTGCACCTGTGGCACACAATGGCGTGGTCGCTGTGGGAAATCAATTTTGGAGCAGATTAACAAAATCACAGTGCCCCTTTTCATAAAGGAAGGTCCCAAAATGCCTATGTTGAAAATGTGGTTAAAAATCCCCAAAATAATTGGGTTACACATATGTTACACAGTTATATGCATGCTCATGACTTCACCAATTTTTCATATTTTCACTCAGATCTTCAACATTGCCATTTTTTACACATCCTCATGAACAATACATTTGTCATTTTCACATCCTGCCCAAAATGTGTTTTGTGCCTGTGTCACCACATGGCATAGTCGCTAGCAAAACTGCCTTTGGGCTAACAGACTGATAGTGCTGCTCTTCATGAGGTCAGGTCACCAAAAGCCCATGTTGAAAATTTGGAGTGGAAATACCAACAAATGCCTCTGGGTAAGTATAAGGCCCAAAGAACACCATGACACTTGTCAGTGTCTACAGGATAGGGTGAGGTAAAATGGCATGAGTATTACAGCTGATGACTCCAAAGGCACACCCCGATGCCTGTCAGTCTCTGCAGGGTGGGTGTGGGGTTGGTATCAGTTAAATACTTCACTGCCATTCCTATTATGCATCTCTAACTCCTGCACTACCAATGCCAATACCACCGAGACAACATTCGGCATTTTATTTATTTATTTTATTTACTGAAAGAATCGGAATTACAATCCTTTGAGTCATAAACTCCTTTGCAAAGGCTCCATGACAGTAAGAAAAGAAAAGAAAATATACAATGCATCACTAGTAAAGTACAAAACTGAAACATTCGCACAGTATAAAATGTAAGGTTACATCACCAGAGATCTTAAAAGAAGGTCCCGGTCAATTTTATGTATGTATGACAGTATTTAGTTATGAAGGGTCTTACAAATAGGCCCAGAGTAGTAATTTATTTACAGTGAGATTGAAGATCCTAATCATGGGAAAAGAGAAGAAAAGTTCCTATACCGGGGCTACCTCATTGCACTAGAGCAGGAACCTGCTTTTAATATGATTTTATTTGCATGTCAGTAAGGAGGTGAACAACCTGAAAGGGGAGGGAGTTATATACAGTTACAGGATGCAGAGTTAAGGAGGAGGATGTTGAGACCAGCTTTAAAATGGGAGTTAGATGTAACATTGACAAATGCTTGTTTATCTTTGGGACTCAAATTTTTTTTTTTTTTTTTTTTTTGTTGTTTAACCAGGTATAGCACACTAATAGCAAATTAATAGTATATATTCCATTAATTAAAGTGCAGAAAATGAATGAATCCTGCGCTTTAGTAAAATCTATGATGTAAGGAATGGCATGGATATGCTAGAAATGGGATAAAACATGGATTTGTAAGAGATTTAGAAAATGTACGTGTTGTTTTGTTTTGTCTAGTCAAGTTGTTGCACTAATTAACCTGCAGAAAAACACAAAGCTCCTCGTGCTGATCTTGTTACAGCAGAAGCCATCCTTTCTTTTGATAATGTTCACAGAAACATAGAAACATAGAAGTTGATGGCAGGTAAGGACTGCAAGGCCCATCCAGTCTGCCCATTTCTTTTCTACCTTATAAATGTGCCATTGGCCTTTGCTCTGTCAGTGGCCTATCTATTCATACTCATCTGTATTGCTCCCCTATGCCTATCCCATGCCTGTTTGAAGTCCTGCACTGCATTCATAGCTACCACTTCCTGAGGTAGGCCGTTCCATGCATCCACCACCCTTTCTGTGAAAAGAATTTCTCACATTCCCCTTAATTGGCCTCCTTTACTCTCATGCTGTGACTTCTTGTTCTGCTATCTTTCTAATATTTAAACATGTTAGGCTCTTTACCTTGTTAATGCCCTTAAGGTGTTTGAATGTCTCAATCATATCACCACTCTCCTCCTTTGCTCAAGGGTATACATATTGAGCTCCATTAATCTGTCCTCATGTCTTCTGATGCAGTCTCTGCACCATTTTGGTGCCCTTCTCTGGACTGCCTCAATTTGGTTAATGTCCTTGTAAAGTGTGGCCTCCAGTACTCCAGATGGGGCCTAACCAGTGTCTTGTAAAAGGATTGTTACCTCCTCTTACGACTTGTGATACCCCTACTAATACACCCTAACATGCCCCTAGCCTTACCTGCTGCTTTAGAGGGCTGCTTGATGATTTCAGGTCATCGGTGATGATGATGCCCAAGTCTCTTTCTTCCTTTGTGATTGCAGCAACTCCCTCCCAGCCTATAGGTGGCTTCAGGGTTTCTCTTCCTATGTGCATGCTCATGCACTCTTGGCATTAAATTCCAGTTGCCACTGTTCTGACCATTTTGCTAGTTTATCCAGATCTCTTCTCATTCTACCAACCCATCTGGATCATCTACTCTGTTGCAGATCTTGGTGTCATCTGCAAACAGACAAGCCTTTACCCTCTAGTCCATCTGCAATGTCACTAATGAAGATATCGAAGATGACTGGCCCCAGAACTGATCCTGAGGTACCCCACTAGTGACTTGCATCTGTTCTGACTGTATACCATTTACCACCGCTCTCTGTTTTCTGCCCATTAAACAGTTTGCCACCCAGTTGACCAACTTCTGACCCACCCTAAGCCTACCCAGCTTATTTATCAATATTCTATGTGGAACAGTGTCAAAGCTTTGCTGAAGTCAAGGTAGGTGACATCAACTGCTCCACCTTGGTCCACCACTCTGGTTACCCAGTCAAAGAAATCTATGAGATTAGTTTGACAGGACCTTCCTTTGTAAACCCATGCTGTCTTGGATCCTGTGCCCCTATGGATTCCAGGTTTTGCACTATCCTTTCCTCAAGGAATGCCTTCCAAAGCTTGCCCATTACTGAGGCAAGACTGACTGGACACTACTTCTTTATTCAGCTGTGAGCTGTGTGGGAAATTCTATATAGCACTTGATATCTGCAACAACGTGCATCTTTGCTCAATTCTGTGGGAGGTGAAACTAACTACCTTGGTAATTGCTTTTATTTACATATTTATTTAGTGTTTAACCAAGAAGGGGCTTATAAACTCTGTTTATCTTGTGAGTAACTTCAGAAGGATTTAAATACTGCATTTGGGTAGACCCCTGAGGTAGCTAGATTGTCTACTAGGATTTTCTGACAGTTAAACTATTTTTAAATAAATTACAGGTGACTGAGGAGTTGAAAAAGGAGCTTGCAAACTCTGCTTATCTTGGAAGTAACTTCACAAGGGTTTGAATACTGCATTTTTGTTGTCCCTTGGGGTAGCTTGATTGACTAGGATTTTGGGACAGAAACTATTTTAAATAATTTACTGGTGTGTAGGATTTTGTGATAGTTAAACTATTTTTAAATAAGTTACTGGAGGTTAGTTAAGTTACTATAAAGGCAGCACTCACCAGGGTGGTGGAGCAGTGGTGTATTTGATTGTTTCTAACAGTCACCTGTGGTTGTGGACTACCCACCCCTTCTCCAACCCCCACCCCACAATGGATGGCATTTTCTTTATAGTCAAAGTTCTGACATTGCTTCCTCAACAGATATTGGGGCAGAACTGTCATATTCTTAATAATCCATCACAGTGCATAAAGGTAAGTACATACTACTAAAAATATATATATATATATATATATAGTATATTATAAGGGAGAGGGATATGTGGGGAGTGGTGCAATGCACTGGCTATGAGGCAGCAGTTTTCCAGGAAACATTCTGGAAACTGTGTTGCTGTCCTATTTGCAGGCAACTGTCAGTTCTGAGGGAGGAGATTGCCCACCTCCAGGCTGAACTGGCAAAGACTAAGGAGATCTCACCCACCCAAAGAGCACCACTGCCACAACCACTGCCTCAGAGGTTGCCAAGTATGAAGAGCAGTTGGACCACAGTGGGTTCTGGGAGGGTGAGGATGGTGGAACAGAGATGAAGCCCCTAGTTGTACCTCTACATAAATCATACACCAGTCTGGCAGAGCAAGGTTCCTCTATGATGGCACCTTCAGTGGAGACCAAGAAAAATGCTGAGGACATTCACAAGGAGACCCACAAAGGGTAGCAAGGACACCACAGGGAAGGAAGCAGTTTCTGATAGGGGACTCATTTGTTAGTGGGGTAGAACTGGGGACGGGAGAGGAGAAGGAAGTAAGGTGCCTGCCTGGTGCCATGGCTTGGAGGGACAAGAAGTGAATCCTCAGAATTGCAGAAGCAACATCACAGGAGAGGGACTAGATATCATTGTCCACCTTGGGACTAATAACCTAGCTAGGCATGGAATCAGTGCAGTGCAGGATGAATTTGTGGAGTTGGGAGGGGCCTCAGACAGGCAGCAAGCATGGTTACCTTCTCAGAGGTGCTGCCAGTTCATGGCAGGGGTGAGGCTAGGTACTGCACACCATGCAGTTTAATGAATGGTTGCAAAACTGGTGCACAGCACAGGACTTTGGCTTCATTGGGGACTGGGGGACACCTGGAGAGATGAAGATCTATACTGGCACAATGGTCTGCATCTGTCCATGAAGGAACCAAGATCCTAAGTGACAGGTTTAAATGCTTCCTTGGCAAGCTTTTAAACTAGCCAAGGGAGGTACTGATTAGAGGCAGGAAACTCCAAGCATCCCCAGACAAAACATGGCAGGTAGTAAGGTAAACACTGAGGTACAGAGCTCAACAGAGGGCAGGACAGGGGTAAATGGAAAATAGACAAGGGCAATGAGAGCAGAGATGGGGAAAACGGATAAAGCCAACATTAAATGGAGGGCAATGAGTATGAATACCCATCGTCTGGGAACAAGCTTCTGAGCTAGTAGCCCTGATGAAATATGAACAATTGGATATTGTGGCAGTCATGGAAACAGGGTACACAGATAACCATGACTGGGATGTCAACATATCGGGGTACACATTCTACAGAAGGGACAGGGAGGGTAAAAGAGGAGGTGGAGAAGCTCTGTACATAAGGAAGGGATCAAAGCTACAGAACTAAAAAGTAAGGGAGGACAAGATGCACTCTGGGTCACCTTGGAAACAGGGAATGGCATCACAGTCTGCACAGGGGTTGTATACAGACCCCATCTCAAGGGAGGAAATGGACAAGAAATGATAGAGGGCATTCTGAAAATGGCTAAAAAGGGAGATACTGTTGATGGGGACCTGAATATGCCAGATGTTAACTGGATGACATGTACTGCAGCCACATCCAAGAGCAGGGTCATTCTCAATGCCCTGCAGAGGGCAGGCCTTAGACAGCTAGTGTTGAAACCTTCTCGGAGGGAGCAGTACTAGACCTGGTACTTTCAAATGGAGAGAGGATCACAAATTTAGAAGTCAGTAGACATCTGGGAACAAGTGACCACTGCACAATGTGCTTCATAATAAGCACAACCATGGAGACAAGGCATACAAGGATACTGGACTTTAGAAGGGCTGACTTTGGCAAAATGGGTGAATACCTGAGGAATGCACTAGCAAATGGCCAAAAAGGAGGGTGGAAGAACAATGGAGAAAAATCAAAACTGCTTTCATAGAGGCAACAAGCCTTTGTGTGAAATAAATAAAGAAAACAAAGTGGAATAAAAACCACTATGGTTTTCAAAAGAGGTAGCAGAGAAGGTAAGGAGAAAAGGCTGCATTCAAAAAGTATAAGGAATCACAGAAGGAGCACAATAGGGAACTGTATCAATTAAAGCAGAAAGAAGTGGGAAGGCAGTCAGAATAGCAAAGGCCCATACCGAGGAAAAAATAGCCAACTCAGTTAAGAAAGGGATAAAACCCTTTATAGGTACATTAGGAGCATAGAAAGGTTAAGGGAGGAATAGTGAAGATTAATAAAGTAGAGGGAGGTGGGCAGAGGGAGACAGTGAAAAGGCAGAATACTGAAGGAATACTTTTGCTCAGTATTCACTAAAGAAGATGAGGAGGAGTTACCTAAACCAGACAATAGAAGCACTCTGGGTAGGGGGTTGACACCAGTCCATTTACAGAAGAGAGGTCCTGAAAGAACTCCTAAAACTCACGGTGGACAAAGTAATGGGGCCTCACAGGATTCACATCAGAATCCTAAAAGAACTAAGGGAGGACCTAGTGACACCACTGACCACACTTTTTAACAAATCATGGGAGGATGGGGTGGTACCTGAGGACTGGAGGAGGGCAGATGTGATTCTCCTTCACAAAAGTGGGAGCAAAGCAGAAACAGGAAACTACAGACCTGTAAGTTTGACCTCAGTGGTAGGGAAAATGATGGAATCACTTCTGAAAGAAAGAATTGTTGAGTACCTAGAGGCCATCTAATTGATTTCTTTGACTGGGTGATCAAAGTAATAGACCAGGGAGGGACTGTGGATATGTCCTACCTAGACTTTACCAAGGCATTTGACACAGTCCCTCACAAAGACTAATAATTAAGTTAGCTAGCCTGGGAGTGGGTTCCAGGGTGGTAGCCTGGGTAGCAAACTGGCTGCACAACCAGACACAGAAGCTAATAGTGAATGGAACACATTCTGAAGAAAGGGGGTTACTAGTGGAGTACCTCAGGGCTCAGTACTGGGTCCAGTCCTCTTTAACATCTTTATAGATGACATTGCAGAGGGTCTGGAGGAAAGGTATGCCTCTTTGCAGATGACACAAGATCTGTAACAGAGTTGATACACAAGGGGATAGTAAGGATGAGAAGGGACTTGGCAAGGTTGGAGGAATGGTCAGACATATGGCAACTTAGATTCAATGCAAAGAAGTGCAAATTAATTTACCTGGAAACAAAAACCAGGAGAAGAGTACACAATAGCAGGGGAGGTACTAACAACAAGAAAAATGGAAAGGGACTTGGGGGTAGTCATATCAGATGACCTAAAGGTGGGTAAGCAATGTGATAAGTCAGTAAGGAGAGCCAGGGGATACTGGGATGCATAGGAAGGGACATCACAAGTAGAAAAAGGAAGTGGTTCTCCCTCTGTGCAGACAGTTGGTGAGACCCATCTGGAATAATGTGTGCAGTTTTGAAACCCCATCTACACAAGGACATAGACAGGAAGGAAGCAGTCCAGAGGAGGCAACTAAAATAGTGCAGGGTCTGCATCAGAAACCATATGAAAAGAGACTGAGAGAGCTTAATATGTATATCCTTGATGAAAGGAGGGACAGTGGGGACATGATAGAAATGTTCAAGTACCTCAAGGGAATCAACAAAGTCCAGGAGGGTAGCATCTTTTCAGAAAAGAGATATGTAAGAACAAGGGAGCACAATTTAAAGATAGAGGGGACAGCTCAGGGGTAATGTGAGGAAACGTTTTGTCACAGAGACAGTGGTGGATGCATGGAACCACCTTCCTGGGGAGGTTGTTGGGTCTAGAACAGTGGGGAATTCAAACATGCATGGGACAGACATAAGACAATTGTAGCGGGAAGTTGCAGGAAGTAGGCTGTTGGTTAACTAGAATCTGCAGCTTATCCAATAGGAAGGAAATAGGCAGACAGGGTGGGCCAAGTGGTCCTTATCTGCTGTCAAAGTCTATGTTTCTATGTTTCTATGGTCTGTAGTTCCTTGTCTCCTCCCTGCTACCACTCTTGTGGAGTGGGATCACATGAGCCCTTCTCCAGTCTTCTGGGACCTCTCCTGTGCTCAGAGACTCACTAAACAGTTCTGCTAATGGCTCTGCTAGTTCCACCCTTAGCTCCTTAAGTACTCTGGGATGTATGCCATTAGGTCCCATTGTGTTGTCCACCTGAGCTTAGCGAGCTCTTGTAGGACCCTTTCTTTTGTGAAGGAATAAGTGCTCAACTTCCTCCCACTGTGTCCATGGTGCTGAGCTGTGGGCCCTGCCCTACCTTCTCTTCAGTAAATACTGAGCAAAAGTATTTATTTATGATAGATGTTTTACAGGGTCCTCCTCCTCCTCACATCCCCCCTTTCTCCTTTGAGCTTAGCAATACCCCTCTGGACTTTCTCCTTTCACTAATGTATCTATAGAAAGTCTTGTCCCTTCTTTTACTGTTCGTGCTGGTGTTTCCTCAGTTTGGGACTTTGCCTGCCTTACTGCCTTCCCTGCTTCCCTTAGGGCAGTTTGGTTTGCCTCCAATCTTCATCCTGCTGTGTTCCCTTATATTTCCTGAAGGCCAGCCTTTTGTCTCTGACCTTATCTGCTACTGTATTTGAGAACCAAAGTGGTTTCCTTCTTATTTTGCACTTCCTTTTCTGTCTAACACAGTGGGATGTTGCTTCAAGTATTGCATCGTTAATGCTTTCCCTTTGCCTGTACCCCTCACTTGTGTTTCTTTTGCCAGGGCTGCCTTAACTCTGTTGGCCATCTTATCCTTTTACTACTATAAACATTTATTTAAAAATACCAGAAAATTGTTAAACTAGTATAACCTAGGCTCTGTTAAAAACAAGAATTTGTCAATGCCAAATGTTCGCTGCTTGCATTGCTGTAGTACTGAGCCTTGCTCAAACACATTTTACTATCAATTTACCTAGGATAGATCAGAAGAGATACACTATTTCATCTTCAGTGATGTCCTGCATTTATACATTTTAGACTCCATTTACTAGGATAGGCCAGCTGACAGGAAATACATCAATCAGTGGGCTCTACATTTTGACTCCCAAATTTCCAACAATCTTTTATGACCTGATGTTATGATGAAGACAGGTGGATTTTTTTAAATGCCATCTGAAAGTTAATTTTGCAGTGCAACTGTGAAAACAAGTTTTAGAGGTTTAAAAACAACACCTATCATGTTCAGAAGGTAAGGTAACACAAGGGATTTGTTGAACATTAGTGGCCAAAATCTGCAAAGTTAAAGTTTAGTGTTTTGTGAATAAGGTAGTGCTTGTGTATACTGTTAAACAGTTTTCCACTTTGGCCTTTCTCTATTCCCACCCTTGGTAGGTAAGTTGGGTAGCTTGTGGGAATAGAAGGCCCAGCACCAAGGGTGAGCATAGTGCCAGAGGTGGAGCAAGGCAGGAGGATGATGGGTGCTTTGTATCATGCTAAGCAAGGGCTGCTGTGAAAGAGTGACTTTATTAGGAATGTGGGAGCAGCTATTCCCCACATTGAACTTCAGGCTTTAGCTACTCCCATTCAATGTTAGGATAGAGTAGTGATTGTGTATCCTGTAAAATACTTTTCACTTTGGCCTTTCTCTATTCCCACCCATGGAAGGTGAGCCTGATAGAGTGTAGAGAATAGAAGGCTCAAAAGATTATCTTCTCCAACTCACAGAAAGTGTAACCAGTTGCATGCAGGAAAGGAACACCCCCTTGTGGAGGAAACCTCTGAGGACCCATAGCTACTGCCTGCTCATCTCTGTGTAAGCTAAGAGAAGATGATCTTAAATACTTTTATGATTTCTGCTTGTGGTTAGGCTGATGAAGTCCATCTTCTGAGTCTCTTGATGATGTGCATAGGAATGCTATTTCTTGATGTTAGAGAGGCTGCTCAAATTCAGAATGGATGTCCTGAAATGAATAGGATTATGTCCAAGCCATTAATGATGATGTCCATCTTCTGAGTCTTCTTGATGATGTGTGGAGTAAAGTTACTTCCTGATGCTGGAAAGTTGCTACAGTTAGGAATGAACATCCTGAGAATGAATAGGATTATGAGTAAGTGGTTGGAGATGGAGGAATGCTTAACGGAGGTCAACATGAAATGTGATGATCTGAGCATAAGAGGAAGAAGACCATGAGTATGACTAAATGAGCTACCAAATACCAGATATTTGACAATGGGGAATAGGTTATGAAACCCCTTTATGTGATCTTATAGTCTTCAGAGAAGGTAGCATTGGGAAATGATAATCTGCCCCTTTCATAAATTAGCAATCTTGAAGAATCTAGTGGAGAAGGCTGATGAGACAGCCAACTGTCCGGGATGCAAGAATCCATAAATGGTTACACAAATGGTGGAAATCCATGATGTTCAAGATAGAATTAAATAGTTTATGTTCTGTAAACTGACGTTTCTATTTATAGAGCTGTACATAAGAAGATGATAATGAGTTTTGGAGCTTGCTGCTCTTTAGATGCCTGGTAAAGGGATTATTTTATTATTTATTTGAATTTTGGTGACTGGTGGGCTCACTGAAACAAGGTTCCTTTTCAGGTGAAGAAGTAATAGGTGGGAGAACAGGTAGGTGTGCACAGGCACTGTACAATAGCAAATACAATACAAGATACAAGAGCAACTAAAAGGGGTGTACACAGACACCACAAGTGTTAACATATAAGGCAATGGCAATATAAATGAGTAGATAAATGGTAGACAAAGCAACAGATAAGTACAGACCATATAAAATAAATATACAACAAATTCATACTGGTGAAGTATTTTCTATCTTCTCATGTAGCCTAAATAGTATGGAATTCAGCTTGGATGGATGGGTCAGGGGAAGATAGAGGTGTGAGAGACAGGGAGGAGAACAGGAAGGCGGGAGGTTATGATTAGCGGAAGTTGCAAGTAGGAGGAAGAAGGAATATTTCCATGTAAAGTCTCTTAAAGTGAGAGAGGTAGTACAAAAGCAATATTTGTGGGGGTTTGTTCCATTTTGAGGTGCAGCAACATGGGAGGATCTGTGACCTATAGCTAGGTGGGGTTTGGGAATATTTAATATGGGAGATTAACTAAGGTATTGGAAAACATGAAGGTGAGGATGAAGAAGACTGTGAGCAAATGGATGGAATACCTGAGAGGTATTACTTATTAGCTCTGTATGATAATTTTGGTGCTTGGTCTCAAGTTAGAATATGAGTATGTGTTCTACATGAATGGGAGTATTTTGGGAGGACTACAATCTCAGAATGAGAAGCATGTCCATGCTGTAAAATGAGTGGCTCATGTACTGTAGCTGGAGCTAGGGTGTCCCTAATAACAGGCTTAGCTTGCTGGTGGTAAATTCTAAATCATTCAGAGGTTTCCAAATGATGAAAATGAAGTAATGACTGAGACTGCTTAAGGACTGAATTGATGGAAAGGTCTTTGTTGATGATTTACTATGGTCAGTTATGTGAAAGATGGATATTGATAGAAGGGAGCAGTGATGACTTCAAGGAAAGTGGCTGCTATGATTGGGTAATTCTGAAAGAGATGAGATGTAGATGAAACATCACTAAATGTTGTATGGTGGCATTGGTTTGCTGGCAATAAATTCTAAATCACTGAGAGGTTGCTGAATGAATGAAGTAAGGACATGAGGGAACTGCTGAAGAATGGAAATGATGAAAAGTCTTTGTTGAGGATTCAGTGCGTGTTGATTAAGGTAGAGATTGATACTGATGGAAGGAGCAGAGATGATGTCACAAGAAGGGCTGCTATGATTATATACTTCGGGAGAGAGAAGCTATGGATGAAATATGGCAAAAATGTTTGTAATGTCCAGAGGCCAGTGAGCATCAATCCAAGATTGCATAACCATTTACTGAGTTTGGAAAAAGCATGTTGAATGAAGGTCTTCATATAGCACTGGACAGCTAACTAAGGCATTATCCATAATGCAAAGATGAGGTGTCCCAGGAGGCAATCAGTTTATGTTTGGTGCAAGATAGTTGGTTTGAAGGAATCCATGGAAGGTGAATAATATGCAGATTATCAGGAGTGTTGGGCTTCCATGTGTTAGATATCCAATAATATGATGAGGCATTCGAGGTTGTCTCTGGACCTAGGGTTTCTCCTTGGGCACATGAAGTGAAAGTTCTTTGAACAGCTGGATAAAGCAGTAACATCAGCCAAGGAGGAGAATCTGGCGAAATATAGGAATAAGTCAGGTAGTGGATGAATAAGTTCTGGATGGTGACAAAAATACCCAAAAGTGCGACAGCAAATAGCCTAAAATGCTGTGGGCAGCACAGTAACAAAACATGAAATGCACTGCATAGCAGGAGAGCGTCACCAATACATTCCAGAGATGCCAGAGAGAGACAGATCCATGAATGATGGAATTGCATCTGACAGATTGTTGGTGAGAGTCATAAGCCAGGGCCAAAGTGATAAGTGGCAGAGAGGCAACATTAAGATGAGCAGAAGATAGGGAATAAAAGTTGGAGGAGTACAGAAGATGAGGCCAGGGCAATGAAGATGAGGCACAGACAGGTCAATAAAGATGCTGGATGGCAGGACGAGCCAGGAGAAATAGCCAGAAGGTCAAATGGAAAGCAGACGAGGCTGGTACAGAAGATGTTTAGGAGGAAGGTTTGATGACATTCTGGTTGCAACAGCTGATAAGAGCAGGGCCATAGCAGTAGACTGAAGAGAATGTCAATGAAGGTAGCAGAGGGATCTTCAAGATATGATACAGAATCCAGGTGAAATGCTGATGATAAATTGTACAGAGGCATCTGAGTCCTGGCACCTAGCATGAAAAGCAAAACACACCATGATGCAGCAGTGGCGGAGTGCTAGAATTAATTCATAAGTAGCACGTAAATCAGGAGGTCGGGACAGTAGACATTGATTACAAGGCAATGTGACTGCAGGAGACGTGTAGCTGATTGGGATATGATTTGTGAAGTTCCAGAGGCAGACGGCCAAAAGACATCCAGAAGAAGACTGAGGCAAGGGAATGTCTAGAGCATGGATGACATTCAGGAAAGCAGTCAAAGCTCACATTAGAGGCAGAGACAGGAAGAGCTTCAAAATTGCTGACTTACTGGATTACAGATTGGCAAGGAAGTGGAAAGCAGATCCAGGAAGACCAAAAGTCTGAACAACTTGGAAGGATTTGGTGGATGAACATGCAGGCTGGGATAAAGATAACAAATGGGATGAGGTTGTGAGATGAGGAACAGAATGGACCCACTTGTCGGGAAATGCTGAGGGTCAGATTTCCACAAGTAGAGTCTGTCATGAGGTGAGAAAATGTCCAATCATGGATGGAGCAGTTGATGAGGACACTCAGAATACAGCCAAGGAGCTGTAAGTGTCCGAGGAGAAGTACAGGAACATCATAAGGAGGCAGGAAACCAGTTGAGGAAGGAGTTAACAGACAGCAGGTAGAAGATGTGATAGGAAGACATGGGCTCTCTACCAGATGAGGAAAATCTAACTTCACACAATGTCCCACTAGGCAGAGTCAGCGATAGAGACTATCAGATATGCGTATAGGATGGACTGTAGGTATAGGATGGAAATGGTTTAATACAGACTCCCATCGCTGGTGGACTGGGAAGCTCATCTTCACTCAATACCTCTGTAGACAGAGTTATAGACAGACAGTCAGAACTGTGGTATAGGATAGATTTATAGTAGAACTGAAAATGGAGGAACAGGATCCCATCTTCAGTAGACAAAGGCACAGCCACCTTTGCTCAATACCCAACAAGGCAGAGCTAGGGATGGGGTGTCAGAATGATGATATAGGATGAATTGATGGTAGAAACTGGAAATGAGGAGCAGGTTCCCATCCCTGGCAAACAAAGCAAGCCCACATTCGCACAATTCTTCTATAAGCAGAGCTAGGGATGGAGGACTGTCAGATTGATGGCATGGTTGGAACGAATGACAGGGACTCCCATCCTCGGTGGGCAGTGCAACTTACTTTCATCGATAACCACCAGGTAGTGTTAGGGATGCAGATGACCATCAGAATGCTGGTACAGGTGGAACTGAATGAACAGGACACTCATCCCTGTAGACAAGACAAAACCACCTTCACTAGACACCTCTGTGAGGCAGAGTTGGGGATGGTGACTGTGAGACTGCAGGATGGGCTGTCAAGGAAAGAACAGCTGGCTTCAGCAGAATAAATTGGAGCAGAGATAAAGAAGCAGCAGAATGAACTGGGAGGAGAAGGGAAAGAGATGGATAACAGCACTAGAACACACAATGAGTCACCAAAGTACAGGTCGTAGGATAAGATTCACATGGGTGGTATAGAAACAAAACACAGCACAACTCAAAGCACTATGATTATTGGTGCACTAATGGTTATATGCTATATGGATGGTAATAACTGAATGGAATAAAGAGCATGAATACTGTAGTGATTTCCAGAATGAACATGGAACATCAGGTGCCAAATAAGACAAGGAGTACTGTGGTAAATGGATAACATACCTATAATGACAAACAGTTTGGAGGCAGGAAACACAAACTTTCACTGACAGAAGAGAGGCAGAATGATACAGAATAAAAGTAAATGAACAGGAGCATCTGAGGAACTGAGGTGCTTACAGCTTAAGCACAATGCTATGGGAGAACATAGAACCCAGAAACGCTGATGCATATGGAGAGGAGGCAACTGAAGTGATCAGGCCCCAAAAATGAAGGACAGCAGGAACTGGGTCCAGAATACAATCAAAGACAGAGTCAAAAGAAGTAAACAAGACAGGCAATAGCAAAAGAAGTTGTAATAAAGAAATTGCATCTGCAGTGTACGGGAAAGGCTAAGAAATGTATGAGGCAAACAGTCCAATGCAGAAGGAGACCAGAGACCAGTGGAGACAAAGAGGAGCAAAAGGAAACAGAGGGAGTCCATTAAAGGAAAGACTAAAGAAATGACATTCAGCTAATGGAGGTGCCTGGAAAGGAGGTACAGCTCGTGTCAGAAAGTACTCCCGGGGGTCACGATTGCACAGGCCAATGTTTGGAAACACAGGACAGGAGCAGGGAATGGCAGCCACAGACAAAGACCAAGGGAGGAGCTATGCCTGCCCAGCAAGGCAGCACCAGGGATGCCAATGGCCCCTGCAGTGAGCCATGGACAAGGCAGGAGTAGGAAGGAAGTGAACTTGGGAGAGGGAGAAGAGGGGCACCACAGACAACAGGCAAGACAAGAACAGAGGGAGAGAAGGGGGATGAAATGGAAAAGTGGAAAACAAGGCCGGGAGAGAATGGAGAACAGGTATAGAAACAAGAGAGAAGCAACCAGGTGCCAGACAGGGAAGAGGCAAGGCCGCACTTCCATGAAGGAGCCCAGAGCACTGCAAGCAATCACCTGCTTTGCAAAGCACTAATCAAGGGCTGCTGTGAAATGCTGGCTTTATCAGAGATATGGGAGGACCTATTCCCACATTGAATCTCGAGTTTAGCCCTCCCATTATGAGTAAACATTGGAACAATTAGATTTTTCTTCATAACTTAGTTTTTTTTCACATTTTGACCTACATTTTCAACATAGCATTTTTATAACTTCTCCTTCTGAACATGATAGGTGTCATTTATGAAATAGTGGCTAAAATGTCATTTCATGCCACAAGTGTGAAAACAGATTTTGACAGGATTTGAAAAATGTCAGCTGTTATGTTGGTAGGGTGCCATGAAAAAATGGCTGTGTTGAAAATGTGGGCTCAAAATAATGAAAATTACAAAGTTACCATCATGTGTTGAAAAATGTCAGCGTACCTTCACAACTCTGTTGTTTTGTAATATTTACCCCAAATTTTAACATAGACTTCTTATGACCCAACCTCATGAGAAAAGGGTTCCATGTCATAATGGAGATCGCAGAAATAACAATCACAATTTTGGTGAGTGTATGCCACCAAATAGCAAATCGGATATATGCACTTTCAGGCGACTCAACATCCGGAATTAAAAATAGCATTTTTTGCAGGGGCTTGCCCCCATCACATCCTGACTCATTGGGGGCTTTGTACCACACACCCATAATAAGTTTTCAACTCCAGGGATTGCATGTTGGGAAGGGAAAATCCCTAAACTAAGCAAAAATTAAGTGCCACAGCTGCAGGCAGTGGCAAAACTTTCCTGCACCTGGTCCTGAACCCTGTACCTGCTGCACCTGAACTAGCCAATCACACCACCACACCACCTGGCTAGCTCGGCAGCAGTAAGTACACCCACCCCTCAAAATCCATTCCTGTTTCCTGTCCCTCCCTTCCCTCACTATCCCTCTCTTCCTGTCACCATACACTACTGTAGCTGTCATGTACAGTCGCTACCCTTGCAGGGTAGCCCATGATCCTCTTTACCAGTGAGTTGCCCGTTTTGACATGGTGCCCATGTTTGGTCACTATACTCACTGTATACTGAAAAAGAGTGGATAAAATTTTCAGATCCTGCCTGAATGGTGATTTCCACACCACTAATGTGAAAACACATTTTGGCCAGGAACTGAAAATGACAACTCTCACATTCATAAGGTGATGTGAAAAAAGTGGTTATGTTGAAATTTTGGGGTAAAAGATATTGAAAATTACCAAAGTTACAAAAGCATGATGAAAAATTTCAATATATATTCATAACTTTGATTTTTTAAATATCTCTACCCAAATTTTCAACATAGCATTGTTACAACCCCGCTTCATGAACAAGGATAGAGAAATCGTCAAATCCTGCTTGAAAGATGATTTTGCAGAGCAATGCAAAATCTCTTCGGGACAGATTTGCATAATTTGACATAGTTCATAAGGTGGGGTCCCAAAAGTCATGTTGAAAATTTAGGAAAAAATATCCCAAAATGAATAAGTTATGAGAACAAATTCAAAATCCATTGAAACACATTTATCAGCATACCTGATTTCCTTAGTTCCAATGCTGGCTTTGAAGAGTGAAGATGTGTCTTTGGTCCACACAGGATTATGACATTGGACACCCAATAGGCAAGAAAGGTTTGGGCAAGTGGGGGTGAGTGCTGGAGTGGGATGGTTGGATAGAGTGAGTACAATGGCAGCAGCAGCAGACATTGATGGACAGTTTCTTTTTACAGGTTGTATAAAATAAAGCAAAGTCTATGAGGGATGGTTTTCTTTATTTCAGGTACTGACTCTGGGGACTTGGCACCCATGTGTCAGTGTTATGTTTGGCATCAGGGGAATGGGCTCCCTTGTGTCACACAGTGAAAACAGATGGGCTGGGGTGGTAGCCAGCACAGGGATTGAGCACCATGGTGTCAGAAAATTAACAAGGAAGGGATGGGAGGGATATGGGACAGATTTCTTATGCATGGTGACACCATAGGTGGGCTCCCCAATGTTGAACAATGAAAACAGGTGGGGAGGGGTTATAGCCAACACAAGGGATTGGGCACCCCGGTGTTAGAAAATTAACAAGGAAGGGATGGGAGGATTGAGTGACAATTTTCTTTATTTCAGATTACATTGGGAGGGAGGACAACATCTGGCTGATTTGGATGTTGATCAGCTCTTCTTGCTGGGCAGTGTTTTGCAGATCAAGGAAATGAGCTACCCTATCATTGGGACAACTCCTCCTTTGAACTACATGAATTTTCCACCCAGCCAGACCAAAAAGTGTCATGATCAGCCTGGCTGATGATTGGTCTGACACTGATGAGTTCCTTGCAAATTACCCTGCATTGGACTGACAGTGACAGAACTCTCAAAACCACTATCATTCCAAAATGTTTGAACATTTTGCTTTTGCACAAGCACAAGGGTCAATATAGAAAGTGAGAGATCTAACCCAATTAGCTATTGACTCATGTCTCTTTTAAGTATTTGGAAGTTTGTGAATGCAATGTATCTTTATTTCAGAGCATCAATCTGGTTTTAGCTTTTGTACATCTACTACTGACCACATAGCCACCTTACAATACCTTATAAATTAATATACACAATCTAACAAAGACCATTTTACAGCATTTATCAGTTTGAAAAATGCTCTTGATTCTATGGATAGAGAAATGTTACAGCATAATCTGGAAGAACATGGATAGGAGTGTAGATTGTTAGAGGTGGTTCAACTGCTATATGGGAAAACTTTAAATTAGGTGTCATAATGATGGTGGACTTTCAAGACCTCTGGTGGTTGGAAAAGAAGTTTAGCAAGTGTGTCTTTGGCTGCCTTCCTTTTCGATGTTTATATAAATCAGGTTACAGATCTCCTGCATTATGTTTATAGTTTTCACCCTACAATTGTTGAAACAATTATATGCAGATGATACCATATTACCATCATTCACACCCATTGGACTGCATAGGGGCTTAATTATTTTAGTGAACAGATTTCCAATTTAAAACAACAAATTTATTCTAGAAAATCAAAATTTAGAATTTTGGACCCCAAAAATTAAACCTGGTTATTCTTGTCATATAGATGATAAATAACAAAAAAATAGGCTGTCAATAAATATATTGGAATGAAATTTATAAATGTCTTCTATGTTATAAGAATATGCAATGCTTAAAATGTTTGGTGAACTGAAAATTATTTATCCTTTTGTGAGACTGGAAAGCACAGGCACATCTTCAAGTCCCAGACTTTGTGACTACCAAAGTTAACTAGAGACTGTCATTTTGGGTCCAACTAACGTATGTTCTCCAGCACTATATTCTGAATTACCAAGACCATACTTTGCCAGAATGGTTAAATCATATTGTGTCAAAATTAAATAGCTCCTAATAAGGATAAGATCAATTGTTTGCTGTCAAATAATAAGGTCTCTGTAGTCTATGCACTGCCCTCCTTTGCTATTACAATGGCTAGGAAATGCAGATGAGTTTTAAACTGTGATCTTTTGTTCCATGACCTGTCATTGTCATTTTTTGTATGTTCCTATTCATTACCTTACCTATCAATAAAGTGTTTTAATGTTGTTACCTGGAAAAAATGCTCCTTATCAATTTGTAGTTTACTATGCCTAATATGTAGTTTTTTGAACTGTGTATAATTGCTATATAATTTAAATGGGGGTTATAAATTGTGTGATTTGTATTCTGTGTTTGCTTTAATTTGGTGTTAGCTTGTGGCTCACCTTAAAGGGAAACAGTCAGTACTAAGAGTTCCATACCAAATGTGGGGCTGGTCCCAATTTGTAGCTTGTGTGCAAAAACATTTTGTTTTGTACTCATGGTTTACTGCAATATATTAGATTATATCAGACTGATTCTGCTGACTTGCAAGCTGACATTTTCTGTAACTACAAACCCCAAAATCCTCTGCAGCTTCCTTTTAGATAAGTGTTGCAGCAGTGAGATATTCTAATGCCTGCAGTGCATGTCACCTTTTTATTAGCCCCAATCAGATATTTACTGTTTCCATTTTTCTCCCAGGTCTAAGTACAGTTGTCTGGGACTGTATTTTGCCAAGAGAGGGCAGTGGGACCAGCAAACAAATGATCCAGCTGATAAAAATTCTAACTTGCATTGCTGGCTATTGACTCTCATGCTGCTTCAGCACTGCTCTGATGTCAGCTTCAAGGATTCTGGGATTTGAAGTTAATGGAAATGTCAGCTTGTGAGTCAGGAAAATCTGTCAGATGTAATCTACTGTACTGCAGTAAACTTTAAATAAACAAAATAAAGTTTCTGAACTCAAGGTGCAAAGTGGGACCAGCCCCACTGTTGGGTATGGGCTCCTTCTGCTGAATGTCCCCTTTAATAAACTAGAATTGAACTAAACTGGGTCCCTTCAGTAATGAAGTAACTTATGCTTAGCAGTTTGGAATTTCCCATCAAACAAATCTTTAACTGATGGGTTCCACACTGGGCATGGCAATACATCCCCAGCATAGCCACATGGGGTCCTGTTGGTGAGGTGACTTATAAATCTTTTCAAAGGATGCCAGAACCTCATCACAAAAGGAACTAAGGGATGGGATGGTGCAAAGATAATTGTACAGGTGTTCCTCCTCTGAGTCACACCACCAACTGTTGTGCTAGTACAAAATATTCCATTTGTGTAGGACCACCAGGGCATAGTACTGTAAGTGTACTGTAGGATTTCAAACTGCATGCATCTACTTTGAGCGTCTGACAAGACAACTATGCCAACTTTCAAACAGTAGCACTTTCTTTGTCTGTAATGTGGGTGTCTATATGCATCCACTCTCATCCTAAAGAGACAAACTTGAGGGTGCAGCATTTACAACCTTCTTGTACATCTTCCCAGCCAGACCATGCTGTGAGTCAAGGTAGCCCAGCCAGCTCTCTCAAGAATATTGTTAACAGCACAGATTTTGGACCACAGTCTTTGAAGAGTGTAATGGAGTTGCAAATTCTGACAAAATCAATTCCCCACTGCTGGTAATTGACCAAGAGGAAGTGTAAGAAAGAGTATACCAAGTTCCCTGTCTGATTCATCACCCAAAACAAAATGCCAACCTATCTAAATGTGCATCAGAATACTGTCTCCCATTCCTAGTTTTAAGAGCGAGATTGTGTCAAAGGCAAATTCATGGAGATGTAAGTCTGTCCCATTCAAAATGGCAGGGGGTTAGTTGCAATCAGGTGCATCTAATAAATCTGACTGTGGTAATTTTCTGGAGCAGAAATGAGGTAGGGAAAAAGCAGACCGGTATGGTGACAGATCCCTGCTTTGGACATCTCCAGAGGAATTAATTGGGGGTTGCAGTTAGTAGTAGTCCCTATAGCTATGGTGAGAAAGCCTTTACCAGAAAAGTGGCATATTACTGTCTGAGATTAGGAGTCCCAGCCATCATAAACACCAGTACTGAGTGAACCGTAGCTAAATGAGGTGACAGTACAAGCCAAAATCTGAACATATTTAGGAGTCTTTGGTAATTGGTGGTTTGTTAAAACATTCATTAGTATGAGCACTGTGATTAACTAAAGAGAGTTAAACATCCCCAGAAGGAAGGCAAAGCTTAATCCATATATGTGTGTCTGTCTAAGTACTTTCCACAAGTGCTACTGATTAGTTTAGTTTATTAATTTTCCCAGGATAAGACTCCATTGAGCAAGCTCATTTTAAGGAGGTCCTGTGCAAGACAGCATACAGATAATATACGAGACAATATACAATAAGAATACAGAATGGTAGATATACAGCATTTGTGACTCTATACAGTACATAGAATTGACAGTATAATATAATTACAGTGGGACAATGTAGGATTAACAGAAAGCAGTGTTGAGGATAATTAAAGTGAAGCCTAGAATAAAAGTTATAATAGTTATAAAGGTAATATAAGGAACATTCGAGGTGAGCAGAATTTAAGTCATACATTTGGTAATGCTGATGCTTACACTAAACTTAGGAACCTTTATATAACAGTGCTATTACACATACTTATTCATTTTACATCATTTTCAATCATCAGTTTAAATACCATGTGACTGACCAGGCCAGTAAGTTTGATGGATTTTATAGACTTCTTAGTGTTAGTAGTATGGAAGGGACAATGCTGAATTTGCATTTGGTAAAAGTGCATAATCCATCATTTTGAAACTGGCAAAATAAGTCTGAAGGAATTCAGTCTTGCACTGACATTTCATCACTTTGCAGTCATGGTGTAATATTATTTACAGGAAGCACACTGAGCATATTCAAGTTGTTGGGAGCAGTAGGACATGCAACAGCCCATCTGTAATGTTGCAGCTGAGAACTCCAAAGTCTTCACACATGTCAGTGCCATTTCAGCTTTCTCTCACAGTAGAGGGACCTGTGGTAGGAAGGAGCTCTTTACTTGCAAAAGAGGGAACTTCGATAGGAAAACTTCTATTTAAAGAATCCTACATTATCATTCCAGTTAGCTAATTCTGATACTAATATAATATTATATTATATTATATTATATTATACTATATTATATTGTGTTATATTATATTATCCTATATTGAACAGTAGTTTCTGGCAAGAATGCTAGTGAAATCATGTTGATCTGGAGAGAGTACTCTGTGAAATCAGAAAATTATGTTTTTTTAATTTGTTGCCTGTGTGTCAGCCTGTCAGTCAGTCAGTCAGTTCATGAGTCCAAAGTAAACTGCCCTGTGAGATGCAAGATCATACAGTCTCTCAGTGTGGTGATATGTCATCTGTCATACTTCACAAACTGAGTGAACTTGCAGCCTCTGTATACAAAACATTTCAATACATGTATTTTCTTTACAGGAAACACTTGAAACACTGTTTGCAGCATTTAAAATGATCAACAAATATTAATCTCTAACTCTTCCCAAGTGAGTGCACATTTAATATTTACAGTATAGAGTTCAGCACAATAAAATCAAGCTGTGCCATTCCTAAAGGCTAATCTACTGGGATATATTGTAAATGTTGATGATTCTAGTATTTTAGAAGGAAAGAAAAATATAGATCCTGCCCAAGTGAATGTACTTTAAAGGAATATGAATGAAATTATGGTAATTAATTTAACTGATAGTAAAATAAATTGTTATATTTTAAGTACATACATTTGAGCACTAGTCCACAATATAGTAATATGAAAGTTTTGAGATATACAGGCCTTAAGGTGAGATAGCCATATTAATTTTTAATGCATATCAGTTCTCTGAGTTTTTATAATAATATCTCAGTAGGTTACTGTATATTATTTTTATTTATAAAATGGATGAGATAGTTCTTGATTCTACTAGTCTGAAATACCATTCCAGCCATGCTCTGTAAGTATAGCACTGGGAGAAAAATGGTCAAGCACTTGTCTTCTATTTAATTAAGATATTCATGTGCTACTGTTAAAATGTTTGGAAGACATTTTTTCTCTACTACCCAGATGATCTAAACCCTTCATTGCACCAGCACAGGTGGCACTCCAAGTTTAAACAGCACAGATGTTACTATTTTTTATTTTTTATTCAGGCTCTTCATATCAGTGTCACAGATCTGCCTCTCTCCTAGTGGCAGAGTTCACTCACCCTTATTATGAAGTATAAGTCTCCTCCTGCTCAACATTTCTGAGGTATATAGTGTTCACTTGCTGTACTTGGGCTGTTTTCACTGTCACTTCTGGTACACAGAGTTTACCTGCTGATTGTGAAGGGTCTGATTGCAGTTCAAATGATGTACCACTTACAAGCAGGCACAGCAAGTGACAAAATGAAAGTAAAATAAATTATCAAATAAAACCATTTCAGGCACAACATGTAACACAATGAAACAAAAGATACACAACTCACAACATCAATAGTAAAGGAGACAACAATGTTCTTAGTGACACAAGCAAAGGAAGAACTATTTTCTAAAACTTTTATCAATATATTAAAGTTTTAAAAAATTTACATAAAATAATGTTGTAAGTGCAATATGACACTCCAACATGCTGGTTATGATGTGAAACATGCACTTCTAGGGGCAGTAAGGACACTCAGTCTGTGACCTTGTGCCACCTATGCCATTAATTTACATTTGTCACAGCATAACCAATACATAGTGCATCTTACTGCTTACATATAGATATGTTTATTTATTTAGTTTTTGTTGACCGGGTAAGTGCTAGACAAATCCTGCCTATTTTCAGGCACGACCCAGGGAGGGGATACAGATGAATGCCAACTGACCTTGAACCAGATTAAACTGTTGGTGGTATTTTTTTTTTTTAGTGAATGAGGAAATTTGGTCAGGACACAGGGAAATTCACCTACTCTTTTGATAAGTGACATGGTATCTTTAACATCCACCTGAACTACCACCAATCCAGGTGGATGGGACCTCTGTTTAGCGTCTCATCCAAAAGACGGCACCTCAGAAGTGCAGCACCCTCTCGTGCTGCACTACAGTGTCAGTGCTGGGATATTAACAAGTGCCAGATGTGGGAACTGAACCCACAGCCCTCTGATCTCCCGGCCTCAGAGGTGAGTGTGCTACCTACTGTTCTATTATTCCCTCAGATGAAATTGTATTTGTCAATGAGATGCTGAATTTATTTATCTGATAGCAGACTTTGAATAAATCAGATAAGAATAAGGCTAGAGTTATTTTCATTCTTTGTTTAAAATATATTTTCAGTGCAAGAGTGGTAGATAGGGTAAACAACAGATAGGTGTTCACATTTAGCTTATAGCCTGATATCACAAAAGATAGTTGAATAATGGTTTGAAGGAAGAAATAACTGTTTTGGGGGTTGAGAAGCATGATTTCACAATTATCAGCATCCTGTACAACAACAATTTGTGAAATGTGGATACACCATAAATTACTCAATGTTTGGTTCTGATCAGATGTGGGCTGCCAGTGGATCACTGGTGAGTAGGAAGAGAAATAGTACAGAAAACAGGGAAAGGGATGGAGATGTGACTACTGTATCCCTGCTCTACAAAGCTTTAAAAACTTTAATCGATAAGATCAGGTCTGCTGTGAGGTCAAATCTCTGCATAGTAAACCACAGGGAGCTCCACCAAAATCTGTTGAAGGACTTGTTCATGCAATGACAAGGTGGCAGGAAGTACTACAGAACTGTGATACATCCAGACTAGGCCCATCCATTGGTGTAGGAATGTATATGCAAAGTAGGCCATGATTTACACTTTTATGAGAGGGGTGGCATTGTAGGCCCTGACCACTGATTGTGGTTTCTCCTACTGTCTGACTTTTACTCCTTCTGTCATTATAGTATGATTTCTGTGCTCTGTTTGAAATAAACCGAGTTATAAATGCATAGAAAAATTAATATGGGGTGTAAAATGGATCTGGGTATCACATTTGGTATGTCTACAATTAGAAGGGATGACAAAGAGGCATCAAAGGGGTCTGGATTAGCATTTTTATTTTCCTAGATAAACCACTGGGTCCATCAGCCAGTCACTCTATCAGTCTCCAGTTGATCAGGAACAAATCCCACCTGATCTGGATATATAACAGTAGAGATTATGAGCTCCAGCCTTTTAATCAGGATTATCACCACGATCTTAGCATCAGTGTTAACACAAGAAATTTTGCAAAACTGCACACAGCAAATTGTGTCCCTGTCTTTCTGTGCGATAAGGGATATGAGCTCAGTGGTGAAGAAATCAAGATAGAAACCCTTGGCTTAGCATTCATTGAATGCAGCTAGGAGGTAGTGTACCAGATCATCAGCACAGGTGATGTAAAAATCAGCAGGGAATGTCATCAGAGCTATATGTACATTTAATCAAGAAGTCCATCGTCACAGGGAAAGAAGTGGTATTCAGATTATAAAATATATGTGTTAAAGATTATTAAACACAAGAACCACTACAGGATCTTATATTATATTTAATCAGAGCTGAACTGAACATGCCTATGGTGGCTAAATCCATTTTATATATCTTTTGAGACCGTTCAGTTGCCTCTAAGCCAGTATATATACTTTTGTCCAGTATCGAAATGATGAAACAAATTTGGGAAAAACAGCAAAAGATGAACATCCTTGGAATTCCAATATCCTTCCACTTTGCTTGGGCTATGGTATAGAAATTCACCCATAATAGCAAGTTTTAACTGCTTGTTTTCAACTGATATCATCCGGGATACTCTTGCACATTTAAATTGGATTTTGGAGGTTATAGAGCCAGTGTATGCCCTGTTTATTTCTGGAATCAAATGGTTTGATGGGGAAAATAAAGGTAGGTTTGCTTCCTTGTGAGGACTATGCTGGAAACCATTTTACAAATTTAAATTGGCTCTATGGACTTAGAATCTGTTACAAGGGCACATAGCGGGGAAAATAAGCCCCAAATAGATATGATAGTAAAATCTAAAGAGCTATATAATTATTTACTTTTAAGCATGCTAGAGTTGTATAGAGCTAATATTTTGCTTACGATTTTGAGTCCAACCTTTTGATCCCACTAATGTGGAGAATCATAATAGCTTATGACTATCTTCAACTTCCAACTCAATTTTGTCTTTAGGCCCTAACTCTGCTAAGTGATGCCAACTTTCTTTCATGGAATATAGCAGACTTTGGAAACAAAATAGTAGAACCTAATTGGATCAGTGTTGTACAAAGATTTTATATCTTGTTATTTCCAGAGACTTGGATGATGGAACAACTACTTATTATTGGTTATGAAACACATTGTACTTTGCTGTAAAAATAATCATTTGGTAGATCCAAAGGTGGACTAGCTACTTTGGTTAAAATAAAGAGTGGCATCCATGTCCTTGAGTACATTTCACCAACTAAGGAGCTTGTTATAAGTATATTCAAATGGAAGCATAGTTTGTTCCTCATAGCCAATGTTTATATCCCCCTAAACATTAGGCATCTTTGTCATATGATAATTAGACTAAGTTAACTGATGAAACTTAGACACTGTTACTTAAATATCAGATAGACACCATTATAATTGCAAAGGTTTCAATTTTCATATTGCACATTTTGATAACTTATTAACTTTACTAGCCTATATGTGTATGAGGGATCTTACCACAAGGAACTCTTTTGACAGAAAGTTAATGAAACTGGAAAAAATTAACTGAGTTCATTATGGATAATAATTTACTAATACTTAATGGCAGAATTGAGGGTGACAGAGAGGATTATGCACCTTCTTTTTCTGCTATTAGCAAAAGTGTCACAGATTATATTCTAGTTTCACCTAAAAGTAGGAATACTTTGAAAATCTCTCCTTACTCATGAGGTTGGAAAGAGATCATGCAGCACTTATGCTGACAGTGAAAGTTGCTATCAGAACTCTCACTCCTATGGAAAAAAACAATCCTCTGATGTCTTTGGCTATTGGAAGGGATCTAAATCGATCCTTAACACAAATAATAGGAAATAGCAAGTGAGGTAATTTATTCCCCACCATGGCTAGCTTATTTTCATCAGCTCAGGTCCCTATTTTGGCTAAAGGCGTTTTTGAAAAACTATACCTTGCCTCCAACTTATTAGTGCAAAAATATACTCTGCCACAAAAATCCCTCTTTCTTGGTTTGATTATCAATGCAACTTAGAGAAATGTAAGTTAGGAAAATCAGTGAGGTTTGTGAAGAGAACCCTTCTAAGGTCAATTTTGCATTATTAAATGCTGAAAGAAAATCTATAAAAGTTCTTGAGTCTGTAAAAGTATGAATTTATGTAAAACAGTGGAAACTGATGCTTCAAACTTTAAAAACAATGATTTTGGATCCTTCTGGCTTATGGTTTCAAAGGGTAAACTCATATTCCCTCTCTTTGATGGTTTATATTCCCAAGGATTCCTGGGTTATCTTCTACAAAAACTATTTATTGAGGAGACTTCTATGGCCAGTAACAGCATCCCAATTTGGTTGTCTTCTAATTCATATCACCCTTTAGTATTTTCTTTCAGTGAGGTAAAACAAGCAATATTACAACTTACAAACAATAAAGCACCAGACCTGGATAGAATTCCAGGAGAAATTTCAAAGATCTTTTAAACTGCTGAGTTCTTCTTTTAACAAACTTCTTTAATGTCTGCTTGAGGAAAAATTATTCCACACTCCTGAACTAAAGACAATTGTCCCAATTCACAAAAAAGAGAATATCAAAATCCATCGAACTACTATCCTATAAGTTTGATTGATATCTGCTCTAAAAAATTCTTGAATCTTACTTAAACTTTGTTTCTGAATAGATAGTTTCAGTCCACTGTACAAATTTCAATCTGGATTCTGACATGGTTTTTCAGCAATTGACAATATCTTTGTAGTAGCACATTTAATTGAAAAGTACTGACTATTAAAAAGATTAAACTTTATGCACTGTTTATAGATTTTACAAATGCATCTGATTCAGTGGTTAGGGAGACTCTCTGGGATATCATACAGGAATGTGGAATGCCCTTAAACATATTAACACCTATTTTTCTTCAGCACTTAAATACTCAAACAGCAGTAAGATACGATAACAAAGGGAGTTTGTCTGAATATTTTGTGTCTAATAAAGGGATAAAGCAGGGATGCCTACTGGCATCCCCTACTTAGTATATACATTGATTCTTTATTGAGTTTTGAGACTTCGTTACCTTTGGATTCTCCTAAAATAATAACACTTACATAGATATTTTGGCATAAGCTGATGATTTAGTCCTTTTTACTTTCTCTGTTGGATTACAAAAGAAAATAAACCAAATTAAAGCTAAATGTTAAAAGCTTAACTGAAAGATCAACCTTTAAAAACTAAAGTGATGAGCTTTGATTCATCAACACTCCACAAATTCCTTCTTAGGTGTAAGCTGTATAAACACAGTTTTCTTTTATGTTTATTTAGGAATCAACTTTACTTCTAATGGCCACTGGACTATACATACCAGAGAGCAAGTAGTTAAGGCAAAACATGTAGTGAAAGTCTTGCAGCAGTTTAATTTCAAATGTGGTGGGCTTTCTGTGGCTCCAGCCATCACTGCAGGAGAAGCCAAAATCACACCTATTCTCTTATATGGTGCTAAGGCCTGGGGAACTAAATACTTGCCTAATCTTGAACTACCTTTATAATATTTTTGTAAATCTATACTCCAGGTTCCCAGAGGTACAGCTAATTCAAATTTTAGATCTGAGTTAGGCAGAATTCCAATTTCATATGTTCTTAAATCGTGCATAGTTTTATACTGGTTAAAAATCACAAATAACACATTAAATAAACATCCTTTAGCATGTTTGAATGAAAATGGCAGTGACATTCAAGGGCTTCTGTTTGCCATGGTTGAAGCAACTAATCTCGATTTTGGATAAACTGATGCTTCACATCTTATGAGAGATTTTCAGCTGACATATCCATTGCCTTGTCATATAGAACTAGGTTTAAGGAAAAATGTTTTCTTTGGCACAGGAATCCCAGATGTATCAAGTAAGATGGTAAAAACAAGTCCCTTGGTTTGGGCAAACAAAAGAGATTAAGTAATTATGGATTATCTTGTAATGCCACTACAGCCCCAGCAGAGGAGGCAATTTCCTGGACAAGATTTGGTATCTTAACTTCTAACCATACATATTTTAATCAATACTGTTCTTTCCTGGTTTCGTAAGCTATTTTATGTCTTTGCAACCATGGTTTCTAGGAAACATTGTTTCATGTTATAATACAGTGTCTTCTGTACAGTAGGTAAAGAGATAGGAACTTAAAGACACTTTGTTCAAATATGCACATACAGATTATGATGTGTTATTCATATTAATGCATCCCATGAATAAGGATGAGGTGGAAAGGATTACTAATTTTATCATTTCTGTAGTTAGTTTAAGAAAAAATCCATATTTTCAAAATCAGAGTGTACAAGTTGAAACCATTAAAGTTGGTAGGGAATTTGCAATATAGAAATACGACTGAAAAGGTATACTGAGCATGAATTTGTCTAAATGCCAAAGGTTGCATAATGTATTTGCTGACTGTTTTGTAAGGTATGCTTTGAAACCATTAAAGATCATATGGGAACTGCAATATAGAAACAAGACTGACCAAGTACACTGAGCATGAATTAATTTAAATGTTAATAAGATGTGCAATGTATTTGCTGATTTTCTGTAATGTTGCCTAATGAATGTTTATACTGTGTTTATTGTGAATTGTTGTATATTTTTATTTGGTTGTAATGTCCAGACTTGTATGTCCTGGAAGAACAATAAATTTTAACTTACCTTACCAGAATTGTCACTTTCACCTGTGACAAAGGCTATAGCATCACACACTTCTTCTTGCTGAACCATGCTCTTCAGGGATGGCTATTGAGCTGACACTGCACTTGGTAAGGGGATGGTCTGTAAAGAAATCCATTATGGCCTGTGTATCGGGGAAGAGACATAGCAAAGTCTTACTTCACTGGCAAAGTTCAGCTGGAATGGCAAAATTCATTTTCACAAGTCACTTCATGAAGTTCCTATTAGCATCACAAACTTCAAATGTTTTTATTCATGCACAATTGTCCATGCAAAGTGGCACTTTCTCTATGAAGTCTTCATGAAGAGGCAACTTTGCAAATTAATTTGATCGGCTCACCTGAAAATGACCACTTTGTTGGAAACTGCAACATCGCCACATCTAAATTTTGCCAACTTTGCAAATTATTTCACACAAGGAATTTTGGTCACTTCACCCATCTCTAATTAGGCATGAGGTATGCCATGCACAGTCTCCTGTAAAATATTTTATATTGATCACCAAACTCCCCAGGAGATTTAGCCAGATTCATCAGGGCTGCATAAATCTGTCTCCATTAATCTAAGGTGGTAAGGCAACATTTTTCTTGAATCTCTCCCCTCCAAAATATAGCAACACAGAAATTGTCAGCAGATAATGACAACCAGGCCCATCCAGTCTGCCTGTAGTCCCTATACATTGTATGTGGCCACTGATCCTATGTGATCAATGACTTTTCATGAGTCCCTCCCCTCAATCAAACTGCAGGTAACTGTCTGTCATTATATCTCTTTGTTGGATCCTCACCCTCTCATGATCTCACTCCACAATATTTATGGTATTAGCCCAGCCCCAGTGTGGGATTAGAACTCACAACCATCTGACCCAGAGGCAGATGTGCTACCAACTGGGCCACACATGTGTAGTTGAGATAGAATAAAGCATGCTTTGTTCTTTTATTTATTTATGTAATTATTTATTTATTAGAACATTGAATTACAATCATTTGAGTCATAGACTCATTTCAAAGCTCCTCATCAGATGACAAATACAGACATGACAGTAGCACAGCAAAGAAAACATTACATAATTGGTTGGATGGTAGATGTACAAACATTATTAAACAGTGTAATACTTTGATGCATACCTATACAGAGTGTTAGCACAGCAGTTAGATAAGTCCTTTGCAGTACTAAGCAGTTACAAACATCCTTTGCAGTGGAGTAGTGCAGGCCTTATAATACATTGGTGCATACCTATACAGAGTATTCATTTTATTGGTTACATACATTCTTTGCAAAGCAATGGTGTGAACTTAGACATAGTGTTAGCTAAGCCAAATAACAAGAGCAGAGACATGATAGTGGGCCCTGGTGGAGTTAAGTGGAGCAGTCTTGGGTTAGACCTTGTTTGGTGTGGGCCACTTTAGTAGCGACTGGGCTGTGGTTTGAAAATGGCAGTAGGACTAGCTCGGGCATGTGCAGGTACATTTGGCATACAGGTGATTTTTGAGGCCACTTTGAAAGGCCAAGCTTAGTATGAGTAGTGACTGAGGATGGTAGGGCATTATACCAGGCAGGGATGTGACTGGGAATGATCTCTGGGCAAGTGTAGTCTTGACCCTGGGGATGGATAGTGTTATTTTGTCTGTTCTACATGTATAGACTTTGGGGGTGGATAGGGGCAGGAGGCTGACACTCCTCAGGATGTCTGCCCAAGGAGGATTTTTTGCCATGAGGCATGCTTGGAACTGGACCCTTTCATCAAGGTTGAGGATCTGGGCATGGTCACAGAAGGTGCAGGTGTGGGTCATGCGATCAGCCCTGACAGGAGCCTGCAGGCTTTGTTGATGGCTGCTTTAATCTTGTTGAGAGCAGTGGTGTCAGTGGTGGCGTAGACCAGTAGGCTGTAGTCGACCAGTGACATAACAGATGAGGTGATGATTAGATACAGGGCTTCAGGGGTAGACAGTCCCTGTGTCAGTAAAGGAGGCTGATTTTGGCATTCATTGTGGTTGCAAGTGTGCTGATGTGGCCGAAAAGTGAGAAGCAGGATCAAACATGATCCCAAGGTATTTATAAGATGAGACCTGTTCTTGGGGGTGGTGAGCCCTTGACAGAATTCTCAGTTGGGCATTTTTAGCTTACTTTGGTGTTCAGCAAACAGCATGTTTTAGTTTTTTCTCTTAGTCTTTTTGAAGGAACTGTTCAATTTCTGATTCAACCTCCTACTTATCCAGGAGAAGAGGTTGAGTTTCAGATGTCCTTAGTTTCGGATTAATTCAGTTCACTTTTTTTTAAACTCAATCTTAATTCAAGGATTAGTGGTACAGCATTACAAGAATTGCACACTTGTGCAAAAATATAATACAATCCATATATCCAGGACACATTTTCACCAAGCCTTTATAATACATCTTTGGCATACAGATTGATTGAAACTATAAACATGTTAACAGCACCCGTATCAGAAGAAGGACATTGTACCCTTTTACGGATTTGGAGCATTATTCCTTCCAAGTGAGTATCTTATAACTAAAAGATGGCAAGAGATGCAACAATCTTGAGGTTTTCCTCTTTATTCAATAAAACATGAATAAATCCATTAAAAAGGTCTACCTGGGGCCCACAAGAATATATATGTGTTGTAACTATGGTTGCTCAGTGGGTGGTGAATTTGTCTTTGAAGAGGAGTAGATCTGCTGTGATGTTCTCCATTATAAAGATGGGTTTAACCCTGTCTATCCAGGATTGCCATCCATGGTGTTCTGGGGACAGCCAACCAACTGTGATGCTCTAATTGTTGCTAACAGCATCAATTGCAATATTTCTGTTGTGTGCAGCAGGAGGTGTATTCCTCAACATATGTCTAGTAGTAAGTGTTTATATGGATAGGTATAATTAACACCATATCTTCACCTAATCTTTATGAATAACTCCAGTAAGTCCGAATGTGTGGGCAAATCAAGAAAATGTAGATCAGTGCAAGAGTCATCACAACCACACTAGCATAAATCAGATTTTGTGTAGCCAAAATGTTTCATAAGTGTTGGGGTTAGGAGGAAGTGGTGTGTACATTTCCACTGGTATTCTTTCCAATACAGGGAGAACACACAGACTCCCATCTAGAGGATGTTGTCCCATTCTTTAGTGCTTATATCCTCTTGACGTTCTGTCTCCCATCTATCCATAATGTATCTTGTATCCATTCCCCAAGATGTCAGTGGCATCAGGCATAACATGGAAATATATTGCTGATATCCCACCAACTACACCACCCAGAAGAAAGATCCTCTGAATGGGACATATCTCTTGATACATTCATTAATCATGCCACTACATTATATAATGCCAAACTTGCAGATATTTATAAAAGTGTTTGTTAGCTTATAGTGGTCTGTCAGTAAGGCAAATGAAGTTAATGAGCCCTATTGCAGTAGCTGAACAGATCAATGGTTCTAACCTATGTAAGTGACATCCATTCTTGGTGGTAAAAAAAAACAAAACAAATCTCCCATGAATGAGAGTTAAGGCTCATGGTGCATTCAAGGTTTGTTCAAGTGCCTCACTTGTAACAGGATTTTCAAAGTGCATACTAACCAGGGGTTTCTTTTTTAAATTTACTCAACTTTATTGAGCTATACAAAAGAAACAATACTTAGACACAATAACAGTAAATGAGAGAATGGCCATACCCCTCCCATACGCCTCCCTGCCAACAGTCCCTCACCCACCCACCCACCCCATGGAGTGTGAGCTTGACCTAGAAAAAGTAATGACCTAGACGAGAACTATATAGCCATCTGAGGGCAGGAGGAGGCTGAATACAATTTTATTTCAGATAGAGTGTATGCAGCTTACCCACTTCTTATCAAAAGAGTTGGTTTGTGGCAGATACTGGCAATCAGATGTTCATTCCTTCGACAGAAGGACAGCTCTTGCAGCCATTCCTGGTAAAGAGATGGAGACATGATCCAGCTAGTGTCTAAGAACAATCTTCTTCACTGCAAGTGAAATTAAGGCCATGTGATATCTCCTTTCCTTAACATAAATCAAACCATAGTCCCCAATAATGCAGATTTCTGGTGTGAAGAGTTGTACTAGGCCCAGTAGGATCAACTCTGACCGCTATAAAGGTTTCAAAGAGGGGCTATCTTATCACAAGACCAGAAAATGTGCAGAAGAATACCCTCTTCAGATCACATCTTGTGCAGGTAGGAGGGAGCGGCATCCCATCCTGGCCAACTTTACAGGCATATAGTATAAGTTGTTCAGAATATGAAATTGGGTGAGCCAAAGTCTGTCTTGAGAAGTATACCTATAGAGATTTCTCCAGATATGTCCCCAGTTGAGATTAGCAGAAGGAAGGAGAGCTTCCCATATTTTGGGGCAACTTGCTGGAGTTGGAGAAATTTTATCAAGGATGAGAGAGTATATTTTAGCAATGCCATGAGGTTTTAGTGCTGAATCCTTCAAGGAGCTGAGAAAGGTAGATTAATCAGTGAAATCAGAGGAGGGCCCCAGTACTTGGACTAGGAGATGTGTCAACTAGAAGCTCTTGAAAATGTGTGCGGGCCCAGGTGAAGTTTCTGTAAGATTTCATGTGAAGAAGAAGGGTACCTTGAGTGAAGAAGTCTGCCAGTTTGGTATCTGTCAGCTGTGGTAACCAAGAGGAGAGAGTGTTTGCCCACCTATTTTGATGTTATTATTGAATAGGAGAGGCTGAGAGATATCTCTAGAGGCAGATATTTAAGGTATGCACAGAGTTGAGAAAAACTCTAAAGAGTCACCAGTCATTGAATTCTGCAGAGATTTGTGTAGGTATTTCCATGGAGAGAAAAAAAGGAAGGGCCAGATAGGCTGGATTTATTAATTAAGATGGATTCTATCTGAAACCAGGTAGGTACATAAGTAGGGTCCAATTGTGTATGGTACGGATAAATCCATTTAAAACTTTTATACAAGTGGCTTGCACAGTAATAAAATAAAATGTTAGGTAGCCTTAGGCCATCTAGGTCCCTGGGTCGGGAAAACTTAGTGTAGGACCTCCCGGGAGTTTTGTCTAACCAGATAAACTTAGTGTCTAAGGTGTGAGTGCATTAAAGAAGGAGATGGGATGCCAAAGGTTTAACATATTTAGGGATAGAAAAGCCTGGGAGAACATTCATCTTAATTATGTTGATCCTGCCCGAAGAGACAAAGGCGCTCTCCATCTGGCAAGATCTTGTTGTAAAACACTAATCAAATCCTCAAGATTAAGCTTTTCATGAGAGATTGAGAATGGGAAAGAAAATGCTGAGATATTTAATGTGAAGTGGAGCCCATCTCATGCTGAAGTGATTAAAATCAGATTTGAGGGTGTAGTAGTTAAGCAGAAAATCTCCATTTTATCTAGGTTAAGTTTATAGTTGGAGAGGGACCCAAAATTGTTATTGATGCACAGGACCTCGGTCAATAAATCTGCAGGCTGAGAGAGGTGTAACCGAATGTCTCTGCATAAACAGAAAAGGTTTGAAAAGTATCTCCAATTGGGATACCAGTTATGCTAGGGAGGATTTGAGTTGCTTAATTAAGGCTTCCAAGTAAAGATTAAAAAGCAAAGAGGATGGGGGCAACCTTGTCGGGTTCCTGTGAACGGAGAAAACAGGAACAGAACACACAGATTACAGTAAATACTGGCTGAGGGAAAAGAACAAATAACCTGGATCCAATATAGAAAGGATTGAGGAAACCACATTTGTAGGGTGGCAAAATAAATGCACAATCCACCCTATCAAAAGCCTTTTTGGCCAAGGGATATTAAAGCCATGGGGTAAGGGATTCTTTAGCAGCTGAGATAATATGAGTTAGCTTGCATAGATGGTCAGCAGAGTAGCGGCCAGGACAAAACCAGCTTGTTCCAGACTAAGCAGCCCAGATCAGACTCTACCAATCATCAAGGCCAAGATTTTAGTCAGTATTTTAAGATCATAATTTAGCAGTGAAATGGGGCAACAACTGGAGACTTGGGTCGAGGATTTGTCAGGTCTCAGAATTAGAACTATCAGGGCCTCCAGGATTGTCGAGTTCAGGATTTTAGCCAAGAACATGTACTGGAATAAATGGAGAAGGAGGGGCCAGTTCTTTAGATAAAACTTGATAGAAATTTGAGGAAAACCATCTGGCTCAGAGGCTTTATCAATAGCTAGACTATTGATGGCAGCAGTAATTTCCTGTATTGAGATAGGTAGCGATAATGGATTAAGCTGGTTTTCCGACAGTCGAGGCAAAGGAATTGAATTCAAATAGGCACAGTAGGCACAGATTTCTTGTTGACAGGTGGTGGGTTATAACGTCTATAAAGCTCACTGTAGCATCTCTCAAATTCAAAAGCAACTTCACTGGGTGAAAATTGAGGGATCCGTCCTGAGCAGAAATGACTGGAATTAACCTATAGGCTTCACAACACCTCATGCGAAGAGTTAACAGCTGGCCCACCATCTCCCTTAATTTATATATTTGGAGTGCATTTTGAGATGGCATATTCAGCCTTATCTCTTACAAGATCAGCATATTTATCTCTGAGAGACAGCAGTGACCTAATTGGAGGGGGGGTATGGCATTTTCTAGTTTCTGAATACAAGACAGGAGGGTATTTGCCTCCTGATCCCATGATCTTTTCTTCTTGGAGGCAAGATGGATGAACTTCCCCTGAGAAGACATTTGAGGGCACACCACTCAAGGTCCCCTCTGGGACAGAGTCGAGGTTGACTTACGTATAAGACCAATAAGGGATTTAATTCTGAGACAATAAAATCATCCTTGAGATGTTGGGTGTTTAACTTTCTGAATGTGTCTCTCTGAATGTCTGAAGGAAGTTGAGTAAGATCCAGGCCATAGCGTGATCTGAGAGAAAGATTGGAGCCAGTCCGGTGTCCGTCACCCCATGCAGCTCTGAGTGACTAATGAGAATAAAATTGAGATGGAAAGAGGAGTGGTGAACAGCAGAGTGGAAGGTGAAATCACATACATTAGTGTGAAAGATCCTCCAGGGGTCACACAGTCTGAGCGAGTCCATTAGATCACTAAGTGCATGCTGGGGAGAGACAAAGGGCAGAGTGTCAGTTAGAATGCTCCATGTCCTGAGTCATGGTGACATTCCAGTCACAACCAATAATTATAGGTGCCAGTAAGAGTGAAGCCAGCTTGTCTGCTAGTTCCATTAAAAAATAGGGTCTTCACTGAGTTGTCTGTAGACACTGCCCAGTATGACCTCTCTCCGATCCAGAAGGCCTTTACTAAGATAAAGTTCCCTGTGGATACGAAATAGTTTGAACTGATTGAAAGAATAAGCCTTTATCAACCAGAATGGCTACCCTCTGCTCAAGGAAGTATATCCTGAAGAAAAACCTGGCCAACAAATTGTCTACAAAACAGTTGGTCTCTTGACTAAGCAAGTGGAGTTCTTGCAAAAGATAACTTACCTGCAAGAGGGCAATGTGTTTAAGAATCTGGAACCTTTTAAGTTGATCTCATGCTCCTCTTACATTCCAAGTTAACATCTTAGCATAATTATTAGCCATATTTCACAAACAAATAAGTGACATTGCAAATGAAAACCCTGTAGAAGCACACTCCGTTGCTTACCACCCTCCCTCCCAAAGTTCTTAAATACAGTAAACTACTAGACCAATGAGAATCTAAGACACATAGTAAACAAAGTGATAATAGCTGGTCAAACTGTGACTGAAAAGGAAAACTCACACGAACCCAGAATAAGTTCCCACCGAATAAGAATAACATATACAACATATATAGAAAACATATCCACCCACCTCCTGAACAACCTCCCTTACCAAACTGTATACATAACTCCCCCAAAGCCAAGAAACAGAAAGAACACATAACAAAGAAAATATTGAAATCGGCTGGTATTGAGAAGGAAAAAAATCCCCAAATGAGCCCATATAAACCCCTCCCAAGGTATATATAAGTGATAAATCTTGTTAAAGTATCCTCCCCAAACGTTCCATTTTAGTAAACTATATACAACATCCACCCTTACCCAAAACCCACCAGAAAACTGCAAATATTAGTAATAATGCAATCCCAGGGAGTCACGTGATGCGCTCTGAAGAATAGCAGCTCGCCTGTGGGCTCTCACCTCCCGGAGAAATAAGCTTACTATTTCACTAATTTGTAACACAACTGTAGCAGATAAACGCAGCGATCTCGAATATTTAAAGGTTTTAAAGATGGAGGAAAAAGCCCAAGCTGAAGCAAAAGCGGCCTCGCGTATCTCCTCGCCGGCAAGCTCAGGGAAGAGTTAACGCTTCTGCTATATTCGGAGTTATCGACAATTAAAGAGGCGTTGTTTAAACTTATCGAGGAGGTTGTGGATTTCAAACCAGCCCTAACTCAGCTGGCTCGCGTGTTACCGATTCTGGGCTCAAGGATTTCTTCGGTAGAGCGTAAGCTGGAAAAATGGGGCCTACCCAGGTGGAGAACAAGAAGGCCGTTGCAAAGTTGGAGGACTGACTGGAGGATTTAAAGGGAGAAGCAGGCATAATAACCTGGTTCTGATGGGGCTCAGAAGAGATGAGGGCTCTAACACCATCCTGTTTCTTCAAAAGTTCTTAAAAAGACAGTCGGACTGGTCACCAAATGGCCCGGAGTATATTATTGAAAGGGCCACGTGTCTCCGAGAAACCCTCGGCATCTGATCCTCCGAGACCGATCATTTTTAAATTACTTAATTTCCTGGATCGGGAATTTATTTTGAGAGAAGTAAAGGAAGCTGTCGTCCATTCTGTGGGAAGGAACAGATTGAGACTGGTGCCAGACTTGACATTGAAGCTCGCCAGGTAAGGGAGAGTTTCCGTTCAATTACTGGCTAAACTATGGGCGGCTGGCATTAAGCATCGCTCTGTTATACCCAGCTAAGTTAGAGGTTGCCCTGAAAGATGGCACGAAGCATTTTGAATTTCGGAGGAAGCCCTGAAGATCTTGAAGGTGCAGTTACCCGATTTATTCCCTAAAGACTGAGGAGGCTGAGTGGAGGGACGTAAGGGAGCGGATGCAGAGTGTGTGTCTCGCCCTTGCAGCTTTCAGGAATGACTGCGATGTTTTCTGAGTTTGGAATTACAGTGTGGAGGCAGCAAGTCTCTGGGACATTTGATACTGCATAGACTTTTTTTTCTCTCTTCTTTGGTCGCCTTCTGGCTTGTTTTATGGATTATACCTGGAATGGTGTTATGTATTTGGTTTAATGATGGGTGAAGGGTTCGCTATGTATGAGGTTAATAGGTATTGCAACTTAAAACCCACTAGAGGGAGCTAACGCTTGATAATATGTACACTTTCTTTTAAATATATATTAAGGTTCACTCAGTTTTCTATGCAATTTGTTTATGTTGTTGTTACGCTGCATTGAATCAGAGTAAATAAGCCACTCTGGAATTTAGGGTTGGCCTCATAGACAATCTTAAACAGATTGAGTATTATTGAACTTGGGTTGTTGGTTCCTATTATAGAACCAGGCTGGTAGCTTCCTACATTTAGTTCAGCTATAGGAGCTGTTTTGTTTTTGTTTTTATTTTATGGGACCTATGAATATAATAGGCACTGGTTAGTAGAGAAAGTAAGAAGCCCCAGCCTTATTTTTTTCCTTTTTACTTTCTACTCCTCTATAAAGCTTAAGGGTCACTAAAGGGGAAACCTTATTACCCTATGGAGAGGTGGGCCCGGTCTTGTCATGTTTTATATAATTAAGCAATGCTCCTTTTCTTCAATGGCCCCCTATTTGTCTTTTGTAGTTAGGTGCTCCGTTTGGGCATTAGGCTCAGAGTTTAGATTGTTACGATTCTTAGATGGTTACAGCTGTAAGAATTCGGTTACTCACTTTATAGGGTAAGGAGCTGCGTTGGTTTACAAGTTGGGGAAGGAAGGATATCTATAAAGATTTAAAGGTTTATGGGTAAGCTATCAGTAAGCTTGGCTCATGAAGGTACCATCAGACACTACTGGTAGGGGGTAGAGGCCCTTCTTTGGTTCAGTATCATAGGCCAAAGTATTTGGAGTCGGCTTGGTGCTGGGGTATTAGTAGTGGGAGGGGAGGGATGGGGAGGGTTTGTGGAGGAGAGTGGGGTTTGGTTGCAGTTTTATTTAATGTTCGTTGTTGGTGGGGTGGGGTGGGGCAGCTTTTTAAATGGTGGTTTAGGATAGCTCCGGGATATTGATATGGTCAATGGTCTGAATATTTTGTCTTGGAATATAAAAGGAGGAAGAGACAATAAGAAGAGGTTCATAGTATTAAAACATTTGGTGAAATATGACCTGCAATCGTTTTTCTTCAAGAGACCCATTTACTTCCTGACCAGTTATATTATTTCCAGAAAAGTTGGTCGGGCAAGTTTTTGGAGCAGGGTTCTCCCAAAAAAGAGGAGTAGCAATTTTGGTGGTGAAAGGATCCCATTTTTCTCCAACAGGAACTATATCTGATCCTGAAGGTAGATACATTTTAGTAGAGGGCAGGTTGGGTAAGTTAAAGTTGTTATTAGGTTCGATTTATGGTTCAATTTAGATTCACCCTCCTTTTTACACGGTTAGCGATGGTGGTTGCCCCTTCTCTGGACTACCTGCTATTTTAGGCGGTGACTGGAACCTAGTTCAGTCCAACCAGTTAGATCGTACCTATTTAAGAGGAGTTAACAATTCTCTGGCTCAGAGGGCACTGTCAGAATTTATAACATCATTTGGCCTAGTAGACCCTGGAGAGCTAAGTACCCCTGAGCAAGGACTTTACATTTTCTCCCCAGTACACAAGAGCTACTCCCGGATAGATTATTTTTGGTCAGTCAGCAGTTTTTATCTGGGATAAATGAAGCTAGTATATTGACCCGGTCATCTCAGATCACTCTCCTGTCAGGATGACATGTTCTCTATCTACCACCCTCAGAGATCCTACTCCTGGGCTTTAAATAATAGATTATTAACTGATAATCAAACGGTAAACCACTTTCAAATATTTTAGCCAATTCCATTGAGGCTAACTGGGGATCAATAGTTACAACAGATCGGGTGGGGCTGCGTTGAAGGCCATTTGGAGAGGAGAGCTCATTCGCATAGCTACGGTTCGCAAAAGAAAAGAGAGCATTTCCAGCTGGGTGTTTAGACCGAATTAAAGATTTAGACAATATAGGGAGTGATAGGCCTTCTCGGTGCAGGAGCAAGAACTCGGGAGGCTTAGGGCTTTATATGCAGAGACTTTAGGAGAATCTGTGGAGAGATCAGCGTCTATCATGAAAGCTTTATATATAGGCCAAGGTTACAAGGCAGGCAAGTTATTAGCTTGCAATTGAAGCACCGTACATCTGCAAAATGGGTAACAAATTTACGTCACCCTTTATCAAATGAGTCAATTATGGATCCGGAAAGTATACTAAACCTGTTTGTAGACTTCTACAGGGAATTATATACTAGTGAACCCTATTCCCAGAGCAGGCTTGTAAGATGAGGGACTTTTAGAAAGGATTCCTTGTCCTGCTTTGTCAGGTGATTTTATACATTTGTTAGAGCCCCTATCTCATGCGAGGAAATTTCAAGGCCATAGATTCATTAAAACATGAAAAAGCACCTGGCCCAGATGGCTTCATGGCCCCCTTTACAAAACTTTTAAGAAATGGTTGGTTCCTCTGCTGCAGCAGGTCTATGCTTTTGGTATGTCCATGGGGTAGGTGATTACTCGCTGTTTGAAATCGATATAATTCTTTTACCCAAACCCGTAAACCAACAGATGAAGTGGGCAATTATAGACCTATCTCGCTCCTGAACATCGATGTTAAAATCTACGCTAAAATTCTGGCCAACAGAATGAAATTGTCCTGGGGTGGGGTTACTTAGCCCTGAGCAGGCGGGGTTCGTGACCGGACGCCTCTGCAGATCATTTTAGGAAATTATGTTATTTAATTTCTGCATCAGAGGTTCCGGGTTGGAAGCATCCTTGGTATCTCTAGACGCAGAAAAAGCATTTGATAGAGTGGAGTGGAGGTTCTTGTTTGCAGTGTTGAACAAATTTGGGTTTCCACAACGTTATATAGACTATATTAGAGTTTTATATTTGTGCCCTCGGCTAGGATTCAATGCAACAATCTTATTTCTAGGGACTTTTCGTATCTAGGGTACCCGTCAGGGTTGTCAGCTCTCTCCATTCCTATTCAATTTGTATATCGAGCCTCTGATAAGAGCTTTTAAGCAGGACGTCCAAATTGGGAATAAAAGTGGGTGGGCTCGAATGTAAGCTTGGCTTTTGCAGATGACCTGCTCTTACACATTGAAGATAGTAGGGTCTCGCTCCCCCAAGTTCTTAGTGTGATTTCCAGCTTTAGTGTTTTTAGGATACAAATTGAATAGGAGCAAAACTAAAGTATTTGCATTGTCTCCGATTACTGCAGAAGGCCTGGTGTTCCTCTTTAGGTCTTCAATGGCAGGTGAAAGCTCTTGATTATTTAGGTATTAAAGTGTCAAAAGACCTGTTCAACTTGGCAAACTTAATTTCAAACCCGTTATTTAAGTCTATTAAGGAGGACCTGGTAAGGTGGTCTAAACTACCTTTATCCTTTTGGCAGAGCTAATACCATAAAATGATGATTTTGCCCAGAGTCTTTTACCCTTTATTTAATCTTAATGTGATCTACCCAAACTTTTTCAAACCGCTTTATAAATGTTGTTCGGATTTTTATGGAAAGGCAATCCACCCGTAGAACTTATTCAAAACTTACCTGGCTCCCTAGGGCGGCAGGCGGGATACAGCTGCCTGACTTTTATAGTTATTATTTAGCGATCCACGTGGTGAGGTGTTCTCAATGGATGACGAGGGTTAGTGATAATCAGGGTTTGTCTGCTGGACTCATTTTGGATAGGCAAATAACTAATAATCTTGGGACAGATTTAGAGTCCTTTTATATATTCCTTGGTCTAAGGTTTCCCCATGAGTTAGAAATACTCCTTTGGGATGGGATGTTAAAGCCTTACATCAACTTTATTCACTGCTTCTTATTCCATATATTAAAGACTTAGCTAGCCCTTTTAAGGAATCCCAATTTCCAGATAGGAAACTGTCGGATTACGAGGTTTATTAGGAATTATCTGCAAGTACCAAGGCTAGCAGATTTTGTGGCCTCTAACTCTATGAGATCCGTAAAGGAGTTGAGAGATAAATTTGGGGTGAAACATAATAGTATGTTATGATTATACAGATCCAAGGATGTATTAAACTCTTCCTGGGGGGATAGCTTAGGGTGTGTGGAAGCTGGAGTCCTTTTAAATAGTTTAAGTGATGTTGCAACAACTCAGGGGCCGTTTCTAAATCTTACAAGATTATATGTCTAGAACTATGCCTAGGGACCCCCCAGTAGCCTATTATTGGGAAGCTAACCTTGCAAAAGGGTGGTCTACAGAAGTTTGGGAAGAGATTTGGGGAGGAATTTATAGATTTACTAAACAGGACAGACTCAGGAACATCAGTTCAATATTTTGCACAACCTTTATTTGTCGCCTGCAAAACTTTCGAGAATCCACAGGTCCACAATGCCTATATGTGTGGACTGTGGGAATCTATTACTACAACATACCACAAGTTATGGGCATGCCCTAAGGTGTTTAAATTTGGGAATTGGTTAGGCAATGGACGAGTCCACACTGCAACATTTGGCTTTTTTAAATCCTGAGGTGTGTGTCTTGGGGATGTATGCTCAAATCCAACTAAATCCAAAAGTGGCAAATGGCAATTGTAGCCTCAGTAACCAAATTAATAATTCTTAGGCATTGGCAGACCAGTTGGGAACCCTCCTTTAGAGTGGTGGGATGAGTTCTTGAATGCGCTAAACACTGAAAGATCAACTACTATTTTTCAATTCAGCTGATAAATTTCAGAAGTGTTGGGAGGTTTCTATGTAGGGTTGAAAAATAAATTTGGATACTAGTATGGGGGATACTTAAGTGACCTGAGGTGGGTTTAACTCTCGCCTCTTTAACTGTGGGGTATTACTCCCTTTTTTTTTTTTTTTGCTTGATTTTCCCACTTATTGTATTTGTAAATCTACAGATATTTATGGTGTATACTTGGGTCCTCCTTTCTTGTCTCTCCTTTAAGTACAAATGTGATATGTAGTGTTTTCTTAATCTTTTAGGGATGGAGCAGGCATTGGCCTGCGCATGGGACAACAGGTTCACAAGATAGGATGCTATCAATTATTAATGGTATACTTATGCTGCCTAGGGGGCTGTTCAGGGGTGGGTTGGGTTTGTTTTTCCCTCTTCTTACTCCAGCTATGTTAACGGTACTACGGTGTCTTTAGGGAGGGTTGGGGTTTAATTTTGTATGTTTAATTTTGTATGTCATGGAATGTATTTTCTTTTCAGATATTATTGTTTATGTATTTATGTATTTATCTTTCTGAAAAATAAAGTTAGTTGCAAAAAAAAATAATGCAATCCCAAAACCCCATGTGCCTTAGACCCATAACCAGGTGAAAGAATGGTGGGAGGGATGGAGGTAGAAGACCCCGAAGGAGAACAGTGCCTGCAAGCACCCTCTATATGGACAATGCCAGAGGCAAGTGAAACATGGTGAGTGTTTATTAGAGATAGCCTCCTGCATCTTCACCATGTAAATAAGCTTATAGCAGCAGTGAGGCTAAATGTTATTGGGAACATAGAGTAATTGGAGGTTCCACTCTTTGGCTGGCTAAGGTACCCACAAATATCAAGCAAAGCATGATGCGCTCCAGCCAAGAGGTTGCAAAGTGCTCCCGCTGCCCCCACCACCAAGCCCAAGCTATAAAGACATGTCACGACTTGAGCTAGAATCTTTGAATGAGATTAAATTAAACAGAAGGGACAATGCCAAATCTGTGGGTATTGAAAACAAATAACAGCAGGGTAATGGGGTACAGTAGTCTCTGCTGCTAGGGTGAGGTAAACTGTAAACATAATGGGCTTGTAGCACTGAGACTGCGTTGAGGCAGACAAGGAATGGGAGCTGGTATAGAATTGCAACAAAGTACACAGATAACCAGCATAAACCCTCTCTAAACCAACAAACAAGAAGGGGTCATACAGTAAACACAGCAAAATTACAGCAAACAACTACAAACAGACATGAGAGACATCCCACAACTCTTATAATTAAACAAAACCCCCATAATTGTCAGGGGAAAGAAAAGTCAGTGCTTGAGTGTCCAAGAAATACTGTCCCTTTACCTGAAAACAATAGTTCCGCTTGGGATCACCAAGAGGTATCATGCCACACTCCCCAGAGTGATGAAACAGATCCCCTCCCGGCCATGCAAGCAGAGTCAAACATCCAGAATGCCAGCCAGGAGCAAAGAGCCGAGAGGTTGGAGAGAAGTATCCAGGCACAGTGCAAAGCAAACAGCAGACAGTTCAGGATCTGGATCATCAAGGGAGCTCCAGACAGAAAGGATAGACTACATTGTTAGGTAGGTGAAACCTGTTGCAGAAAGGGGCAAAGAGAGTCACAGCCACAGTAGATCAGGCAGATTTAAAGAGGTCAGGCAGGAGAACTGACAGTTCTTGGGAACCCTGCTCAGAGTATCATATAGATGCCATTGCCGTTGACTGAACCTGTAAGTGGGCAGGACACCCATTCACAACTTGATGCTGGCCAGCAATAAGCTTTACCACTGTAGGGTGAATGGCCACACATTTCTGCCTTGTTTCCCAGCAGGTCTTGGATGATTATTAGAGAATTACCTTCCAGGTGATGCTTTGAAGTTCCCTTGATTTCTGGAGGACATGCTGCTTTTCAAGGTAACTAAGGAATTTAAATATAAAGGGACGGGGAGTCCTTCTGGAGGGCTCGGCAAAGGAAGTGTTTTGGCCCCTCAACAAGACAGGAAGGGTTATAAGGTGAGGGGCCCAACAATTTAGCCAGCAGCTTCTGTGTGAACAAAACTGGGGAGGAAATTTCAGCCTCAGGGAGCCCTAAAATTAAAAGATTGTTCTTTCACTTCTCAGCCCCAGATCTTCAGTCTTGCCTTGGGTTTCCTGATTTGTTGCTGGAGACAGGTGATCTCCAGGTCTGCTTTGTCCTTCCAGAGCTCTAAGGACTGTGTACGAGCCTTTGTGTCACCTACACCCAGCCCAAATAGCTCAATTTAAACAGCAATAATTTAAGCTTCGATGTAATGTCCTGGAGAGCTTGCAGAAAGGCTGTACCTCCTTTAAAAACAATCCTTCGTAAGTGGTGTTGCTGGAACAAGGTGAGCTGGTTGATGGCTTGATTGCTGCCCTGGACCTTAGCTTTGGAGGCCTCTCTGGGGTGTTAGATGGAGTGTGTCATGGTGGGGCCTGCTCACATATCAGCTTCCATCTCAGAGATTGAGCCATTCTACAGAAAGATACTCAAGACAGTTAGAAACCTGGAACAATTAGGAGATGTCCAGAGTATTTCTTGGTAATTAGTGAAGCCTAAATTAGCCAAAAGATCTTGATGGAGGTAAAGAAAGGATGGAACCCAGAATCAGAGCTACCATCCAAGCCTAGGCATCACGTGATCTCCAACCAGGGGTTTTCTATAGGTTTCAGAATATGAAGGATAGCACACTGAGGAAAATAGTGGACATACCAACAATTTGGAAGTGTTAGCCATCCCTTTTCCTTTGGTAGATGTGGGGTGCTTAATGTGCCATATTTCATTGATTAGAAGTCTCAGCTTCCATTACATTGTAATCACATTAATGCAGATACTCACATGCATGGGACATGCACATGGTACAGTCTGTGTTGTTTGACTAGATTACATTATCCTTCATGGACAGTTTATCTGACTAAGAAAGAACTGTTCCTCTCAACCAATCTGATTTTCAAGCTGATAATTTGAAATATTGCTTTCTTAACTGAGGCTCCTCAGATGCTATGATTAATAATACCTGTTCCAGAGTCAGAAACCAAAGACAGATTTCTTATACAACCACAACATAACATGACACTACTAGTGGGGTGGTGGGTCATCTTTACCACTGAGTACAATCATTTTTCATAGATAGCAACAATTGTGCACAAATATTGGCCAGTCCTTCAAGACACTCTTACACTGTACAACTCGGTGGGTAATCACCTAGTAGTAACAAACAGGAGTGGCAAAACCCTTAGTCACTACATCACTTATAATCTGCATAAAGAAACAAAATCTGCATCACATCTATTCTGGCTACCACCCCTAATGGCAGGAAACTTGTACGAAACTTCTAGTGTGGCAAATGTAACATCTAGGTACTGCAGAGTGGGTGTAATATACTCACCCAAATGGCAATCCCCACTGCACAGGTCCATGAATTTATTAGCCACAACATGCATTTTGTAGTTTATGCAATTGTATGTATCTATCCTATGATCTATGTAGGTCATAAGGTATGCCCCTTGAAAAAACACTTACAGAAAAGAATATGCGTGCTGTTGTATGGTCTGCCTGTGAGTCACCCTTGGTTACACACCTTGAAACTTTCCATAACAGTGATCCCAGTGCCCTATACCTTTTGACGTAGAGCACATCAAGGCCTCACCAAAAGGTGGAGATCAAATGATAACTCTACTGCAGCATGAGGCAAAGTGGATGTATGTCTTTACTTCTGTCCTTACAGGCTTAATGATACAGTAGCATAGATCTGATACCCTTTCTATAAATAGTTCTATTTATCCTGCTTGCTGTGGATCTATATTACAGTATTTCACTGGGGTACTCTGTTATGCATTTTGCAATCTTATGAGGCAACTCCACTGTTTTCCTCATGGTTTCCCAGCCTGGCTTCACGACCCCACCCCTCTTCCCGACCTCACACCTTTTTCATCTTTCCTAAGATTTATAGGGTTTGTTCTGTTTCTTGATGTTTTCTTCTGCCATTGTTATTGTAATCATACTTGTTGCTTTACTACACTGCTCAGTCATTATCTGTGTCTTTTTTTCAGGTTGGGAACGTGCCTGCATGCAGTCCTTGATGCACTGCATGTCTGACTCTTAAAATCAATGCCTATTATCCTCCCTTTTCATGCTACTTCATTGCTTTTATCTTGTGGTTCTTACCTTTCCCTTGACATCAAATACTGCTATCATGGGATTCCTATGCATGTTCTATATGCCATCTTGACCTCAGGATTACTGTCTCCTTTTAATTCCTCACAGTGGGAGTATTTGCATCTCTTAATAAACTGCTACTTTTATAATCACTCTCTCACTGTTTGTCAGATGTAATCACTTTTCTTATACATTATTCTTAAATTGTATGGGGTGCTACAAGTGTGTGGCAAACCAGAATCAAACATTATTAAAAAATGGGCTTGAAAATTTGACCAATCTCATTGGTTGTCAGGGTACATTAACTTTCGGTGAGAGCTCACTAATACAAGCACCATGTATCATGCCTGTTCACCCACTTTAATATCTTGTTGCTGCCACCCTGCTTTGTAATTGGCTGTAGCCACCTACTTAAAATACAAAATTGCCACCATTTATTTTTCTTGCTTAGTGAGACACAGACCTCCCCTACGTTGTACACTCGATTTTTTTACACGCTAATTTTTTTTTCTTATAGTGAAGCCAGTTCTCCACCTTTCCTCACCCTACCAGCTCCTACATAAACAACACAGCAAAAGAATACTCTGTATTTGTTTTACAATGTCTGAAATTAAGCATCTGCTCTGTACCTGCACAGCGGCTTACAACTCCACAGTAATCTCCACTCTCTTAGCCGATCGATAGCACCGCTTCTAATTTTTCCACTGATCTCCAAACCCACAAAACACATTTACCTCTAAATGATAAACATGTAGCACCAAAAACAATGGCAAACCACAAACAACTCCATATAAAAATAAAACCAACAAATTAATTTAGTGTTATGTTACTTGCACTCTTTCCACCCTACTTCTGGGTTTGAGATCATTTGGCACACGAAAAGTAGCGCTGCATCTCCATTAGGAAAATAATTGCAAGAAAGGCAGATTTTTCATCTATGAAACCTAAACATTATGTCAAGACAGTCCTGACAAGACAATCACTAACTCAATGGTTTCATCTGAAGGTGTGAGGGGTGGGTAGATAAGTACAGACAATGGCTGGGGAGGAGGACACAAATGGCACAGCACAGAAATAGGGACTACTTTACCAGGCAAACCTATAAACTTCATTGTTAATACATTTTTTTCAAATCTTTTTCTTAGTGTGTTTTAAATCTCACAAAAAATGCCACAGTACCATTTTCTAAGCACAATAATATCCTCCAGGGAGGGCAGTATGGGCAATACCAGACCTTCCAGGGGCTATAAGACCCTCCGCCTGTGGTGTCAGGCATCATTATGCCCCATGGGTCTGGTATTGCCTGCCACCGCCCACCCTGTAGGGTATTATTAGAGTATACTAGTGCTTCCTCCAAGACAAGTTGCTCCAAAGCCTGAAAATTATTCAAAATAATCCACATTTCTTAATTTTCATTGTTCCATTTAACATTTTAAAGGGTTCTTGGTCTCATCATTTAGCTGAATCATGATTAGCCTGAGCACCCGATGACAAGGTGCCCCTCCCTCAGAGGTCAAGTACTGACACTTTAAATTTTATTATTTTAATTAAATATATTTTATTAAACTCCAAGAGTAACAAACAAATAATAGAATAACAGCCAACAACAATAAAACACTATAGCAGTTAAACAATAATAACAATACAAAAAAATACACAACCCACCCCTCCTCCTCACTTCCTAACCACCCTCAGGAGCTCAACAAAATTATCAGATCATTAAGGGATATCCACAAAGGTGCACTGAAATAAAATTAGATATATTTCGATTGAGGGAAGGATAATACACCAGAATGGAAACTGAAACTTTCTGAAGTTAGACTTGCCTTCCGGATGGAAGTGAGTGCAGCATATGTAATGGCTCCAGTATAGGCTAGAACTGATCAGGGCATCTCCTAAAGGAAGCAATATGTTTCTGTAACATCAACGGTGAAAAAAATCTCCTGTTGCCACTCTCTAAAGGAGGGAGTGGAAATGTCCTTTCAATGCCATAGTATAATTAGCTTCACTGCCACTGATATCAAAGCAATATGAACTTTATGAATACCAGGTAAACCCAGTGGATAGAGAACTACCCGGCATATTTCTGGGAGAAAAAATCTTCCAAACCCAAAAAGGGTTAGTGAAGCCTTTACAGCATTTCAAAAGGAGCAACCTGTTCACAGTCCCAGAGTACGTGTTTCAAAGTGCCATACATGAGGCCATATCTAGATCATAAAGATGAAGACAATTATTGCATTATATCATTTAGATGGGGTGTAATGCATGTTATGTAATATGTGAAACTGAATTAAGCAGAACCTGTCTTGTTTAACATATTTATAAATTGACCGCCATACTGAGTATCATAGTACAGGATCCTCTTTCAGGTACAGTGCCTGTGTTCGGTAGTAACAAATCCCAAATAGGACTTTTGGCATCCATGGATTAAAGTAGTCTATAGAGTTTAGACACAGAATGAGGCTGAACAGCGACATCCATCAGGGGCTTTGAGGCTGAAGAATTTGACCAAGACCATGGTCTCAGGCCCATAAAAGTAGAGATTACATGGGTGAGATGGAGATATTTAAAATGGAAGAGTTGGGAGGAAATAACATTCCCTTACAGAATTAAATGAGGCTAATTTGTCTCCTTCCAACAAGGATTCAATTGTTAAATCATTAAAAAGGGACAAAAAAAGACAAAATAAGCTGTCCATCAATTTGAAAGTTTGAACTGCCTATGGTGACTGAGTCACAGCCTTCTTCCAGGAGAGACACAAATACATACCCAGCTGACAATGAGCTTTCAGGCACCAGTGTAAGGTATTAACTGAAAAGCACAAAGGAGTTGAGTAGGGTTATGTAAAGTTAACTGTTAAGCTGTATACCCACAGTATGACATATAGAGCATTCTAAGTCCAGCCAAAGTGGAATATATGATTTGTCTGTAAAGGTTTGTGCCTACGCACCCCACAACTAGGATTTGCTATAGTGGAAAGCACCATAGTAAAGAAAAAATTAGGGAGCTGTAAACCACCATGCTGTTTGAGGAACAACAATTTGAAATATGCTTGCTGGATAGCCCCTGCCCTCACAAGAAATTTCTTAATCATAGATTGCAAACAAATAAAACATACCTCGGAGAGTAAATATTCAACATTCCCAGAAGGTATATATATGCAGGTAACTCATTCATTTTAATATTGTTGATGCATCCCCAAAGAGAAATGGATAGAGCAGACCACCGTTGCAAGTCCAGTTGAATTTTGTATAATAAAGAAGACAAATTGTCCTTTATTAATTGTGATGGGAAGTGGGATAAGCAAATTCCCAAGTATGTTAAAGATCTGGGTTCCAGGATAAACATAGATGATCAGTAGCCAGGTTATGGACCAAATCATTTAATGGTAAGACCTTTGTTTTAGTAAGATTTAACATATAACGGAAATAGACAAAAAGTGATTGATCTCCACAGTATGGTGGGTATTGGTATGAGAGTCTTCAATGGGCAGCAATAAGTCACCTGTGTAAGCTGAAAAATATAGCTGTTCTCCCCACACAAATACCCTTAATCTCAGACAGTTTTGGATGTAATAAATTAAGGGTTCTAAATACAAGTTGAAAAGGAAGGGAGAAAGACGGCAGCCCTGTTGTGTTCCCTGTTGTAGGGAAAAGAGTTGGATAGACCCCATTGCACCTGATACAAGCTGTTAGTTTACTGTACAAAACTTTAATCCAGTTTAAGAATTCTAAAGGGAATACAAATTTATTCTACGTGGCAAAAAGGTAGGTCCATGCCATGCAATTGATAGCCTTTTCGGCATCCAGGGAGACCGAGACAGCTGGATGCATGCTCTCCCTGGACACTGAAATAAAGTAATGCAATTTTCTAAGGTGGTTGCTAGAAAAGTGACCTGCCATGAAGCCCACTTGTGATGGACAAATCAGCAGGCTCCAAACCTGGGCCAATCTATTGGCTACAATTTTAGCTAAGATCTTTACATCCACATTAATTAAAGAAATCAGGCGGTAGCTATCCGAGATGTTTCCTCCTACCCAGCTTCTGAATTAAGGTAATCAAAGCCTCTGTAAAAGAGTGCTGGAAAATCCTGAGGAATACCAATAATTGTACAAGCGGGCAAGTAAAGGGCAATTTCATCCACACAATCCACACAAACTGAATAAATGTTAATAAAACCATCTGGTCCGGGGCCTTGTCAGGTGGTAGTTGACGTATAGCCTATATGACTTCTGAAACTGTGACTGGGCCCTTAAGAATTTCTTGTTGTGATAAGGATAATGTTGGGAGAGGAATAGTATCAAGATATGCGTGGTGTGAGTTACAACCTGGGGATCAGGGGATCTCAAACATATAATTTTGAGTAGTACTGATGAAAAACATCAGCAATCTTTCTTGGATGAGTAACGATCTCAGAGCCAGAATTGGCCTTAACATCATCATCATCATCATCATCAAATCTTTATTTATTCAGGAGAACATCATTGAGAAAGGCTCATTACAAGATGGACCTGATAAGGTCAAGGTTCAATAGTTGATACACAACAGATACATCACACCTTATATAAGACAGTTATACATACAGGGAAAATAACGTTTATAAACACAGTGATGTACAGTAAATTCACATGATAAAAAACAGTTACAGGAAAGTTAAGCTAATATTTACAATATATGTACAGTATATACATATCCCAGTGGGGGCATGGCAGACACTCAACATAATGTAATACTAGGATGATGAAGTATTACTGGGTGCCATAAGATGGAGTGTCTGTCTGGAAGGAATATATATATATGGTTTGGAAGGAGATTTGTGAGATGACAATGCTAGGTCTAGTGGTAGCAATTGCATTTCTCTTTGAAGAAGACTGTACAATGCTGTTTAAAGGATGCAAATGGAATGATATTGGACAGTTTAGGGATTTTTGTGGGGTGTTCCATGCTATAGCTAGAGAATAGCTGATTGCTGCCCTCCTAGCCTGGGTGGTGTGCAATTTGAGCAAGGATGATGTTGTTGCTTCTTAGGGCATAGAAGCCAGGAGAGGTCTGGGTGAAGCGTCCAGGATATAGTTTGGAAGTTTTTGACAACGCTCTGTAAATCCATAGTGCTGCATTTCTGTTCCTTCTGAGGTGAAGGAACCCACTCAACTGCAGCATAAAACAATGATGAGTATTAGATTGCAGATCTGTAATGAACCTTATTGCTCTATGATATAAGGTATCCAACTTGTGATGGTAGGAGATGGGAAGTGACTATAAAGGAAGTCTGCATAGTCAACAACTGATAGAAAATGGCCTGGACTAACCTCATCTTTGAGTCTCTGTTTAGGAAGGGTTTTAATCTATAGAGAAGGCCAAGCCTTTGGCGAAACTTTTTTAACAGTTCTTCTAAATGATGAGTGAAGTCAAGTCTGTTGTCAATCCACACACCTAGGTATTTGAAGTTTTCTACATACTCCAGATTTTCTCCAAGTATAGTGCATAGCTGGGGAGAATGATTGGAGAGGATATGCTGGTGGAGCTTTGATTTGTGAACATCATTGCTTTAGTTTTCTTTGCATTTAACAGAAGCTTTTTCTCGAGTAGCTGATATTGTAGCAAAGAGAATTCTGTTTGTAGGATTTCTGCGAGCATGCAGTGAAGGTTGCTGACACAGAACAGTGTCATCAGCAAAGAGGTGTACAGAGGAATTGGTAAGGTTGAATCAATGTTATTTATATAAATGGCAAAAGGATAAGACCCAGAATAGAACCTTGGGGACTCCTCTTGACAGTGGTTTTAATGGGATAGGTCACCTTCAGCTTTTACCTCCTGTGACCTACGGTGAGATAGCATCTGAACCACTTAAGGGAGGATGGATCTAGGCCAGTGGAGTACAGGGATGAAAGTAGTAGCTCGTGGTCCACAGTATCGAATGCTTTGCTCAGGTCCAGGAATACTGCACAGACATTATTCTTTTATCTAATTCGGATTGCCAGTCATTTGTGACCTTGGCTAGTGCAGTGATAGTGCTATGCTTGGCCCTGAATCCAGATTGAGCTGGGTTTAGGAGGTTAGCATTGTCAAGATACTCCCTTAACTGATTACTCACTAATTTCTCCAGCATCTTGGATAGCACTGGTAGAATGGAAATGGGCCTGTAATTATTAAGATCCATAGGGTCCCCTGATTTTAGAAGGGAACCACTTGGGCTATCTTCCACAGTGTGGGAATAGAGCCAGAGTTTAGGGATAGGTTAAAGAGGTCTGTTAGGGGACTGCAAGTACATGGCATGCAATCTTTAAAAAGTAGGGGTCCAGAGAGTCTGCCCCTGCCCTTTTTGGTATCCAGTTGCCATAATAGATCCTCTACTTGTTTCAGCAGTATAGATTTGAAGCTGAAGGAAGAGTCAACTCTCTGATCACCAGTGTAATGGGAGCTTAATTGTTCCCTCAGCAGGTTAGCTGGAGAGGTGTCAAAAGCAAGGCCAGCCGTTGTGAAGTGGTTATTGAAGGTGTCCAGAATTTCCATTTGCCAGTGATAGGGCCATAACTGTTGTGTAATTGAGTTGGAAGGGGGGTGTTAGCATCCTGCCCCACCATACCCTTGATGGTGCCCCAAAACCTAGCAGGATTATAGTAGGAAGAGTCAAGTTCGGCCAAGTAGAAGGCAGCCTTTGCATCCCTAACTTTCTTGGTGCATCTATTCCTGGCTTTCCTAAAGATCATCCAGTCATTTGCATTCTTGGTTTTCTTGCCATTTTCCAGAGTTCGCTCTCTCCAGCAGTGCAGATTTGTGGTCAGCTGTAAACCAACGACAGGATTTGTTTTTATTCGGATACTAGAGATTGGGGCATGGGTGTTAGGGTATTTATTATAATGTTATTTAGCACCTGCTGAGCTTTTTCAACAGAATGGGCAAGATAAAACTCTTGCCAGTGTGGAGAAGTAAGCTAGATCATGCAAATATCCTTCAATATTGATGTTTTTCTTGGATCTCCTCATGAGAATTTTGCAGGGCTTATTGTTATGCTGGTGGATCTTACCCCTGCGATGGGGCAGTGATCACTTATATCACAGAGAAGCACTCAGCGTGTGTGAATAGATGTGGTTTATTCACTAGCATGATATCAAGTAGTGTGCTGTTATTACTATTCCTTGCATTAATTCTTGTTGGTTCATTAATTAGCTGTGTGAACCATATGTATCACAGAATGATACCAGAGGTGCAGCTGCCTGGGTAAGCCAGTTGAAATTCAAGTCACCTAGAATAATGACTTCTTCAGTGCTGGGTTTGAGCAGGTTCCCCAGATGGGATAAGAGCTTGTGTTCAGCAGAGGGGTCTGTAGCAACCAATTAGCTGAAAAGCTGCTGTATTGGGGAGAGAGACTTTTAGGGATAGGCATTCAAACTCCTTAGGCATAGATGTTGCAGCAATACAGGATACAGCTATACGGATTTTGCATATATGTCTACTCCACCTCCCTTGTTTGGCGATCAGCTCTGAATAGCTGGTAGTTAGGTAGGATAACATCCCTGTCTGCTGTGGTGGGTTTGAGCCATGTCTCAGATACCACAAGAAAGTCTGGCAAGGTATGGGCAACAGGCTTGTATCAGTGTGAGTTTTTCAGCAGGCTGCATACATTAATATACAGGAAACTGAGGCCTTTAATTGAGGTTAGGTCTGATGGAGAGGTGATACATTCAGGGGTCCAGGGTTGATTTCACGTTACCAATACAGAGTAATAGAAGAGCAGGAGTTTCATGAGGGCTGCCAGTGATAGGGAGGGGCTGTCTTTGGTCCTCCTTCTTTTATTCTGTTGCCACTCTTTGGGGTGCTCCCTGTGGGTTTAAGAGATTGTGTCGAGACACCAAGTAGCAGTTTGGTGGTTAGGCTTAGGGGATCTGTATATCCAGCAGTGGAGCCTTGGTTGAAATACATGTGTGGTGGTATGTGTCTCTTTATGGTGATCACACCACTGTAGTCGATGCAACAATGGTAGAGCATATGTGAGGGTTTGGCGTCAGCCAAAGGGATATCAACACTTTGTATGCATCTGGTGGAGACTATTGTACAAAGCTGAGCGCAAGCAGTTTGCTAGCGTTTAGGCCTTTCAAGATTCCTAGTCTTCATTCTCAATACAGCTAATTCTACTTTTTGAGCTGTAAGATCTGCATATTGAGAATGTAAGTGATGTAACCTGGTCCACACATGTGCATGAGATTGCAACTGGAGTGCGTTCAATTGCCTAATATCTCCCAATAACTGTTGCTGACATATTTTATATTTTTGGCATGCCTTGAAGCCAGGCATATGCACTTAGCCCTTAAGGTGTGTTTTAGTGCTCCCCACAACACATCAATTGCAGAGACACAGTCTTCATTTTTTCCCAAAAATGTCTTCAGGAAAGTATGTATGGATTGAATAGTTTGAGGGTCTCAAAGTAGCTGGGTGTTAAGACGTATGTATTGTCTTGCTTCTCCATCTCACTGACAGCATAAGTCAAACTTACTGGGCATGGTCAGATAAGACCATGGAAAGAATCTTAGCAGAAATTAAACCAGGAGACAATGACACTTTAAATGTTAATATGCCAATGTGAGCTGTGGTCCCTCCTATCTCTCTTTTCTTGTGTGGAAACCACTCTCTGACTACCTTTTTACTCTTTGGGCTGGCCATGAGAGGCACCACAAGTGACCACTGGAGGCTTGCTATTCAGGAGAAGGACATACCTCTCTTGTTTTGAATACAGTGTTAAAGGTTTATCAGGCTCAACCCTGACTAATTCACTAAGATGTAATCACTTTTCCTATAGAATTCCTTCGTTTTTGTGAGGGTGCTACTGGGGTGTCTGTGGCCACCCCAGAAAAACTTCTCCAAAGTCTGCAAATCATTCAAAATAATTCAATTTTCTTGTCTTCATTTTATAATTTTAACATTTAAAGGGTTCTTAGTCTCATCATTTGGCCAAATCATAATTAGCCTGACCACCGACAGCAAGGTGATCCCCCTATAAGTCAGGTACTTAACGTTAAATTTTATCATGCCAGTGTGTGCTGAGGTCCCTGCTACCTTTCTTTTCTTGTGTGGAATCCACTCTTTGGCTGTATTTTTTTATATACCTCGTGCTAGCCCATGAGTGGATCACAGGAAGGAGCAACAGGAGCTTATTGGTGGGATAAGGCCACCTCTCTCTCTTCTTGGATGCAGTGTTAATGATTTAGCACGCTCAACCCTGGCTAATTCACTGAAATGTAATCACTTTTCTTATGCATTTTTTCTTAAGATAAATGGGGTACTACTGGAGTGTGGTTGTATTCTCACAATACAGTGTCCTGATGCACTCAGTGCTATTCTTTATGTAAGCAATAATACCCTCCAGCGTGGGTGTTGTGGGATAACAGACTGCCCAAGGGCATAATGAGGCCTGACAATGCAGGTGGAGGCGTTATAGCCCCTAGAATGTCTGTTATATCCCAATAATGCACCAGAAGGAATTATTTAACATAAAATGGTCTTAGGGTGACATTTAAAAAAAAATATATATATATATATATATACTACAGTAAACATATATATTAAAAAATAATTAAAAACAATTAAAAGTAACTTTTGTAGTAAAATAGTCCCTGTACTGGTGGAATCACCACTGGGTGCTGCTGTTTTTTAACTAGTTACTTTACATGAATTTGTTCTCCAGGTTAATGCCATGCCCCCCCACACATACACAACAGAGAAGAACACTTTATTTCACCTCCTTTAATCAGATCAAGAGAAGGTATAGGTGTTGAGAGGTAATTTTTTTTCCTTTTTCAGGGCTTTCAAATGTAGCAATTCATCAGTGCCGGTTTCAAAGTGCACTCTCAGTTGACTCAGAGCACAAATGGAAGTATTCTGTTTAGTAAATGAAAGTGACATTACTTAATAGAATGTTTTCTGTAGTTTCTGTATTTTTTTCTTTTTGCAGGGAAACTGTGTGGCCAAACTGAGAATAATGCTAGCTGTGCCAGCCTTGCACTATCTGAGGAATCGCCAGTTGATTCTTGGCATTGTTTTCCTTTTCTTTTTTTTATTAATGAAAAGGAACAAGGCTGCATTTTGGGGACAGGTTGCTGTTTTAGTAAGAACATGTCTGTTTGCTATTTCTTTGCCAGTTTGGGTCCTGATATGTGTTTACAAGGTCAATCTTGTTGATTGAGTGGGGACACATGGCGGCTGCTAAGTTTCACAGTTCAGGGTGGCCCCAGGATTCTGTAAAAATGGGGCACCCTGAAGTGACACTCATATTTAGCAGGCATTGTTGAAAAATAAATGCTTGCCTGATTAGGGGTTTCAACCAGTCAGGATGGTTTATTTTTTCAAGTACATTTTCTGAAGTATTACAATGCCCATAGCAAGCATCATGATCTTTCAATGTGAAGAGCCATGAGTTTTATGCCATATTATTTTTGTTTGCAGCTTCTTGTGAATCAAGTTAATTTTTGCAGTATTTTACTGCCTGGTTATATTTTTATCCTGTATGCACTATGTCTTTGGAGTGTAGCCATCCTGTGTTTCTTCTTAATCTAATCCTAACCTTCTTTCCTGCCAATAAGTACTATATTTTTGTGTCCTGCAATGCAGAGCTTTTCACAAAGGAGTCAGCAAGTGTGAAGGAAGTGCCTGGATAATGAACAGCAATCTAGACAGCATATTCATTTAATGGATAGTTGCCTTTCCTCACTGGGAGAAAGGAAGAACTGTTTCATTTGGAAAATCAATATCCAGAGCTGGCATACATTTTCATAATTTACATAGGACTGGGTAGCCATTACCCCACTTATCTGATAACATTGCCCTGGTTCAAGAAGCAAAAACTGTCTGTATAGCTCTGAGGAACATGGCCTCTTATTCCTATGGCATTGGATTAAGAGTAATTTGTTTTCTTTCCTTCCAGGAGCCATACTCACCCAAAAACTTCTATCATTTTGGGACAAAGGCCGAATTGCTTATAAGAAACAGGGAGGATCAGCCCTCCAGCACCATAATAGCACTACCGCTTGTGATGCTGATGACATGTGTGCAGGAATGAGCTCGAGTACTAGAAGGAGGCACATAGTTATCATGCCAAAACAAATACAGGGCAGCAATGTACCAAGATGTCAATACAGTGAGTACATTGCCAGCACTTGCTGATAATGGTGAAAAGCAACATTGGCGAACGGGCAGTCAACTCTATTTTTCAAGGTGCTCTGTCCTCGCTCCCTATTACTAGGGCTGTGCCTCCCCAAACCAATCCCTATTTATATAATCAACTCTGGGGGTGTACAACATGGGGATGGGGAGAAACACGGTGAGGGGAAATAAAGTCGCACAACGTAAAAATCTTAGATAAAATCAGCCAGCACCAGTGGTCTGGGACTGGGATTCATGCCCTGTCCACAGATACACAGCTTCCTCTACTGCCAGTGGCTCATCTCTCTGAGCCACGGCAGCCTCTCAGTAGTCCACCACCACAGCAGAGGCCTTATCCTTTGTGTAACTGCCTACCAGTCATGCGCGGCAGGGTACAAAACCACGCTTTCAACATTTCTTCCTTGCAATGTTTTGTACCTGGTCACTCTGTTCTCCCATGCTGTGTGTGTGCTCATTTGTGACTATACCATATTGCATATGGCAGATTGACCCTGTACCCTAGTGGGGATGGCTGGTGGGTGGCAGGATGAGAATCCATCAGAACTGCATTCTTCCTTGGTGGGTGTGGGTGCAAGATCCTAGCATAGTGTGACTCCCAGCAAAGGCTGGGTGTAAAGCACAAGTTCAGGACCAAGTTAATAGGATGAAGATGACAGCGGCCTGGTGTTGGGCACGTGTGGGAGTGGGCATACCCGCACTGATGTTGTTGCATATCTATGTCTCCAGGGGCAACTATAAGATGGAAAATCCTCACCTCAGCTGCACTTTGAATCTCTCTCTCCATACAGCATCAGCCTCAAGTGGAATCAAGGTGTACCTCAGTGACTCCTTTGGGAACTGTGCCATAGGTGGTAAGCTATGAGGCCTCCATCCTGAGCCACTGGGAAGAGCATGCTGGTTGGGAGGACTGTGAGGAGTTAATAAGGGTAATACCCTTCTGAAGCAAGAAGATAAACAAAGCAAAAATAAAAAGAATAGGGAATTGTCTGCATAAAGAGACATTTTGTATTCTACTCATAGACACATACATAAAATTTGTCAGCAGATAAGGACCACTTGCTTCACCCAGTCTGCCCATTTTGTCCTTGCCTATATTGTCAACACAGTCCCTACCTGCTGTTCAGCTACTCTCCTCACCACCACTTTCCAACCGAGATTTATTTGTGCTTATCCCATGCATGCTTGAAGTCCACCACTGTTTTGCCCCCACCACCTCTTCTGGAAGACTGCTCCAGGTGTCCACCACTCCTTTAGTGAAGAAGTACTTCCTCACATCTCTCCAAATTTCCCCTACCAGCTTCTTTTCATGCCCCTTGTTCTTGTGCACTTTCTCTTCTGAAAAATAAGCCCCCATACCTTTTTCAGGCCCCTGAGGTATTATAGGGCTCTATTGTGTCCCCTTCTGCATCATCTCTTCCAGGGTGTATATATTGAGATCCCTCAAGTACATAATGAGATCCCTCAATCTCGTCCCTTAATGCTTATGATGCAGCCCTGCACCATTTTAGTTGCCCACCATTTCACAGCCTCCACACTGTCTATGTCCTTCCTCAGATGTGGTGTCCAGAACTGGACACAGGACTCCAGTTGGGGACCCACCAACAGTCAACATAATGATAACACCATCTCTCTCCTTCTGCTGGCGATTCCCTCCCTATATACCTCAGCATCTCACTGACTCTGCCTACTTCCTTTTGCACTGCCATGCCACCTTGAGGTCATCAGAAATGGTAACCTCAAGTCCCCTTTCCTGTTTAGTGACCATCAATACCTCATACCCCATTTCATACACTGCCCTGGAATCTCCCTGACCTAGGTTCATGATTTTGCACTTCTTTGCATTGAAACCAAGATGACATACCCTAGACCTCCTCTTGACTTTTCTGAGGTCTCTACTAATTTTCACCACTCCATCCAGAGTATCTAATCTCCTACACATTTTGGTGTCATCTGCAAAGAACACCTTCCATCAAGCCTTCTACAATGTTGCTTCAGAAAAAATTAAAGAGTACTTGTCCCAGTACTGAACCCTGAGGTACCCTGCTGGTCACTCTCCCTCATTAGAAGGAGTCCTGCTTACCAACACCCTCTGTCACCTATCCATTACCAGTTCTGTACCCAGCTTATCACCTTGGGTCCTACTTCCATGCTGCCCATTTCCTGTAAGCCTCCTATGTGGTATTGTGTTGAAGGCCTTACTGAAATCTATGTAGACCATGTCTGCCACCACACCCTGATCTATTACTCTAGTCACCCAGTCGAAGAAATCATTCAGCTTCATTTGACATGACCTCCCCTTTGAATCTGTGTAGCCTTGGTTCTTGAACACACTGGATTCAAGATGCTCCACTAGCCTTTCTTTAATATTATGTCCATTAACTTCCCTACCTCTAATCTTTGACTGAATGGCCTATAATTGCCAGCCTCCTCCCTGCTTCTGCTTTCAAGCAGGACTACATCTGCATTCCTCCATTCTGGGGGATCACCCAGTTTTCTGTGAATTGTTGAATAGGGCTGTCAGAGGTGCATCCAGTTTGTACCTGACTCCTTCTGCACAATTGGGTGTAACCCATCCAGACTCCTTGCCTTAACCACTTTAAATCTGCACGACCCCAAGGACTCTCTATGTTAATGGACTTGTGTCTCGCCCCTCCCCTAGTATTACTGCTGCTTCTATGTTGTCCATCACCTTCTCCCTCCACTGTGAAGACTGAGCAAAAGTATACTATCTGTTCAGAATATCTGCTTTTTCCTGATCCTTATCTGCACTGCCCACCACCCATCCTTTTATTTATTCATTAGCTCTAATTGAGCAGGCTAGTATACTAGACACAGACAGTGTTTTTTTTAAGTACGACCCAGGAGGTTTCAAGATAAGTAAAAAATACAGCACCAGGAGATTACAGAACAATGACTACAATACAATGCAATAAAATATAGTAGGGTGATCTAATAGTACATTTAGCAAAGAACAAGAATTATCAACATAGCATAAGGCACAAGAAATACAGAGTAATGCATACTCATACAAAATACAATACAATAGAGTGCAATACAGAAGACTAGTTGAGCAACCATGTACATCTAGCCTGTCCTGCCACAGAAGGGTTTGATTACATTAGACCTCAGAGCAAAGCTCAAGTGGTCCGATGTAATCTGAAGCCTGCGTGGCAGTTTCAAGCTGGTTGGTTGGGCATGATTGCTCAAACCATTACTTTTTATGTATAGTTTTTTTTATTTTTATATTTTTGTTGTTTTACAAATGAACGTGTTTTCACAGCACTTTGAAGCAGCAACTAATGTGCAAGTGTTTTTTTTCAGAACTTGAATTGATTGCTGTGCATATGGCTGCACTATGAAAAACACCAGCTGCCTTGAGGATTTCTGATCAGAAGAAACCTTTGCTGTAAGGGTACAATCAAATTTCATGACATTTGATCTGTGGTACAACATGGTTTCAGCTGTCATGGAAATCTATGCAGATCAAACCCTTACTATGCATTATAAATCTATGCAAAAAAGCCCTTACTATACATTATGAAGAGAATAATTGATAGGTGAGTGTGTATTAACTGGTGAGTAATACCATTGAGAGGTTCAGGACACATAGGAACCTCGAGAACAAAGCTTGAGAGATTTCTATGTTTCCAGAACCTCGAGATGGTATTGTTCACTGGTAATACACTCATCTATCCATTGTTTTTTAATATATGGATCTGAGTTGGTTTTATTCTTACCTTTGAGGTCCCCTGTTTGCTTACAAAGCTGTGTCATGATTCACTGGTGCTATGAGATGTTGAATTGTTTGAATAGTACAGAAGAATTGAAAGATGGTTTTAACAGTAAAAATATTTTAAAAAGTGCCAATGATTTGTGGCAAATGTTTGGGTGCCAATGACTGCGCACCGAAAAAATATTAGCACTGGTTTGTGTTCTGGTCATTTGAGCAACTGCTATGTTTGTTACTCCGAATCACTGTCTGAATATGACATAGTGCCATTTTCTGGCTGGTTGGGGTGATTTTCATATGTTTATGCAGCAATCACCAAAAAGGTGCTGTGACTTCTGAATATGTTTCCGAGGGTTGTTGAGATTTGAACTGGTATTGATCGATTGATTGATTGATTGATTGATAAAACTTTATTTTAATACAGGAAACAAATAGATTAGGACCAAAGGCCCTGTTTTCAACTAATGTCCTGTGTTCTAAGATACATAAAAGAAATAGAACACAAACAACATCTATTCAAACACTATCTTAGATACAAACATTAAACATACAAAATCAGCCTACGTATCTGCATATCTTCAAGTCCAACATTATGCATAACATATACATTCAGTCTGTAGGTATTCAACCAAATTAATTTTAAAAGTGGACATAATATTTATCATCTTTAAGTTTTTTGGCAAGTTATTCCAATGACCAGCTATTTTATTTTGTAACTTTGTTCTCCAATTTTTGTTATGATATTTTAACATTGGAATTGTTATGTTAGCATTTCTTGTTTGATAAGTCAAATTATTTGATTGATGTAATGTAATAAATTTTGCTAATGGATGTTTACCTTTAGAAAATATAATTTTATGACAAACTGTTAACCAGATATAGTTTCTTTCAGCATCGGGGTTTAACCAATGTATTTGTTTATATATTACACAATGATGACTTTTGTGTTTGCTCTTAGTAATACATTTTCCCAATCTATAGTAAGCTTGATTTACCTTATTTAATAACTTTTGAGTAGAGTTCATATAAATAGGTGCTCCATATTCTAATACTGGCATTATCATCTGCTTAACCAGCTTCTCTCTGACTTCCTTGTAAATATTCCTGCCACTCTCCTAAGAACCCCCAACCTTTGGTTTACTTTTCTAACCTGGATGTTAATATGATCTCTAAACATCATTGCGAGTCCATTTACACTCCCAAATATCCATAACTCTTCACTTCCTTCAATTGAATACCATTGGATAGGTGGATCCGCAACTGTGGTCCACTCTCAACATGACCTGAGCAAAACATCACACACTGTTTTTTTTTTCATTTAGAAGCAGTCCAGAATCACTCATCGACTCCTCCAGTTGGGTCAAGTCTCCTGCAATTTCAGCTCTAATTCCGCTCTATTTTTAGCTGAAACCAGTAATACTGTGTTGTCTGCATACATCCTAATTTCCCATTTTTAATATTTTGTACCAAACTATTGACATAGATGTTAAACATTAATGGTCCTAAAATCGATCCCTGTGGAACCCCTGATTTATTTCCTCAAAGCACGATATCATAGTTCCATTAGAGGATATACTGCTTTGCGGCCAGCCAAGTATGATGTAAACCACTGCAAGGTATTATTTTGTACCCAACCTGCCAGAGTCTTCCAGGAGCTCCCATGCTGGACCAAATCAAATGCTTTGCTGAGATCCACGAACACTGCCCTGTGCTTTGCTCCTGGTCCAAAGATGTACAACTAGGTTATGAAGTCTATCACGGCAGTGTTCGTGGATCTACTGGGTCTAAATCCATGTTGATTATCAAATAATATTACATTGTCTTCTAAATATTGACTTAGTTGAGAATGTACTGTGCATTCCATTATTTTGAAATCACAGGGAGTATGGTAATGGGTCTGTAGTTTGATGATACAGTACTATCCCACCCTTAAAGACTGGTATTACTTTTCCCTTTCCATACTTCTGAGACAGTAGAACTACTAAGGCTCCAATTTAATAAATAAGTTATTATGGGTGCAAGAATATCTGCACCAATTTTAGAAATCTTGCCTCAATTTCATCCAGATCATTAGCTTTATTAATATTTAAGTTTTGCAATTCTAATTGTACTTCCTCAAAGTTAACAATCTAAGGTTAAATTTAGCTTCGGGTTGAACTATTTGTTTTGTTTTAATTCTTCAATTATTTTATTTATTGACAAATCAACTGTACATTCTATTGGTGGGGAATATTTAAGTCCCTAATTCAACAAAATTAGAGTTTAATATTCTAGCCACTTCCATTGGTTCATCAATCACCTTTTCTCCTTGCAGCAAACATATTTCTTTTGTAGTTCTGGTAGAATGATTAATTTCAGATATTTGTTTCCAAAACATTTTTGGTCTTTGCCTTATTTAATTTGTCAAGATTGTACTTTTCTTTGCGTTTCTAACGTCTTTACAACATTTATTTCTCTATTGCTTAAAACTTTCCCAATCTTCCAATGATTTGTTTTCCTAGCTTTTTTCTATATTCTATCTCTAATCCTAAATTATTTCTTTATTTTATCTGTTATCCATGGATCTTCTCTTGCTCTTTTACATTTCTGCACTTTTGGAGCATGGAGTTGAAACATGGATAATAAGCAATCATTAAATTCCTGAATTGTTAATTCAATGTCTGGAATAATAAACAATCTGTCCCAATTAAATTCTATAAGAGTTTTTCTAAAAGTAACTTCTTTAAAATTCCTGAAGTCTTTGGCCCAGTAAACATTCTTTTGTTGTACTAATGAGATAGGAAAGTTAATGATACATATTATGGGGCTATGATCCCCAAATTTATTGTCAGTACTTTCCATGTTTTTATATCCAAGTCCTGGGAAACAAACAAAGATCGAGTATAGCCCCTGGCCCCAATTAGAAGTGGTTCTGGTGGGATCTTCAATCTTCTGCTCTAATCCCAGGGCTTCAAAATTATTTCTGAGCCTTACACCTCTAGCCTGATTTCAATCCACATTAAAATCCCCATAAAACTGTCTTTATCCTGTATTAATTCTGAGAGAAGATCTGTGAGGGTGTCAAAACATTGAAGTTTTGTTTTGGGGGCATAAAAACTCCACTACCAGTTTAATGTGAGCAGTTCAATCAATATACAATCAATCCTTCATGACTGACTGCTAAAAGAATCTGATAAGGTCCTAAATTGTCTTTAATATATATTAAAACTCCCCACTCTTTTTATTCTATCAATTCTCTCTATTCTGTAATATTCTATTCTGGTATTGGTTAGTTTGTTCGAGATGTCATTTCCTGGTGTTGCTTGGTGGAAGTTGATGGAATCTGCTGCATTTGTCGTGGGAGCTGCTGCATTGCTGGTGGGGTTTCTGGACTGTCAGGAGAAATTGGGGTTGTGCAGGCTGCCTCTGGAGGTTGATGGCTGCTGGGAAACACATGAAAAGGATGCCACACATTCATTTCTGCTTTTTCTTGGACAAGGTACAATATGCATTAATGCTCTGGATGTTTTGTGGCCAGACAGCTGTGTCACATTTGTTGGGGTAATAGTTGATTCAATCAGCATCTGAATCATGGCCTTCTGCATTGAATGATTAGTTATTCTCTTCTCTCAGCTGGTATGCCAGCTGATTTTAGAATGAGCTTTATTACTGAACAGATATTAGTGTCCCTACAGTCATGCACCTATACCAGTAACTTGTAGGCTTTAGTCTTGTATTCGGTGCTAGATAGAATGGGGCATCTGGTTGCAGCATGTTGGTGACCTGTGGTTGGCATACTTTTGTATGCAGTGATTGGGTCTCTGTCAGGATTTGTTTTTTTTTCTTACACTCGTGGAGCTACTGGCCTGATGTCCCTGACATTTACCCCAGTCCTTGTTTTTGTCTGCCTCTCATGATATTCCAAATATTGTTTCCTTCAGAGTCTGTACCTAGAATGATGTTACCCTATCTGAGTTGGTATTGTTTATTTGTTTAGATGGCAAAATGTAAACTGATGTTGAAACAGCATGTGTAGTAAGGCAGTTGGTGAGTGGTAGCCCAGTGTCCTGTACAGTAAAGTAAATTGATGTCTGTTTCGACAGGGGCTGTGTTTGCTGGGTCGGTTCCTGAGACCCATTTTTTATATACTTTTGTCTTTGCTAGCAGGATGTCAAGTGCTTGTTTAATTGTGTCTGCAGGCCCTTGAATATAGACAGTCCATAGTGTTTTTCTTTTAATTAGATATCTGTCTACACTTGCTAAGACCTCTTATTGTTATAGGCTCATAAGCTGAGACATCTTGTTTCTTTAACTGAAATACAAAGTCAGCAAGGATTGTGTCTAATTATGGTGCTGATATGGTTTCAATCTCTCAGGACTCACCAGCTTTAGTCAGGTAGGCTATGAGGAGACAAAGATCAAATGCATTTTTTGAGTGTTTATGTTCTCCTGTTGGTGTACAAATCTGAGCCTGTCTTTGGTGGTGTTTCTTTCTTTTGATAGAGACATTTTTTTTCCCGAGAAAAAAAACTTTCAGGTTTTTGAGCCACGGACGGTCGCTCAGCTTTTGAGTGAATGCGCGTTTCAGCACAATGTGTCTTGTGCTGCATGGTTGGTAGTTTTCTAGAACTTGTTCTCTGTATTGTTTGTGATACTATCGTTCAGGTGGGAAAGACAATATTATCACTTCTGAAGGATGCTCTTACCAGTGGGCAAGTGTACCATGCACCACTTACTTTTCAGTACTGTTACTGGGATTTTTTGTATACTTTAACATACGATTAAATACAGTAGCCATTTATTAAAAATACAATAGTAACCTCACAATCCCTCCTGTCATCTTCTTCTTTACACCTATGTAAGTAAAATATGCCCCTTCATTTACCTATTGGACTATTCATTTTCAGTTTGCACATTTGTGCTCCTCACAATTTCCTTGCTTCCTCTGCTTCTCCTGCTATACCTTCCTAAGCTCTTCTCTCTGCCACCTTATACCTCCTGGATGTTAGCCTTTAAGCTTTTCCTGCCGTGCTGCCTAGTGCCAGGATGAAAACAAGATATCAATGTAGCTGAGCAATTATGTATCTGGAAACTTGCATTTATGTTTTGTTAAGATATCCTTTTGACTGTAACTAGAAACATGAAATGTTCAACTGCTGACTAATCCTTCCATTTTGCATTCATTGGTAACAATATCTGAAAGTTGATGCTTTTTTTTTTGCAATTCAGTATGCTTTATTGACATTTTCAAAGCAAACAGTACATACAGTTCATCTCACGGTAGCATTAAACATGTCAGACTGGTAACTCTACAAAATCCTCCCTCATCCTCTCCCCTCCCTCATACCCCTCCACCCCTTCCCAGTCAACATTCCTTTACATTATTTAACTGTCAGAATCGCCTCCCCCAGATAATTCACCCCCATTGGATCAGCTGGATTAGGAAAAACTACAGTATGTCTCCTTCTGCAGAACATATAACAATTTACTTAAACCTATTTAGTCATGTAGTTTCTTCATTTATGGAAGTTGGACTGCTAATCTTCTGAATATCCTTATACCTCTCAGCTAGAAACAGTGAGAACCACTCCCATCTTCTATTGAAGTTATTTAGAGTATGGCATTGTAAGGCTATCACCTTTTCACATTAAAAGCTGTATGCAATTCCTGCATCCATTCTCTAAAAGGGGTAAAGCATTTTGATCCAATGCCTCATGATTAGGAGCAGTGTCAGAGCAGAAGTAAGAGCCATATAATATTTGTGTGTCTGTAATGGTATTGCTGAGAGGTTGCCGAGTGCACATGTTTCAATATTGAAGTTGTCTGTCCCTTCAAATAAAGGGTTCAAAAATTTTGTTGTTTGTTGCCAGAAGCTTTGGATTTGGGGGCAAGTCCATAACAGGTGCATAAGAGACTGGGTTCTTGATGACATTTCTTGCACATTACACTTTGTGTCTTGTCCATAAATGTAGTTTAATTGGTGTATAATACAAATTGTGGAGCACATTAAACCTGATCAGACATAATCAGTCTTGTTTTACAAATCTATAATTACTTCTCCAGATTGATTCCCAAGTTGAAGTGTCATAAAGAAGGTCTGCGGCATGTTGCCAGTAAATGCTATCGGATGGTTGTCCCCAGCCCTATTTGACAACAGCTTATAAAGCTGCACTTCTGGTCTTGGCTGAGTGGACAGTTTAAATAAAGCTTTAAAAACTGAAGTCTGTACAGACCAAGGTGGATGTCCGAGCAGTATTGACACATTGTTTAATCTGCAGGTATTTGAAAAAAGGGATCTCAGTCAGGTGAAAGACTTGTAGGAGATCCTTGGGGAACAATGTTGTGTTCCTAACCAAATCTGAGAGCACAGCATCTTTTAAATCTTACCAGTATGATGGAGTAATAATCCTATTTCCTAGCTGTATGTTCAAGTTATAAAACAGGCTTGCCTAAATCCTACCTATTGTCTAATTTGAAATAGGTACACAGCTGAGTATGGGCATCCATTGTCCATGCTAACGGAGTATCTTCCAGGTCTGAGGTATCTTGTTAGGTGGGGTATAAAGCAGTGAGGTTAAGGATAAACTATCTGAGAGGGCAATTTGTCTCTATCCTAAGCCATGCCAATTTAGGTAGAACATGTTCCTGAGGGTCAGCCAATGTATATATTTACAGCTCTGAAAAGCCAAATAATATAGGAAGAGATGAGGAATGCCAATCCCCCTCCCTCCCTCCCACCAACCAATTTGTTAATAGATCTTCTGGGTCTTTTATCTTTCCATAGGAATGCAGACCAACAAGAATAAGTTGATGCTTTCTGAATTTTTGTATTTTCCCTTTCAAATATTGTAACATTGCCTGAAACTTGATATTTTCAAGTAATTTGTGTGTGTATCATGTGTGAATGCCGGGACCACATTGACAATGATCTTTGCTCAACTGAGTAACCGATTCATAAGATGATTAAAATATTTTGCTACTACTACTTACCTTTTGCCACTACCTCTGCAAACCACAGTGGTCTCTTTTTTCTTCTATTTTTGTTTACTTCCTTTGCTCAGAGGTTTATTGCTTTCACTATGCCTTTCTTTAGCTTAGCCCTCAATTCCTCCACCCCACCCAGATCATGCCCCCTGCTAGTTTATCTCTGATGCATTCATTCAATTTTATATAATTTGCCCTTTTGAAGTTCAGGACCCTCGTCCTTGTGTGGTTGCTTCTGCTACTACCCTCATGATGAACCATGCTGAAGAGTGGTCACTGGTCCCCAGATAGCCTCCCACCCTGATGTCTGTAATGTTGTCCCTAATTGTAAGCACCAGGCCAAGTATTGCCCCATCATGAGTAGAGATGTGGCAAAGTAAACTTTGCTGGCAAAGTTCAGGCAAAGTGACAAAATTCACCACTTCATGGAGCTTTACAAAGCTTCCCAGGTCTGGGAAACTTCGACTTTGTCTGAATCGAACTTTTGCCACAAAGTGTGACATTTCATGGCTGATATTACACACTTGGGCAAAATTCTGCATTTTGCAGTAAAAATCACACTTTGCCATCCACAAATTGTGCAAAATTCACAAATTCATTCACAGAGCACTTTGCCAACTTTGCTCATCTCTAATCATAAGTAGGATCCTGATTAGCTATTTGAAACACCCCATCTTCAGGAGTCTATGATGTATGCTTCTAGCTGATGCTACAGCTGGTAGGCTCCAGTTCACATCCAGCAAACTGAAGTCCACACCAGCAGCACCACCTTTTTCTGTCATTGTGCTAATGGATTCCACCAGTGCCTTGTCCAGTTTTTCCCACTGTGCTGGAGGTCTGTAGATTATGGCAGTTTGAACAGTGGCTCCAATTTCTGTCTCCAGGGTGACCCACAGTACCTCCAACTTTCCATTCCTCCTGGATTCCCAGAATCTCTGCCTTGATTCCTCTCTTACATACAGTATCCGTCCTCCTCCTTCCCACCCTGTCTTTCCTGAACTGAGTATGGCCATGTGTATTCATATTTTTGTGTACCACAAATTCATAATGGCCACAATATCCAGGTTTGTCTCTGCTATGATGGTAGTCTAGCTCTAGGTCAAGAATTTCATTTCCTAGATTTCTTGTGTTTGCACACTTGACTTCCACACTTTCTGGCCACTTTTGCCTGTTACCCCTTCTTTTCTCTTTTACCTGTCTCCTTTCCTCTCTTTTTCCAACAGTTGTTCCTGTCCTTTGGTTCCTCCACACTGCATTTTTATTTTGTACCCTGTGAGATTTTCCTTCTATCAGGTTCTCCTTTCTCCATAATTCAGTCTACAGTATGTGTGTGTGTGGGGATCAGTTTATGCTTCCTTTTCCTTCTGTCATCTCCTCAGCTGTTTAAAGGTTCATCAAAGTAACATTTAAACTGTCCACTGAGGACTGTGGTTCCTGTACCACACAGGTGCAGGCCATTACCCCTACACAAGCCCAGATCCCTCCAGGTTTGCCCCAGTCCCAATGTAGCCAAATCCTCTTCTCTACACCATTTTTTCAACCATGAGTTGAAGCTCAAGTGCCAAGAACCTGTATCCTCTTCCACATACTAGACATGCAGCACCTAAGTGAAAGTCACTGAGCATGCTATCTGCCAAAGATCCATCTCTAGCTCCCTAAAATCCCCATGCATAATTCTCTGCCCATAACTAGCCATGTCATTTGTCCCCAGGTGGATAATGACATCCCACACCCTCTTGCTTTGAAAAACTAGTGATCCTTAGGATCCACTTTCAATCCCCTGAGTCATAGTGACAGGTTGGTACCTCATCTCCTCTTCCCTTCAAATCTACCCCTAATGATCAAGTCCCCACAAAGTTGCTTCCCCAATTACTCCTCTGTTGGGAGCCTCTTCCTCCTACCTTAGAGCCTTCCTACAAAGGAGCTCCCACATCCTCCCTGGCCACTACTTGAGGTGCCTCCTCATGGCAGTCGTGATCTGGCCAGAGGAGAAATGTTTAGTCATACAGGCTGTGGATGTCCCCCTTAACCACAACACCCACCCTCCCAGAGCTCACCACAGTCAAGCAGACTCTTCTTCTCCCAGGCATCCTCTGGGGCAACAGCAGCAGACTTGGTGGCCCCAAGTTTAGAGAAGAGGTCCCCTCAATCCTAAAAAATCATCCCAGAGTCCATCAACCTTCTCATGCAGCCCAGTGAGGTATAAATGAGGTAGCACTTCAGTCCCTAGCAGGTCTGTCTGAAAAATGCAGCTCCACTTCCACTGCACTGTAACACTCCCAACATTCCTATTCCTTCATTCTTACTTTTACTAAAATTTACTTTTACCAGGTAGAGGTTAAGATCCTCCTCTGCCATGATGGCTTCCAGGTCTGGAATTTTATTTTTAAGACTCCTTGCATTGCTTTATGACACCCTGTTCCACACCTGCCTGCAACCACCTCTGTGCCTTTGTTGTCACTGAAACTTCCTTCTCTCCTCCTTCCATCTCACTACCCCATTCATGTCTTGCCTCCTCAACACCTCCTTTTCTACCTCTTTTGAACTTGTCCCCTTGTTCCTTACTATGCTTCTGCTTCCTTTAACCCTCGGGCACTCTCTTGCTGTTATTTCAATCTGTTGGGGGTATGCATCACTTTGTATTTTCAACTCCCTCAGCTTTTAAATGTTCATCAAAGTAACATCTTAGTCTTCCACTGAGGTGTTCTGTCCCATTTCCAGATGGATGCAGGCTATCACCTCTGTATAGATGCACATCCTTCCAGGTTGTCTTCCTATCCTCCACATGGCTGTAGACAGGTAGCACTTCATTGAATGCCATCATTCATGCTATTTGCCTTAGGGCCCCTCTCCAGTTCCCTGAATTCTCTACTATCCCAGCCCCACCCTTTGCTTGGTCATTTGTTCCCAGGTGGACATTGACATCCAGATCCTTACCCTGTCCTGCTGCCTAGCATTCCTCAGTATCTACTGTTCATCCCTCTGAGCTGAAGCACCAGGTAGGCACCTAACCTTCACTGTACCTCTTCCTTGTCCCAAATCAATGCCCTGAACAACAAAGTTACCCTCCAGAAGTTGCTTCCTTATGGCTATATATATATATATATATATATATATATAATTAGAGGCAAAAACTCAATTTAATGCATTAGTTAGGGTTGTTCCACAGTGACAATAGTGAGGAAATTCACTGTTAGGGTTGAAACCCTAACTCTGAATTCACCCCCAGCACCACACACACACACACACACACACACACATGCAAGTATGGGGAGGACCAAGTCAACACAACCAATGACAGACATCCAGCAGCAGGTGACAGAAATAACAAACAATTGTCTAAATGTACTACGAGACATCCCCACCCACCTGACCAGGTACTGCATGCTCAGTGGAGATCAACAGCAAAACTGAGGCCATGTACACCAAACGTACACATCCCTGATTGCAGCTACACAATGTACCACACTTAGTAGTTGCATGGCCTTACCTACCGATGCCCCACACCAGACCACACCACATGTGGTGGGCCACCTGAGCAATAGAGTTCAGCAAACCAAGGAGTTGTACAGGTATAGTATCTCTGATTATAAAAAGGGTTTGAGAAATGCAGCTTTCTAATTGACTGTAAACATTGTAACAGCCTTATGTTTAGTTTTTATTAACATATATGTAGAGCCTAACCATATGATGAACATGGTTTAATGTTGTTTAAAAAACAGTTTTATTATGATAGCAATAAGCGACTCCAGGTATTATGTTAATGGTCAGTTTATCACTGTTTAGTGACATGTGGCACTCGGCTATGCCTCATTCAACATTAAACCCCTACAGGGTGATTAACAGACCATTTAACATAACTGTAGGTCATGCCTTATTGCTTAATTGTTCTTATGAGTAGATACTCTCCTCTGCTAGGCACTGCAGCAGCTTTGGTAACACAGTGTCCCACCCAGTTACACCATACACTGTCTAGTTACTGGAGAATGGCTGTGAATATGAACTCATGAAGATGAACAGTGTAACTTGATCGTTACAGTCATCAAAACCTTAGTGTGATTATAACTGACAGAGTCAGTGATAGAGAATACCCCTGCTGTCCTAGTACACTTACCCCATTGTGAGTTAAATCAATACTAAAAGACATTCTGTTTATATCTACACCATACCTACTTGATTCCTGTTGTACCACAATTAACATAGTTATCACTTTGATAGCATCAGTGACAGAAGTGTGCAAACCCAAACACTAGGCATACAGCCTGAGTATGAAACAACTGTTAAAAAAAATTATACTGTGTCCATAAGTGGCATAGATCACTCATTGCAACAACAGTAAATGTATTACTATTTGAATAAGTTAGTCATCACAGATGCAATGAGATTGTTTTTATCAGGTACAACATACTCAGTAAATGCCTACAGGGAAATCTATCCTATATACATCTCTGATACAGGTACGTCATTGTTGGCTCAGTAGTGCTATGATATTTAGGTTGCTTGGCCTGATCCATGCAATTACACTGTTTCTTACAAAGAATACTTACTGCATCTTTAGTATTGAAACACACTGAAGGTCTATGTATGTACATCAGCAGTATACCTTCATCAGTAAGAATGCATCTGATACTGGCAGTACGAATTTCACAGCGTTGAACAGGCAATGCTTTTCCATGAGTTTACATCAGCCTCTCTATCTTGAGTAAACTGTTGCAGTAAATGTACTACTATGTAAATCACATACTGAATGTAACACTACTTTTATCTTGAGCATGCTAGTGTCTTGTAGTTAATTTTGTACTTCTCTTAATTAATGTATACTCACTAGTGTTAAAACCTTTCTACAACTGTCATCATGCACCTTCAGCATTTATATTGACTAACGGCACAGTACCAGTTGTGGTGTGGTGTGGGGCATCGGTAGTGAGTCATGCAACTACTAAGTGTGGTACGTTGTGTGCAGCTGCAATCAGGGATGTGTACGTTTGGTGTACATGGCCTCAGTTTTGCTGTTGATCTCCACTGAGCATGCAATACCTGGTCAGGTGGGTGGGGATGTCTCATAGTACATTTAGACAATTGTTTGTTATTTCTGTCACCTGCTGCTGGATGTCTTTCATTGATTGTGTTGACTTGGTCCTCCCCATACTTGCATATGTGTGTGTCTGTGTGTGTGTGGTGCACGGGGTGACTCGAGTTAGGGTTTTCAACCCTAACAGCGAATTTCCTCACTATTGTCACTGTGGAACAACCCTAACTAATGCATTAAACAGAGTTTTTTGCTTATAATATCCCTTCTTTCTGAGAATGATAATGAGAAATAGTGAATGTAATGTGGCGGCGGTAGTGTGAGGCCCTTTGGGCCCCGCTCCCACCACATGATGTCTTGTGGCATAGTAACAGGAAGAGCAACGTAAACAGAAGCGTAACAGTGGTGTAGCAATGGTAACGCATAGCGCAAATGACAACAGAAAGGGCAATGCACGGTGGCATAGACAAGGAACAGTCTGCCACATGATGTGTTGTCACATAGTAACATGGTGCCTGTAAGCGGAAATGTCAATGGGCATGGTGACACAAAGTGAAACAGAAAGAGAAACAGTACTGTAGACACAAATGGCAAAAACAGAAGCATAGCGCAAATGAAAGCATCAAAGGATAGCAACATAGGGCCCGTGCTCGCCACGTAATCGCAGTGGGGCGCGTGGGGCCCAAAGGGCCGCGCTCCCATCACATGATGTCTTGTGGCATAGTAACAGGAACAGCAATGCAAACAGAAGCACTAACAGTGGCGCACAAGGTAACGCAAAGTGCGAATGAGAACAGAAAGGGTAACGAACACGGTGGTGTAGATGGGAACGGTGTGCCACGTGATGTCTTGTCACATAGTAACATGGTGCCTGCAAATGGAAATGTCAATGGGCATGGTGGCATAAAGTGAAACAGAAAGAGAAACAGTCGGTGAACACAAATAGCAAAAATAAGCATAGCGCAAATGAAAATGCAAAGGATAGCGCACTTGGTGAGTGTGAGCGTCAACGGTAAGTGAAAGCGGGCATGGAACCGCAAAGCGGAAAGGGCAATGGTAACAGTAATGTAAGCGCACAGGCTGGTTTTCCCAAAAGCTGAAAAGAGAAAGACTGTGAGTACAAAGAATGTATGCATAATAATGGGTATCGAAGCAGAAAATGAGGACTTGGAATACTAAATAGGTTATATCTCAGGAACCGTCTGACGTAGAAAAAAAATTTAAAAGTCGTATGATTTATGATTGTCCTAGTAGTTTTTACTTAGCTCCTGGTAGGGGCTAAGAACTTTCGACAAAGTCCGTATCTCGCACCGTTTCGAGATCTAGGGCCTTGAAAAGCAGCCCGAATACCGTAATGTTATCCTATGGGAAAAAAGAAGTTGGAGCCATAACTTTGCCTCCTGTAATATTTTTCACCATCTGTGGGCTGTTGGCTGTCTTCCTCAAATTTCAGGAAAAAAGACCAAACCGTTATTTTGCAGCAGGGTGCCAAAGGATTCCTGTAATGCTTCCGGCACCATAATGTTATCCTATGGAAAAACTGTCAACTTTGGAGTGCCATAACTTTGCTGCCATGTAATATTTTTCAATACAATGCTGAAAGGCACATCTGTGAGATGTCGGCTGTGTTCCCTCAAATTTCAGCCCAAAACTCCAAACCCGTTCTTTTGCAGTGCAGTGCCAAAGTGCTGTCATTTTCTGAGACTAGAAATTACTGTCACAATTTCGAAAGCTTTCGCAAACATTTGCGACACTTATGAGCACGAAGAGTACTTGCGAAAGTACTTTTTCCAGAAATCTGAAAACATATTTCTGGGGTGTTTTACCCAAAATAAAGACATGGCTAGCATCCTCAGGATCCGACTAGGTGAATACAATAAGAATTAGGTTGCTAGAGGGTCCCAAATTTAAATGCCAAGCATTTTCTAATCACTTACTGAAAACAAAATGGCTGATTTGAAAGTAACAGGCCCATTTGCGAGTAAAATGCATTGCGAAAGTGTTGAACTTTTGTTAACTTTTCCTTTGACGTATAATGGAAATTGTTTTTGAATAACTTTTGAACGTTTAATATTTTTCACAAATCTTCAAAAGGCACATAGGAACCCTGGACGCGTTCCTGAAGATTTCCAGGCTGGTCGCGCAAACCGTGCGACCTGTACGTCGACCATAGAATTCAGAAAAGCTTAAACACGCTGCTAAATCATGCTTTAATAACTCTGCAGCCGTGTATCCAACTGGTATGTAATTTGGCAGATGCCAAGGCCTATGTTCTTGATCATGTATGCCACATTTCAGCCAAATCTGTTAAACAGTTGCAAAGTTATTAGGTGCAAAGTTTTGAGGTTATACATAGAAATGGCTCCTCAACCTAACTATGGTAGCACTACATGTTACTATAATATATATATATATATATACATATATATATATATATATATATATATATATATATATATATATATATATATATCATGGTAAAAACTCAGTTTAGTGCATCAGTTAGGGTTGTTGAACAGTGACAAAAGCAAGGAAATTCAATGTGATGGTTCCCGTTCCTTGCACCCACCCCCACCAACAGGCATCAGGGTATTTTTTAATCTTTGATGTTTAAAGATACTTTAAAGTCTTTAAAAATGTTTGTGACACAACAAACGTGTTAAGATGTGATGTATTACAAGTATAAATGGGTGTGCCCTGATACTGTGACACGCCCCGTGGAAACTTGCAGTTGAGATGCTGGGGCTGTTTTCAGCATTCCTAATCAACAGGATTAAAATTTGCAAGCATACTCTTTGGCTCTGTGTTGTTCCTGCAAGTGTATACTCTTTATGTTTGCTCCAATTTTGGTTTGCTACCTAAGTTTGCATGGACAGACCATTGTCTTGTGTGTACCTTCCCCACTTCCAGCAGAAGTTACTTACTTCGTGTTGGGATCCTCTACCTCCTTCCTTGGAGCCTTCCATTTGGAGGACCCCCAAATCCTCCCTTGCAACCACTATGGGTGCCTCCTCATTACAGTCCCATCACATCAGAATAGTGAAGGAATTTTGCAGTGGCACAGGCTGAGGAATTTGCTCTTGACCTGCTGCTCCCAAGATCACCAAGGTCAGCCGACCTCCTCTCTCAAGACAACATCTGGGACAATGGTGACAGACTCGGTTGCCCTGTATGGGAAACAGGTCTGCTGGATCTAGCCAGCTTGGCAGAGAAAGCGACCTCTACTCTCAACCCATAGAGATGTGTACAGATGGGGCTGCACCTCAGCCTCCAAATGTCTCCTGGAAAACTGCAGCTGCATAAGAATTACACTGCACTACTCCCATGTTGTCTAATATCCGTCCTCCCATTTTCTGAATATAACTTGTCCCTACTGTCCCTTCCCTTTATTTAATCCTTCTCAGCTACAGCCACTATCAGGATCTGCTTTAATACCTTACCTTATATAGGGCATTACCTGCTTTTCCTTTAAATGATTGCTGTTTCAAGGTAATCTCCTGCATTTTAATTCTAGAAATACCCTTGACCTTGGCAATTCCTGTTATATTGCATCTAGTTCTTATAGCCCCATGTATAGAGGTTTGAGCACCACTACCAGTCTTGTTTCTTTACCTTGGTTTCTGGAGTGGTATTAATGGTATGCATGCTTTGAAGGAAGCCTGGGCCAAACCTCATTCTTGTAGTGTGGTCTCCAGGAAGCCTTATTCCATCAGGTCAAATGCCTTCCAGCATTCACTAAAACTGCCAGCTGGAATTTTTTGTGGCCAGTTCCGACAAGAGAAAAGTAAACTACTTGTTTTTTTGAATGTGGTGGCCTGTCAAAAACCAGTTTGGACTAAAGCTATAATGTGATTTTAGAGATGGCTAACAAGGACAGATATAAAGAGCTTTACATGAAATTCAAAAGATAAACAGGCTGATAAGAACCACAACATGAGGGGTCCTTCTCGGTTTGGGATTGGGAATTATTGTTATCAAGGCCTGTTTCAGGAGTGGGTACATCACAACCTGTTTGCACTTTTGTTTTGTAATAAGGAACATTTTATTAGGGTTTTGATCAATGACATACAACAGCAACATATTGAAGGATGTCTGGCTTAGGATATATCCCCTGGAGATACAATACTAAGGATAAATGATTTCCTAAATATTAAAAGCAGTCCATTAAAGACAATTATATCAATAAATATATTGCTTGTAACCTGTCTTAAGAAAATTCAGCAAGATTAGTTTGCTTGAAATGAGACCAACAGCCATTAACGAATTACTCTAAACTTATCAGGACTTAAAACAATTAATGGTATTCTTTTGATGTTTTCAAAGATCTTGCATAATTCTATTTTAATTACAATTAGAAATTGTCTGTGCTGTACCCCTAAACGCTGAGCATACCACCCCAGTGAATGGTGTTGTCTGTAGTTATTGTATGTTGTTTGTTATGTTTTGGAAAGTTTAATAACGTATATTTAATTTTAAAAATAAATTGTCTGTGTAATCAACATTGCAAATGGCACTTCATGCAATAGAAACATAGAAACAAAGAAGCTGACGGTAGATAAGGATCGCAAGGCCTATCTAGTCTTCCCATTTCTTTTCTAAATTATAAATGTGCCATCAGCCTTTGCTCTGTCAATGGTCTATCTATTCATACTCATCTGTATTGCTCCCTTATGCCTATCCCATGGCTTTTTAAAGCCCTGCACTGTATTCATATCCATCACTTCCTGAGGTAGGCCACTCCATGCATCCACCACCCTTTCTGTGAAAAGAACTTCCTTACATTACCTCTTAATCGACCTCCTCTAATCTCATGCTGTGTCCTTTTATCCTGCTATTTTTCTTATATTGAAACATGTTAGACTCTTTCACCTTATTAATGTTCTTAAGGTATTTGAATGTTTCTATCATATCACCTCTCTCTCCTCCTTTTCTGTAGGGTATACATATTGAGCTCCATTAATCTGTCCTCATATGTTTTTCTGATGCAGTCCTGGTACCATTTGATTGCCCTTCTCTGGACTGCCTCAATTTGATTAATGTCCTTGCGAAGGTGTGGCCTCAGTACTGTATGCAGTACTCCAGATGGGGCATAACCAGTGTCTTGTAAAGAGGATTATTACCTCCCTCTTCCAACTTGTGATACCCCTACTAATGCACCCTAACATTCCCCTAGCCTTACCTACTGCTTTAGTGGTCTACTTGGATGATTTCTGGTCATCGGTGATGATGATGCCCAAGTCTCTTTCTTCCCTTGTGACTGCCGACAACTCCCTCCCAGTCTATACATGGCTTCAGGGTTTCTCTTCCCTACGTGCACGATCTTTCACTTCTTTGCATTAAACCCCAGTTGTCACTCTTCTGACCATTTTGCTAGTTTATCCAGATCTCTTCTCATTCTGCCCACCTCATCTGGAACATCTACTCTGTTGCAGATCTTGGTGTCATCTGCAAACAGACAAACCTTACCCTCCAGTCCATCTGCAATGTCACTGATGAAGACATTGAAGAGGACTGGCCCCAGAACTGATCTCGAGGTACCCCTCTTGTGACTTGCATCTCTTCGGACTGTATACCATTTACCACCACTCTCGTTTTCTGCCCATCAACCAGTTTGCCACCCAGTTGACCAACCTCTGACCCACTCTGAGCCTACTCAGCTTATTAATCAATCTTCTATGTGGAACAGCATCAAAAGCTTTGCTGAAGTCAAGGTAGGTGACATTAGCTGCTCCCCTTGGTCCACCACTCTGGTTACCCAGTCAAAGAAATCTATAAGATTAGTTTGACAGGACCTTCCTCTTGTAAACCCATGCTGTCTTGGATCCTGTGCTCCTTTCTTTAAGGAGTGCCTCCATAATTTTGCCCATTACTGAGGTAAGACTGATTGGTCTGTAGTTCCTGCCTCCTCCCTGCTACCACTCTTGTGGAGCAGGATCACATGAGCCCCTCTCCAGTCTTCTGGGACCTCTCCTGTGCTCAGAGACTCACTAAACAGTTCTGATAATGGCTCTGCTAGTTCCACCCTTAGCTCCTTTAGTACCCTGGGATGTATGCCATCCAGTCCCATTGCCTTGTCCACCCTGAGCTTCTTGAGCTCTTGTAGGACCCTTTCTTTTGTGAAGGGACTAGTGCTCACCTCCCTCCCCTGTGTTCATGGTGCTGAGTTGTGGGCCCTGCCTACCTTCTCTTCAGTAAATACTGAGCAGAAGTGTCTATTTAGGATAGATGCTTTTACATGGCCCTCCTCCTCACACACCCCTTATCTCATTTGATCTTAGCAATACCCCTCTGGACTTTCTCCTTTCACTAATATATCTATAGAAAGTCTTGTCACCTTCTTTTACTGTTTGTGCAAGTGTTTCCTTGGTTTGGGCCATTGCCTGCCTTACTGCCTTCCCTGCTTCCCTTAGGGAAGTTTGGTATACCTCCTATCTTCATCCTGCTGTGTTCCCCTATATTTCCTGAAGGCCAGCCTTTTGTCTCTGACCTTTTCTGTTACTGTTTTGAGAACCAAAGTGGTTCCTTCTTCTTTTGCACTTCCAGTTCTCTCTAACACAATGGGAGTATTGCATCCTTAATGCTACCCTTTGCCTGTACCCCCTCACCTGAATTTCTTTTTGCCAGGGCTAGCTTAACTCTGTTGGCCATCTTATCAAAAGTCAGCTCCTCTGAAGTCCCACATTTTGTCTTGGAATGGAATGATTTAGTTCTAGTGGCCAAACTGACCATATCATCGTGATGGTCACTGGCCCAGTTGACCTTCTACCTGGAGATCTGTTATTCTTTCCCTGTTAGTCAGTACTAGATCTAAGCATTGTCATGTTATCTGAAAGAAGTTGGAGAGGTAGTTATGCACTTACACATGCTGAAGAGGCTGTCATGTGCTGGTTCATGCCGGTGACCGGAGAGACAGAGAAAAGATAGTTTGAATTGTGCGGTGTGTGGGTAGGAATTGTGAGATGTCAGAAGACAGAGAGAAGGAAAGAGAATGACAGCATCTTGTTTTGCTGATATGAATGAGCTCCAACCCTGCCAAGGTGGGTGGTAAATCTTGTTCCCATGCTATATGTCAATCCATTTATGTGGCAATCATGCCTATGTATGTGTTTTCTTACCATGTCAGGGTCTGCTTGTTACATGTGCTTGCCATGCATTCCAGGTCTGCTTATAAAGCTCACCTTTCCCCTCTGTCTGAATATTACCGGCATACAGGATGCTTTTTGAATTAGGCCATCTTCCCATTGCTGTATGGAGGGAACATTAGGTTGCTGCCCTCTTTAGCAGTTGGTGCTTTGCTTCCATGAAATCAGTGTAAAGGAAAGCACATATGAGTTAATCTAAGTCCCCTAAGCTGTTCAGTATCCCCAAAAGCTTAAAAGGGAGAGTCAGAGAGGTTCAATGGTGCTATGGGAGGAATTCTATCTCTGATAGGGAGCTAAAAGGCCTGCACTTGGGGCATTCCCACATAACATGCGTGATTGGGCTGTGAAGTGTTGGCACTTCCAGTACTGGTTTGGGATGTCTATGCCCATATGAACTAGACTCTCAGTGTTCTATGCCAGATGCCCAATATTTTCTTCTGTATCAATTGATATTTAGGGTAAGGTGTGAGATTGTGTGCACCTGCCGACATGAATCTCACATGTGGGGAGTGATGGGAGTGCCTAGTTGCTCCTCACACTTTAGATGCTGAATTTCCCAGCTGGGGAGATGATGAGATTGGATCTTCATGTATATACTTTTGCCTTTTTGATGCCTGCTCCTGAACCAGGCCTGGTTGTGGCTGTTCATATCAGTCTGAGGTAATTCATGGTTTCATTTAGTCCTCTGTTGGTAGCATGCCTGATTTGAATGTAGTGCCAATGATCCATCCGGGGAGGTGAACTCCTCCTGCAGTTGAATGAAGGACTTCAAAGTTCTGGTTCCTGTGCCAGTTAGGGAGAAAGGGTTGAGATGCCTTGTTCTGCCCAAGTTGGCCAGCAAATCTTCTTGCCCCAGTCAGAATGTCGCGTTATTTCAGAGAGGTTCTAGGGACCCAGATGGGAACCTTGCTATTGGCAAAGTTTAACCAGTTTGCCCCATGTTTGCCTGGTGAACTGTATGGTGTGGAAGGATGAACATGTACTGGCAGCTTGTCTCACAATATTTTACTCAGTGTTCAAGTCCCTACCAGGCCTTGCTCCTTTACCACCAATAGCCGTGCACTGGGTGCAGTCCTCTTAGCCATCAGAGAGTGTGCTATCCCATTGGTTATATGGCATGCTAATAACCTTGGTTAGTTCCATCCTCCTTTCTGTAGAGTAGCTATCCGAATTTTCTGCCCAAATCTGAGCCATAGGTTATCGACAGGAAATCTGAGATCAGTGCTTGTCAGTGCACTGCCAAATTTTGACCAGAAGCACTACTGGCAAATTGTTGAGACAATACAGAAACCTGGGCAGGGCCATCACCTTGAATGCTAAAACTTTCTCGGTAATGTTAGTGGCAATTTCTGCAACCTGTTGAGATTGAGATGAATACTGTCTAAGAGTGGTGTAATATTGTGATTTGCTAGAGCATGCGTAGCTGGAGTTATTTTCATTCTAAATATGTGATGCTGGTCAGAGCCCAGTGTAGCTCCTGACCCCTTAGTGAATCATTCTTGCCTACAGTCAACCAATGGGAGCATCTCAGATTTGCACAAATTGACGCAAGATATCATGGAAGCATTATTAAACTGTTAGGGCCTTCTGCAGACGCTGTTGTGTGTCTGAAAATGCTAACAGCAGATCATCCGCATTCAACAAGGATGAATATGATTTGGAACCTAGAGAGAAACCTTTATCCTGAGGCACATCTCAAAGCTGCATTCAGATTTTCGTTAGCAATTTGAAAAAGGAGCAGGGTCAAAGGACAGCTCTGCCTGTGTGCCCTGTAAAGACAAATTCTAGTGAAAGGAGACCGTTCATTAGCACACTGGTTCATGGCATACAGTATAGTATTTCCATCCAGGTAATGAATTTGGGCCCCAAGTGGGATTTGGAGATGATATGGCATAGGTATTCTCATTCACTGGAATCAAATTCCTTTTAGCATTGATATTGACCAAGGCTGCCAAATCTTTGAGTTGGCTTAACTTCTTCAACATGGAGATGACTAAGTGAAGATTATTTGCTGCCCCATCTTTCCTTCCATGAAGTCCACCTGTGACATATGGACCAAGTATGGGAGCACTGTCTCCAAATGTTTTGCCATGATCTTGACTTAGATCTTGGTGTCCATGTTCAGGAAGGATATGGGCCTATAGCTGGAGCAGAGTTCTCTGTCCTTATCAGATTTTGGCAGGACAGTAATGGTCACCTCTTGCATTGTGTGTGGCAGAGCCTTTGTAATCTGTGCTGCTTTGAAGAGCTTTAACAAGTGATGGGTCAGCAGGTCATTAAAGGACTTAAAAAGTAGAACTTAGGCCATCAGGGCCTGGTGCCTTACCCTTCACTAACACTTGTTCTGCTCCAGACACTTCTTGTGGAGTCACATCTGCCTCCAGCCTTTGTTCCTGTTGAGGTGAGGTAAAGGCAGATTCAGGTTACTGAAAAAGTCCTCCAGAGCCTATTGTGACATGCCCACCTAAAAGATGTAAAGGTGTTCATGCAAGGTCTTAAAAGACTGACACATTTTCTTTGGATCTTCTGAAAGAGACCAGTTATCTCTTTGATCTCTGGGGTCTATGTCTTTATCTTTCTTCTTTTGAGACAGTAGGCTAGGAATTTGCAACAGTAGCTTTGTCACAAAAAACAGTGCCCTCTGCCTGCTGGTGGTGGATCAAGTTGAGCTTATGCTTACTTATCACGGTTGCCTGTAATGTGCACAGGCACATTATAAAAGAGGTGCTGTAGCTCTCAAAACTATTGTGTTAGTTTAATGATCTTTTTTCTTTATTTTCTTTCACAACATAACTGATAATGCACCCTCTAATGATTGCTTTGTAACGTGTCCTATATAGTGCACTGCCACATGCTCGGTTCATTTATTTCTGAAATATGCTGCTGTCTCCTGCTCTATCCAGGATATGAACTCCACAGAATTAAGCAGTAGAGGCTGACTTTCCACCTTAGAGATTTCCTCTAATCCTGGAAGTACCACTGTGAGTGAGACCGGGCATGGTCTGATATAACTATTGGATGAGCGGTGACATCCGACAACTACTATGTACATGCAGCACTGAAGAGGAAAAAGTCCTGTCTGCTACATGTTTGAAACCTAGCTGACCAGAAGGTGTAGTCTCTATCTGTAGGATGTAAGATCCTGCAGCTAGCCATGAGACTAAACTCATGGCACAAGTGCAGCATGGCCTCTCTGGCATTCATATGAGAGGGTTTGCCCTTTTCTCTTGGAATTCTATCCATGAGCACATCTAGTACAAATTGAAAGTTACCCCTAGCAGTACTATATTTTGAGGCATCATCATTTTCTAAATATTGTTCGCCAGTGATGTGAAGAAATTTGGTTGTCATGATTTAGGGCATAGATATTTCCTATGAAAATCAGCCATGTATGCAAGTGGTCTTAGAAGAATACCCATTTACCCTCTTTGTCTGATTCTACCCTGTCTACCACCAACAGGCAGCCCTTTGATTAAAATAGATGCCCCTCTTTTGTCATGTAATTACTGGCATATTCTCTACTTACCCATCCCCTAACTAGTTTAATAGATTTCTTTTCAAGCAAATACATTTAATGAAGAAGGCCTACATCGCATTCAGCTGATTTCAAGTAAGTTGAGATTTTTCCTCTTAATATGGTGATTAATGTACTGCACATTCAATTAGATGACCTTGATTTCAGCCAAATGTGATGTGCTGTGATGATAGTGAAGTGTGTGAAAAATAGTGCAAACTTACCTTGTTGTGTCCAGCAGTCAGTAGATAGGTGGCTGGTAGGAGGCCTCCTTCCACACCTTTGGGTAATGACTGATAGGTCAGAGAGAGTTAGAATGCAAATAGTGTTGTGTTCATGACCCCATCCTGGCTTCCAGCAAACCTGACACTCACTGTCCATGTCCAGTGATACCACCCTACCTGTCTGACCTTGAGAGTATGAGGGTCTACTAAACCCATTGTGTCATAAAGCACTTCAGTTGCTGTTGCAACCCCAAGTAATGACATTGCATTGTTCCTGGGAACTTAGGGATTACCACCTCTGTCATCAGTACTATTTTCTGTCTGCCTTGTTTTATCAGTATTCTCTCACCCTCCCTTTATCACCATGCACCAGTATGTTTTGTGTTTGACTCATTTGTTGAGAATCCTCTCATCCAATATTATCACTGACTGATCTGTCCATCTGAAAGGTACTCCCTCAGGAGGGATATACCTGAGGTATCCTACTTCTGTATCCCTCCACTAGGGGCAGCAACCTGTTGCTGCATTCAAAACCTTCACAGCTATCACTATGCTGCCAGAGCATCCAGCCTAGTTAGTAGACCTGTTAACATAACTATGAAGTAAAAACCCTTACCTCATATTACCTACATAATCGATACCCTCTCCAGGCTCTTGGTCTCTCAAGAATCTTAGCATCTTGTCATTCCAGTTATGGTATATGTGCTCATATGGGTCAGGAAGACAGGTAGCAGCATAAGTCTAGATACTGATACCTCCTCCTGGTAATCTGCCCAAGGTACACCATCCCAGTGTCCATGAATCTATAAACTCAGACACCCCAAAGAGATTTCTGTCCATAGGAGGGCATATGTGGAACAGCCAAGGGGTCTCAACTTTCCATGCTAAGGTTAGACAAGGATTCCCTTTTTATTTTTATTTATTTATTTATTTTAGAGTCAGATTTACAACGTTTGAGTCAGGGACTCATTTACAAAGGCACCTCATCGCAGTGAGGGTAGACATGGTTACAGTGTGAAACACAACAGTGGTAACATACAGGTGCAATACAGAAAACAAAAAGAACACAATATAACAGTGGTTTACAGGATAAAGTTACATGCAGTAAATAGCAATCATATAAAGTATAACAATAGTAGAAGTCACAACCCTAGTTGTACCTTGGAAATACCTAAGTGGAAGAGTGGGGGTGGAACAGGGGTGAGGAAAGAGGAAAAAAGGGAGAAGTAGTCCAATGGACATTGTCAAGGATATGGGCAAGAAACGGGAGGGACCCCAACATTAGGTTGACTAAGGGCAACTACAGCTTCAGGCACCAAAGAGGTGGTTACAGAGAGTGACTTTAAAGAGAACAATTTTGGTAGACTTAGTGACAGAGAGCAGGAGGGAGTTGAACAATATGGGGGCGTGGTAGTGGAAGGACCTTTGGGCTCGGAGGTCTTGGTACAGGGCAACAGAAAGGTGGCCTTAACTGAGCTACGGGTGGGAAACAGATGGGGATGCAAGCCTCAGGGACACGGTGACCCCTGGGGGAGAGTCCTAGCAGGGATTTTTTGGCAAGTAAGCAAGTTTGGTAGCACAGGTGCTCCTCCAAGGTAAGCAGGTTGGTGGTGGAATAGAGAGGCAAGGCATGGGTGCAGAGGGATGCACCAGCCAGGAGCTTGCAGGCCTTATTTATCAAGGTCTGGATTCTGTGAGGGTGATATTGTCGGCCACAACGAGATAGGTAGGCTGTAGTCCACTAGGGAGAGGATGGAGGAGTTGATGGCCAATCAGAGAGCAGATTCGGGAGGCAATATCTGTGGCAATAGAGATGGCCAACCGAGAGTTTATGGCTGAGGACAGGGTATTGATGTGGGTGTGGAATGTAAGAGCTGAGTCAAAGGTGATGCCCAGGTACTTGTAGGATGACATCTGCTCAAGAGGGTGAGCATTACTGGGGAGAATGCAGAGGGGCATTTATGGCCTTATTTTGATGATGCAAAAAGCATAGATTTGTTTTTGAGGTTAATGACCAACCGGTGGTCAAGGAACCACTTTTCAGCTTGGTTGAATGTGTGCTGCAGGGATTCCTGTAGAGATGAGGGGTCAGGATGGGAGGCAAGGAGAACCACATCATCAGCATAGAGTACCATATTTCCTGAGCAGGAGCTGGGGAGGGTATTGAGAAATAGGCTGAACAGAACAGGGCACAGGATGGAACCCTAGGGGACCCCGGCAGATGGGCAGGGTATTGTACAAGGTGCTGTTTACATTCATGCACTGTGATCTGGCAGACAGGTAACTGGTGAACCAAGCCAGTGGGCCGGAGGAGAAGCCAAGTTGGTGGAGGAGTCAAGCAAGAAAGGGTGACAGACAGTGTCAAAAGCCTTGAGAGGTCAGTGAACACTGCACCCGCAACATGACCAGAGTCGAGCAGAGTGGAGGTGCTGGGAGAACTCCAGGAGGGTGTGAGTGGTGCTGTGTCCAGGCAGAATCCATGTTGTTCTGGACACAGCAGGTCATATTTGGCCAGATACTAGGAGAGCTGAATGGCCACTATTTTTTCTAGTGCTTTGGAGAGAGGGGGAGAATGGAGATGGGCCTGAAATTGTTAAGGGATAATATTTGGCCTTAGCCTGCCTTATAGCCCAGGTGCACTTGTTACTGCTGCATTATAGGCTACCTATCAGCCAGTCTGCCTTTCTCAACAGCAATATGCCAGAGATTATCTCTTTATTTCAGTGTTTGGATGAGGGATGGGGTGATCCATCAGGCTTTGTGTTTCTTAGTGCAGGTTCTGGTGGGGGCGGAAAGGTTGCAGGCCTTGCTGAAGGCACTGGAGAAATAGGCTAGGCAGAGTCAATATCTGTTGCGAGTAGGATTGGAGACCAGTCAAGCTGGGCTAGGTGCACTCTAGCTTTCTTGAAACCCTGGGCAAAAGGCAGGCGCAAGTGACCTGGGACTCTGGTTTTGGTGCGGTGATGACCAGTGGCAGAGGACAGGAGAGTGGTCACTAAGAGAGTCTGGTAGTGTACATTAATACACCTGATTTTATGGGGTGGTTCGACATAATTGCATGTAGGAGGGTGCTGGAGCCACCTGACAGTTAAATCTAGTGGGTGAGGTAACTAGTTGGGTCATATCTTGGGCAGCAAAGGAGTCCCTGATATGGGGGGCAGTGGCATTAAGGTCAACTAGGATGAGCTGCTCCACCTTGTGGGGAGTGGTGAGGTAATCAATGAGGAACTGGACAGCTGGTCCCTAGTCTATCGGGGCATGTAAGAGACTGTGAGAAAGAGGCCCTAGCAGTCAGTGGTGACCTTCGGTGAGGGCCTGACACTAAAACCGAGCTTAGGGCAGGAAGAGCATGGCCTAAAAGTGTGTCATGTATAAAGACTGCACACCCTCCACCATGTTTTCCTATACGGTCTTCCTGAACAGAGTGTAGCCAGGGAGGAGATAACCGAGTCGGGACTTTTTCTCAAGAGCAGGTCTCAACTAGTGCTATAACAACAGGATGGTGTTGTACAGCCCAGCACTGGAGAGAGGCAGATTTTTTGGAAGCTGCAAATATTCATGGATGCAATGCTGAGGCCAGTACTAGAGTGGGGTGTGGGGTGGCTAGTTGACAACAGCCCAGGGTTGGAGTGTATGTTCCCAGAGAGTAGAAGGAGTAGAGCAATTAATCTGATGAGTGGTCTGTGGTGACCAGGACCCTTAGCCAGGTACCAATGCGAGGTCCCACTAGTGGGGGTACAAGGGATGGGTAGGGGCAGAGGGTAGGTATGGCAAGGAAGGGTGGGCCCAGGGTGTCCCAGGGGAGGGTATTTGTTGTAGGTGGGTGCCATGGAAAAATAGGGGTATCCAGGGTGGGGGTTGGTTGGCTGCTGTGGGGTGGTAGAGGGTGGGGGGCTCAGGTGGAGGGTATGGGGGCAGGATGAGACTTGAGCAGAGCAAGGAAGGTAACTATGAGTAGGCTGAGTGTGATAGTCGTGGTGCCCATTGCCATTTCTGTTGTGGGGTAAGGGAATAACTGACCTTCAGTGAGTGTGACTGCCACTTTGGAGTAGTTTTTTTCTTCAGAGTACAATATGTTAAAAGTGAGAACAAGGCAGGGGATAAAGGTGATTAGAACAGGAAAAGACAGAGGCAAGGTTGGAGGATTAATAGGAAAAATAAGATGCCTCTAATGGCAGATCAGTATAAACTGCAAATGGGAAAATGGGCACTTAAAAAAAATAAATAAAATGGTGTAATGGTGTTATTCTGGCCTTGTCAAGTCATTATAACCTCACTTGATTGTGGGGTGTGACACTATCTCATGCACCCAGACTAAGCTGGAGTGACCATCCTGGGCTATCTACTGCTTCATGGATATACCTGTGCAATTTAGCTTTCTTGGCAGCTCTGCATTCATCATGGGTTTGTTCCCACATATCACATTAAAGTAATTATTTTGACTGGGCTGCTGATACCCCAGGGCCAAAATGCTTTCTAACTTCTGAGGACTTTCCCAATGTTGGCCTCCCTGCCATCATGGATCTTGGACAACTGTGAGTGTGTATCTGCATATGAATTTGAGTGGTAGTGTGGAGAAGGTATTTGACCATGCTGGTCCCAAGAGTTGAGTGGTGCCTAGTCTGCTCTTTGTGTCCACCCTACCCCTTATGACATTATTCAAGGCCATGTGTCTCAAGTACCACTGATGTATTTATTCATAAAGGTGCAGCTGTAGGGATATGTAAGAGAGCAGCCCTCTTCTCTCACTCAACCTTCTCCCAGATAACCTATCTGCTTATCATTTTATCTGGGTGTGGTGGTGGTGATGGGGGGACTGACCAACTCACAATCTGAAGGTGACATGTCTTTCTTTCCCAGGAGCAGGCTACCCTGAAATTTATTACAACTTTAAGAGGAGAGGAGCACAGTTCTTTACTGTCAGTTGTTATGTTTTTCTGTTCCTAAGGGAAGAGTACATAATGCTATTATCACTATCCTGTTCAACCTGTCACTCAAAATGCTATTTTCAGCTTGACAATTCCTGTACTCCAAATGTTTTAGTTCATGACATCTATTTGTAAGACTGTGACATGCAGATAATTGATCTGCCTTATTAGGCTACTGTGATGTGGGAGTTTGACTGCCCATGATCTCTCTCTCTTGGTCCCTTATAATACTGCACAGCTGAAAGGGCATGACTCCATTTTGGATGTTATGACTTTTCTGACAGGAAGGCAGTGCAGGCATAAAGTGCGGAAAAACCCTTAACTCATTGAGTCCTGTGGCCATTTGGGTCAGACACTGTAATGGATGGTTCCAACGCCATATGGTGTCTACTGTACCTAATGAGTTAAACTGATTTGCAGATTATAACTTGCATAAGTTAAATTTGCTAATCCTGAGAATGATGAACATGGCTCAGAAAGCTTAACCTCTGCTAAGTGTCTTTGTAGATGCTGTGATTGACCACTACCATCCCCTAGTCATTTCACTGCCATACAGTCAAGAGGCAGCCTCAGTGTTGCTAAGTTCCCCTGTCAAATTTTGCCACAAGATCTGGCAGGGTGATAGCATATTTGACAGTGCACATGTAGAAGAACCTGTGCCCCAAATGCATACATACCTGCTTGAGACTTTTGTTAATACCTGAGAAATATACAGTATTGTGGCAGGAACTCCACATTATCTCTATGGGTCAGAAGATGATTGTTAGCACAACATCGGTTCAGCACCCCCACCCCAACAGCCCACCACACAACTGAAAGAAAACTCATGTGACTGCATGTCTCCTCTCAAGTGTTGCAGTCCAGCACTGAGTGAAAAACAGCATCCTCCACTGCATAACAGTACAGCTACCTGCTTGCACTTTTATGAGCAGTTCTCAGAACTGGAAGGAGATCCAGTGCAAATTGTTTATAAAACTCAGATGGAAACCTGTCTATGTGAAAGCCTTCATAATTTTTCAACTTTTCAGTATATCCATTAATTCGTTCCAGAGACTGGGGCATCAGAATCTAGGCTTGAACTAAAAGAGGGTTAAGGGTAAATCAGCCAAAAGATCTGTACCTTCAGTCATGGTATGCTACCTTCTCTGCCTAGTATAATGTATTTTAGAAGGGAACGGTTCATATTATCTTTGGAGGGTCTGTGTATAGGCTATTTGGTACTAGGCATCAGTAGTTTTAAGGACAGATGTGTGTATTTTCTACTGTCTCAGTTACTATGCAAGCGATTTGCCAGCCCAGTTCCCTGTCTCATAAAATTGCTGTTTGGTATAATCTTAATTCACCTCTGATGTTATATTTGAGGGGCAACTAAAGTTCCTTTTTCCTTTTTTTCAACCATCTTCATCTAATGTCATTTTTCTGCTCAGCTTTCAGTTTAAACTCATTTTGTTCTACAGTAGCTCTGATTGTCTAGCCACCCACTCGTTTCATCTGTGCATTACCAGTGATTTTATAGTTAGCAGGACTGCCTTGAGACCATGACATCTATTTTCCCAGATTTCTCCCCCACTTTATTTGCAACCAGGTAGGTTTGTATTCTTTTGGATATTAAATCATTAAAATTGGGATCATTCCATAATGTTATATTTAACATCTGACTTGAGTTTTACAGGAGGAATTAGTTGAAGATCCAAGGTAACCAGGGTATGATCAGAGTTGGTAATGTCACTAACTTACAACCTTTCACTTCATGTAGCCAAAACAAACATATAAACAAGTTATTCTGTACCAGTGTGTGTGTGTGTGTGTGTGTGTGTGTGTGTATTCATGGCAAAAACTCTGTTTAATGCATCAGTTAGAGTTGTTCCACAGCAACAAAGTGAGGAAATTCAGTGTGAGTGTTGCCACCCCTTGCACCCACCCACCCCAACGAGGCATCAGGGTGTGCGTTGGGGTCATCAACCCTAACTCTAACCCCATTCCATGTGTAAATAAGCTGAGGTGGTGCAGAAGGAGAATGGGGTGAGAGTTAAGACCGATGACCCCAACTCACACCCGATGCCTGTTGATGGGGTGGGGGCATGAGGTGGCAACAACTACTGAATTTCCCACTTTGTTGCTGTGGAACAACCCTAACTGATGCATTAATGGATTTGTTGCCATGACTTTCCTTCTTTTGAGAATGTGCTCTATAAATACTAAATGGAATGTGGTGGTGAGATCACAGGGCCCTTTTGGACCACGCTCCCACCATGTGAATTTTGTCACTTCACTGCTCAAAGACTGTATGACCGACTGAAATGAAAATTGATAAATGAAGACATGTACCATGCCACAACATGTATAATAAATGTTATCTGAATGTGTTCAACAGTTGTATGGTGTCACACCAGGAGAAACTGCAGAGGAATGCAGAAAGAACATTTTGCCACTTCACTACACAAGAACCAAAAATTGTTAAAAGAAGACATATGTACCATAGCTACGCTGTGTGTCCAGAATTGTCTGAACATCCATTCAACGGTTGCACAGTGCCATGAGCAAATGGCGTAACATGCACAATTCAGCAACCGTAAGTTCCAGAAAATTGTCACAGTCAAAGATCTATTATACATCTTTGTACATTCCAAATACCAGGCAAATCAGACACACGTTCAAAAGTTATTGAAGCAGAATGAACCAAATTTTCATTTGTCGGAGTAGCATAATTCCACACCTGTTAATGTTTTACACACCAAACCACTATAAGGCACCTCCATACCGCTAGAGGCTACCTACGCTATAAATTTCAAGCTAGTAGCACCATGCAGAATGCTATGCACAAATGTTAATCATGACACACAGTATCTCCACAGCAAATTATTTTTCCAACATGTAAACAGCATTATTCACATTTCCAGGACATCCACTCAACACCCTCAAATTTCATGTGAAAAGACCAAACTGTTCTAGAGATATTCCATTTTTATGTTTCTGCACCTTTAAGAAGTCTTCCACCACAAAATGGTGGAATCGCAGCTGAAAATGCACTAAAATGGTGGACATGGCAGTCGAAAATCTGTAACAATGAGAGGGGACAACTTCAAATGGTAATAACTCTGGAAACCAAACAAAACTGTCATGTTCCTTGAACAAAGGTCTTTCCAAATGGCAACTTTCAGATCAATCAACCACACAGCGGCTGCACTATGCATTGTGGCAGACAGTGCGAAAGATAGCAAAACAATGTTTTGCACTGTGCTGCACAAATGCAAAACACAAACAGTAATGTAAGCATAACGGTGATGGAAACAGTGTGGTAAAACAAAATAGTAATGCTAACAGTAACACAAATGCAAGCGCAAACAGTAATGCACATGGTGATGCAAATGGTAGGAGGAATGCAAGCGCAAATGTAAATGAAAACAGAAATTGCAACGCAAATGGTAACGCAAATGCTAAAGCAACAGAAATGCAAATGGTAATGAAAACAGTAATGAAAATGCTAACGGTAACAGAAATGCAAACAGAACACAAATAAAATGTGCAGCGTGATACAAAAGGAAACAGTAATGCACGCACAATGGAAATGCTACCTAAAACACAAATGATAAGGCCAATAGAAACACAAATGCAAACAGTAATGAACACACAAATGGCAATGATAATGCAATTGGAAACACAAATGGTTACAGTAACACCAACCATGATGCCAAAAGAAACAATGCTAAATGGAAATGTAAATGCAATAAGCGTTTGCAAATGCAAATAGTAGCACACACTGATGCAAAAGTGAATGCAAACAAAATGGTAACGAAATGCAAACTGTAACTGTAACACAAATGCAAGTGCAACGCAACGGTAACGCACACGGTGACGTAAACAAAACGCTAATTCAAATGGTAAAGGACACACAAACAGAAGTGCTAACGGTAACAGTAACACAAACACACACCCTTTTTTCCCAAAAGGTGCATTCAGAAGCACAGTGAATACAAAGAATGTATACATAATAATGGCCCTAGAGAGCAGAAAATGAGCACTTGGAATACTAAATTCTTATATCTCAGGGACCTTACAACGTGAAAAAAATAAAAATCTCATATTGTTTATGACTTTCTATGCTAGTTTTGTACTTAGCCTGTAGTGGAGGCTAAGCATTCTTCTGACGAAAAGTCTGTATCTCAAACCATTTTAGACACAGGCCTGAAAAGCGCGGGCCCGTTAATGTTAGCCTATGAGAAACATCATCAACTTCAGAGTGCCGTAACTTTGCAGCCTCTAATATTTTGTCACCAAACCACCAAAAGCACATCTGTGGGCTTTCTTCCCTCCAAATTTCAGCCCAAAAGACCAAACCATTCTTTTCAGCAGGGTGGCAAAGATTCCCTATTGTTTTGGCCATAGTGCCGCAGTAATTTCGCAAATAACGACACTTTCATAAATAAAATCACAAAAGTGTGGCATATGCAAAAGTACTTTGCAACACTACTTTCTACAAAAATTTAAAAACATATTTCTGGGGTGTTTTACACCCCAAGAAAGACATGGCTAGCATCCTCAGGGCTCAACTAGGTGAACACAACAATAATTGTGTCCCTAGAGGGTCCCAAATTTAAATACCAAGCATTTCTGTGACCACCAGCTGAAAACAAGATGGCCAATTTACGACACTACAAGGGTCATTTGTAAAAGTAAAAAGTTCATTTGAGACACTTTTGCATATTTTGTTAACTTTTCCATTGACCATAATGGGAAAATGGTTTTGAACAACCTTTGAACAATTTAATATTTTTTACAGAATCTTGAAAGGCACATCAGGGACCCTGGCTGCATGTTCCCTGAAGGTTTAGGACTGGTTGCACAAAACCATGTAGTCTGTAGGCATGAGCAAGAATGCAAAAATGCATAATTTGTGCATTTTTGTACTCTGTAGGTCCACAACTGTATATCCGATCGTAACAAAACTTGGCAGGTCCAGAGATCTCTGTATCAGATCTGTCATTTGGTGAAAAGTTAGTAAGCTGCCAATTTTCAGATGTAACCTTAAATGGGGTACTCAACCTAACTATAGTGGCACTACTGTGCCACTATAATGTATGTATGTATATATATATATATATATATATATATATATATATATATAGTATATATACTGCATTTTAAAAGCTGTAAATGTTTTGTCCTACCTTGCTATATTTTGCTGTATCTTTACCTTACCTTGTACTACCATGTATTCATTGTTACTCCTTGTTAACCACTGTGAACTTTTCAATTTTTCATGCTTTTTGTTAATCACTGTGACTTTACCCAGGTCCATCTTGTAAATGAGTTTTTACTCAATGGTGTTTCGCCTGGTAAAATAAAGATTGAGTGATTGATTGATTGAAATAGGGTTCAAGCACCGAGAAAACACAATGACTGCAGAAGTTGATTTAACTGTTTTTATCAAAAACTAAAAAGAGGACACCGATCAGCGAGCTCCACATGTAGCCATTCTTTGGAAATCAGCAGATGGTCAATGTATGAATATTGCCTGTGGGGCATAAATGAAAATATATAGTCATGGACATTAGGGTTACTAATCCTTAAGGCATCCCCTGTTCCTCTGTTAAACATTGTTTTCTTCAGCACCATTGCTGCCCTACAGTAGTTTGCTATTCCCCAGTTATCTGGGGTTTATTTTTCTTGGGGTCTATTATGCAATTTATATCTCCTCCTATAATGCATAACCTATTGGCATCAGATATTGCATCCTTTATTACTTTTTGTAAATATTTATTGTTTTCCTTGTCATCATTCAGAGCACAAATATTCAGAATAGTTCAAGGAATGTTGTGCAGTACCCCAGTGACCCGCATCACTATTCCCTTTAGATCCTCCACCATTTGTTCCAACTGAATTGGGGCATCTTTCTGAATCAGTATGACTTCGCCCCTATGGTGGGGGACAGACAGATAGGAGGAAACATAAACCTCCACAACTCATTTTGTTGACAATTACACATGTTCTTGTGGGGTAAGATATATTTCTTGAAGTAGGGTGATCATGGTTCTATGTCACGATAGTGATCACAAGACAGTGATCACTATCACAGTGAGTATTCATCACCGAAAAGCAAAATGGCAGCGTCACTTATCGGTGCACCATAGCCAACAACCAAAACAACAGCAGCCCCCACACGCACCCTCGCAGGTCGCTTTGCCCCTCTGCACACCTCTTGATTATAGATTACCAACTCCAGGGGTGCATGTTGAGAGAGGAGACAGTCAAAAAAAAATGCCAGCAAAAGCACAAAACGTTACCCCTCCTTAGCCCCGAACCCTGTATCTGCTGTGCCATAGCTAGCCACCCTCACCACCACACACATGGCTAGCTCAGCAGTAGCACACCACACTGAACCATACAAACCCTCTTCCTATCCTCCCCAACCAGACGCTGTCCTGCTGTACTGCAATCCCCTCATCCCTACCCTCACTGTGCCTGTCTGTCGCTACCCTTGGAGTAGCTCACATATCAGAGTGGTGCAAATGAGTCACTCATAACAGAGTCGCTCATTTGCAGACACCATCATCTTTATACCAGTGATCATGGCCTGGAATGCTGCAATTCTTGTAAGATGTGGGCCTTTTAAAAGGGCTGCCCGCTTCTTTTGTATTCTAAGATATATGACAATCAACTAATTTTAAATATGTTTAGAATGATTTGTTTCAGCATACTCACTGACTCCTGGTCCATCCCTGAGACCAAAGTTCTAGAAGGATAGAGGTAAGGTAAGTAAATCTAGTGGTATGAAGATGATGCAAGAAGAGACAAAATGCAAGAAGGATCCTGGTGCAAGGGTAAAATACAAATAGTTATAATTTTAACAAAGCAAGTAACCATAACAATGCAGTCCTTTAAGATGAACCTTTCTCTTCCCCTCATGAGAAGGCAAAGTTATTGACACATGCTATAGAAGCCTTATCTGTGACTATGGGTGAAGAAACAGGGTACCCATGATAATCCCCACTTATGTCTCTGTCATCTTTTCGATCCCATTCCAGACTAGAAAGATCAATCTTAAACAAGAGAGACTAAATCTGAACATCTCACCACAGCCAGTCAGGTCATTAGGAAAGTTAAATTCTCCTGCTGTGGCTAGGTATCTTAGAACTCTGCTAACTGGGTCTGAAGTGGTAAATCCCTTCCCTCCCCACAGCCCCAGTCACATGGGATCTATTTACCTGGCAATCAAGATAATACAAAAACAATCACTGTGTGTGTGAATGTGTGGCATCCCTTTACTAGCCTATGTGAGATCTAGTAATTTCTACCTAGATTTCCACTCTGGTCACCAAAATCTGTCTCACCCCCTCACATGAATCGAGACCAGAGGCATGGGATAGAGAGTCTGCATGGAGGGTCTACTACCATCCCGCTCCAATTTATATGGCCAAAGAAGAGGAAGGAGCACCAACCTAAAGATCAGGTGCTCTCAGCCTACCCTCTATTGTAAACTTCTGAAGTATAAGTCTCTTAAACGTCTCCTGCACAAGTAGATTTACCTGGTCTGCAGCAAGCATATCTCTGAAGAAGAGGAACATTCTCCTCTGTTTCATCTGTGCATCCCCAGTGAGAAGTTGATTACCTGTACTAATAAGCTACCCTTGTTGTGGCATTGCGAGGGTGGATATATCCCTTAAAGGAGGAGCAATCTCCATTGGGTACAGTAAGTGTCCTCAACCATTACCCCTGTCTCCTCCAAGGTTTCATTCTCTGAATTCATCTCTTTGGACAGATGAAGAAACAAAAATAAAGTCTCCTTTGCATCAAGGGGATGCAAACCATAGGACACCTTCCAATCTATCCTTAGGTGCACTGCACAAGCAAAACAGTTTCTCATATCAGGTGGCTCCTAAAATATTCCAAGGCCCTAGATTAATAACTGGTACTGACTCTGTGTTCAGGCGCATCATGAGCTGGTGCCAAATACTGCATGCCATCCCACTAACTCACACATTTTAAATTTCTAATCTGAACAAGCTGAAAAATGGGACAACACTTTAAAATGACAAATTACTTTAGCAGCACAGGTACCTTGGCATATGAGACTGTTTGGGGAGGCGGACAAGCAAATCAGGAACACAATTGTTTGTATTTAAAATCATTATAAAAACAGCATAGTCTCAGGGACCAGTTCTCAGTGTTATTTATTGAGCATTTCAAGATATTACAGTAGATGCTTGTGGAAAGTAACATGCCGTTTAACTGTGGGAAGAGCAGCAGAAACTGAAGCCTGTTGTCGATTATTCAATAACCAGCTGAAAACAATAGTCCCCACACACTAACAGATTATTGAAATGTATTGAACTTTATTAAGTCATTTAGGTTGGCAAGCTGTGACAATCCTAAATACTGAATTAGTTGCAAATACTTACTCAGCTATGACTGGTAGAGTCTGCAGAAGCTGACAGTTCATCAGTCATTGCTTTTATCCAGTACTGCCTCCTCCAGGTTGAATCCCAGTGCCATGCTGTGATCAGTGAGGCTGATTGTGACTTTTCTTTTAAGTCTTTGCAGTTGCCACACTTGCTGTTGCAAATCTTCCTCTAACAGGGATACCTCATCCACTGGGATCTCAGCTGTGACGCCCAGCTACTTCAAAACTGGTGCCACCTCTGACTGCATGTCATAGGTCTTGGAGCCTGAGTCTAGAAATATTTTCAGTTGGGCTGGAAAACAAATGTCAAACTTAATGTTCTTATGTTTCAGCCTTTTTGCACTTCCACTAACTTCACCCTCTTTGCCTGGGTCTATGGGGAAAACTCATGGTCTACAATAGATCTTGCAGTCACAAACTGCAATTCTTTTCTTAACCAAGCCAATTTTAAAAATATCCATTTTTGTCTGTAGTCCAGAAGACAAAGTATTATTGAACAAGGCTTGGAATTGGGGTCAGAGAGTTTAGGAATGAGGGCCTATGCATTCATTTGATGCACAGTGGATCATCCTGCTGCCAGCTCCACAGTTCCTGCAGCAGTGATGCTGTGAAGTGTTCCAGGTCTCCCTGATCTGTTCCTTCTGGGAGACCGTGCAGCCTAATGTTAACACGGTGTAACTGGGTTCCATATATTCCAGCGTTGCACTTCCTCTCTTTCCTTTTTATACAAGTACAGCAGTGCAGCGTTAGCAAGTCCATCTGGTGTGATATCCATCTGCAGTTTTCGACTGGACTTTGCACACCTTTTGTCTCATGTCAACCAGCCCCAAATCCAATCTTCATAATGTAGATCCTATTTTATTTTACTCTGTAACCAGCTGTTAGCTGATTGCTATATTGTCCTCAGTTTCATCTTCTACCTCATTATAAGAACATGAGTTAGGAGTCCAGGTTGGTGAGACATGATTTCTGCTCCACTCTCTGCAGGATCAAAGTTCCCTTGCAGCTTTTGGCTGTCCGCTGGGAATTTTTAAAGTTTTGTTTAGCCACCATTCTTATTTTGTGGAGTCTCCATTTTGGAAAGCAGGATACCTTATCTTAAAAGTCAACTTTATTAATTCTTGCAGAGCTCTGCCTGGGAGCACCTGAAACAATAGGTAAAATCACAGAAAGTCCTGGATGAGTTCAGTTCTGATGAGGTCTGTTTCTGGCTGAGCCATGGTATAGTTTTTCTTTTTAAATCTGGAAACACCAAGCAATATTGTGACCAGGTAAGACAGAGTTTATGGAGTTCCACAAAATAGCGTGTGATAGAAGCACAAAACATGGAATTTTTTGGCAGATGAGGATCACTTGGCCCACTCTGCCAGTCCATTTTCCCTGCCTATACTGTCAATGCAGACCCTACCTGATCTATGTCTGCCTCTCTTCCACCTGCTTTCCTACAAAGATTCCTTTGTGCCTATACCATGCATGTTGTGAAACCGTCCACTGTTTTAGCTCCTCCACCTCCCTGGAAGGCTGTTAGAGGCATCCACTACTTTTTCACCAGAAAAGTACTTCACATCCCTCCTAAATTTCCCCCTTTCAGCTATATTTCATGCTCTCTTGTTCTCGTGCACCTTCTTCTCTGAAAAATACACCCATCTTGTACCTTATTCACCCCTTCGAGGTATTTATAGGTCTCTATCATTTCCCTCCCTTCTCTTCCAGTGTGTACATACTGATATCCCTCAGTCTCTCCTCATAGGGCTTTTGATGCAGCCCCTGCAACCTTTTATTTGCCCTCCTCTAGACACCTCTACCCTGTCTATGTCCTGATGAGGCCTCCAGAACTGAACACAGTACTCCAGGTGGGTCCTCAACAGTGATCTGTACAGTGGCAACACCATCTCTATCCTTCTGGTGTACCCCTCCCTGTGCACTCCAGCATCCTGTTGGCCCTGTTGGCCTTGCCTGCTGCCTTGTTGCCTTGCCATCCTAATGTCATCTGATATGATTACCCCAGGTCCCTTTCCTGTTTTGTGACTGTCAATAACCCTTCTCATATTTTATGCACCACTTCCAGGTTTCTGTACTATACCTAGATCCATGCGTTTTGCTTTTTGCATTGAAATCCAGCTGCCATACCTTAATCACCCTCGAGTTTTCTCAGTTCTATACACATTCTCTCCAACCCTTCTGAAGTATCTACCTATTGCAGATTTTGATGTTGTTTTAATATTTCACCCTGCTCATTTTCTGCAAAAAGTGATGATTCTCCTCACTAAATCAGTCCATAAACCAAAGAAATCAAGGCTACTTCATGATCAGCTTTTGATATTGAATTTCTCCTAAAAGAAAGCAATCTTGAGTGGGTAGATACCACCTTTTACAATGGGCCAAAACATATGGAATAACTTGCCTTTCCATTTACGAAGGCTGAAGGTAAAATCTTACAAAGCAGGATTGAAAAATGGTTATTTAGTCAAGCACAGATTAACTCAGTCTGTTGTTTTACTTGGATATGGTTTAACTGAGAAACCTATGTACTGTATTTTTATAAATAAACTTTCTGCACATATTATATATATTCTGTACAGCATATGTTTTGATGCTCTCTTTGTACTAAGATTTAATTTTCCTTTTTCCTTTTGTATTTTACTTTTTATCTTTTTGACAAATTTACTCATTTGTATTTACTGTAAAAGGACTACACTCAAAACTGAGTTTCCTATTCATATGAAACATGAACAACACTTTAACATACCATACCATAAGATACCATACCCATACCATACCATACCATACCATACCATACCATACCATACCATAAAGTTTGGGCCTGGAGCATGGCAACATTCAAGAGCCATGTATTACAAATCTTGTCTGATCTGCAATCCCTAGAAGTTCCACAACATATGTACACAGTTTTAAGTGCCAAGTAATTAGGAGAAGAAGCTACAATCCCTGACTGTGAGGAGATTGTGTGCCATCAATCCACCATGCCCATGTCCAGAAAAGAATCACAGGGGTCATGGTTCACTATTCTAGTGGTAATAGGTGAGAAGAGCTTTAGTTTACAGACCTGTCCATGTTGCTGTTAAAGTCTCCCTCACAAATTCATAATATAGCTTCCCGAACAAAACATAATGCTGTTGCCCCTTCAGTGAAAACGGGTGGTTCAGGATCAATGGGTGAATACAAGTTGCTAGTCACAGTGGGTTCTGTGTGTATGGCCACTTCCACTGTAATAAGCGCAACTCTTCATCAGAGATCAATTGAGAGCAGAAGGTTTCATGTGCAATGAATGGCCATCCTTTCTTATTGAGTGTTAAAAGTTCTGGAAAACTTTACCCATCTACTATACATAGTTTAAAGCTTACTAACATCAACAGAGGTTAAGTGGCTCCATGTGATATGAGTGAATATTTTTAAGCAAGTGCAATAACTCAGTGCTCATCATCAACGATAACAATGGTGATGCGCACAATGCCGAAATCATAAACAGCAACGGGTGACAACACTCCATTATGAGACAACATAAGATACCATATTTTTATGTGGGGGCTTCGGCTTCGCACCATCCATGAGGGAGGATCTGCCCCCCCTCATTATAATAATAATCCACTCCAAGGGGAGACTGACACTGGGGAATAGTCAGGAGAGGGTCACACATTTCAGGATCTCAAGGAACATGATACCTAACAAAAAAAAAAACAACAACATAGGTACAGCAACATTACAAAAAAGTATTCCTTCCCACCTGGCTCCAAACCCAGATCCTGCTGCACCAGAGGCATTCACTGCCTCCACTGCACACACAGCCAGCTCAGAACTGCCTGGTCAAGCACCCTCCCATATTCTCACACAAGAGAAATCCCTAGCAGAGTTGCTGCATCTGTCCCATCTCTGTTTAGTCCTGTACTCCTAGCTGTTACTATGTCTTGCTATGCTGTTGCATTGGCTCTTCTTACAGGTGCTCAAATTGAGTCACTCATATTGAGTCACCCATGTCACTGGATATTGGCTAGGTTGGTCGTCTCCAAAAGATGATATTATACTGCATGGATTTCAACTGCATTCAAAACTACTGTCTCTTTACCAGAATCTTCAACCCATTATAATTTCAGATAATCACCTTGAAACTGAGATAGGAAGACATTCTAGCTAATGTCAAAAGACTCACAGGTCCAGACAGGATCTGCCCCCAGTAATGGAGTTATATGTTGCAATGGAAAATTACCTAAGTTAAGTAGTTATAGAATAAGAAGTATACAGTCATAGTAACCTGTAACCACTCAACTGAGAACAAATATATACAATTAGTAGCAACTCTGTAATATGCAGGATAGAATAGTGAAAGTCCGCTCTTGGGTATTTGAATGGGGGACATTTGGACTGAAATAGGTTGGATAGTCTTTCAGCTCAGACTCAACTAACTGGTTCAGTATGTCATCTGCTTAAAGCACTGACACAATAAGGTATAAAGAGAGAACAAACTGCTGCTAGATAGACAGACAGACATATAGATACATAGAGGCTATAAATGAGGTACATATTAAAGAAGGTCACAATACTGGGCGCAGTCACACAGTTAGATGTACATGGGGCAAATACTGTAGCAGTAAGCATGGCTAATTTAAACAAGGCATGATAAGAAGAGACATGGTAAGGAAGGGCAACAGCAAGGAAAGGCAGAACATATACATAATTTATATTAAACCAGAAATCAGTGGCACACTAACAAACCAATAGCATAAGCCAGCAGCAGAAGACACATGGAGCAGCTCAGTCACCCTGTTTAGTGCCAGGTGAAGATGGGGAACTGTGGGAAGTGTCCAAGCAGGAGGGAGAAGCAGAGCAATGCATACTACCCAAATGACATTGCAGAAATCTGTTCAATTTCTCCTGAGTCTCATATTATTGAGGTCAGTCCTCTAGAATATACAGTATCTATTAAGAGGTTGAAGGTGGTAAAAAGCTGACTTACTCAGGTCTAGTTTTTGTTTATAAATTTTCATATAATTACCACATTGACACTCTTCAAACTAAGCTTTACAACCATGGTATGCCAGAGAAAATGTAATTACTCTTACGTGGAAAATGCAACAGAAGCCCCACTTAAAGCTTTGAAATAAAATACCATAATCAGATCCTTAAAGGATCTGATTTATAGAGGGCATTAACACAACTGACTTAGAAAGGAAGTGTACATATTTTTATAAGTATCATTAAGGTCTTCCTAGGGCATACCACATGTCGCCATTAAGATAAATCTAGGACAAAACTCTGTCTACTAAAGCCTTAAGTAGAATTCGTTCCTATTGGATGAAAATACGTAATCAGAAGGATAATGAACTAATGACACTGTAATCTCAAGAGAAATTAAACTTTTATGAACAAAAATTGATTCCCCATGGATCAGTTTGTTAATTTAAGCTTTGAAAGCTTTGAAACAGTTACATTTGTGGGAAGATAGTCAAAATGCATATAGATTAGTTTTAAATATGAAACATATCTATGGGATGAATTGTAAAGCATGGCTAGACAAAAGATCTATAGGATATGCAGAAATACACTTTTCTCCCATACTTAGAAAACTGCAATTGGGTCACAATTAAGAGTTATTCTTAATAATATTAAACAATTCAAGTTTAAAGAAGGTTTACATCTCCTTTTGTTTCTGTACTAACAAATCTAGATCATAGAATCTTGGTATAATAAGAATACAAAGGTGTCAGAGACTGGTGTAGAATGTAAAGAATGATTGTGTGAGAAAGGCAAAGTAGAGACAAATAATCACCAACCATTAATTTGCCATCAACAAGCAAAGCAAAGCAAAAAGTGGCTGGCTTCTATGTCGTGAAATGCATTTCTGAAAACTGGACAGACTGTTCATTTTCTTGTAATGTCTAGCAACTATACTACTTTACATGGAGTGGTTAAATTTGTAAATGTTATTACTGTTAAAAGTATATGACAACTGTTACTATTCTAATGATATCAAAATTATGTATTTTTCCCTCTTTAAAAATGGTTTTAGAGGGTGACAAATTATTAGATTTCATTAGAATAAAATGCAGAATTACTGCCTTCAGTATGAAATTGATATGATTGTGCTGAAAATGTGATTCTAATGAAGTTGAAAGTATTACATCTTTCTGAAGATTTTGTTTAACTTATGTAAATGTGTACTTAATATGTAATGAGCTGTAATGCCTATTTAGGGTTGAACAATAACGGTAAACCAACCAACAAACCTAGTAAGACTAATATGATTACACAGAAACATAGTAACATAACATTTGTTGTTACAAAAGGATGACTTGGCCCATCCAGTCTTCCCAGATGTTCCCTGCCTATTCTGCCTCTTCAGACCCTATCTGGTCTCTGGCTATCCTCCTGCCATCTTGCATTTTTAATAATATAACACTATGTTTATCCCATGCTTACTTGAAGCCCCCACTGGACCAGCCTTCACCACTTCCACTGGCAGTCTGTTCTATGCATCTACCATGGTTTAAGTGAAAAATATTTCCTCACATCTTTTGAACTTCCACACCTCCACATTTTTCTCTTGCTCCCTGGTCCTGGTCCTAGTGCTCATTATCATTCTCATTTGAAAGAGACTTCCCACCCACCTGCAATCTGTTCACTCTGTGAGTTACTTGCCAATCTCAGTCATGTCGCCTCTCTTACTACTCTCTTCTATGTTGTACATGCTGAGATCCCTCAGTTTCTCCTTGTAGGACTTCTCGTGCAAACTCTGCACCATTTATGTAGCCCCCAATGGACTGCCTCCACCCTCTCAATGTCTTTTCTGTGCATGGTCTCCAAAACTATACATAGTATTCCAGGTGGGGTTGCTCCAGCAAGCAAAACAGTGGAACACCACCTCCCTCTTCCTGCTGGAGCACCACAGCATCCCACTAGCCCTACCCTCTGCCTTGTCAGACTACCCTACAACTTTTATTTCCGCAGATATGCAAACCCCAAGGTCCCTTTTACTGTCTAGTAATGTTCAACACCTTCACTGCCTATACTAACTCAATTCTGGGGCTCCTATGCCCTAGGTGCAATGTTTTGAGCAGTTTGGAACTGAACCAAAATGTTTTGACCACTCTTCAAGTTTCCCAAGATCCTTGTGCATTTCTCTACCCCCAAATGTTCATCCTATTGCAGATTTTGGTGTCCTATACAAAAGGTATACAGTACTATGCCTTCCAGTCCTTCTGCAATTTTCCCTATGAATATATTGGGGGGATTATATAACTAGGAAAGGCACACTAAGCTGGAGCGTGTTTCCAGGTGCGACCTGGGAGCACATAGAAGCTAAGTGACTTGCCCGGGTCACACAGTATGCAAGTGGGGATGATGGGATTCAAACCCAGGTCTTCAAGTTTACAGATCAGTGCCTTTAACCACTATGCTTTTCTACCTCCCAATATTGAAGAGCACTGGTCCCAGTACCAAGCCCTGTGGTACAACACTGGTTGCTCTCTTATACTTGAAGTGAGTTCTGTTAACCACCACCCTCTTTTTCCTATCTTTTAACTAGTTTCTAACCCATTCCACCACTTTGGATCCCACTCCCAGGTTGGTACACTTCTTAAAGGGATACTGACAACCTATTTGTCATTATATCATTTCTAGTTAAAACTCACATTTTATGATTGCTTACCTTCTTTAAAATTCATTGATGTTGCTGTTTGTTTTGTCTGTCCCCTTGTTTAGTAGAACTGAAATGCATGGCAATGTATATTTATAAAATCTTTGTTTTGTTTACAATCCCAGGTGTGTTCTTACTGCATACTTACTGAGCATTAGAAACACACCCAAATAGTCTGATCACTCATGAGACAGTAGCCTCTAAACTCCCATTGCATAACAAATGACTAGACTGTGTTGTGGTGTTCCCAAGTCCAGGAAAGATGCAATTGGAGCTGATCAAGGAGTGTAAACAAACTTGTGTTTGTGAGTAACACCAATATGGTGCACAGTCTGTTTTTCCCTTTTCTAAGAAAAAAAGAGTCAGAATCAAACTACCAGCTACATCAACAATATTTACAGAATGCTGGCAATCATAAAATGTGTTTTTAAACTAGGGACACTTTGAGACCTAAGGGAATTGACCGTCTCCTTTAATAAATCCCTGTGTGGCACAGTGTCAGCGCTTTGCTAAAGTCCAGATCGCCATGTGCACTTCCCTCCCTGATCTATTCCCTGCTCAACCAGTCAAAACAAATATGTCAGAGTCATTTGGCATGGCTTTCTACCCTTGAATCCATGCTACCTGTGGTCTTGTAGCCCACTGGATTCAAGATACTCTATCAGTCCTTTTTCGAGTAGGCTTTCTATGAAATTTATTACCACTGAAGGGAAACTGACTAGCCTATAATTGTTAGCTTTCTCTGCTGCTGCACTTATGCAGATGGACAGTGTCCACCCTCCTCCAGTCCTCTGGAACCACATCTGTTTCCAGTGACCTGTTGAACAAGGCTGTCAGAGGTGCAGTTAGTACCTCCCTGAGTTCTGTTAGTATCTTGGGATGTATTTCATCTGAACCCATAGCTTTATCCAACTTTGGGGCTGCAAGTCCATCAGGACTCTTTCTTCAGAAAATGGACTTGTTTCAACTCCTCCCACCTGCTATTCCTGATTCTCCCTGGTGGTCTGTCCTCATCCCACCACTGTGAAGACTGAGCCCAAGTATCTTTTAAGATGTCAGGTTTTATTGGTTCCTTTCTGCATAGTCTCCCTCATCCGCCCCTCTAATCATTACTATTCCTCATCTTGCATTCCTCTTCTCACTTATGTACCTGATGAAAGTAGTATTGTCTTTAATGACCCTTTGGTAATCCTTTCTACTGTCTGCACCTTTGCTTCCCTAACCACCTTGCCTGATTCCTTCTGCTTTGTTTGGTACACCTCCATATCCTTTTCCTGCTTGCTCATAATCTGAGTGACTATCCAGAGCCTCTTTTACCCAGACCTTGCTTACTGACATCCAATGAATTACATTTACATACCACTGGTTTAGAATAATCTTGGTGGACTGAAAGTCAATGGTTTAAAATCTGATTGTTTTAGTTCTCTAGTCCTCTGATGTACTGCATCATGGTTGGGGTGGCATAGAAAATGGATCAACATCGTCCTCAGTTGATTAGTCTGTCACTGAAACTTCACTGAGGATGTCCTATGGGCCATTTGAATTTCAAAGATGTCCTCAGGCCCCAGGTTAAACTAGATGGGTACCTATTATACATATACTCATTGAGGGCAGCAAGAATTATTTGCCTGACAGTCATAGTTTCACATAAATATTGGTCATTAATTTCAAGGGGCCTTTAGATCAGCTGTGTCTGAAGACAAAGCCAAGACTTTCGGTCTGAAATTTTGACATTTAGGAGCCATGGTCTGATTTTGAAATGGATTCACTGGGTTCATCTGCAGATTTTACACTGCGTGCCGTACCCCAATCCCCCCACACACACACACACATAACACACACACTAGTCATAGCATATTTCAGAGGCTGTAAAGTAGTGAAAAGCTGAGCAGGGAAGAGCATTGTGCTTAGGTCATCAACTAACTATATAAAAGACTTATTAATAATGTAAGTACATGAGAATCATGGACATTATTGAATCATGGATATTATTATTACAAAAGTTAACATAATATTAGAATTTGCATACAAAATGCAAAAGTAAGAACATCAAAGTTAGGGATCTCAAGTTGATAACCATTACTGCACCTGTTCTTCCAAATCCTGCAGGTAGGGTGGCATTACCAAACCGTGTGTACCCAAATTAAAAATACTACTGCCTTGCTAATAAGGAATAGGCACAGCTAAGACTATCCACTAGAGAATCATAACTTTGGAGTTCCAGATTTTTTTTTATTTTATTATGCTTTTTGTGCCACCTAGTGCCAAACTCAGCCCTAGTCACGATCCCGCCGCCTCCTGCACTCCACATGAGCTATGCTCCCCATGTGCCCTGGCAGCCCCCAGGACAGGGTCATGGCACTTACCCATGTCGTGAGAACATCAGTTGGAGTTCAGAGAGCCAGCCTGGGAGCACATTGAAGCGGCGAGGAGGGTGTCACGAAGCGTAAGCTGCTGAGTTTTCTATCCCAAAAGGGCGCAATTTTTTTCCTCGGGGTGGGGATATGCAATGATGTCCTCGTCCACCCTGCCCCTCCTAATGTCCAGATGATGGTTGCAGCAGAGCCCCGGCCTCCACCAGGGGTCCGTGGTGCACCGGATGTTCGTCCCCCTCCCCTGGAGAAGGAGAGTAGTCCAGAGGATGATCCATCCATCTCCTCGGCTGGCCCTCCAGTGACCCAGGTCCATTCCCAAACCTGGGTCACTGGCATCGCAAGTGGAAACACCAACCGCTGTGCCGACAGGCCAGCCGCATTCAGATTTATGACACTGTCTGCAATCTTTAACAATTTCTCTGTGTAATTTCCTGTCATATAATTCAGTTTATGAAAACACACCAACCCAAAATTATTTAGCAGGTACTTAGGACTATTCCCAGTGCTTTTATATATCTCACACACACACACATACACCAAAGGAAAACAACAAATGGAATTTAGTTCTATATAATATCATTGATATGAGTTGCATCCCAAAGTCTTTTCCAGTCAAGAAATGGGAAGGGTGACAGAATGTTGCTCCCATGTGAGTGATATAAGGATGACTCAAGCAGCATAGAGCTAGAAACAGGAAAGGTGACTTTAACAGGCAGAAAAACACTACTGGTCCATCAGATCATGACAGTGTCCCACTGTGCGATGATAGTCTGAGTTATTCATTTGTAGCTCTGTCGCTCTTTCTGACTGTACCATGCCATCCAACACCACAAATGCTTTCACAAGACCCTTATGTTTGTCCCACCTCTCCTTGAACCAGTATTCACCTCAGTATTAACCACTTCCCTGGGCAAACTGTTATGTTTGTCCACCACCCTGTCTCTGCATTGAACTCACACATCCCTCCTGAGCTCCCCCACCCCACCAGATTATAAGTGTGGTCCCTCATCACTGTCCTCTTTACACCTAAACACATATTGCTAATCACCCTATTTATTCTCCTTAAACATTTTTAAACTCAGTCATATCTCCCTTTCCTTGTGGCTTCCAGTGTACACATGTTTGAACCATTCAGGTTCTTATTGAACAATTACCCTGTTGACCCTTTAGCATTTTGTTGCTCTCGTCTGAGTTGACTTCATTCAATACCTGCCATTTTCAGGTGAGAATATCCAGAACTGTACACAGTATTCCAAATGTGGCCTCACGGGGATCCATAAAGGGCATAAGCACCTCTCCTTCCTGCTGAAGAAAGCACAACCTTTGTACTCCAGCATCCTGTTGGCCTCCTCAAAGCTTTATTGCATTAACCACTTGTCCTGATGCTGTCAGTTATGACCTCCCCTAACCCTTCCTCTGGGGTATTGTCAGTCCTAACACTGATCAGCAAGTAATCCTTTAGCATTCCATTTGCCTATTTCCATAGGTCTCACTTCTTAGCATTGAATTTGAGTTGCCAAATCCCAGACAATTTTATAGCCTCGCTAAATCCGTCTTCATGTCTTAAACCCTTCTTTACAGTTTACCTTGCCACATATTATTGGGTCCTCAACAGTGAGACACCATGTACACCACTGCATTTCTTCCCCAGTGTCTTACATGAATATATTTGAACAGTACCAGCCCTAGATACCTGTGATGCCTCACTTAACACCACCCTAACTCTTGAATATCTGCCATTTAATATCTCGTCTTGATCCTCCCACTTAGACAATTGCCCACCAATATGATTAAGCAGTTGTCCACCTCTGAGTCTCCTAAATGAAGTCTAAATACAGGACATCTACCATATGCCCTTTATCCACAGCTTGAGACACTGTCAGAAATCTATGAAATTCATCTGACAGGACTTGCCCCTCATAATAACATGCCCGCTGCATTCTTGAAGTCTGCTCACCTCCAGGATATCCACAATCTGCTCTTTGATAATACCTGCCAACAGTTCCCACATTTGAGATCAGTCTTATCAGTCTGTAGTTCCCATGATCATTCTGTCACCACTCTTATGAAGAAACTCAGCACTGGGTGCACTCTGATCAGCTGGGACTACTTCTGGATCTAGCAGTTAATTAAACACATCTACCAGGGCACTGCCGAATCTACACCTCTCTTTAAGTACCCTGAGTACAGTTTATCTGAGCCTAGGGACTTGTTTACCTTCCATCTCTTCAGAGCCTTGAGTACTCTATCTACTGAGATGGTTCTCATCTTTTTTTTTCAATTTAAAGTTTATGATACATTTTCCACAATAAAAATCAGTTTAAGTGACAGTGACATTGACATTCCAATACAATGTAAAGGAATAACTGCCTGACCCATCCTTCCCTCCTTACTGCAGTAACCAATAATACCCATCAAATGCCAAGCACCTTACTTAAGATCTTACATGGCAATATAGTCTGAGATACAATTAGACTTGGACCAGAGAAATTAAGTGAAGGGGATCCCAGATTTTGATATATGCTGCCATTCTATTGTGGAGACTGGCAATCGCTTTTCTGTCATAGATTGGACAGAATTTCTTTTACCCATTCATTGGACAGATGGAGGACTTATCTTTCCAGTGGCATAGAATAAGCTTCTTAGCCGATAAGGCACTCATGGAAATGTGAAACTTTCGTACCTTAACTCTGATAGATGATAAGTCCCCTAACAGACAGATCTTGGGAGTAAAGTATTCCTGAAGGTCCAGCAGAGGGTCCAGGAATGTTTTAATTGAATCCCATAAGGGGAGATTTTAGGACAGGACCAAAACATGTGGAGAAGTGTTCCTTCTTCCTGCAAACATTTATTGCATATATTGGAATTCAGGTAGCCCACTTCTGTAATTTAACCGGGTGTAGTACAAGTTATGTAAAATGTGATATTGCATGAGACGCAATCTGTCTTGAGAAATATATTTATGGCATGATCTCCACAGAGAATGCCAATCCAAATAATGTTGAGGAAAAAATTATTCCAGAATCTTGTAGGCCCAAAGGGACCCCCATATTTTGTGAGATGGTTCTCATCTTTAGCATCAAGCTGCTGCCTGAGGTTAACTCCTTATTCTGGGAGTGTTCATGCTCCTCTATCATGAACATTCAGCTGAAGTATTAATTTAGGATCTCAGCCTTCTCTGCATTCTCTATCACCCATTCCACCATTTTCGGACTTTGTATTTGCTCTTTCATTTTATTTTGTTCAATACCATGCCAGAATAAGGTCTTTTCATTTATCTAACCCTTCTGATACATTAGATAGAGGTTCAGTGACTAATTCGTGTCAAGTAGTGAGCAAGTGACAGTGAAACCCCATTTGTTTCTGAATTCCATTCCATTGCATTCACTCATTGATATACAGTGGCACCCATACCTACCTTATCCCATACCAGTCACCACCTGGTGTCATTGACACCTTTCCTTCTCCCATTTAACTCAAACATTCCTTGTCTATAGTGGTAGATCCCAATCACCTCATTCAGCCTATCACCCCTGTAAATTTTACCCTTTATCTGCCCTCTGTTCCCATTGTAGCCCCTATTCCCCAAAACAGTGACACCACTCAACATCCTCCTACACTCAACTCCATAGCATCCTACTCCTCATGTAGCACTAAGTTATATTCAATATAAAGAAAGACTTGGTTACCAATACCAATATATTTAGTAATATTAAATGCATTTTAGCATTCACATCAGGTGGCCACCAACTATTGGTTACAATAAGTGGAGGGCTGTGCCTGTCACCATCTGGAGGGCAAGAACAGAAGTGGGACTGGTTGTCAGTGATATTTTCTGGAGTTAGAAATGGGATTGGGACCCAGTGGTGATAGGGAAAGGGTTTTGAATTTAATTATTGGTCTCCAGTTTCAGGAGGGAGATTGTGATGGAAGCAGGATGCAATAAGGAAAAGGAAGTGATTAGTCTTTCTTCGGTACAGCAGTGAAGGAAGAAGGGTAAAATCTGGATGCAGTGGAATGGGAAAGGTAGAGGTATTTCTTCAGGCCTGGTGTTGAGAGGTAATATTTAGAAGGGATTGGTACACAGTTAGATGGGGAGGGAAACTGTTCTTACTTGGGTCTTTGGATGGAAGAGGGATACAGAAAGGTAATGTGATGCATCTTGCAAAGAAACAGGATCGGTCTTCCTTGGGTCTTGTGGTGAAAGAGGAGTTAGGTTAGGATGCAGTAAGGATACCGCCTTCTTCAGATCTGGTCTAAGGAGTGGCAGTTGGGGTTAGCTAGAAGTGAAGGTCATGCACCTCAGAGCAAGAAATCCCAGGACCAGCTACTGGCTGGAGGAGTGCAGGTAACAGCTTCCAGAGGAGGAAAGGGACCTCGGGGTAATAGTCACTGTGGACATGAAGGTATCATCACAGTGTGGGATGGTGGCAGCAAGGGCAAATAGAATGCTGGGCTACATTGCCAGAGGATCAACTCTAGAAAAGAAGGTCATCATGCTCTTGTGAGATCACTGGTAAGGCCACTCTTGGAGTACTGTGTGCAGTACTGGTGCCCATACCTCAAGGATGTGAGATTACTGGAGTGGGTGCAGTGCAGGGCTATGAAAATGATCATGGGACTGGGGAGTCTCCATATGAGGAAGTATTGAGGGAGCTCAACATGTATTCTCTGGAAGAGAGAGAGGAAAGAGGGACATGATAGACACCTTTAAGTACTTGAAAGGCATAAACAAAATTAGAGAGGAGGAATGTTTCACTATAAGGGGAAGGGTCAATAGGGGCACAGTCTGAAGTTGGAAAGGAAGGTTCAAGAGGGAGATGAGGAGGCACTACTTTACAGAGAAAGTGGTGGTGTGATGGAATGCACTGCTGGAGGAGTTAATCGAACTGAGTGCAGTGGATAATGTTTGGGGTTGGGATAGAGTCAAGGGCAGGATTAGTACAGACAAGAACACAAAGGGGAATGACCAGGAAAGGGAGGAAGGGAGGGGTTTGGGTGGGGATGTGTCAGCTGTAGTAATATGAAACTAAGAGCTGTACAATCAGGAAGACTTCCATAGACCTGTGTGCCTTTTCTGACAGCAATTTCCTTATGTTTGTATGTTCGTATGGTGGGAGGGATTGGGTTGGACTCTAATATAATAGGGAAGGAGATAGTGATTGGTCATTCTTTGGGTATGGTGGCAGGATGGAGGAGTGTTAATGACTAAAATTCAATGGAAAGTGGCTGTTCTTTCTATGGGTATAACCACAGAAGCAGGCAGTGTAGTGGGACTGGAACATACTCAGATGCAATGAAGGAATGGTGAAGTCTGGTGGCAGTAGGAACAGTAAAAGGAAAACTGGATACAAGAGAAAGGTGAAAAGGACCAGTCATTCTATGTGTCTGGTGGTGAGAATGGGGTCTGATCATTGGGATGAGAAGGAATTGTCATTTTGCCAGGTCCAGTGGTGAGAGAAGGAAAGAGTACAGTATATTTTTATTGCTGTCTTTCTATTGATGTTTTCTTTAGATCTCTGGAACCACAGAGATAGTGGTGTACATAGTCAGTAAATGTCATTAGACAAATAACTAGGCAAAGTTTCTCAGCTTTCTGTACTGCATAGTGGCACATCATGCATTTCTTCATCTGGCAAAGTGGGCAGTTCACTAAGTAAATTTTACGTGAAGTGGCACTTTACCTGCAAAGTGTCATTTCATGTATTTCTTCACCTGTTGAAGAATTCACATAGTAGTACTTCACTGGTAAAGTACTACCACCTGCTTTTTAAAGGAATTTAAAACTTAAAATACTCCCTGCCATGTAGTCTTTAAACACCTTCTCCCCAGCCCAGACCATTATCAGCCATACCCCATCCACACCATCATATTAGGAACCCATCGCACCCAGTCAACAAAATCAAGCATATTATATCATGCTGGCTACCTGCCAGTAGCATAGTTATAAAGAAGGATTAACCTTACTCCCACATTCAAAAAATCAAGTCTCTCACCCTCTCTCCTGCCCAAACCAGAAACATCAATACTCCCATCCCCGAGCACTTACTGTGGGTTTTACTGGGTTAAGTGGGAAAAGCAGTTGGAGACTCAATCTTCAGAGGGAGGGTTATGTTTCAAATAACTACCTTGCCTAGCAGAAAGTCAACATGTTAAAATACAAATATCTTAGTTGACTGTGGGGAGGCGGGGGATGGGTGCTACTTCAAGGTGGGGAAAGGGTATAACTGATAATGGTCAGGCTGCTGGGAGAAGTAGTGAGTAAAAGTGTGTGGAGGGTGGTATTCTGTTTGTTTGGGGAAGAACTTTTCTGTGTGAATTTGGGTGGTCAAGAAAACTTTAATATACTGCATGTAGTTCAACGTTCTCAACATTCCCCAACTTTGTGAATGAAGTTTCAGTTGCTGGGATTCTTTAGCTCAATCAACTGTGAGGTCTGCATTTGCTGCTAGAATTCTACAAGTTTCTGTGTTTCTTTATTTGTAATTCAAGGCGGAATCACCTTTCAGGTAATTACATTTACATTTTGTGTGCTTGTTCACCTGCTTTCAGTTGCTGGTATTTTTGGCTCAGTGGGCTTTCCCATTTTGTTAAGGCAGGACTAGGGATTCATTTGATGGTAAGTTTTTGGCTGTTTGTAATTGTCTGAGCTTTGCTTGTTTGCCACAGGTTTCTAAGTGGATGTTCTCTTGGGGCACAGTTGGCTGATTGTTTTATTCATTTCCAGGTGTGATAAAGGCTTCTCCACCCTCCCTAGGATAGACCACCTTTATAGTGTGACCAACTGGGCCTAGGGAGAGGCTTTCTGTGTGGTTGCAGGAAAGGGAGGAGCATTCACTGCTTTTATGCATGTCATTATTTCAGTAATGTAGACATGCTTTAACACAGTGCACCTTTGAGCTGATAGTGGTGGGAGGTCTAGAATGTGACTAAACCAGGGTGGGAGTTTTAGGAAAAAATGGAGAGATGAGTGGCTTGGAGAATGACAAGGAGATGGGGAATGGGTGGCAGTGGCAGACCAGATTGGGAGCTAGGATGGGTGGTAGACTGCAATGGTTGTGGGGTAGGCATCTTCTTGGGATTGCTTGGAGGGTAGGGGTTGTATGGTGTATAGACAAATGGGCAACTTAGAGGAGAGGTTGATAGGCTAAGAAGGGAACTGAGTAGGTGGGGTGGGTGGAGCAGAAGGTAACAGCAGGGGCCAAGGGACAGAAGGACCTACACAGTAGATGCAAAGGTAAACAGGGAGATGACAGTGGGAGATGATTCAGAAGGCAGGCCATGCAACTACTAAAGACCAGTTGGGACAGGATGCTGAGGGATGGAGGGGAGGTTAAGATAAGAGGAAAGAGGAAATGGAGCAGAGCAGGTTTGAGGTTACAGGGAAGAGAGCTCAGGATAAAGGAGGGAGGATAACAACAGTTTTCAGTACTGGCAAACCTGGACCAGCATGATGGAGGTAGACCAGTCACAGGAATAGAAGGGGAACAGGATAGTAGTGTTGACAGGGAGCTAGTAGGAATGCTAGGTGCAGGGTCAACTCAAGAGAGGGTAATGGCAGTAGTGGAGGAGGGGTGGCAGAGGGACCAGAACAGTAGGGAAGGGCCAGGAGGCATGGAAAGGGTACAGAAAGGAGGGTGAAACACAGGCAGGATGGCAGTACTGAGAGTGAGAGGGAGGTCAATGATAAAGGAAGAGAAAGACCAGGGACGACTAGTGGCTGGAGGCAAGGAGAGACTAATACAGAGCAGAGGGGTCTGAATCAAGAAGGGAGGGGATGCAGGTGGGGAATGGTAGGGGCAAGGATACAGCTAACAAAGACAGCAAGGTTGAGCATGGGGGGGTTCAAGGAAAGGGTACAGCAGGAACCAAGGAAGGCAGAGGGGACCTCGGGATGGAATCAGGGGTAGTAGACCAAGAGTGTGTTCAGGGAATGGGATGGAACAGGAGATTAGCAGGATAAAGAAGGAGAGTCATCATTCTGGGGATTCAATAGTAAAGGTATAAGATGGGGGGCAGAGGAGCCAGGAAGAGGCGGTATGCCAGGCATGACAGCAGGAAAGGTGGGGCATCATGGTAAGAGGTGTGGGGAGGCTAGAGGGAAAATGTCATATCATGGTGTACCTGGGCACTAATGATCTGGAGGAAATACACTGGAAGAAGTGCAGGGAGACTCATGGAAGTAGGAAGGTTGTGCAGGAGTGAAGGGAGGACAGTGGTGTTCTCTGAAGTTCTCCCAGTACCAAGGGCTAGCATGGCCAGGAAACTAAGAATCTCAGAGTTCAATACATGGCTGGGGACATAGTGTGAGGACATGGGATATGTGGACTAATGGGAGGGATGGGGCAGCACATGAGAACCAGAACCTCTATGCACTGGATGGGCTGCACCTGAGTAAGAAAGTCTTAGAGGTCCTAAAGTAAAAGCTGGGGGTTCAATGCAGAAAAGCATAATTTAAATTTGGTGGGTGGGCAGGGGTGAGCAGAAAACCCAGCCACAAGTCAAGGAGACCACCAGGCTCTACACCATAGACAGGCAGGAAGAAGAGAAGCAAAAGGCAAAAATGGGAAGCGTTAGGGAAGAAGTATGAGCAAACAGGGAAGAACTTACAGTGGAGGTGATCTCACTGACTGCAAAGCCTTGGCAATAAGATGGTAGAACTGCAGGCTTTGATGATGAAAGGGAGGTGGACATAGCTGCCATTCCTGAAACATGGGCCACCCAGTACCAGGACTGGGATCTAGCGCCCTTGGGTACAAACTGTACTGGTGGGATAGGGACAAAGGAAAGGGCGAGGAGTAGCTATATATGTTAAGGAGAGGATATTGTGCAACAGAGAGGAAGAGGAGGAGGGCAAAGCCAAAGTCTTATGGATTCACTCTACAGCACTCCAAGTGTAGACAGCTGAGATTGGGGGTGGTGTATAGGCGACCATCCCAAAGTGTGAAATGGACAGGGAGCTGGGAGAACAAATTAAGAGGCTTTGTGGTTAGGGCAACACAATGGTGGTCAGGGACTTCAATCTGTGGGGGATTGGAATACCCCAGCCACCTCAAGTGCCAGAGAACAGGTCCTCCTGGAGCCTTCCAGGAATACTTCCTCTCACAGAAGGTGACAGAGCCAACCAGGAGGGAAACATTCACACCTGGTACTCATGGATGGAGAGCCAGCCAAGGCATTGAGGTGGAAGACCCCTAGCAGGAAGTGACTACCACACAGTGTGGTTCTCCCTCAGCCTGGGGAAAGATGTAGCCAATACAAAACAAGAGTGGTGGATTTTAAGAGGGCAGACTTTGGCAGGATGGGAATCATTTTGAAAGGGCAACTAGACAACATCAACCTGGACATGGATGCAGAGCAGAAATGGAACATCATAAAGAGGGTCTGGAAAGGCCACTAGCTCTTGCACAAAGTGGCAAAGCAAGAAGGCCAGAAACAAGAGATCTAGCTGGATGAATGGCAGGGTAGTGGACAGGGTGAAGGAAAAGAGAGAGCCTTTAGAAAATATACAGATCCTGCTGGGAAGGGGATAGGAGGAATACATGAAAAAATCCAGGAGGTGAGCAAAGTAGTGAGGGCAGATAAGGCTTCAAAAGAACTAAGGCTGACACAGGGGATTAAAGAAGGGTAAAATGATTTCTTTAAGTATATGGGGAGAGGAGGAAGTGCAAGGACCAGATTTTAAGGATTAGAAAGGAGGGTAGGTGGGTAGAGCAGAGGTCAGAGCAAGCAGAAGTACTAAATGAGTACTTCTGCTCAGTGTCACCAGAGAAGGATGAGCCCATACCTCAGGGAAGGGTGGATGGGGGCAGGTGAGAGGAACTGACTGACATGGAGATCCCTGTCAAAAGGGTGTTGAGGGCTAGGTCTCTAATGGTGGATAAGACACCTAGTCTGGATGGAGTGCATCCTAGGGTACTCAGGGAGCAGGAAGGGGTCCTGGCAGGACCAGTGGCAGACTTGTTCAACACTTCCCTGAATACTGGATGCTTGCCCAGAGATTGGAGGATGGCACATGTGGTGCCAATCTGTAAGAATGGGCCCAGGGATGAACCTGATAACTACAGACCAGTGAGCCTTATAGCCGCTGTGGGAAAGCTAATGGAGACTATACTCAAGGAAAGGTTGCTGTGTTTCCTGGAGAAGATTGGTTTACAGGACAACAGGCAACATGGGTTTGTGTCTGGCAGATCATGTCAGACTAACCTTGTTGACTTTTTTCACTGGGTGATGAGGTCGCTGGATAAGGGCCATGCAGTTGATATCCTGTACCTGGACTTCAGGAAGCATTTGACTCCATGCCCCATGGAAGACTGAACAGCAAGTTTAGTAGCCTGGGACCAGGGGAAGCTGCTCAGGTGGATAATGAACTGGTTGCAGGACAAGCAGCAATGGGTGGTAGTTGGGGAGAGCTCTCAGCACCCAGGGTGGGAACCAGTGCGATACCACAGGGGTTGGTGCTAGGGCCAGTCCTATTTAACATATTTATTGCAGACATAGCAAAAGGGATAAGGAGCAAGATCAACCTCTTTGTAGACAATACGAAGATCTGTGCAGAGGTAGATAGCGAGGAAGGGGTATGGTACTGCAAGAAGATTTGGAGACATCTGAGTGCTGATTAACCACATGGCAGCTGGGATTCAATGTCAAAAATGCAAGGTCTTGCACTTGGGGCTAAAGAACAGATCCTGGTTGGGGAGAGTGCAGCTAGCCACTTCAGATGAAGAGAAAGATCTGGGAGTGCTGGTGACAGGGACATGAAACACTCAGCTCAGTGCAGGAATACAGCTGCAAAGGTGAACAGAATGCTGGGATGAATCACCAAAGGAGTCACCTCTAGGTGGGAGAAGTCATTTGCTCTTCTACAGGTCCTGGTGAGGCCACACTTGGAGAACAGTGTGCAGGTTTGGTGCCCATATCTGAAAAGTGCAAACAAACTATTAGAGAGGGTCCAGTGTAGGATGATGAAGATGATCCTGGGGATGGAGGACAAGACACATGACGAAAGATTGAGGGAGCTCAACATCTACACCCTAGAAGATAAAAGGAGAGACGGATTTGATTGAGACATTCAGGTATCTGAAGGACATGAACAGAGTTAATTCAGATGGCTTGTTTAAGTTAAAAGGAGTGAGGGACACCAGGAACACAGGCTGAAATTGGAGGTAGGAAGGTGCAAGAGAGAGAGAGATGAAGTGGCCCTATTTCACAGACAGGATGGTGGCTGGTTGGAATGTGCTGCCAGGGAAAAATAGGGCACTGGGGATGGTGGGCAGCTTAAAGAGAGGGTGGGGTGGGATAGTGCCAAAGGAGGATCAAAATCATGGAGAGGAGGAATGAGAGAGGTCAGAAGTGGGGGCACTAAGTTAGAAGGGGAGCAATGGGGGCAGCTGCAGTTTAACAAGACAACATGCTGCACACTTGAGTAGACCAGATAGACCAAATGGCCTTTATCTGCTGGCAATTTCATATGTTTGTAAGTTTTAATTCATAACATCACTCCTCAGATCTACTGATTTGAAATATTTATTTATTTATTTATTTTTATTTAGTTTTTGTTGACCAGGTAAGTGCACTAGACAAATCCTGCCTATTTTCAGGCACGACCCGGGAGGGGATACAGATGAGTGCCAACTGACATTGAACCAGATTAAGCTGTTGGTGGTATTTTTAAGTGAATTTAAAAGTGAAAACATAGCAAGTGGCATAAAAAATGGATTAAACCAAAAAAGAAGAATTAAAAAATAAACTTTACAAAACATTTCATTAATATCCACAAGAAAAAATCCATCATTTCACTCCCAATCCTAAACCATTCATGTGCCTATTCAGGTAGACAGCTAAAGGGCAGGCACCGAGACAGGGATTCACATACATGGTCCCAAACATGAGTTGCCTACATTTGCCTATATGTGGGTGTGTGAGGGCCAGCAGTCATATACAACTCAGTGTGAGGGTGCCAACACTGGTCAACACAGAATGCAACTCACCCTCTGACACCATTGTGTCCATTCTGGAGCCCATTGATGTCCACAGCAGGTTGCCCTCAGCCCTTTGAGCTGTTATTGAGGCTTGAGATCATCACCTGATATTTTAATTCTTGTAAATTTTCTGGGATCAGTTTCACTGGATCACAGCAATCTTTGGAGGATTGCTGGATGCACGGTCCCCTGCTTTGTGTCAAGTAGGAGATCCACTAACGTTGGAGGCTCAGCATCTGTTTAGATATCTGCCATTGATCCCCACTGTGCCCTAACCTCTGCACTGATGTTTGAGCATTGGGTGGGACAAGAGACCAGTGACTGGGGACTGTGGTGGCCTTTTGCTATGAATATCCATGAGTACAATGCTCCATGGGAAAGATATGGACCACAAGTGCATATCTGGCCCCACCTCTGTGGATCAGGTACTAAGACTATATGCTCAGGTAATAAAACTAATAATAATTATGCCTCCTATAACTATGCCACAATAGGTCAGTGCAACCAATAACTGATAATAACTTCTCAATCACATCCAGCAGAGATCAGAACTACCAAAATATTCAAAGTGAATAACAGCAAAATAAAAATCCATTATGAAGTTAGATTCTCCTATCAGTTACCTCTATGAAGTGACAGCAGCTATACTCAGCTTGATCTTCAAAGCAAAATCAGGAAGCAGGGTGCCCGCGCCAGGTGTATGACACAAGTAGCACCTCGTGTCACAGAATGTGGCAATCTCGATTTTAAATGCCGGTTGCATCAACATCGGGTCACTTCGGCACAGCCCTGGTCAACAGTTCCAGCAAATGTGCCCTGTGCCCAGATGGCAAGGGGCTTGTGCCATAGTGGGGCCGCAACATCCTCTAATATTGAATTGCATAAGTCCTGCCATAGCTACAACAGGGAGCAGCAGTTAGCCAGCCATGAGGTGGGCAAAGGCCGTGCACCAGAGATTGGCAGGGCGGGGGTGACCTAGGGGATTGGAAAGGTGGTAAACATGGGCAGCTGGGTCACCAATGGTGCCATAGGTCGCAGGGCACTGTGTCAGGCATACAGAGTAGGAAGCATCTGGCAGTGATGCCATAGGGTGTATCAATATGCCCTATGGCACCTCTGCTGGGTGCCTCTTCCGCCTCCCCATACCTGCTGCAGTGCCCCCTCATGCCCTATGGCACCCTGGGTGCCCAGTGGCCCTGCTTACCCTTGCAGTCAGGGGTTCACCCCATCTCCACCTCTAGGGATCCTGACAGCTTGCATGGGGGATGATGGATCCCTCCGTCACATACTGTAGGTGGGCCCAATATGGCACAGCCCTGTGGTTGCGGCAACTCTTGGTTTGTGACACAGGGACCCCGATATTTTGGAATCAGGCTCATCATCCCTGATATGGCCAGGGTGACATAGACCTGGTTCAATGCAACAGGGCGATCTTGCAGCTCTTTGAAAATCGAGCCCACTGGCTCCCCAGTAGTTGTGGAAAACTCTTAGCCATGCTATCGGACATTTCGCAACATTTGAAGTCTTGTAATGCGTCAGAGCCATTAAAAATGAAAACATTGCTCATTTAGAAATAATTTGCAAAGCCCTTATTGCAGTAAGATTATGTTTACTTATTCTCTCAAAACCAGTTTTATGTGTAGCATTTATTTTCAAGCAGTTGAATTTCCTACACTAGACCAGACAACACTGAAATCTTTTAACCATCATCTCTAAATACTTTTCAGGTCTTGTGTTGTCTAAAAAGATTTAGTTTTTCAAAACAGGAATGAGTAACTATTACAGTGGCCATCTCTTTATAAGGCAGATTAAAATGCAGGGATTGAAGGTGCGAGCTGTCCTTTGATGAGCCACATCTTGTGGCTCACAGCTATCGCAACAGACTGGACCTTGACTGTCTTCTGGCCATCATCCAATATGTTCTGCTTACAAGTGATGGAGTTTTCCTTGTAGTTGGTGTAGCCCACCCCCACACAGAGTTGGTGCTCACAGTCAAGCAGGGGAAGGGAGATTAGTCGACCAAACAGACAGTGGGCATGATTCAGCAAGCAAGCCAGGACTTCTGTTAACCTGACTGATTGGCTAAAACCAGGCAGGCACCATCATCCATTGGCCACATCAGAAAGGGGTGGATGCCTGCCCAGTGGTGCAGTGGCAAAGCTTCCATCTGCGGTGCCGACATCCCTTCAGCTTCAGGGATCGACTCGTGAGGTCAGAGGCCAGCCAGGAGGAGAAGGACTGAACATCCAGGGACTGCTCTCCTTCTCTGGAAGTAGGATGAATACTGTCTGGTGCAATGTGGATCTCTGGCAGAGGCTGGGGTTACCGCTGCAGCTGGTGCCACCATCAGAGGCAGTGCAGAAACTAGTATCTTTTCATGTCCCCACCCTTGAGAATAATTAGTTATACATAATACTGTTAGGGCCCCACCTCCACCGCTGCTACTGCAGACACAGATCCACCGGGTGGGGTCCTGCTCCTATAACCCTGCCCTATGAGGCAAGTTAGGGCTCTAAGGACTGTGTTTCCTGGGAGGGTGCCTGCCCAGCAGCTCTGACCAGTGGGGTAAGCCTGGGGATGGGGGGACAGTGAGTGGCGTGGGGACCAGAATCCTCGGTAGCGGGTAGGTTGCTGGGAAAAAAAAAAAAGAAAAGGGTGGATCAGTGGGCTTTTGAAGCTTCTCTACTAATAAAAACAACAGTTTTGTGGTTCTGGTGGAGAGCTATGATCACCTGGAGCAGGAGAAAACTAGAGAATGTGACTCAGTGCCATTCCAGTTCAGAGCTGAGTCATCTGGCAGTGGGATGCTGGACATGGGCAGTCTGCTGGCTGTGATTAAGTGGAACTGGACTGACATTTGGAAGTACAGTGGGAAAGAAAGTTTGGGACACTTTTCCAGTTGGCCAGAATGTCTCAGATAATTTCAATGTGCAGAGTTCTCCTTCCAAGGCCGGGCTGTGTGGGATGGGCTGCAATGGGAAAAGAAACAGGAGCACTTTGCAGCATCCAGTCAAAGTAAGGAGATTATTTAACACTCGCTGGGTGGGCACTGAGCTGAGTTGGTTGTCATGTAATTCCAGTGGCTCTATTGCCCCACCTGACCATCAGCCAGTGAGGAAGAAAATCATCAGAGACAGTGAGTGAGTGATCTAGGAGCTGGACTGTGGTGAGTAGCGTTGATCCAGGATTCTAGAGAAGCCAGAGAGAGTGTGTTGGTGATCTATGGAGTGAGATGGGATCAGTGGCAGTAATCTGTGTGCTGATGATCTGAGGCAGTGATCTTGTGTGTTGGGCAACTGGGGTACCAAGCTGTGTGCTGGGTATTTCAGGTTCTTGGGCCATCAGCTGTATGCAGGGGCTTGAGCAATGAGCTGCATGCTGGGGCTGATGCAGTGAGCTGAGTGCTGGGGCTTTGGGTCTGTGAGCTGCGTGCTGGGGCTTTGGGGCATTAAGCTGCATGCTGGGGCTCTGGGGCAGTGAACTTTGTGCTGGGACTCTGGCAGTGAGCTATGTGTTGCAGCTCAGGCAATGAGGTGTGTTCTGGGACTCTTGGGCGATAAGCTGTGTGTTGGGACTTGGTCTGTGAGCTGTGTGCTGGTGCTAGGGTGGTGAGCTGTGTGTTGGAGTTCTGGGGCGATGAGCTGTGTGTTGGAGTTCTGGGGCCATGATGTGTGTGGTGGAGCACTGGGGCAGTGAGGTGTGTCTGGAGCTCAGGTAGTGAGCTTCATGCCAGGCTCTGAGGGGCAGTAAGATGTGTGTTGGGGTTCTGGGGTAGTGAGCTGTATGCTGGGGCACTGGGGTGGTAAGCTGTGAAATGGGTGGCTTACTGAACCTAGAAGTTTGTCCAGGTCTGGAAGGGTCAGTAAGTGGAAGGCCCTGTGGTATTAATTTAAATTATAAATCTATTTAATTATTCATGACAGGAGCCTGTGCATGGCATAAGTGAGGAGGGCATAAGGGAGTAAGTAAACTAGCATGGGGTAGCATTTGGGGTGCTGTGTGCAAAACTGAATTTACTGTTTACACCCTGCCCATTCAGAACACATTCTGGATTAAACACACACACACACACACATTGATGAGAATAACTGGTTCACAGACCCAAAGTACTGGAAGTTGGACACAGATCTCACACAATTAAATTAATCACTCTTCATCTCAGCAGCTGGGTTAGCAAATAAAACTTGCACTGTTTTTCACTACCTGGCACTGGTGCTGCCCAGCTTTCTAAGAGCTGCATGTTGTGCAGCTCTTGTTCTGATTTGGAACCACAAGATAAAACATTTAGTAATACTACGTGGTTCCAAACCGAGAACAAGAGATGAGCAGCTTTGAAGTCCTATTTGATCAGGTAGCGCTCAGCTGAGCCATACATGGCAGGGACTCTCATCTGGTTCAGCTGGGACACTCTGGGAGCATCCCAGGAGGAGATTAGACAGTCAGCTCCCTGAAAGTATTGAGCTGAGATGATACAGTGGAGGTGCAGGGGGTTAGGGATCACATTTTATGTTGTTTACAACTTGCCCTGTGACTTTAAACAACCCATGCTCTCTTCTATTGAGAGGGAGTAGGGGATGGGTTGGTAGGGCTAGGACCCGGAGGGCATTAAATTCCAGGGTGACAGAGGTTGAAATTACGTTTTGCAACCACTAGCCAGCAGGGCTAGTACATGGGAAAATCCAGTAGCCCATAGATGTTTGCAGTGACCCAGTTGGTGTACTTATTGAAATATTATCTTCTCCATTGCAAGCCTTCAGGGCTAATTGAAAGAAATGTCACTAGCCTGATATAAAATCTAGCGGCATTTGACTAGTGGGCTGGTGCCAATTTGGACCTCTGGGGTTAGATAGTGAACCATGGGCAAACTGGATGAACCATTGGTCTTTTTCTGCATTCATTGTCTACATTTCTGTGTTCTAGCAGAACAATCAGCTATTTCCTGCAGCTTCCCTTTCATCCCTGTGAAGTAGCCATTATTGTATGCAATTCCTCTTATGCTGGAAAGGCACCTAGAAGATTAAGGGGTGATTACACATTGTTCCAGAACCTGAGCCTAAAATGCACCAAATACTACCATTTTACACATTACATTTTCAAAATTTCCAGGGCATGCCCCAGACCCACCTCGAGAGATTAGGTTTTCAGGCCAAGTATGACTCTCTTCTTTAAATTCCATGATCCACCACTGTAAGGCTTGTAATATCAACAACCTGTGCATGTGCTAACTGAAGATATCTCATTCTGTATCATTATTATCATGATGGTCTCAAGCATTTGCAATTTTTCAGCCTGTTCACAGTATGTGTTCAAAGGGGCTGGGATCAATATAAATTGGGATGCATTTAAAGGAGTGCGTAAGCAGTATAATGTGAGTGGAAGGAAAGACTGGGAGTGAATACCAGATGCAAGAGAAATTCCTAGTTGGGAATTTTGAGACAGACTGGATGGTTTGATCTTTTCTGTCCTGCTCTCATTCTGTGTTTCTATGTAGCCCAGATATGCAGTATCTGTGAATTTTTTTAACAGAGCCATGTTCTGTTCTCATTTTTATGAAGTTCCATAATTATCTTCAGAAACTCCATTACTTGCTGGATTGGCTGCTGTTCAAAAGAATTTTAGTTTAGGTTTTGTTTGGTGGGGGAGGCTGGGGAGAATCAGGTACCCAGCAGGACAGGAGACCATGGAAAATGTTATTTCATCAACTTGGTGATACTGAACACCATTAACAAAATTCAAACCCAATGTCTTTTACTTGGGGACTACGTTGCTGGTGCTAGACTCATTTTTAGGGGTGTTGGGGAGAGGACTGTTTGATGCGACCTAACATTTATTCCTGGTTATGTGAAGATTGTGTGTGGTTGGGGCTTGTTTAAAAAAAAACACACATTACTGTAGAACATTTTCTTTTCACTCAAGTTATATTTCCAGCATGGTGTTAATCAGTCAACATGAGTAAATGGAATTTCATGCTAATCAATTAGTACATAATTTGCTCCAATTAAAATGTACAAGTATTGCCAATTAGTTACATTTTATTTTCAAACAAGTGCCACATTCCACAAAAATAAGAAAAATATTTGACAGTGAAAATAAACAGCTCTACAGTACCATACGCCTATGTCACTACTTCATCCTTTGTTACTAGCCGTTGCCCCTCATTGCTAACAAGAGGCATGATTTTGATTCTCCAACTGGCCCAATAGCATCTTATGTTCACAGCTGCCATTCCTTTGGTGACAACTATCAGATGTAGCCCCTGTAGCTCTTCCACCGACACCTCAGTGATCATTCAAGTCCCCCTAGCAGTGCTGCTGTTTCCTACAATTTGTCATGACACTTTAAAAGTTGAATCATTTTCTGTGCATACCTCTTAATACACTTCCAAGTGAATCTAATGACCTTCCCAATGCCTACTCCTCTGTGTCCATTCACATGTATGCAGATGGTATGGTACTCTTTCCTCTGGCTCCTCTTCCTCTGATCTCATGAACCAGCTCCAACTGGACTTTAACAACATCCAGCTCTGCTTCCGAGAAAACAGTTATCCTTCAATGCTAAGAAAACAGTCTCTATGACTTTTGGCTTCAGACAGAGGCTGCCTAGTGTCTCACATATTCCCTCCTTTCATACCCTTGATGCTGCAACTACTGAATAATGAAGTACCTAGGGCCTGATTGGATGACTATCTTGATTTTTCTGTTCATGTGAGTCTATCCACAAGAAACTACACACCTAAGCTTGGGGTGCTATACAGAAATAAGAAGTATTTTGCTTGCTGCATGCAGAGAAATCCTCACTAAGATGATTCTCCCATTTTAACTATGGAGACATGGGACAGGATTTTCAAAATGCTAAGAATGCCTCAGGCCCCAGCTGCACTGAACATATGGCACACAGGGCTTGCTGCACTCTCATGGCCAGCATCAGCATTTTCTATCCTGTGTACTGATTGCCACAAACCAGATAGACTTTTGTGGTCTAGCTTGAGGCAACCCTGAGGGTCAGCTTTATGGAGCTTTCACCACATATCTGAGGCAAGCTGCCTTAAATGGTGGAAAATGTTGCAACTGTGAGCAAGATTGCAAAATTAGGCACAATTCTGAGAAGAGGTTTGGCACACCACCTAGTCCAGTGGTGATGGGCTGACGCAAGCCCTCATGACTATCCTTCAAAATCTGGCCCATTGTTTATAGTGCTGCTCCGATGTCCACTTTAGCTAGACTGAACCCCATTTCACTCTTTCTGTTGCTTTACCCTTGACAAACTCTTCTGCACACACCTTTGTACTGTATGCTCTTCCTCTCCTCACTCTATTGATGCCAGGTGTCTTACTCAAGGTGCTTCCTTTATTTCCAAATATTAGTTTGATCTCTCCCTCGTATCTTGCTTCTCTGATCTCTTCCCCTTCTTCCTCTTACTCTATTCACAGTTCTTGCTCTCCTTCAAATGAAATCTACAGCTGGCCAAGCTGCTGTCTCATTCGCTTCCTTAAACTATGGGCCTCTCTTCCCTTCCACTCACTCTGCTACTTCCTTTCCTGCTTGGAAATCTCTTCTCTGTGATTTGTCTATTCACTACTGCAGTTGCTTCTGATTTTGGGGTTGACCCATATTCACCTAGACATTTTTCCATGTTCCTTAATTTATTGTGTTGCTTACTGTTAAATGTTCTTTTGTCAATTTCCACAGTTTACTGTATGATAATTTATTGTTTGGCAATTTATTCATCATTCCTGAATTTTATATTTTGATATACTTATTGTGATTGTGTTTTCGTGGCAGGAAGAGAGAGAGAGAGAGAGAGAGAGAGAGAAAGATGGATCCACTGAACATCAGAGAGTGCTTGGCTTGGGACAATATGCAAGGGGTGCTTCTGGGTGCCAGAAAATGCTTGCATAGGACAGGATGAGTGGGGGGCACCTCAGAAAACCAGAGTGCTTCCCAAGGAACAGTGAGGAGGAAAGGGTTGCCACTGGATCTCATTGAGTACTTGGCACAGAATGGGAAAATAGTAGGGTGGTAACTGATACTAAGGAACGCTTGGAATGGGATGGGCAGAAGGGAGATGCCATGTGGCACAAAGGGTGTTCTGCATGGGAGATGGGTCCACCAATGGTTGTGCTGGGGTGGCTGGTGGGGCTTATACCAGCACTAGGAATGGTCCTTTGGTGCTGGATCAAACTTGTTGGGGGAAGGGCTTTTTCATAAAGTAGGGACATTTTGGCAAATCTACATTAATGGTCAAAATGTCAAAGTTACGATTCTTGAGCCAATAACTCCATTTTGGTAAACATAGACACATAAACACTGGTGACAGAAAATGTTTCTGTCCATTCAGTCTATCCATCCCAACTAATTAATTTGCACTGGCCTAGTGTCCAGCATTTTCTATTGTTTCTAACTCCCACCACCCTTTCTTGCTAATCCCATATGTTTTCCCTAACCTTGCATAAAACTGTTCATTGATTTGGCCTGTACCACTTCCTCTGACAGCTTGTTGCACTTGTCCACCACTATTTCAGTAATAAGTACTTGGAACCCCCCAAAGAAATGATTTTAAAATGTAATGAGAGTTCATAATTGTTTGGAAACCATATATTTAGGTAAATAATTCTGCTACACCTGCAGGATTTGGCACTAGAAGAGCATGCACCATTAGGATTAATACCCTGTGAACCCTGACATTGTACTTCCTGAGGTTTGCTTTGTTTAAAACCCAGTGTGATCCTAACATCATTTTATTCAAGCTGCTTGTGTTATTGCTTTCATTAATTCAGAAGGCCAAAGATGTGGGAAAAGGGCTGTGTGGGTTACAATCTGTTTTTGTTTTGTATTTTTCTTAATTATGGGAGGCATTAGAGGAGGAGGAGGGTTGGAATGGGTTAGTAATGAGCTGTCAGAAGGGTTGTTATACTGACCCATGGTGGGGATTGTGAAGAGGGAGGTATGGGTGCTAGTATGTGGTGGGAAAAGAAAAGTTATTTTATTTGTCTACTTTACATAGATTTTTTCAACACTTGGGTGCAATACCTGCTTTTGTAATGTGGTTGGGGAACTTTATCTTCCACTGGCAGAATTCTGGCAAGATTTTGATTTTGATTCTGTGAAATTTCAAGAACTTTCTCTGAAACTTTAGTGAAATGTTACCAAAATTTGGATTTCAGTTATTTCCATCTAATTAAAACATATCTGTCCCAATTACACCAAATTTTGTATGGTGACTTTAGTACAGTGATGAAAGTGAAAGGAAAGTACAGGAACTCCGTTCCTGTACCTTTTGCAGCAGAACGGAGTTCCTGTACTTCTTCCACTGACACTGGAACTGAAATTCTTAAACCAACAACATGATGACAGTTTCTGGCCTCAGACCTAAAATCAGGGTTTCCATAACAACATTTGACTTGAACAACAGTGCAATTTTGCTAGAAATACTTCAATATCTCTAACTGAGTCTACTAGTGTCTAAACAGATAGACGTGTCTTCACACAGCTATCCTTCAGATTGAAGATCTTCATTCTGCATTTCATATTTGACAGTGCCTGAGTTCTGTACTTCTTGTCTACCACTTGCACCGCTTCTTTATTAGTCTCCAGACAGAAATGTAGCAAATTTCAACTATCTATCTGTGATGGTGACCAGTTATAAACCTCCAACCTTTCAAAGATTTTATGATTACATTTCATAATTATGTAAACTGCAGAATTTAAGCCCCTATGACTTTAATACTAGAGAACTGAATATCACAAAGTTGTTAGGTTCATTGACCATTGCTATTAGGCTTTGAAGTCACCCCATGATACTGCAACAGACCATACCACTGCCATGCTAATGACTCAGGTTCAAGTGAGCCCTGAAACTCATCGGAGGCAGGCCACTGCTGAGACAGCTGCCACCCTGCAGTGCATCTTGGTCAGGGGATTTGCAGCAGGTTCTTCCAGCACAGCGATCCCTATCACTGGGCCAGGGAGCTTGCTCCTGCTGTGGCTGTTTGAGGCTGACAGAGGCACAATCCCCATCAAGAGAGGTGGGAGGTGAAAACATGGGAGAAAAGCATGGTGGCAATCTAAATGATGACCAGGTTCAGCCTGGTCCGGTGATGCCCGTCAGCAGAATATATACCTGAGAGACGCCGATGGCCAGAGAAGAGGCAATATGAATAAAAGACTGTGTGTCAAGATTAAAATTCAGACACTGACATATAAATAAAAATGATGACTCAGGGGTATTTCACTTGATATATTCCTTGCACTTCATTCATTAAAATAAAATCCACCAAAACCCAATAACAACAACCAGCATGCATAGTTACATTTCATTAGGGACACCTTCCCCACGTGATGTGTTTCAGATCCTTAGATCCTTTCTTAAAAACTGAAGTGTGACATAGAAACATAGAAACATAGACTCTAACAGCAGATAAGGACCACTTGGTCCACCTAGTGTGCCCATTTCCTACCTATTGGATAAGATGTTGATCCTAGTTAACCAACAGTCTACTTCTCCCTAGCCCCCACTAGAATTGCCTTATGTCTGTTCCATGCATTCTTGAATTCTCCACTGTTTTTAACCCCACGACCTCCCTCAGGAAGGCCTTTATATGTGCCCACCACTCTGTCTGAGAAAAATACTTTCTCACATTGCCCCTGAACTGTCCTCCCTCTATCTTCAAATCGTGCCCCTTGTTCTTCCACATCTATTTTTCTGAAAGATACTACTCTGTTGGACTTTGTTGATTCCTTGAGGTACTTGAAAGTTTCTATCATGCCACCCACCCCTTTCCACCAAGATATACATATTGAGCTCCTTTAGTGTCTCTTGGATAGCTTCTGGTGCAGACCCTGCACAATTTTGTTGCCCTCCACTGGACTGCCTCCATCCTGTGTATGTCCTTGCAGGGATGGAGTCTCCAGAACTGCACACAGTACTCCAAATGGGGTCTTATCAACTGTCTGTACAGAGGATAACAACTTCCTGTTTTCTACGTGATGCTTCTCCCTATGTATTCCAGAATCCCATGACCATCCTTACTGTCTTCTCACATTGCTTGCCTACCTTTAAGTCATCTGATATGACCTCCCCAGGTCCCTTTCCATTTTTTGTTATTAGTACCCCCATTGTGTACTGTTCCCTGGGTTTTATTTCCAAGGTACATTGCTTTGCACTTCTTTGCATCAAATTCATGCTGCCATACTTTTCACCATTCCTCCAACCTCGCCAAGTCCTTCTCATCCTTTCCACCCCACGTGTATCAGTCTTGTTGCAGATCTCTGTGTCATCTGCAAGAGGCATGCTTTTCCTTCCAGTACCTCTGCAATGTCACCTATAAAAACATTAAAGAGGACCAGTCACAGTACTGAACCCTGCTGTACCCGCTGGTAACCCCACTTTCTTGAGATTGGACTCCATTTACTATTACCCTCTACTTCCTGTTGTGCAGACAATTTTCTACCCAGGCTACCACCCTAGGCCCCACTCCCAGGCTGGATAACTTGTTTATGAATCTTTCATGTGGGACTGTGTCAAATGCCTTGTTAAAGTCTAGGTATGCCATATCCACAGCCCCTTCCTGGTCTACTGCTTTAGTCACCCAGTCAAAGAAATCTATTAGATTCATCTGACATGACATTCCTGCTCTGAATCCATGCTGCCCTTGGGTCCTGTGCCTCGCTGGTCTGTAGGTATGCAATAATTCTTTCTTTCAGAACTGATTCCATCATTTTCCCTACCACGAGATCAAACTAACAGGTATGTGGGATTTATGTTAGAACAGCAAAATACTAAAGGTGATTGTCGTTATCAAAAGCCTGAGTGCCAAAATACAATTTCAGCACTCTGACTCCTGCGCACAGCAAAATGGTGCTGGGGCTTGTTTTCTTAAATGTTTTTGTGGAGGGCATTGCCCCACTCCCACTATTAATGATTCTCATCTCCAGGGGCTGCTTGTTGTGGGGAGGTGCAAAACTTTGTTAAAAATTGGGTCTGAGCGCGAATAAAATGTGCCAGCGCCCAGACCTGAACCCTGCACCCTGCCCATTGGAGCCACCAAACCACTCATCATATGCTACAGGCCAGCTTGGCAACCCACCCATGGCACCACCCTTCACAATCCTCCCGGCCCTCACTGTGCATGCACGCTCCTTCTATAGCCCATACATATAGTGACATCCCTATATTCGCTGACCCTCCGCTCCAGTCGCTTCTACCCTGTCGGTAGCCCTGATGACATGCACTGGGATTGGCTCTGGCTACTGCAGGCACCCAACCCTGATGCCCATGTCACGGGGTGCCACGCTATAGTTTCTCAGCCTCTGTCTTGCTCCCACTTTTGTGAAGAGGAATCATATCTGCCCTCCCCAGTCCTCAGGTATCACACCATCCTCACATGATTTGTTAGAAAAGGTAGTTAGTGGTGTCACTAGTTCTCCCCTTAGTTCTTTTAGAATTCTAGGGTGAATCCCATCAGGCCCATTGCTTTGTCCACCTTCAGTTTTAAGAGTTCTTTCAGGACCATTTCTTCTGGAATGGATTGGTATCAACCACCCTATCCAGAGTGATTCTGTTGTTTGGTTTATGTACAGTACTTTCCCTCTTTTGTGACTACTGAGCAAAAGTATTCTTTCAGTATTCCTGCTTTTCACCTCTGCCAACCTCCCTCTTCTTTATTAAGCCTCACTATCCCTCCCTTGGTCTTTCTTCACTCCCTAATGTACCTATAATTTATCTATATAGATTTTATCTCCCTTCTTAACTGAGCTGCTATCTCTTCCTCGGTTTGTGTCTTTGCTATTATGACTGCCTTACCACTTCCTTCCACTTTAACTGATACAGTTCTCTTTCCTGCTCCTGTGTTTCCTTATACTTCCCTGAATGGTATATTTTTCTCTAACCATCCCGCCACCTCTTTTGAGTACCATAGTGTTTTTTCCCTTTGTTTTGTTTTGTTTATTTGCTTCCAATGAAGTTTTGTGTGAGCAATATATCAATGAAATACCCTTAGGCAACATCTTTATTTAGGTGGTGGTACCTAAATTTTAGTCTTAATGCAACTTCTGATTTTTTGGAGCACCATGATCATGCATTGGCTCTTTTTGTCGAAATGTAACTATGTGTGTGTAGACTCTTTAAAAGTTTGCTCAAAGGCTGGCAAAGAATAAGCATCCAAAGATTCCAAAATAACACGGTAATTAAAGTTGAATTTCATGAGCTTTTGTAAAATTTTGGAATGTTATTATACTTTTATCCAAGCCATATCCATACATTTTGGCCAGTCATACACTTGTGCTACCATTGCAGAGGAAGGTAAAGACTAGGCAAAGTGGAAAAAAAATAAGGTAGCATTCACAGGAGGCTCCATAGTAAAAGTATAATGTTACCAAGGGTGAGGTCACTATCTTGAGTGATGAACCATGAAGAATAGTCATGGACATCACTGTTCACTAGCCTGAAATCTTGCAATATGCCAGCTAACTACTAGTGCTCACTGACTTCATGGCTTATGAAGGCAAATGCACATGCAGCATTGTTTCTATACAATGCCACATGCTAACTCTTTAACAATCCTTAAGATAACAGTTTATTGCATTCTTTTACCTTTTTGAAAATAGTGGCACCAAATGACACCAAGCATTAAAACCAGTTGCAACTTAAGCCATTGTGGCAAACATATATGAATATCTTTATTCATGATGGAGCAAGGTGTTGGTGTCACTGTCACAGGAGTGTTGTAGGGACATGCAGGGCCATGATACTGGTGCAGGTAAGGTGATTGAGTGGTGACATTGTCTTATAAAATTAAATTCTACAAGTGGTATTTTAGTGCTATTACCTATTATACATCAATGAATTTTTGAGCACATTTGCCAGTTAATATTTTCTAAAGAATCCACAATAAATTTTAACCTACTAAACCATATTTATCCAGGTTAATTTGATTCCGACATATATACATTGGTATGCATGCAAAATCTGAGTTTATACCTGTAATAGCAGACTTTATAGATACAAATATATTGAACATTTTTCACATAATTTAACAAATAATTAAATTGTGAAATTTTTAACTCATGTAACTTACAATTGACATAACCCACTACCTCACTATTTAGCAGTTTCTATGACTCTTCCAGGAAGGTGTATGTACATTTTCAGTTATCTAGTTTCCAGGGTGGCTATGTTGTTAGCATTGAAATATTAGCAGAAATGTTCACTTGAATAATAAATTGCCAGACTTTGATCCTATAACTTCCTGCCACTAATCTAAATATCATGACACTTGGCATACATTTGGAACCTCTTCCCATCCATGTGGCTGCCAAACCTCAGATTCCTTAGTATAAGATGGACTAAGACATGCCTAATTAAAATATTTTAGAAAATCTAACAAAATTTCATGAAATTAGAATGTACTAACTTCAACCAGCCCTATTTTGGAATCAGAAGAGGTTCTTGGAAATGGATCAGGTATGGGAGAGGGCTGTCACTGGACACCAAGTATACTAGGACATGAACAAGATGCAGGAGGACCATTGTATGACAGGGATACTTGGATACGGACCAGGTTGTGGAAGAGGTGCTACTGGACACCAAGAATGCTTACAATGGGGAAGGTCATAGGAGGATACCAGTGGACAGTAGCAATACTTGTACATTGGGGAGGGTGTGGAGGTACAACTTGTAATGAGGATAATTGAACAGGGGGCAGTCTGTGATTCCACTGATCACTTGGGATACTTAGCTGTGAAAAAGGGTACTGCTGGACAACATGTATTCTTGGAATGGGTCATTGAGTAGGAGAGGGTTTCACTGGAAACCAGGGAGAGCTTGTTACATGTGTGAGAATGAGGGGTCCAGTGGATGCCAGGGCTGATTGGTACAGGCATAGAGTGAGGGAGTATCAGTGGATACCAGGGACTGTTTGGAATAGTTGTGGCATGCAGGAAGGCATGCCAATATAATACTGCAACTGTCTGGAAAAGGGAAGGATAAGGGCAAGGGTGGCATTATGAACTAGTACTCCTTGCAATTAAAAGTATAGTCTGTGTCAAGCAAAGATCAGCATTGTCAGTATAATACAGTAAACAGTAAATCAGTGATTACATTTCCAGTTAATTTCCTTTTTCAAAGTAAGAATTCATTGCAAAAAAATGCAGTTTTTGACAGAAGAGAACTTTGGTTTCAGAGCAGAAACAACAGTCTAGAACTACACATTTTTACTGCTAAATCACTTCTATCTCAGCAGGAGTCAGTACCTGTTTGGATTAAGCAAACAGATACTTTAATAGAAGAAGGGGTCTAATTTAAGTAAAAAAGAAGAAAGCCACTGTGTGTTTCTCTGAGGAAGGAGGCTATAGCAGCTTAATTTACTGAGTCAGTAGCAGAGGTGAATCTAATTGAGGGTGTGGCTTAGAGCTTAGGAGTACAAAAGCAGGTGTCTCAATTGCAGCTTCCTGCTGTTTATGACAGGGAGAACTTTGGTTTCAGTGCAAGAAACAGCAGTCTAGAACTACAGATTTTACTGATAAATCACTTTTATCTCAAAAGGAGTCAGTACCTATCTGGATTAAGCAAACAGATACTTTATTAGAAGAAGGGTATCATTTAAGGAAGGAAGGATCACTGAAACACATTACTTTCATCAGCCTTGAAGGAACCTAAAATAAAATAACTCTCCCCAGCTGCTGGAGGTCTGAATCCAATCACAGAAGAGGAGACTACTGAAGACTACAGGAAGTTCCTGTCCCAGAACAGGAAGGGTGAGAGTTGTGAAGGCATATAGGCAGTAGGAAAGTAAGTTTAAAGAGGAGGAGACAGTAAGCATACAAAGCAAAGGAGAGGGCACAAAATAAGTCAAGATGGGAGTGGTGCAGTGCAATGGCTGTGGGGCAGCAGTGTTTCTGAAGACATTCTGGAGGCTGCAATGCTGCCTGTCTGCAGACACCTCTCTAGTCTGAGGGAGGAGGTTGCCTGTCCCAGACTGACCTGGCTAGGATTTGTGAAACCTCTTCCCTACCCAGGGACCATCAGGGCCACCACCGTTACCTCAGAGGTTGCCAAGAAAGAGGAGCAGTTGGACCAAGGTGGGCTCAGGGAGGGAGAGGGTGGTGGTACAGGGTGCATCCCTCCAGTTGTACCGCTCCACAATTGATATGATGTTCTGGCAAGTGGTTCCTTTATGGAGGCACCTGCAGTGGAGACCAAGGAGGATGCGGAATCTCCACAAAGGAGACCTACAGGAGGGTGGCATGAGACTGCACAGGGAAGACAACTCCTGGTGGGTGACTTGATCATTAGGGGGTGAGAGGTGGGGAGGAAGGGGATAGGGAGGTATGGTGCCTGCCTGGTGCCATGGCTGAGAGGGACAGGAAGTGAATCCTCAGGATCGTGGAAGCAACTGCACGAGGGAGGACATGGATGTCATTGTACACCTAGGGACAAAAGACCTGGCTATGAATGGAATCAGAGCAGTGCAAGAGGAGTTTGTGGAATAGGAGGGGCCTTAGACAAGTAGCATGTACGGTAACCTTCTCAGAGGTGCTGCCTGTCTGTGGCAAGGATGATGCTAGGCTATTCCGCACCATGGGATTCAATGAATGGTTGAAAAACTGGTGTGGTGCTCAGGGTTCTGTCTTCATTGGGGACTGGGGAGCCACCTGGAGGATGCAGGCTTATACTGGTGTGATGGTCTCCATTTTGTCTGGGGGCAGGATCCTATGTGACAGGTTTAAATGTTTCATTAGAAAGCATTTAAACTAGCCAAGGGGAGGCACTGAAAAGAAGCAGAAAATCCAGCCTCCCCACAAAACACAGTGGTTAGAGAAGTAAACACAAAGGTAGAGAAGTCAGTAGGGAGCAGGACAGGGGTAAATGCAGAAAAAGGCAGTAAGGATAAGGATGGGGCTAAAAGGGGTAAGGCCATAAAAAATAAATGGAAGGTGATGAGTACCAATGCACACAGTCTGTGCAACAAGCTCCCTGAACTAGTGGCCTTGATGGAAGAGGAATGCCTGGATATTGTGACAGTCACTGAAACATGGTACACAGAGAACCATGACTGGGATGTCAACATAACAGGATACACAGTCTACAGGAGGGACAGGGTGGGTAAAGAGGAGGAGGAAGAACAGCTCTCTATATAAAGGAAGGATTAAAGCAACAGAACTAAAAAGTAAACAGGAAGTTGATGAGTCACGATGGGTCACCTGGAGACAAGAAATGGCACACAATCTGCATGGGGTTGTGTACAGACCCCCATCTCAGGGAGGAAATGTACAAGGAATGATAGAAAGCATCCTTAAAATGGCAAAAAAGGGTAGATATTGTTGATGGGGACCTGAATATGCCAGATGTTAACTGGAGTACTTTGCTGCAGGCACATCCAAGGGCAGGGTCATTCTTGATGACCTACAGGGGCATGCCTCAGACAGCTAGTGTTGTAACCCACTCGGGAGGCAGCAATCTTAGACCTGGTACTCTCAAATGGGGAAGGAGAAATGATCTCAGATTTAGAAGTGGGTAGCCATCTGGGAACAAGTGACCACCAGTGTGGTTCACAATAAACACAGCCATACAAAACAAAGAGTATTGGACTTTAGGAAGGCTGACTTTGGAAAATGAGAGTGCCTCAGAAAAGCACTAGGAGATGGGCAAGAAGGAGGGGTGGAGGAACAATGAGGAATAATCAAAACAGCCATCGCAAAGCAACAAGCCTTGTGTGAAGCAAATCAACAAAACAAAATGAAGGAAAAAACACCATGGTTCTCAAAAGAGGTGGCAGGGACTGTTAAGGAGAAAAGGATAGCATTCAGGAAATATAAGGAAACACAGAAGGAGCAGGACAGAGAACTTTATCAGTTAAAGCTGAAGGAGGCAGGGAGGCAGTCAGAATAGCAAAGGCACAAACTGAGGAAAAGATAGAAGGGGATAAAACCTTTATAGGTACATTAGAGATCGAAGAAACACCAAGGGAGGATACAGAGACTTAATAAAGGGGAGGAATGTGGGCAGAGGTGACAGTGAAAAAGCAGGGATACTGAATGAATATTTCTGCTCAGTATTCCAACTGGAAGAGGAGGGGAGGTACCTAATCCAAACAAGAGAAACTTCTAATAGGGGGTCAATACCAGTCCATTCACAGAAAAGAGGGTATTGAAGGAACTCTTGAAACAGAGGGTGGACAAAGCAATGGAGCCTGATGGGATTCACCCAGAATTCTAAAAGAACTAAGGGTAGAACTAGTAACACCACAGATTACTCTCTTAAAAATCCTGTGGAAGGATGGGGTGGTACCTGAGGACTGGAGGAGGACAAATGTGATTCCACTTCACAAAAGTGGGAGCAGGGCAGAGTCAGGAAACTACAGACCAGTTAGTTTGACTTCAGTGGTAGGAAAAATGATGGAATCACTTCTGACGGAAAGAATTGTTGAGTACCTAGAGGTCAGTGCAGCACAAGACCCAAGGCAGCATGGTTTCACAGCAGGAAGGACATGTCAGACTGACCCAATGGATTTCTTTGACTCAGTGACCAAAGTAGTAGACCAGGAGGGACTGTGGATATAGCCTACCTAGATTTTAGCAAGGCATTTGACACAGTCTCACGCAAAAGATTAATATACAAGTTAGCCAGCCTTGGGTGGGTCCCTAGGTGGTAGCCTGGATAAAAACTGGCTGGACAACAGGATACAAAGGGTAATAGTAAACGGAGTTCACAATGAAGAAAGGAGGGTAACTAGCGGCACCATGAGGGTTCAGTACTGGGACCAGTCCTTTTAATGTCTTTATAAGTGACATTGGAGAGCACCTGAAAGGAAAAGTATGTCTCTTTGCAGATGACGAAAAATCTGCAACTGGGTTGATACACAAGGTGGGCTGGAAAGGATGAAAAGGGATCTGGCAAGGTTGGAGCATGGTCAAATATGTGGCAGCTCAGATTCAATGCAAAGTGCAAGGTAATGCATCTGGAAACAAAACCCAGGGAGGAGTGCACTAATGGGGTGAGTTAATAACAACAACAAAAATCGAAAGAGGCCTAGGAGTAATTATATCAGATGACCTAAATGTGGGCAAGCAATGTGAGAAGGCAGTAAGGAGGGCTGGGGGCCATACTGGGATGCATAGGAAGAGGCATCAACAGTAAAAAGTAAGTTGTCATCCCTCTGTGCAGACAATTAGCGAGACCCCATCTGGAGTACTCGTAAAATTCTGGAGACCCCATCTCCGCAAAGACATAGAGTGGAGGCTGTTCAGAGGGAGGGCAACCAGAATGGTGCATAGTCTGCACCAGAAGACATATGAGGAGAGACTAAAGCAGCTTAATATGTGTACTCTTGAGGAAAGGAGGAGGGGGACATGATAGAAACTTTCAAGTATCTCAAGGAAGTAACAAAGTACAAGAGGTAGCATCTTTCAGAAGAAGAGATGTGCAAGAACACGGTGGCACAATTTGAAGATAGAGGGGATGGCTCAGAGGTAATGTTAGAAAGTATTTTTCACAGAGGGTTGTGGATGCATAGAAAAGCATTCCTAAGGAGGTTGAGAGTCAGTAACAGTGGGAGAATTCCAGAATGCATGGGACAGGCATAAGGCAATTATAGTGGGTGGTGGAGGAAGTAAGCTGTTGATTAACTAGAATCTGCAGCTTATCCATCAGGTAGGAAATGGGCAGACTAGGTGGGCCAAGCGGTCACTATCTGCCATCAAATTCTATGTTTCTATGTTTGTAATGTGTGAGCATCAGTTAGGTTTGACCTTACTGCCAAAAACAGAATACAATGTGTCATTAGGATAAAACAAATTCCCTGAGCCTTGGCTATGCTGTGATGTGCTGTTTCACAGGCTTTCAATGGTGATGGGATGCAGCATTAACACTGCCCTAACTTTGGCACCCTCTCACCAAGTATTGATGTATGAGTGTTTCACTGTGCTTGGAAAGGCAGGTCTACTATTAGGGCAATGCCAACACTGCTTTGCATGTTCATTCAATATCTGAGAAACAGTGTGCCACACACTCACAAGAGCTTAGGAAAATGCTTTGGTTATACCATCACATTTCCATACTTTTACAGCGATGAATATGAAATATATTTATGGTGATCTGTATCTAAATATTCCCCTTTTCTATTCTTTCCTTTTCTGATATCAGAGACTTTTTGAGCATACTTTTTCATTGTTTCCCATCAATTAAATTGGAAGAATTCAAAAGGCTTCATCAAAAAAAAAATAAGGGCCTTAAATCCTGCCGATCATGAAGTTATAGTTCTTCTGAGGAGCATTTTGTGTTACTGAGTAAATAATTACATAAAAAGACACAGTAATCTTCCATTTTATTGACTGTGTTAAAGTATTTGGACTAACTTAGTTTGGGGTATGCTTAGAAGTAAAATACCTCAACATTTAACAGGGAAATTATAGAAATCTAGTCATAGCTTAAACTTAAGGAAAATGGGGCCAGGATCTGATACAGCCTAGGATTACAAACAACTTTAGCATAATGACATTTGATCTTCGTGATGCTAGTAGCTGGAATGCACTACCTCCATATCTGAGAAATCTGGATCTTTCAGAATATAGTTTTGAAACAAAGGTTAGTCAGTTTCTTAGTTTTAGATGTGAGTGCAATAGATAATGTGCAATAGGTTCTTAAATGTATCGTTGAACTTACATTTGTAAATGTTTAGTGTAATTAATGGAACAAATTGGCGATGTATTTGTTAATTTATAAAATTGTATTAGTTAAATATTTGTGATGTATCTGAGTGTGGATATGTATCCTATGGTATGTAAATCTATTTTGGTTTATATGTAATGTACATGAATATTATATATTACTGTACAGGTACACTTTGTAAACAGGGCATAACTAGTCCTAATGGTGTTATCCTGTATACATACATTATTACTACTACTACTTAAAATGAACATTATGGGACTGCTGAAGTGATATTAAAAGACTGAGAGGTCCCACAGTTGCCAGCGTCATTAGTCCTTTCCATGCAGTTACAGAGTACTTGAAATAAATGGCAAGCATGCAGGTTTCTTCACCTGTCAATAGATTAATCTACTGCTAGCTAGTCTCACGTGAAACTGACATACACTTTAATTTATGAATAACTTTAAACACCTGTTCAGTGTTACTGTTTACTATGTATGGCCTTGTGTCTGTTTATGCTAAGAATGATCTTCCTGCACCTGAAAGATGATGCAGTTTATAATTGCTGTAGATGCAAACTACAGTACACAATAAGCCTTGAAGATGCAATGCTTTGTTTTGAATCACTTAACTAGAAGAGATGGGCAAAGTGGCCTTAAAATGCTCCGTGGAGTGATTCGCGAGTGAAGAAGGTAATTAGCAGTGCTCCATAATGCAAAGTGGAGTGCTTCTCGTCATGATGAGTAGCAGAAGTCCATTGAAAACAATGACCGCATTACTCCACATTCCCAAACCATTACTCCACAAGTTTAGGTGAAGTACATTGAAAACAATGTACTTCTCCTCGCTTCTTTGTTTGTAAGCTCAATTGCAAATTTTGCAGTGATTCATGGTATTTCAGGTCACATGGGCTCTAGATTGTTCTGCACAGGCTCATTTCGGGCAGTGTGTATAGGAAGCTGTAGAGACCATCTGCTCTGAAACTCTCTGTGATTCAAACCTTCTAAAAGCTATTACAAAAGTATTTCTGAGTAATTTTTTCTGAAACTTTAGTTCATCGATTATACCAAACCGCCAGTGCTCATATCATCAAATGTTTATTGTTTGAGTATGGATTTTGAATGTTAATGCACAACATTCAGTCTGTATACTGAGGGACAGTGAAAGTGTACTTTGGGGGATGGGTGTATCTGTGGTGTAGGTAGATTAACGTGGAGAAAAAGAGTTCTTTCTGTTTTGGTGATTTTTATTTTGTATAACTGTTAATGTACACAGTAGTGTTTTCAATAATTCTTGACTTTTTTGGTAATTGTTGTGGTGCAGCAGTGCATAATTTTAGTTTGTTTAAAATTTGTGGTTATATTGCTGAAGTTTTCAATTTGCTAAGCATTACTTAGTGTGTGTGCGGTATGTGTGTGATGTGTGTCATCAAATCAAACACCTTTTATTGTGCCACATAGTAATTTCAGCAGTGTGAACCTGCTATCCACTGCAGCTGTATGTTTTGTACTTCTTTGGTATCTTTACTGGTACTAGTACTAGTGACTGTTACTGCAGTACACTGCCCCCCCATGCCCACCCCAACCGGCTAAGGTATTCTTTCCAGATTTGAATTTCTGATGGTGAGCACTGGTTATGTGTTGTGCCTTTGCGTCTGCATCTCTTCAGTGCATAGTGCCATCTTAATCTGTGCATTTGCATCTCTTTAGGGCCAAATCTCCATCTGTAACTAGTCACAGTTGTTTCTTTGGCTTCCTTCAAAGTACTGGACTGGTGGGGTGCATAATTCTGCATGAACATTGTACTCATTAATATGCTTTTTAAGTCATAACCATCATCACGAGTTACTAGTGATACAAATCACATTCTTCATCATCACAGTCACAAATGTAGTCACAACTCATGATGACGATCCCGTCACAAATCATAAAATTAATGTTTTTACTAGTTACTTGGATGTATTGTAAGCCTGTTTGTAGTATCTCTCCAGGCTTTACCACCCCACCACTGTACTCATTAATAAGTGTTTTTTAAGTTGGGGAGTTTTGTGCTACAGCTCATTGGAAGAGCACAACCGTCAGCGTTTGCATTCCCACAAGTTCAATATTGATTATCTCACACTGAATCATGTTCTTCTTCATCATCATGGTCACAACTGCAGCACAAATCATGATTCACAATCATGTCACGATTTCATGAATCAAAATTTTTTTTTTTACTAGTTACTCAGATGTATGGTAAGCCTGTTTTATAGTATCTCTCCAGGCCTCGCAACCCCACCACTGTACTCATTAATAAGAGTTTTTAAATTGAGGAGTTTTATGATACACACTCAGCTCATCGGGAAGTACAGTCATAGACATTCACGTTCCTTCCTGTACAGCATGTGAGTAACAGTACTGTAAGTAGTGGTGGTGGGTGAACTGGCTCTACCCTCTCCATGAAGTGATTCACGGAGAGTAACGGGAATCTGTGGAGTACTCCCGCAATGTGAAGTGGAGTACTTCACTTCATAATGAGGAATTTGAGTCCATTGAAACCAAAGACTTTGCATTATTCCACCTTCCCCAAACCACTTATCCACCAATTTTAATGTGAAGTACATTGAAATCAATGTAATTCACCTCACTTTGCCTTGTAATTGAGCTCCAAATGAAATTCTGCAGTGATTCATGAGATTGCAGGTCACATGGGCTCTAGATTGTTCTGTACAGCCTCAGTTCTGGCCTGGGTAGTGTGTTTGTAGTGGTAGCTGGAGACAGTTTACTCTCAGAGCTCTGCAATTCAAAACCTCTAAAAGCTGTTTAAAATGCCTTTTTGAGTTATTTTTTGCTTAGTACATCAATTGAGAAACCCTTCTGTGCTCATATCATTGAGTATTTATTGTGTGTGATTCTGAATGTTAATTTAGAACAGTCAGTCTGTTACTGTGAAGTGTGCTTTGGGGAGGGGCATATTTGTGGTGTAGGTACATTAACTGGGAGAAAAAGGCAGTCTTTCTGTTTTAGTTAAATTTTTATTGTATAACTGTTAATGTACACACAGTAGTTTCAGTGATGCTTGACATTTGTTTGTTGATTGTTGTGGTGCAGCAGTGTATAATTTGTCTGTTTAAAACATTTGGTTATATTAGTAAAGGTTTTCTATTTTCTACACATTACTTGTGAGTGTTGTAGTGGGTGTGTGATGTGTGCCATTAAATTAGACACCTTTTACTGTGCCACAGAGTAATTGCAGCAGTGTGAACCTGCTAGCCCTGCACCTGCATGAATTTTTATACTGCTTTGTGGTATCTTTACTGGTAGTGGATTGTTATTGCCGTGCACTAATCCCCCAACTGGCAAAATGTATTCCTTTCCAGATTTGGATTAGTGATTTGTGAGCACTAGTTAGGTGGTGTTGTGCCTTTTCATATGCATCCCTTGAGCATGCAATGCAATCTTAATCTGTCTGTGCATTTGCAATGTACCATTAATTCTGGGAGATTGCATTTCTTATGCTCTCATTTCCTTCATCAGCACTGCGGAATTTTCTGGACACAAGACAGTAGCATTTCATCAGCACTGGGAATTTTCTGGACACAAAACAGTAGCATTTTGGGGATGCACATTAATTCTGGTGACTCGTGTGTGACCACTGCATGCATGACTGCATGCGCCATTAATTCTGGAGACTTTGCATTTCTTGTTACGATGTCATTTCACTTCATCAGCTCAGCACTGAAGAGTTTCTGGACACAAGACAGTAGCACTTTGTGGATGCACATTAATTGTGGTGACTGTGTGGGTGGTGTGCTGCCAATGTTGTTGTCACTCTGCCTTACTTCGTGTTTAAGGCAGAATAACAATGCAAAGTAATTATAATATGGCAAAGTGAGCCCTTTCCTATGGGGCACTCTGCATAGCGAAGTGCCAATGTAAGTGCCTACCCTGTGGACACTTCGCCGGTGGAATTTAAATTCGCTGCATCTCTATTAACTAGTCCATCTTTCAGATGTTGAGGTCTGGAGGACTCAAACACTGTCAGTACCCTTGCAGCTGCAATAAACAGCATAACAGAGCTGAGCCTTGAACAGTTTGTTCCACTGAAAATGATCAAGTTGAGTCTAATTCAAGATATATTGTTATCTAGAATGACAGTCGCATACTTTTATCAATGCAGGTATGAAAGAAAATGTGAAACCAATATGCCATCAGTATAGGTAGGATATGGTTTGGTCAAGCCTATTACTTTTTACAGACAGTTTTGGTAGCCACTGTACTGTATTTTGCAGTTTTCTCAGCACCTCTGTACTGTACTAAACCTTCATTTGGGGATCTACTTTAAGAAGTCTGAAACTTAATAGATTACTTACAGTCATTGAGTTCTACAACTGGCCTGTCAATTTACAAAATTCTGTTTGTCTATTAGGTGCATGACAGTGTTAGTAGGTTTGGGTGTATGTGTTTGTGGTGTGTGGAGAGCGCTCAAGATCTTATGTTTTCATGGATTTCAGTGCAACTTATATTTTGTCAAAAAATGCAAAGATAAACAATTAAGAACTAATTTTGCATATGGAAGTTCAGTACTTGCCTTTGGTAGTCCTTAAAAGGTATTGAATTTGTTAGTAGCCTTATTTTAAACAACTGAGTTCACAATGCTAACAACTGCATATGTATAGTAAATTAACCATTAATTTAAAATAGTGTTATAACATTTCCTGTCATATTAAGTTTGTTCCTACGAATATTTGTCATTAATGCAGCAACCATTATCATGCATTTTGCATTGTTGACAAAAGAAACTGCAAACCCACAACATTTGCATCAGTAATAAACTGCACTGCAATTAGGGTGTACACCCTAGGTTATTTACAAATACAGTGAATAATGGGTTTCTTGAAAATTTGGGAACAGTTCCTGAATAGCCCAATGTTGATGGTACTCATTATTTGGTGGGAAAAAACTTTAAGTAAGCATTTCTCCACTCACCTATGCCTTCCCCAGTGCCCAAGAAACTAAAAAATGAAATCCCCAAATTGCCTTCTGCTGCCACTGACAAGTATTACCACTTGCAATGCTGGTGACCTGGGTTCAGTAACAGACCAGGGTTGCAAGAGGGACAGACAGGGGTGGTGGTTGTGTTGCCCGCATGCTTTCCACCTTTGTGGGGAGGGAGTAGCATCTCTGGTGTAGCGCTCCTGGGTGACCACAAGATGTCCTGCCACAAGAAACCGGGTACTGGACGGGAGGTGTGCTGGATGTATAGCATTCTCATGCAGTAGCATCATTTGTATGCCACACACCTCCATAGCAATTGCAAGAATAAACATTATCAGATGAGCTGAATACCACCACTTCTTGTCACTGCCACCATGTAGCTGACACAGGGCTGCCTCCCCAGACACGAGTTCAGCATCCAACAGGGTAAAGGAGGCCCCAGAATCCATGCCCTGGGGTGTAAGCCAGGGAGGAACACCAGGTGAGGTTAGTCCCGGTACCAAGTATGACAGTGGTCTGGTGCTAGAGTAGGACTGATGGGTGGCCGTCTATGTGCCAAAAAGCATACTAAGTTAAAATAACTAACTAAATAAATAAATTGCACCCCCCTAGCCCAACTCCCACATTGTTCAGAAAGTGACATTTCTTACTCTAGTGCCTGACCATACTGGACCCTAATGGAAGGAGTAGAACTAGTTGTGATGAATCCCATCTAGTCAGCTGGTCCCCTCCACAGCATGCCCCTGCCCATCCCACTATGTATGCTTTTGGCTGTAGTACTGTATGGAAGGTGTTAGCAAGCAGGCACATGATCACTAGGGCAGTGGAGCAGTAGTGTCAATAGTGATGGAATGCTGCCTCATATGTTTCTGAACAGGGCTAACGAGCTGCTTTGACGTTAAGGAGTCAAGAGCTATTAAGAGAGAGACTGAACATACACAGAACCTGAGGACAGGCCTCAAACTATGAGAGGCAGAATATGGGGAACTATTAGAAAACTTTACTTCACACAGAAGGTGGTTAGAATGTGGGATAGCCTACTCAGTATGGTTGTGGAAACAAGAACTGTTCAGGCTTTCAGTAAGAACTAGAGAAATTCATAAGGGAGGATGGCATTTAGGGTTACATGGTATGAGTAGGGTAACATTCCGGCTGTTAAGTTTGGATGTGGGTCTCATGTGCATACAAGATATCCACCAGAAGAAGGCCTTATGGTTTATTAAGTCTGCCTGAATGTGGAACACCTAATCCAGTAACTACTGGGCACCATTCTCCTCTCCACCAGCCCTGACTCTCCCTTCCACCACCCTGCCCCTCCCTCTTGAACCACCTTATTGTCTTTTGGTGATGACCTCATGGTGGGAGCTCATTCCACCCTGTCACCTCTCACTTTGTAAAGAGGTTTCTTCTGACTTTCTTCTTGAAACTTCCCTGCCAGCATATAGCAGTGCCCCTTGTGGTCATTTCCCACTGAGACAAAAGAGGTCCCCGATATCCATCCTCTGTCCATGTTCAAGTTAGTATAGTAATGTTGTGGGGCTGGGCAACAGACAGGATGAACCCTAATTCCCTACTGTCATCACAATACTATGCTACTACACTCCTATGAAGTACAGTATTTGTCTTTATCATCTATTAAACTACCGGGCCTTTGTTTCTGATACCTGTTTCAACTGTCAGCCTTACATAAGGCAAGTCTTTTTCATGCAGATCAATTTCTGCATCATGTGAGAAGTGTTTGATACATGACATTGTCATGTGATTGGGCTCTTCTACTAGTTTTCCTGGTGTCAGTCATAACAACTGCATTTTCCAAATTCCATATGTAAAAGAAAAGCTTCCTTTATGTTCTGCACTTCATTGATGTTCTGATGGCACACAATATGCAGTCAGTGGTCTAAATATTTAAACTGGATGAAGCTTTGAGGAAAAGACAGCTCTGCTATTCTGCCACATTTTATGAAACAGTCTTCACTTGGTGTCTGGATACTTCAGATGCTTTTCTATGTAATTGTTAGACATATTAATCTGTGCTAAATATGTCAAAAGCAGCTATATATGCTTTAACATCTTATTCTTATCTCAAAATAATTGTCTCTGCAATATGACAATGTGTGGGCCAGCAAAGCAAATTTACTCCTGGAAATTCATCACGTCATTTTATGAGAATATGAAGTCAAGGAAGGTCATCAGCATTTTGCCTAGCTTGCATTATCTCAGTTTTAATTTACAACCCATTTGGCATATTATGATAACAAATTATTCCTGTCTAATAACTGGCACACTTCACTTATAATAACAAAAGTAAATCTGGCAGTAGGACAACCAGTCTTAATTGGCAATATGACTTAATTCCACTAAAACAACAGATAACCTTTAGTTTATAAAACCAGCATGCATACTTTGAATGTGCTTTGAAAATTAGAGATAACACTTGCTGTAAATTAATTTAAGTTACTGCACCCCACCTACCTGTATTTTATAGTAAGAAATAAAAGTTTTAATGAGGAGTCAAATGTGCAGACTCTGTTTATTAGAACTCTCATGCAATCAGAAAGTGATATACAGATTTAGGATAAGTTATACTGTTAATTTGTAACATCCACAATTAAGATGTTGTCCACATAAATCCTACCTATTGTTTTGAAGTTCCATACATATTGGTTTACTTAATTTTGTAAGTGTCTTCATATGCAAATAGGTGTTTTAGGTTCATGACATTTTGTTAAGCATTACATTTTAATTAAAGTTTACAAAGAAACATAGAAACACAGAATTTGACAGCAGAAAATGTGGTCCATCCAGGCTGCCGACTCTAACTAATTCTCTGAGTTGGTCCAACTTAACATCCTTACCTTTTCCCTTTGCATCCCTCCAACCCATACTGTGACCATGTGTTTGCCCCTCCTTGCCTGACTTCCCTAACTGTTTTGGCAGATACCACTTCAATGGCAGTTTATTCCATTCCATTGCTGTTAACATGAAAATGTGCTTGCTGACATCATTTTTAGTCTTCCCCTGCCATTGTGTTCCATCCCTTCCCTCCTAGTCCTCAGAGTATACATATTAAGGTCTCATATTTTCTCTTCTTATGTCTTCTCCCCATATCCTGGATCTTGCTAATTGCCTTATCTGCACAGCCTTCACCTTTCACAGTCCTTCCAAAGCTCAGGCTCAGAACCTTATACAGCACTACTGATGTGGACATACCAGGGATACGTGCTGGGAAGGATTGCCTTCCTGTTTCTACTGCCAATCCCTCTTCCTATGCAGCCTAGCATCCTGTGCATCATCCCACTGTTTTGCTGCACTGTGCAGTAGATCTCAGACTATCCAGTTGTTTCACCCCAGATTATTTTCCTGTGCTGTGTTATCACTATTACCACCTACAGGTATTGTGTTTTCTGGTTTTTGTTCCCAATCTGCATTGTCTTACATTTCTTTTTGTTTTTGTTTTGCAATGAATTTAGTTGTTAAATCTTGAACCATAACTAGCCATTACAGGTTCTCCTTCAATGTCTTAATCCCAACCTGTCCACCCTTCTGCAGATCTTGGTATAATTTACAAAGAGGCAGAGTTTACCCTGAACATCCAGACACAAAGAGAGGCCCCAGAACTGTGCCCTGTGGTACTCTGCTCATTACCTCTTTAATATAAGACAACACTCAGTTTTTTTATTTTTATTCCTTTTCAGTTTAGAAAATACAATAAAAATGCTTGGTCATAGTACAGAAAAACTCCATATAACTAAATACACTGCACTAATACTCTGCATCCTTTGTTTTTTTTTTTTGTATTATCTTTTACCTCCACCAGTGGCCATCCTCGCTAACCTCTCCTTCGGCAGCCATTCTCCTACCACTGCCTCGATCCTCCATTCCTGCCATCCACTGCCCACACATCCTGCCACTCCAGTTGTCCCACCATATCCCCTCAAGGGGCCCCACCATTGGGGCAACCAGGAGGGGTGACTATCCAGTGCCCAGAGGTGCCTTCTGCCATCTGGGCAAGAGCAGCAAGGGTGCAGAATCAGGGACTATCCTGGCTACTGCGGCATTGGGAGGATGGGGCCACCATCATCTAGTGGCAAAGTGGCCATTTTCCTGGTTTTCTGCCCTCCCCTACTGGGTGCTCATGCCATGGCATCCTGTCTAGCCATGCATGTGCTGTGTGGTCACCCATGATGCAGTGCATGGTGCAAAACTCGGCCATCAGGAGCTGGCCAAAACAGTGCATTACAGCAAAGGAAGTCTGCTTCAGTTAAGATGTGCCTGTGTAATATTTAGGAAAACAGCAAGTATTGCAAAGCACCATCCAAATGTTTTGCAAAAGAGCTTTTACTTACAGATAGAAAATGCAAACGCTACAGTGCCATGCTCAATACAAATAACACACTCCTCTCTCCACCCTGTAGGAGAATGTCTGATGGATGCTCTGAACCTTCCCTGCTGGCCTCTGCTCCTGCTGCCCTGGGCTCAGGATGCAAACCTGGGTCACCAGCATGCTAGGCGAACCCCTATCACCTTGCACCACCTTGCACCATGGAGCCAGCTCTTACTTCCTTTGTTAAACATATGTAAGATGTTCTTCCAAATTAATGTAATATAATTACACCTACATGCACCATGCAGCGTTGAACATGGACATGAAACAAAATAGTTAAATCTGAAAATGCACTGCACAACAAGACCTGTTGTATGCATCCCTTACATTTGAAAATATTCCCAAGAAAACCTGCAGGCATCACATAGGAGGCATCAAGCGTGAGGTTCACACATTCTCTAATAATACATGTTTAGTATCAAAGCTGAAAAGTTAACAGCAACTTTTTATAACTACCAAACTTGAACTAAGTTGGAGAAACCCAACATTAATATATAAAAGAAACATAATTTTACTTACAGACACCCACTAACAGTCGACTAGTCTAGTGAGCAAGTGCTTTGTGAGCTGATGCCATCACACAAGCATGGAGCTTGCCACCTCATGGAAGAGGCCATTTGAGATCTCTGACTGCTCAACAATCCCCATTTATGAACCCTGAGGCTTGCCAAATTCATTTTATTATGCATGTTATCCAGCAATTCTCATCCCATAATTCAAATGTAAATTATTGTATTTAAAGAGCTGCTGACGCCTCAAAGAAAACTTTGAAAACATGATATTTAGGTACAATTCAGCTTGCATTCCATATATGTTCTATTGATTTCTCCTCCCCATTATTTATTTCTGAGAAAAGTTGCATGAATACGTGATCTTTATACCTTAGAGTTCATCTGCCTCTTTAGCTTACTTCCTACTTCAGGTCATAATCATGTGTTGTGACATCACAGTCTGTTGCCATGGGAGTAACTGTGACATCACAAGGAGTGCACTATAACATCAGATAGGGAGAAAGAAACAGGAATAGATAGCTCTTCAGGAGCAAAGATCCGGTTTTCATGCAAATTACACCAGTAATAAATAATGGGGTGGAGGAATATAGAACTAATGTGAAACATAAGCCAAACTGTGTCTAAATATTGTGTTTTGTTAAAGTTGTGCTGAAGGCATCAGCTGCTCTTTAAGTAGGCTCAGAAGCACTTATACTGCATTTGTCCATTTTGGTCTAAACATGTTAGCTCATATTTTAAAGGCAGATAAAACATTTAAGCATTTTTAAATAGTGTGCCTCAGTCCCCTTCCTCTGTTTCAAACTCTGGTTTCTGGTGTGCAAAATCCACTGTAATCAAGTTCAACCTTTTCCCAGCCTTATCGAGTCAGAGTAAAGATGAGTCTTGCTCATATACTCTTAATCTTCCTAGGAATTGAACTGTATGGGAGACCCCCAGGATGCTGAGGCCCTCCTGCACTGTCTTGAAGGCATTGTGCCTCTGATAGATAACAAAACTTTGTCCGGGATGCAATGAGTTAGTGAGCCTTTGTCAATAAAAATTGTCCTTTGACTTTAACTGCTGATAAAACCATGTCCCTGATGTGAGGCACACTGGTCACTACAAGAATGGCCTGTGGCTGGCCCATTGAAATAGGACATCTCAGGGAACAATCTTGTAAGCTTTCAGCACATTGCCCAAAATGTCAGTCCCAGTATATTTTTTATGCTTGTGTTTTTAGCCTCAGTCAATGTCCCCTCCCATATCAGCTTGGTCCCAGTATGTGCTGGGATCTGGGCATCATGGGGCTCGCTCAAGATGTGTTTTCCAGTATGCCTCTCCATGTAACCCATTGGGTGGAGTCAGTCATGCAATGACCTCGACACACGATCAGATATACTCCTACTCTAACATGCAGAGGGTCTGTCGGCCCTGTATGACAAGGCCAGATAGCATGGTGGCAGGCTGCCATGCCTCCCAGCCAATGCTAGGGAGTTGGTAGGCACTGGTTGCCATGTCCCCATCCCTCCCTGATGCAGGTGAGAAGTCCCCTGGATACTCCATCTCATCCACCTGGCAGACCTTCCAACATCTGAGGTCCACTCCAAAACCCTGTTCATTAGTGCCACAGAAGGTAACACTACTATTGCACTGGTGGGCTGCCTCTCAGTATATTTTGGATTAACTTTTCCATGTACACCACTAAATCTGGCATGTCTGTGTTCTCCAGAATCCACAGAAAATGTAAGTTAGCCATCTGAACACTGTTCTCAAAGTACTCCATTCTAAGATGGAACAGCTTATTCTCTGCAACACTGCAGTTACTATTGTTGCTGTATTGTTAGCTGTTTCAGTTGCTGTGCTTGTTTTTGCTGTTACTTGTTCAGTCCTAGTATCCATTGTTGCTAATCTGGCAGCCATGTTATCAACATTCTCACCCAGGTCTCTTGTCTTGGAGCAGAGCTCCATTCAACAGTTCTCCTCCCATCCACCATGGCTGGCCCCTGCCACTTCTGCTTGCTCAAGCAGCTTGCCAACCTTGTTCTTTGCTATCCAATGAAGCCATCTTCTTCGGGTTCTCCATACTGGAGGATAGGCATGTTTTGTGTTAAAATGTTCCTCTCAACAGTCTGAGTCTGAATTTGCATCTGAAAATGACTTTTAGTTACTAAGTTTAAGTTTTTTGAAGGAGTTGTCTGATTGCTGCTGAGAGCTCACTGTACAGTGTCTGTTCACTTCTGCTGCAGGCTGTGCCCCCAGACTACCCAGTTCACCACCACCCTCTGCATCCCTCTACCTGCTTTTCATCCATGTTTCTGTCCTTTCCTCTACCACTAGATCCCTATTTTTTACCAGTCTCCTGAAAGGGATTAAATCAACGTCTTACTGGAGTCCAAGTGGAGTATGCCTACTGCCTGTCCTTTGTCTGCCACTCTAGCCACACAGTCAAAGAAATCAGTCCAGTTCATTGGGCATGCTTTAACCCATGTGAACCCATGCTCCTATCATCCTGTTGCTTGTTTACTTCAAGGAAGTGCTATCAATCTTTCTCTAAGCAGAGCCTCCACAATTTCCCCACTATAGTCATCAGGCTCAAGCTGATTGCCTATTAGTAGACCAGCCATGCATGGAAAAGTCTTCAAAAATGATTTGATGGCATTGTTTGTTCTGTTGTTTGTGAGGCCTAAATGCCAGCCCATTCCATGTATAAGCAGATTGACAAGCCACAGTAAAGAAGAATGGGGTGACTTTTAGGCCTCACAATCCCAATGACACACCCCATAATCTGTCAATCTTGGGATGATTGGTGGGTCCATGAAGGGGATTAACCCTAAATATTTTTCCTGACTTTTTGTGGTTTAATCCTAAATGATGCATTAACAAAGTTTTTGCATAAAATAGAAAAATAGAAAGTCACGAAAGTTGGTGTGAGCACAGGGCCCTTCAATTCCACACCTGTTTACATGTCAGACACCTAACCACAGAAAATTACTTGCATGGCAGTAAGGCTAGGTACTCTATAAATGTGAAGCCACTATCACAATGCAAAACACTATGTGCAAAATGTAAAGTGCATCACACAATATCTCCACAGAAAATACAATTTCCAACAACTAAACACCAAAATTCCCATGTACAGGACATCTCCTGAAGACACTCCAAATTTCAATGTAAAAGACCAAACTGTGTCCGAGATATAACATTTAAAAGTTTGAGATTTTCATTCATCAAAGTGCAAAACTCCAGACCTATTAACATTTCACACACTAATGACTCAAAAATATGTGCATGGCAGTAAGGCTAGCTACCATATAAGTTTCAAGCCACTACCACAATTCAAAATGGTACCCACAAAACACAAACTGTGCCACACAATATTTCCACAACAAACATATTTTCTGGCACCTAAAAATCATAATTCATATCTACAGGACATTCTGTAAACACCCTCAAATTTCAAGTTACAAGACCAAATTGTTGCCGAGACATTTAATTGTAAAAGTTGTTAAAATTGGACTGTCTAGTTCTAAAATCCGGCCATCTGGTCCCTATCTCACAAACAAAAATCACGATCAAAGAATCTGTGATCAAAGAATTTGCAGGCTCATGACCCAAGAATTTGTAGGCTCACGATCAAAGAATAAAAATGGTAAAAGTCATGATTTACAAAGAAATACATGAAACCACAGCCATGCCTCAGTGGAAGGAAGCCCCTGAGCAAAACCCACCCAACTTTAGCTTTCTAAGTGACTCCTGGGCTGAGAAAATTAATTTTTATTCTGGCCATCTGGTTGCAATATCACGATCAAAGTTAGTGATCAAAGAATCTCACGATCAAAGAATTTGCAGGCTCACAATCAAAGAATTTGTAAGCTTGTGATCAAAGAATAAAAATGCTGAAATGTAATTTTTCACTGACATACAGTAAATGTAACCAGAGGCATGCCTCGATAGAACAAAGCCCCTAAGCAAAACCCACCTAGTTTGGCTTTCTAAATGACCCTGGGCTGGGAAAATTGATTTTTAATCTGGCCTTCCGGTCACAATCTCACAATCAAAGATCATTGTCAGAGAATCTCACAATCAAAGAATTTGCAAGCTCACAATCAAAGAAAAAAAATGGTGAAACATAATTTTTGACTGACATAAATGTAACCAAAGGCATGGCTTGATAGAACGAAGCCCCCTGAGCAAAACCCACCCTAGTTTGTGTTTCTAAGTGACCCCTGGGCTGAGATATTTAATTTTTACATCTGGCCATCTGGTCACAATCTCATGATCAAAGATCAAAGATCGCGTCAAAGAATCTCCTGATCAAAGAATTTGCAGGCTCGTGATCAAAATCGTTAGCGAGCTGTGATCAAAGATTTAAAATGTTTAAGAGTCTATTTTTGACAGATTTACTGCAAACCATAGGCATGGCTCATTAGAGGAAGACACCTGAGTAAAACCAACATAGTTTTCTTCAAAAGTAACCCCTGCACCGAGATATTTCGTTTTTCTGACTGCAACATTAAAAACAACATAGCAGCCATCGAGATCAAAGAATACCCGTGATCAAAGATTCTTTGACTGCGAGCCTGCAAATTCTTTGATTGTGAGGAGGGACCAGATGGCCAGAACCCCATTCTTCATTCGCAAAATAACCATATAAATGTTCCCAGTAACTTACAACGGGAAGTTAAAAGTGCAATAACTTTTGAATGGATTAATATTTCTTCACCAAATGAAAAGCAGCATGTTCCATGACCCAAGCCCTTTCAGACAAGCCAGGTTGCAGAGTGGCATGTCACACAATGTCAGCAAGTGCCATGGGCAAAATAAAAAATGCCCACATTACTGGTGAAAAGTGTGTTTTCAGTGTTTGGTGCATAAAACCATAAGTCTGACCAAACGAAATTTGACAAATCAAGAGAAATACCATGCCCCACCATGCATACCAAATTCCATGAAAATCTGTTGAATGGGTCCAAAGTTATTAACATGCAAATTTCAAGTTTAACGTGAAGTGCCTACTCAACCCTAAATATAGGGGCATGACTGTGCCCCTATAATATATATATATATATGATATAGATAGATGTATATATACATATATATATATATATATAGATAGATACAGACATATATATATATTCTTGCAAAAACTTTGTTAATGCATCAGCTAGGGTGAATACCACAGTGACAAAAGCAGGGAAAGGAGATGTTGAGGGGTTTCCAACCATAATGGCCCACCCACAGGGTTCCAACCCCCATCCGCCAACCCTCCATACACCAACAGGCATCAGGGTATGCCACTGGGTTATTAGGCCCAACTCTCACCCAATTCCACATTTAAACATGCTTTCACACTACAGTATAGGGCAATGGGGTGAGGTAAGCCTGATGACCCAATGGCACATCCTGACACCTGTTAGTGTGTGGAAGGAAATGAGAGAGGTAAGGAATGATATGGGTGGAGTATCCTAAGGAATAGGGGTGTTGGGGTTGTAAATCCTAACGTCTCATTTCCCTGCTTTTGTCACTGTGGTATTCACTAACTGATGCATTAACAAAGCTTTTGCAAAATTTCCTTCTTTTCAGATAGTATAATTGTATCCTCATTTTTACTGTGGGAGCGCAGGGTCCTTGGACCCTGCACTCCCACCCTCCATCCAGATTGTACATCATAGTACGACAGTATCCATATGTCATGGTGGGAGCCTCCATTGAGATTGTACAACAGTATCCATATGGCACTGTGAAAGCGTGGGTCCAAGCCCTCTATAGAGATAGTACAACACTGTCCATTTGTCACTGTGGAGTGCAGGTTCCTTTGGACCCTGCACCCCATCCCTCCATCGAGATAGTACAACAATATCCATATGTCACAGTGGGTCCCATCCCTCCATCAAGATAATACAACATAGTACAGCAGTATCCATGTTCACTTCAAACCCTGCACTCCCATCCCTCCATTGAGATAGTACAATACTGTCCATATGTCACAGTGAGAGTGTAGGGTTCTTTGAGACCCTGCGCTCCCATCCCTCCATCCAGACAGCATAACAGTGTCCATATGGCGGTGGGAGTGCAGAGTCCCCATCCCTCCATCCAGATAATACAACAGTGTCAATATGTCACAGTTGGAGTGCAAGGTCCTTTGGACCCCATGCTCCCATCCCTCCACCGATGCACATATGTATCTAGCTGTGGAAACACGGGTTCTTGAGCCCCTGCACTTCTACACTTTAAGTTATAAGCAGGTGTTCTGAAATTACAACAGTCATAACTGTGTCATCTCAAATAATTTTCACTAAAATGTTCAAATAACCTTCTTAACACCTCACCACATGTACCCAGTACAACAAACTTTCAAATCCTGTCAAAATGTAATTCCACAAAACTGTAACACCATTTTGTGCTGCAGTTACAGAAAAACAGTTTCAATAGGATTTGAAAAATGACAGCTATGTACTGTTCATGAGTTGGTGTGAAAAAATTGCAATGTCAAAAATCTGGAGTGAAAACAGGAAAAATTGGCGACGTTAAGAGCATGTGTAGAAACTGCACATCACACACTTGCAACATGGTCAGTTTTGGGAATTTTTTCACCAAATTTTCAATATTAGCATTATGGGACCTCCTTAATGAACAGTGCAACTGTGATTTTGTTAATCCATTCCAAAAGTTGATATGGCACAGCAACAGTGCTATTCTGCACCACAGGTGTGAAAACACATTCTGGACAGGATGAGCAAAATGACAGCTGTACTGTTCATAAGGAGGTGTGAAAAAAATGACAATGCTGAAAATTGGAAGTGAAAATATTTAAAATTGGCGAAGTTCGAGCATGTGTAGAAACCACACAATGCACACTAGTAACACAGTCATCTTTGGAAATATTTTCACTACATTTTCAACTTGGGCTTTTGGACCCCACCTCATGAACAGTGGCACTGTCATTTTGTGAATTGGTCTCAAAAGGTGATTCCGTAGCGACCGCAAAATCACCTTTCAGGACTGAGAAACAAAATGACAGTGCCTGTGTTCATGGTTTGGGGTTCCAAGAACCCCATGTTGAAAATATGGTGCACAAATTCCTAAAATTAACCAAGATATCAACATGAGTTGAATCCCCCATTGACTCCCATTATACAGCTTACCTTGATTCCTCAGATCGAGTTCAGCTTTGAAGAGTGCAGATGTGTCCAGATCCAGAGAAGATCGCTGATCCCAACCTCCAGAGGATAAGTATGGGTGAAGGGGTGTGGTGAGGTGGGTGTGCAGAGGAAGGGGATGGGAGAGGTGTGGAGATGATGATGGAGCATTTTCTTTTTCAGGGTTTTGAAAAAAAAGACTACGGTGGATGGTTTTCTGCATTTACAGGATAAGTTTTATAAAATAAAATATGGGCACACTGGGTGGGCTCCCAGTGTGCCAGTTGAGTCTGAGGGGTTATACATAATGCCAACAGGGAGACTTGGCAACCCCATCGGCAGTGAAAGTGGACAGGGGATGGTGGGGTCATCCAACACCAGGAGTAGGCATGCTGGTGTCAGAATGGGCTAAACAGGTATCAGCACACTGGGGTGGGCTACCAGTGTGCCACAATACTGGGGGCAGGGGATACACATTAACACTGGGATTGGGCACCCGATGTTGCTGGATGGGGCAGACTAGTTCGATGCTGGATCCTGCATCAAAATGTTTACAATTTTGATGCTGGATTCTGCATTGAAGAAAAGACATTGGGGGACAGTTTTCTCTTTCCACAGGCTTTGAATTTTAAATAATGTTGGGCACACTGGGGTGGGCTCTATGTGTGCCAAGTATGTGTACATGTGTGTGTGTGGGGGGACATAGAACAACATGGGAATTGGGCACCCCATGTCAATGGAAACAAGTGGGTCTTCTTTGACTCTGCTGCTGGCAGCATGAGTTACAACTGTGGCTGCAGAAGTCAAGAAAATACAGCTCTTCTCATACAGAGAATGGCTTACAAGCTGTTCTCTGTATAAGCTGGCACCTGAGAGGTCCAGCTTAACCCCCAAAAAAACATCAGAATACACCTGAAGGGGTCCTCTTTAGCTGTGTTTTGATTTTTTGTGTGTTTTAAACATTTGGTACTTCAACATTCTCACTAAGTGGCAAACAAGATGGTGGATGCAACACAACTCAATCGATCGAACCTCTGTGATCTATGTGAACAATTCCAGGCTTCCTTTCACAAAGAAACTGGTATTGTGTGCAATTACTCTATTGTGCTCATAATACCAGCCTTCTTTTGAAAGAAGCTGTTATCTTGACAATACTGTATTGTCGCGAAAAATGTATTTTTCGTGTCTGGGGTCACGGATGCTAACTGCCTGATAGCAGCAAGGGTGCTGAGCTCCCGCCTTCAATTTTTATATATACATATTTTGAGACTATCCTGAGCTAAATACTTCTTAAAATTAACAGACCAACTTTAAACAGCCTCCTGATCTTCAGATCCAGATCGCTATCGGCTCAAAGAGTCCATGATGGAGGCTGAAATGTGGCCAACTCCAATACCCCACACACCACCGGTGACACCAGAGAAAACCCAAAGAAATCCAAGGCCCAAGGAGCTCATTCCAACAAGAAACAAATGGCACCAACTACTTTGATTCCTCTAACTGAGGATCATTTTTACAAGAATTGCAACCATTTAAGGAGACACTGACAGAGCTCTCTACTGAATTAAAATCTCTAATAGGGATTTTTCAGACCTGTCTCAGAGAGTGGGGAACACGGAAGCATGCTACATCCATCAAGAAGTGGAAATATTAAACAGAGCCTGAGCTAGTGTCCCTCGACAACAGCTGCAGAAACTTTAATTGAAAACCGAAGATTTGGAGGGGAGGAGTCAGAAACAATATTTTAATAATTGGTTTCCTGAAGCAGAAGAATATCAGAACATCCAAGCCTTCTTACAAAATTCCTCACTAAAGTCATTGGTCCTCCCGAGGAAGCCTTCTACCAAACTGAGCAAGCGCAGCTCTCTATGACCCTGACCTCAACCAGGTGCTCCTCCTTGACTGGTGATTTTGAAGTTTTTAAGCTTTATAGAAAAACAACATGTCTTAAGCAAAGCTAGGGAGTTATAAGCTATACAATGGGATAAAGCCAAGATCCAAATTATCAAGACCTGCCCTATGAAGCGAGACAAAAGAAAGCAGAATTCCACCCCATAATCAGTAAGCTGATTGCCGCTGGCATCGTTTCAAAATACTCTACCCTTCCCATCTGCAAGTATTAATAGTGGGTACCTGGATCTCCTATGACACTCCGGCTAAAACATTAGAGGATCTGGCTCTTAAACTCCCTGATCTGTTTCAAAGGGCTGATGACGAAGGACATTCTGTCAATCTACAATTATGACTTATGTTAAAATTTTTCAGTGCTTTGGCAAAAGTGCTCTTTTTCTCCGATGGTTACTAACCTGTAGCTGTATATGCTGCACTGAAGTGAGCTGAATGGGATGTGACCACAGCCGATGGTGCCATTTGGGATGGACTCCAGGAACCGATTGAGCCTACCTTCTAGGCCGCAATAGGGCCTAATCTATCTATGTTATGCACACAAGTCATCTCCACATCATAACTGGGAACTTATTTTTACAGCTCCAGTAGCTGGAGGAACATTTTGTAGAAACACTGTCCATTTCATTAGACTCCCCTCAGAAACAAGGGCTACATATTCAAGAGGGTAACATATCTGTTTGATAGGCACAAGCTGATATAGTAGCTTTATTAAACATTTTAGTGAGTTTACTGGTACCTTACCCCGGTGTTTTCTTCTTTTCCTCTGCCATGAAAATTTTACAAGCTAAGTTAACCGATCAGGGGTATTAAGGGGTATTAAGGCAACAAAGTGAAAACTATTTGCTGTAAGTTAGTTTGTTTCTTCATGTAGGAATACCACCTTGTGTTGATTTAGGCAGTTAGCCCTCACTGGATGGAATTTATAGCCTTGGGGAAGGTATGGAGGTAATGCACCTAGCAACTAGTGGAAGGACTGCATTGCGACCGAATCTTAGGAGTTGCCCTTTGTTACATTTATTATATTATCAATAGGGTTTGCTCAATTAGCTACCAACTTATGTTCTATACACCTTGGTTCTTTACTTAGAGGCAGAAATTCAAGGGGGCCAAGCGGGTTGAGGTCCTACTATATGTACTAACTGACCAAAGTGTTTTATATAGTTTATTTAGGAGGACCGTGTAAATAGTTGTTGGGAGATGAGGGTAGTTGTTGTAGAATTAGGATTTTCTTTTTGTGGGGAATGGTAGGGGGATAAGGGTTAGAATCACATCTCAAAAGATCATATGTGAGACACAATTTATTTCAATTCCCCATAAAGTTTATAGCACATGATGGATAATATCTCTGCTTTATACTTTTATTCTCTACTCTCCATTTGGGATGTGGGGTTGTAATGCTGATGATAAAGGAAAGGTGGGGAGAGGAGGAGCAACTACAAATATAGTTACTAGGCTTCGACATGTTTGTATAATTATCAAAGATGGCTAATTCAAAAGACAAATTCACTACTTGGAATGTAAGGGCTCGAGAACTGATTTAATGTATCCAAATCCTTAAGCATGTGTCCCTCCTGCAGACCAACATAATTTTCTTACAAGAAATGCATCTCCTTCCTCACGAGGCAAAGGGGCTCTGCAGACAAGGTGTCCAGCAGGTTTTGCTGAAGGAGATTCTACTAATAGAAGAGGGTGGTCATTCTCATCATGAGAAATACATCATTTCAACCTAATACTACTTATGCAGATCCCAGGGCAGATTTATTTTGGTCAAGGTTTACTGGACAGGACTGATTGTCCTGGGCAGCATCTATGGTCCAGTAGGGGATCCAGTTTTCCTTATGGAACTAGCAGACAGATTAGCACCTCTCATTCCTATCCCCTGGTCCTGGGGGACTGGCATCTTCCCAATCACAACTGATGGATAGATCCTGCCCATCCCTAGACCTCTATCCCTTCTCAGAGAGCTCTCAATGAAATGATTGACTTTCTAGGATTATGTGATCCCTGGAGGATTCTAAATCCCACCACTAGAGCCTTCTCATTTCATTCACAAGTATACCTGACAGCGTCCAGGATAGACTACTTTCTCATAAGTTCAGGTTTCTTGTCAGGGATTCTTAAGGGGGCTAGAACCAATTGTTATATCTGATCATGCTGCAGTATGGATAGACCTCATTCCCTCAATGCACAACATGAGACATTTCTTGGAAGCTAAACACTCAACTTCTTAAGGATGAATTCATAGTTTCCAAAATTTGTACACTCGTTCAACAGTTTTTAGCAGATAATCTGAATTCTATACCCAGAATTGATCAAATCTCATGTGCTCTAAAATGTTATTTAAGAGGGAATTTATAAGACTAACAACCAGATGAAAAAAGAGTAGAAGCCCAGGCAAAAACTTATTGTAACAGATTTGTAGCTTGAGAACAAAATGTATCTCCTTCTTCTTTGCAGAACTCCCTTACAGAACTTTTGTCTCTTAGGAATGCTTATTCTAATCTACTTAAAGAAAAAGCAGAGATTGCCATCCTAAAATGCAGACAACATATATCAATCAGGGGAGAAAAAGCCAGACATCTTTTAGCCCTCGTATGAGACAGATAGATAGCTCAAGAACTACAGGCACAGATGGAACCCTAAAACTGTCCCAAGAGATATATCACAGGTATTCATGAACTTCTACACTGCTCTTTATGGTAGACATCCCAATCCCATCAGAACAGGGCATGGATGCATACTTATCTAATATTCCACTACCCAAAATGCAGACATCACGTTCACTATTAACAACCTCCATCACACCACTAGAAATATCCCAAGCAATTATATCTATGGTCCTGGGCAAGCCCCAGGCCAAGATAGTTTCCTCTAATTTCTTTAAAACATTTGCTAAAGAACTATCCAAATATTACTTAAACTCTACCATTATATTCTCTCTAATGACTCTGTGGACCCATCTCTTCTGGAGGCAACAATAGTTCTGATTCTAAAGCCTGATAAACCACCTGATCAACCTTCTAGTTATAGACCCATCTCATTGCTGAACTGTGATCTAAAGATACTCACTAAAATTTTGGCTAACTGAATCAAAAGTATGGTCCCTGTTGCTCAGCCCTGAGCAAACAGGATTGTTCCTAGCAGATCTGCAACAGACCATTTCCGTAAATTGGCTCATACAGTATGCCCTGCTGCCAACTAGGTTCAATCCCTATGGCCTTAATATCCTTAGATGCCGAGAAAACCTTTGACAGGGTGGACTGGAATTTCCTCTGGTGTACCCTGGGGCATATAGGCATTCCCTCTAGAATTAATTCAATGGCTCCTTGAATCTATTCTGTACCTACTGCACGGATATTCTGCAACAGAGTCTTTTCCCCAAATTCTCCCTCTACTCTGGCACTCACGGCAAGGTGCCCTTTATCCCCTATTCTCTTCAATCTATTTTAGAGCCTTTGATCAGACAGCTTAAAACCTCTTCACAGATACATGGTATCCCCATTGGCTACATAACTTGACACTCTCCATCATGCGGAGATATTCTCCTCCATCTCTCAAATCCTGTCTCCTCCTTAAATAAAGCACTCTCCATTACAGAAGATTTTGGCAAGTTCTCTAATTATAATTTAAATCAAAATAAGACTGAAAACTCCCCTTAATCATCACACTATCTGTCAGGATTGTATTTCACTCGGAATGAAGTGGTCTCCCATTCGATAAAAGTATCTGGGTTTACACTTACCACAGACCAACCCAATACAAAAATTAAATATAGATGACCTAATTCAGAAAATCCAGCAAGATCTCTCACGGTGGCAAGCTTTGGCCTATTACTCTTTGGGTAGGGCTAATCTTATAAAATGAATGTCCTTCCCAGATTATTCTACCCCTCAATATGAGTAATATTTGGCTACCCTCCTTTTTCCACCAGATTCATTCTACTATCTCAGAGTTTTATGGCAAAACAAAACACCCAGAAGAGCTTATAATAAACTCACTCTTCCGAAAGTGATGGGAGGACTCAAACTACCAATATCCTCTACTACTACTGGGCCAGTCACCTCTGTAAACTGGGCAAATGGATGTCTTTTCCCCTAACCAACAGAGCACAAATACTTACCTATCTGGCTTCAACTTGAAACAGATATTCTTCGCTCACTCAAGCTATCCCCACTACAGCTCTCCTTACACCCGTGAAATTGATCCCAGTGGTAGTTTAACATTCAGTAATGAGCATTTCAACAAAAGTTTCTACCAAATCTGCTCTTCTCTCCGTATTTCCCCAAGTAAGGATACAATGCAATATGTCTTGAAAACCCAGTTATAAAAGTTGGAAACACTCTCCTTAGAACAGATTGGCTCCCTCAATTACAAAGGGCTCGGTTCTGACTTTTTATTAATCAACTGGACTCCTATCATCTACAGAATTGCCTGTTAAATTTCAGATTTCTCCAATCCATATTTTCAAGGTATATCAGTTGAGACACCTTCTACTGCACAAATTTGGTTCGGCATTGATACCCGTGGGATTGAATGATTTAATAATGCAAACACAAGAACAGGCAACTCAACCCCATAGTATATCTCTGATTTACAATCTCCTTCTCTCTACCTTCTATCCCACTATTTTACCAGGCTGCACGATATGTGACTTTCTTATCCCAGATCATGGGGTAAATTGGTCGGACATATGATGTGATCTACAGATCTACAACACCCAAGATCGGCTAAGACTCACCCAATTTCAAATACTTAATAATATCTATTACACCCCAGTTAAGTTAGCCAAAATAGGACGTTTGCAGTCACCGCTTGTGTTAGATACAGAAAGGTGGATGGAACACTATTACATATTTTCTGGACCTGTGAAAGAGTGTCCCCATATGGGTCAAAAATCAAGTCCCAAATGGATCCTCTGTTGGGTCTGGATGATCTCTTTACTCCGAATGTCTGTATGCTAGGATATTATTCCCAAATTCAGGTTAAGGAAAGGAAATTCCATATTTGTCTTATTTCCATGGAAGTGAAAAAATTAGTCCTCAAACATTGCATAGGTCAGTCTGTCATTTCTTACGGAATGGCTACATGATATGTCCTTTTATTTCAGAACAGAGAAACTGATAGCAAGTCTCAGAATAGACCATCTTCCTTTGATCATAAATGGGGCAAGTTATTTGCTCTCTACCTGAATCAACAGCCTTAGGTTCTCTAGCTCCCTATATGGAGGTTACACCATACAATATATGATCTTTATATTATGGTTATGAGAGATCCTTGTCACTTGGGGAGGGAGGTTGGGTGGATGGTAAAGGGGATGAATGAGGAGGTTTACAGCCAAGTTGTTTTATCTATTGCATTGTATTCTCTTGTGAGTTTAAAAATGAATAAAGCTTATTAAATTGAATATATATATATATTTTTTTTCTTGCATGACATATAAATCTTCCCTTAGGAAATAATGGAATTTTAAATGTCATAACTTTTGAACAAATTTAATATTTTTCCACCAAACCTTCAATAGGCACATCTGTGACCCCATGTCTTTCTTCAATGAAAATTTCAGACCAAAATCTTCAGCCATTTCTAAGATACAGGATGATAAAGATATTAAAAAAACAAATTTTTCTGTTTTCAGGACTTTTTATCTCTAAACCACTTGACGATTCCCATGAAATTTTGCAGGTCAAGAGATCTACCAGTATAAATTATGCACACCACATTTTATGCAACTCCATTGAAGGGCTCCGAAGTTAAGGCTCAAAGTCTGGACTTTACCATAGAAGTGCTGTTTCACCTTAACTATTCTGGTGTGACGCACCTCTATAAAAAAAAATATATATATATATATATATATATATATATATAAAAAGCACATATACATATTTACTTAAAAGTTTTATTTTGCTTTTGTTTACTTATTTATTTAGCTTTTGTTTACGGGTAAGTACACTAGACAAGTAGTATGCCTATTTCCAGGAGCGACCGGGAGAATACTACATGAGGAACAACAGTCAAGGAGACATGACAAAGAGAGTACAGTTTTTGTCACAGTAAACAAACATGTGGGAAATACATCATTTGGCTAGGAAACATATAGTAGTAAGCACATTTCAGATTATACACTCTAGACTAGCTAGTTCAACTGACAGATATATACAGGTCATCATACATAGGAGTGGAGCATAGCTCAAGGACTGGATTGTCATAATATAACTTATAACATTGTCGTATACACCCCTAGGCTAGTTGGATCATGGACAGGTATATACAGTTCATCACATTTTTCTAAATATGCACATGTTAGACAGAAACAGAAACACTTGGTAGCTCAAGTTTCTACCAAGTGACAAGGTACAATATGTCATGGTTAGCCTATGACTGTGGAGCAATAATGGGTATAAAATTCCCAAGGCTTTTTAGGCAGAAGTCATTGATACAGTGGGAAAATATCTCCAGGAATTCAATGGAGGCACCCTGGAGAGGTTCAGACAAAACAATTTGACACTTTACTCTAGGGAGGTTTGGGGCAGTCACACTCTGATGTTAGTTTTAGGAAACCACACAGGGAATTTCAAAAACTCAGATAGGAGGGCAGCTCAGACATCCACAGGCAGTGAATTCCAGAGTCTGGGTGCACTTATGGTAAAGTCCCATCCCCATGAGGGTCCAGGTAGGAGAGACTTTGAGCATCCTGATGTGAGAGACCTAAGTTGGTAGGGGTGGGATTCAGTTTAGGCAGAAGCCGGGCCAGCCCCTGGGGTACTAGTTCTGATCACTTTCCCAGAGAGGCAACCCAAACCAAAATCAAGGTATCTAGCTGGTGAGAGCCAGCAGAGTTTCTCATATAGCACACAATGGTGGGTGAGTCAGGGGCAGCCAAGGCAAAATGACAAATGTTATTGTAAGCAGTGTACCACGGGTGAGATGTGTCTTTGGAGAGGGAGCAAATAGGTGCAGCCATAGCTGAGGGAGGAAGGAGCACACCTTTTGCTGGGCAAGCCTGGCTGCTGGTGTAAGGTTATACTTGGCCCTATAGGCCAGACCCAGTTTGCAGTTGCCGTCCTGCAGATGTTAAGAATATGATTACCCATGTCAGTTGGGGTCAAGTTCCAGGAAGGCATGCTGAGCACCTATTGCTCAATTCCAGATGCGTCTTGGGGAAAGGGGTAGAGGAGAGTACAATAGAAACAGTGTACAATAGAAGGAAAACAAGCATACAGGATATTACATTACAGTAGGATTAACACTAAATAAGAGTACAAAGGGCATCTTTTAGTATACATCTGAACAAGAGGCAACTATACAGATTGTTTGCTTGCAGCTGGTGTTTAGACACAGCAATAAAGAGCAGAAGTGTGTCACTTAACACATACTAATGGAAGGATTAGAGTCTGATGCCAGAAATGCTTCTTATATACATAAACAGGTGGAGGAGAGTGCACATTAATAAGATTGTTGAGGTGCTGGCTAGGGAGGTGTGGCAAATGTCCATGAGGAGGAGTTCTACAGTTTTGACATGCAGTAGCTAAAGGCTGCTTGTCCCGCCTCCAGTGGACCTATGTGGAACTGACAAGAATCAGGTGTCAAGGTTCCTGAGTGGATATCAAGGGGTAGGAGATGTTAGGAGTGAGGCAAGGTAGGGTGACAGTGACTTGGTCCAGAACTTGGCCATGAATCTAATGCCATGAGATTGCTTCTGATCTTGGAGCAAGGAGCTCAGGGGATTAGTAAAGGATGCAGTGGTAGGCATTAGGAGGACAGTCAAGAGTGAAATGACAGAATGAGTGGAAGAGTGGGTCAAGTCTGGCTAGACAGGACTTAGGAGCAGCACTGTAGACTACATTGCCATAGTCAAATATAGGAGAATCATTTTCTGCACAGTGCATGTCATGCCTGCAGCAGGATGCAGCCATGGTTGCAGTATAAAGATGCCCAGTTGGGGTGAAGCTTTCTGTGGATGGCTTCAATGTGTGCAGAAAAGTTGAGGTGCTGGTCAAGCCAGACCCGAGATACCTAAAGGAGAGCAGACCTCCAGAGAAGTCCCATCAAGGGTGTGGAGGGTGGGAGAGGAGGTGAGCCGAGATAGTCTCTGCCTCATGCCAAAGGTCATGGAGACTGTTTTCTTGGCATTTAGAAAAAGCTGATTAGAGCTAAACCAGAGTTGAACATTATTGAAGTCCTGCTGTAGTCTGGTCTCCACATCAGAGGAAGAGGTCCAGATGTATACAGTATCATGTCATCTGCATACATTTGAATGGATGTGTGGGCAGGCTGAAGGCAGGTCACTTAGGAAGATGGAGAACAAGAGCAGGCAAGGACCGAGCCTTGGAGGACACCAGCAGTAACAGGTAAGGGGCAGAGGTGGAGTTGCCAACTCTGACTGATTGTGACCGACCACCAGATGGGAGTGGAGCCAGCTGGTAGCCTCACTGGAAAGACCAACATGGGAGAGTTTGATCAGGAGGAGGGTGTGAGACAGTGTCAAAAGCCATTGCTAGGTCGATGAAAATGGCTGCAGATGATAGCCTTTATCAATCCCAGTGAGGATGTGATCAGTGAGTCTTAAGATGGAGGTGCTGGTGGACTGAGACTTCTTGAAACCAGACTGGTAAGATGAGAAGAAGAAGGTGGAGTTGAAGAAGGAGGAGAGTTGTGTTAGGACTGTGTGCTCTTGGAGTTTGGCTAGTATAGGTAGGAGGAGATTGGGTGATGAGTTGCCAGGAGAAGTGATCACCCACCTTTGGGTGAGGGATGCCATGGCATGCTTCCAATTGGTGGGGATAGAAGTTAGAGAGAAGAATTTGTTGAGCAGAGAATCCAGAGAGATGGCTATGGCAGGAGCTGACAGATACAGCATTTATGAGTCTAGACCCATTGGGCATTTAGCTTGGGAAGGATTTAGGTTGAGTAAGGCCTTAAGAACTGGCAGGGATAACCTGTCGAAAGGAGAAGGAGAGGGTAACCTGGGCAGGGGGCGCAGTGGGATTGCATTGAGCAGGGAGGGTGTGGACAAGAGTAACAAAATACAGTTTGTGAAGGAGGTGTTGAATTCATCAGCCATTACGGGTGTTCTGAGATGGTGGAGCTGCTGGCATTGAGGACAGGAGTGGGAGGATAAGAAGGTGGAGTGAAGAGTGATTTAACCACCCTCTAAAATTTGACAGGATGATTTATGTTTATATTGAAGGAGGATTTAAAATAATTGGCTTTAGCCCATCTGATTTAACTTGTACAGGCATTGCGAGTGAGCAGTACCTTAGATGATCTGCAGGAGCCAGAGATTTTGTATACCTTCCAGGCCTCGTCCCTAGCTCTGAGGTGGGCCAGTATATTGTCAGTGATCCAGGGCAGGTGGGCACCCCTAACTCTGGTCTTTCTAAATGGGTCGTGTTTGTCCCAAGCCATGAGGACCGGGACCTGAAATATTCCAGGGCAGAGTCAGTAGATGTAGCCTGGGAGATGGGTGACCAGTCAATATATGCCAGGTCATTCAGGGGTATTTAGGTCCAGGGATTTGTAGGATCTTGTCAAGAGGTTTGGGGTAGTAGTAGTTTGGGCGAAATATTTTCCTTACCAAATAAATCATGTGATGGTCACTTAGAAAGTCAGGTAAGAGACCAGAGACAAAAACCCTGCAGGTGCATGGTAAGGGACCAGTTCAACAGAGAGTGGTTGTGCGATTTATGATTCAAGCGTGTAGGTTCTGTGATCTGTTGTGAGAGGTTTAGTGAGGTGATTTTGTTACGAAAGTTTGTAATTGCACTAGAGATCCAATTCAGATTAAAGTCCCCAAGGACATAAAGCTCACCTGCCACTGCATGTGATTTGAGAAGTGCATGGGTGGTATAAAATGTAGGTCTGGGGGGTATCCTTGGAGCAATGGGAACCTGCAATAAATATGGGTGCTGTGTTATGGAGTGAGAGCTTTATCAACAGTGAATCTATAGACTGTGTGGACAGTGAAAGTGAGACAGGGATAAATCAGAGGGTCGATAAGATATACATGGCTATGCCACCCCTTTTTGTTACCAGGGCAGTACTGGTAAATGAGCAAGTAGCCAGGGATAGAGACTCTGCGTTCTGGTTGTGGGGCTTTAGCCACATCTCCGCTATAATCAGGATGTCCAGTTTGAGTGATAGGCAATTGGTTCTGCAGGGTAATTTTATGTAGAAGACTGCATATATTTAAGTGGACTATTTCTAAGCCCTGAGGAGGAGGAGGAGGAGATCATAGGCGGAGTTTTGACTGCGGTGGTGGAGGGCTGCCGAGGTGGCTTTGGCAGGGGTTTGGTTCTATATCGCCAGCTAGCAGCAACAGTAGTATTAATAGAAGTTCGGTTTTTGGAATGACCTACAGGAGTTTTGCCAAGAAGTTAGAGGTTGTAGCTTGAAGTATGCGCTAAAGGCGATCGGTGAGGTGCCTTTTAGGGGTAGTAAGCAGGCAAGTATGGAGGGAGGGAGGGAGGATGGAAGGGCCAACCCAGCTGTTGTGGGGTGGATGCTCTGGAAGCATCCCAGTGAGGTAATGTGAGAGGGTGGCGTTCACCTGCACTAAATTTATGCTATGAGATTCAGCATCTCTGGGTATGTGGATGGTGGGATGGACACTAGTGGCGTCTGGACAGTAAAAATTACTTAGTAAATTTGCAGCATGGTGAGGCAGTCGAGTAAGGAGAATTTCATGCACAGAGCTCCTCTGTGGTAGAATACCCTTGACAAAGAAATACTTACAACTTGGTCCCTATAAAAGGCAATTCCGACTATTCCTCACCTCTACCACTCAATGTTACTGCCTCACCTAAGTACTTTGGCCTCCTCATTTTACCCTAGTCAGAAGGTGACCTGTAACCTCCTATAGGGTTTTTGGCATCAGTTCCCCGACTCTCACACCTTACCCCACACAACACACTGCCTCACCCACCCCCTCCCTCTCTAATGGCATTTCTGATATAGGACCCTCCAGCCCATCCACCTTTCACTTTTGCCACCCACCTCTAACCACAGGCAATGGCCCTTTAGCCTGCCTACTTTTCATGACTCCCTCCTACCCTATACTAACTATGTACTGTTCACCTGAAACTTGTCTGGAGCTGGCTTATGTTGTCTCTCTCCATTTTTGGCTGTTTAATAAATGCTTAGACATCTTTGTGTTTTTAAGACTGTAACCATTGTTGACCTTTGTATGTATGTTACCCTACATCATTTGACATGGAACCTTTATAAATGAGCAGTTCCTGTTCAAAGGTATTTGTAATCCTAGAGTTTAATAAAATAAAATAAAAATAAATAAAAATTATTTAGTGATGGCCTCTAGTAGCCCAGGTTAATAAGCTGCTAAATGGAAAAGTTTTCTGATTGGTTTTACAACAATGTGATCCCTCCTGTAATGTGCAGGTTCACCAAGGGTGGTTTTGGGGACATGGGGCAGCCGCGCTTGGCATCAGTGGGGCTCTCCTCCTCTGCTTGAAATCTTGGTTGTGCTGATTTTTGAGCTCCATTACCTGAGTGATGCAGCTGGGGTCATCCAGTCGCTTGGGGAGGGCAGAGGATTCCGATGTCCTCACAACCACCTTATGTGTTGGACAATCTGAGGTGATGCATATATATATTATGCTAAAACTGTCAATGCTGAGTATGTCTGGTCTGTTTCAGAAAATAATCAAACTTTTGGAATCCTCCATCTTTGCAGATAAGCAGCTTGCATGATTGAAGCCATGGAACCTGTAGCCATCATCAAGGGCAAAGGTCAATATAGAGACACTGACTATACATGTTGCTTCTTCTGCAAGAACCATGCACCAGTGGATGACCTTCATACAGCATCAACCACAGGAATGTCAGGATTACAGTAGTTGCTGAACAGAGAAGGAAATTGGGTGATACAAGCTATGTGGATGTTCTATGAAGAATTGATATGCTATTACAGCCAGAGTTTGATGCTTTAGAGTTGAAGTTTCATAAGGCATCCTATAGTACATTTAGCACAGAGAGCAAATTATTCAGATTAAGGAAGCAACATCAGGCTTCTGCAAGTGCTGATAGTGTGAGTGTTTCTCAACCTTCTTCCTCAAGCAATCCTCCTCAACCCACGTGGTGTAGTTGCCTGCCATCAGCTATCTAGAAAAGGTTCACAAAGAGACAACAATGGAGGAGTCAGCAGAAGTGATTAATTTTGCCTAAACTGGCCCCAGTAATGAGTTTGAGACTAGCTGGTGTCAGTGACATTGTAGCAACTGAAGCTGGGTGACATTTAAGAGACAATACAAGCAAAAAATCAACAACAGCACAAGAGGGAGGTGCAAGGGATATGTGTATGGACATGCTATCTGTAGACTTGATCAAAGGATTGTTTCGTGGCCATGTGTATGACATAGGCAAAGTATGAGACAGATATGAGGGCATGTGCAAAGACATGAGTGCTCATCATTTGCATTAGAGATATCAGTCAATGAGAGCAACATTCTATAAAGAATTTCAACACTTGGTTGGACTGAAGACCAGCAATGGACAACCTCTCTCGAAATCATCCTCCTGATGTGCCCTAGAGATCAATCAGAGTGAAAGAGCTTGAGAGGACAGCATCTGACAGAGGTATGTGAAACAAAAAACTCCCACAGGAGGAAATTAAGAAAAGTTAGACTTTGCTTCCACGAAGGTTCAGAAATTCATTTCCAAACTTTTGTAGATATTCTGCCTGACCTGCACCCTAAAAGTACCATTTACTTAAATTACGTCCCTTGCATCTAGTGGCACCCACTCACCTCCACGGTTGCTGATCACCACTCATTGGCCCAATGTAATTCCCTGGTGGCTAGTGTTCCCTCCTCCACCCTACCACCTGCCTATGTTTTAATAAAAATACATGTGGCTAGTGGTTCTTCCCCACTCAATCACCTGCCTGATGTTTAATAAAAAATCCCTGGTGGCTAGCGGTCCCTCCAACCACCTGATCACCCTCCTGATGTTTAATAAAAAAATCCCTGCTGGCTAGTGGTCCTTCCCCACCCAATCACCTACCCTATGTTTAATAAAAAAAATCCCTTGTGGCTTGTGGTTCCTTCCCAACCCAATCACCTGCCTGACATTTAATAAAAAATCCTTTGTGGCCAGTGATCCCTCCACCCACCTGATCACCCTCCTGATGTGTAATAAAAAAATTCCTTGTGGCTAGTGGTCCCTTCCCCACCCAATCACCAACCTGATGTTTAATAAAAAATCCATTGTGGCTTGGGTTCCTCCCCAACCTGATCACCTGCAGGAACAAAGCCTTATATCACTTTTAATAATGTTGCACTTGATCATCAGGCCCTTACCCAAAAATGATTTCATAAATTATCAAAACTAATAAATATACACATGTGATATTATCCTATGCTTTCCAGATTCAAAATGACGGTGAAAAACACTGTTGCCACACTTTGATTATAAGAGATAAATATATTTTATTCACATATGTACAAGTCCTAAATATTCATAACTAGCATAAATATCAAGCATAATAAAAGTAATGTAAACAAACTGTAATGTAAACAAAACAGATTTTAGAAAATCAAGTAAATCATATAAACAAATAATCAAATTTCAGCAATATGCAATGTAAATGAGTAAACACTATTCAGCATAATAAATGACAGTTTATACTATTTCTTGAACATACTTATAAGTAGCATGTCCTTTTTACTATGAGAACTTGCAACTCATTACACTAGTGTTTCAGATTATCATGGTATGATACTTGTTTAAATTTTATAGTATGTAAAGGTATTTTCTTTAGATTTAAATTCTAGCTTAACCATAAACCCAAGGTTTGAAGCTAAAATGCACTCAGTTATCACCCCAGATAGCCAAATAAGTACTAATAGTAAGATAAAGGAATACTTATGTTTTAGTTTTCTGTAGATGTGGTCTTCTACTTTTTAGCTTTCAAAGTCTTGGTGAGAACTTTTGGTTTTGGGTGACAAATGTTTTTGTTGGTGAGTTTGGCTTTAGTCTGCAGTCTTTTCCCTTAAACCTGGAATGGTAGAGTCTTTTGACATCAATGAAGCAATGCAGGCTGGATCCTTCTTGCTTGACATCACAAATTATCAAAAGTCACTTCAGGATTTAGTGGGAGAATTAGACAACAGGATTTCAGCAGTTCAACACAGTCTGTAGAAAGATCTCTCCTGTGGACAGCAATGCTGTTTTGGGTAACTGGACTCTGTGACTCTTTTCTGTTTCAGTTAATTTCTGCTTTTGTACTTGCAACTCTAGACTCACTGCTATTCAACAGCACTGCAGACTTGCTGGCTGGTAAATTCAAAGTCAATCTCTTGTTCAGGCTTTTAACAGAAATTCCAAAACATTACTTTTAGTCCAAATTCTCAGTATGCAAAACATAGGCCTTGCTTAATCCAATACTGGAAAAAGTCCTTTCTGCAACAGTCAGTCTCAGCAGCTGGACCTGTGGCAGAGTTGTGCAGGCTTTCAGGCTGGTTTAGCACTCATTGCAGTGGCAATGTTAAAGCCCAAATAATTTTCCCAGCAGGTGTGGCTTCAGGCTTTTACTCTAGAATATGTCACGCTCATCCACAATTGTCATTACATTGAACACAGGTCTTCACACACCAAAGAATTAAGCAGTTCTGGGCTGGCTTTGCCAGCATCCCATCTATGTCCCCTTAGTGGGCGACATCACCATCAAGTTATATATATATATATATATATATATATATATATATATATGGATTATGGTAACGCATAGTGCTACCATAGTTAGATTGAGGCCATTTCTATGTTAAACCCAAAATTTTGCACCTTAATAACTTTGCAACCATTTGACAGATTTGGCTGAAATTTGGCATACATGATCAAGAACCATAGGCCTTGGGATCTGCCAAATTTGTAGTGGTCAGATACACGCTGCAGAGTTATTAAAGCGTGATCTCGTGTATGTTACACTTTTCTGGAATTTCTGTGGTCGCATGTACAGGTCACACGGTTTGCATGACCAGCCCAAAATCTTCAGGGAACATGCGCCAGAGTCCCCAATGTGTGCTTTTGAAGATTTGGTAAAAAATATTAAGCGGTTCAAAAGTTATTCAATAAACAATTTCTCATTATAAGTCAATGGGAAAAGTTAAAAGTTTGACAATGCATTTTACGTTCGTAAATGGGCCTGTTACACCTAAATCCACCATTTTGTTTTAATTGGTGATCAAAATAATGGTTGGCATTTAAATTTGGGACCCTCTAGCAACCTAATTCTTTTGTATTCACATAGTCGGACCCTGAGGATGCTAGCCATGTCTTTATTTTGGGGTAAAACACCCCAGAAATATGTTTTTCAAATTTCTGGAAAAAGTACTCTCACAATTTACTTTCATTCTCATGAAAGTGTCGAGACTTTTGTAAGCTTTTCGCCAAGTGCGACAGTAGTTTTTCTAGTCTGTGGGAAAGTGACAGCAATTCTTTGGCACTGCACTGCAAAAGAACGGTTGGGAGTTTGGGGCTGCAATTTGGAAGTAACGCACCCGACATCTCACAGATGTTCCTTTCAGTATTTTGGTGAAAAAATATTACACGGTGGCAAAGTTATGGCACTCCAAAATTGACAGTTTTCCCTTTGGATAACATTACGGCACCGACGTATTACAGGAATCGTTTGGCACCCTGCTGCAAAATAACGGTTTGGTCTTTTTCCTGAAATTTTGAGGAAAGACAGTCAACAGCCCACAGATGTGCCTTTCAGTGGTTTGGTGAACAAATATTACAGGGAGGCAAAGTTATGGCACTCGAACTTCTCTTTTTTTTCCCTTAGGATAACACATTATGGCGTTACTTTCGCCTTTCAGAGTAGCCTCTCGGAAGCGGTCACGAGTCACGGACTTTTCATCAAAATTCTTAGCCCCCAGTTGTAAATCATATGACTTTTAAATTTTTTCTACGTTGTACGGTTCCTGAGATATAACCTATTTAGTATTCCAAGTCCTCATTTTCTGCTCCGATACCCATTATTATGCATACATTCTTTGTACTCACTGTCTTTCTCTATGCAGATTTTGGGTAAAACCAGCCTGTGCGCTTACATTACTATTACTGTTGCCCTTTCCACTTGCGGTTCAGTAACCGTTTCATTTACCGTTAGCGTCTGCGCCACCATGTGCTTTATCGCTGCGTTTCATTTGCGCTTGCATTTCTGTTATTTTTGCCATTTGTGTCTACAGTACTGTTTCTCTTTCTGTTTCACTTTGCGTCACCATGCCCATTGACATTTCCATTTGCAGGCACCATGTTACTATGTGACACACATCACGTGGCAGAACCGTTCCTGTCTATGCCACATTAGTACATTACCCTTTCTGTTCTTATTCGCGCTTGCGTTACCATGTGCACCACTGTTAGGCGCTTCTGCTTGCGTTGCTGTTCCCGTTACTATGCCACAAGACATCATGCGTGGCGGGAGGGCCCAAGGCCTCCCTACCGCTGCATTACATTCACTATTTCTGCTATTATTTCAAAAAAGAGGGGAAATTAGAGGCAAAACTCAGTTTAATGCATTAGTTAGGTTGTTCCACAGCAACAAAGTGAGGAGTCGCTGTTAGGGTTGAAACCCTAACTCAATTCACCCCCAGCACCACACACACACAGACACACACAAACACATGCATGTATGGAGGAGGACCAAGTCAACACAACCAATGACAGACATCCAGCAGGTGACATAAATAACAAACAATTGTCTAAATGTACTACGAGACATCCCAACCCACCTAACCAGGTACTGCATGCTCAGTGGAGATCAACAGCAAAACTGAGGCCATGTACACCAAATGTACACATCCCTGATTACAGCTGCACACAACGTATCACACTTAGTAGTTGCATGGCCTTACCTAACGATGCCCCACACCACACCACAACTGGTACTGTGCCATTAGTCAATATAAATGCTAAAGGTGCATGATCACAGTTGTAGAAAGCTTTAACACTAGTGAGTATACATTAATTAAGAGAAGTACATAAATTAACTACAAGACACTAGCATGCTCAAGATAAAAGTAGTGTTAAATTTAGTATGTGATTTTCATAGTAGTACATTTACTGCAACTGTTTACTGAAGATAGAGAGCTGATGTAAATGTATGGAAAAGCATTGCCTATTCAATGCTGTGAAATTCGTACTGCCAGTATCAGATGCATTCTTACTGATGAAGCTGTACTGCTAATGTACATACATAGACCTTCAGTGTGTTTCAATACTAAAGATGCAGTAAGTATTCTTTGTAAGAAACAGTGTAATTGCGTGGATCAGGCCAAGCAACATCTAAATATCATATGGACTACTGAGCCAACAATGACGCACTCTATATCGGAGATGTCTATAGGATAGATTTTCCTGTAGGCACTTACTCAGTATGTTGTACCTGATAAAGACAATCTCATTGCATCTGTTATGACTAACTTATTCAAATAGTGATACATTTACTATTGTTGCAATCAGTGATGTATGCTACTTATGGACACAGCATCATTTTTTAACAGTTATTTCAAACTCAGGCTGTATCGTAGTGTTTGGGTTTGCCACACTTCTGTCACTGATGCTATCAAAGTGATAACTATGTCAATTGTGGTACAACAGCAATCAAGTAGGTATAGTGTAGACATAAACAGAATGTCTTTTAGTATTGATTTAACTCACAATGGGATAAGTGTACTAGGACGGCAAGGGTTATTTCTATCACTGACTCTGTCAGTTATAATCACACTAAGGTTTCGATGACTGTAATGATCAAATTACACTGTTCATCTTCATGAGTTTGTATTCACAGCCATTCTCCAGTAAGTAGACAGAGTATAGTGTAACTGGGTGTGACACTGTGTTGCAAAACTCCTGCAGTGCCTAGCAGAGGAGAGTATCTAGTCATAAAGACAATTAAGCAATAAGGCATGACAACGGTTATGTTAAATGGTCTGTTAATCACTATGTAGGGTTTAATGTTGAATGTCGCTAGACAGTGATAAACTGACCATTAACATAATACCTAGGAGTGGCTTATTGCTATCATAATAAAACAGTTTTTTAAACAACATTAAAGCATGTTCATCATATGGTTAGGCTCTACATGTATGTTAATAAAAACTTAACATAAGAACTGTTACAATGTTTACAGTCAATTAGAAAGCTGCATTTCTCAAACCTTTGTTATAATCAGAGATATTATACCTGTACAATTCCTTGGTTTTGCTCAACTCTGTTGCTCAGGTGGCATCACATGTGGTGTCATCTGCTGTGGGGCATTGGTAGGTAAGGCCATGCAACTACTAAGTGTGGTATGCTGTGTGCAGCTGCAGTCAAATATGATGTGTACGTTTGCACATGGCCTCAGTTTTGCTGTTGATCTCCACTGAGCATGCAGTACCTGGTCAGGTGGGTGGGGATGTCTCGTAGTACATTTAGACAATTGTTTGTTATTTCTGTCACCTGCTGCTGGATGTCTGTCATTGGTTGTGTTGACTTGGTCCTCCTCCATACTTGCATGTGTGTGTGTGTGTCTGTGTGTGTGTGGTGCTGGGGGGTGATCAGAGTTAGGGTTTTCAACCCTAACAGCGAATTTCTCACTTTTGTCACTGTGGAACAACCCTAACTAATGCATTAAACAGAGTTTTTGCCTCAATATACATTATATATATATATATATATTTATATATATATATAGAGAGAGACACACATATACAGATCGATAGCTAAACAGACACAATGCCCATGGCCATACATGACCTGGAAGCTGCCCTATCCCAACAACATAAGTACCCCACTGCAGTAGTGGTAAAACCCAGTGGGGACACAATGCATGGGATGGGCACATGGCAAACCTGGTGGGGTGGGAGGCCATAGGCTCTAGGATCACTAGAATATGCAGCATATCCAGTAGATAGGAACAGGGCAGACTCGTTGGGCCAGGCAGGCCTTTTCTGCTGTCATGATCCCTGTTCCAGTGTGTGCCTGTGACACCCTGGTAGGCTACTGTCAACCAGGCCAGCATGATCCTCGACCCCGGTGGCCTCAAAATACACTGAAACCCCTCATGTTCCAGTGGTCCCCAAGCAAGCTCCCAACCCCTGTTGAAAATGAAATCAATAACTTTTCCCTGGTAGTCTAGTAGTCCCCCCAACCCCACACATATCAACACTCGTTCACATCTAAATATTAAATATTTCCCTGGTAGTCTAGTGGTCCCACCACCCCTACACATGTATTCTGACCCTGTTCACATATAAAATTAACATTATCCCTGGTAGTCTAGTGGTCCCCCACCCCCATGAATGTATCCTGACCCCCATTCACATATAAAAATGACCATTTTCCCTGGTAGTCTAGTGGTCCCCCCACCCCCACGCACATATTCTGAACCCTGTTCACATATAAAATTAACATTATCCCTGGTAGTCTAGAGGTTCCCCCACCCGATGCATTTATCCTGACCCCTTTGCATCTCCTCATCAAACCCTTTCATTCCTGGTAGTCTAGCAGCCCCCACCCAGCAGTAACACCCGCTGATGCAAAACAGTACAAGAATAGAGCGGTGACTTGCTCAGCCCTCCTTTCACCACCATGGCGGCCACCGAGTAAGCTTCCTACCTCTACCGGCTCTGTTCTGGACTGTTTTGGCATCAGTGGGTGTTACTACCAGGTGGGGGACTGCTAGACTACCTGGGAATGAAAGGGTTTGATAGAGATATGCAATGGGGTTGGGATATGTATCAGGATGGGGGGAACACTAGACTACCAGGAAATATTTAATTTTAATATGTGAACGGGTCGGATATGTTCGAGGGGTGGGTGGACCACTAGACTACCAGGGAAATTATTAATCTTTGTATCTGAATGGGGTCTGATACATGCGTGGGGGGTGGGGACCACTAGACTACCAGGAAATATTTAATTTTTATATGTCAACGGGGACAGGATACGTGCATGGGGGTTGGAGGACCACTAGACTACTAGGAAATTGTTAATCTTTATTTGTGAATGGGGTCTGATACATGCATGGGTGGAGTGACCACTAGACTACCAGGGAAATATTAAATTTTTATATCGTGAACAGTGGTCGGATATGTACATGGGGTGGGGGATGACTAGACTACAGGAATGTGTATATATATATATATATATATATATATATATATATATATTTTAAATGGGGTCAGGATATGTGCTGGGGGCACTGTCACCACCTTACTGCTGGCACATTACGGGCCTTTTCTCTGTGGTATTCAGCACCCACGCTACAGGTTGCGCTAAAGCTTGTAGTGTGGCGCTATACTTTTGAATATGCCGGTTCACCGGCATTAAGAACCTCCTTCAGTCCTTCACTTGCATACATTATAGTTTAGCGTCAGTGCTAACACCTAGTGCTGGCGCTAAATGTTCTTTAAATATGGTAGTCGGTGTCAAATTTGGTGCTAGTCCAAGCATAGCAGTTGCGCCTCATGCTTATCTTTGAATATCTGACCTTAATTTCTTAAAGCCAGTCTACACTAAGTTAACCTCTGAGATGTGCTCTTGCTGGTACTGAAAACAAGTTTGTAAATCATGTCAAGTTTCAAGTTCTTCTGCCACTAATTGGAAGAGGCCATTCAATTTAAACAGACTATCCTAGAAACATTTTTTTATGAAGTTGGCCATATATACTGTATTGCTTTTCATGGCATCATTATTCCATTTTAGTATTCAAGCCTTAAGCAGCATTGCCCTTTGTTTTCAAGATTCATTTAGGCATTAATTTGATCAGAAACATTTATAGGACTTAACAATTAAGTCAATATAAGGGTATAGAATAACAATTAAGAATATAATAATATTATAATAAAATATTTTACTCAGATTAGTTCTGTTCTACATTTCCCCCTTTTGAATCAAAATGCACCTCATAAATGCATTTGCAATTCAAGCAATAATTTTACTATTTATGGGTATATAGCTTTAAGCATTGCAACTTATGACATCATCAGCACATTACATTATCATATGACATCATTAGCATGTGGCGTTACTAGAGCGACATCATTGGAGATGTACTATTTTGCATAGATAGGTGTACAGTACTACATGAACTAACATGATTAGACATGATTACATCTATGTGCACTTTTAAAATAACATGTTTTACATTGTCAAACATTTCAATACAACAAATTCTGTTTGTTCATTAACTTTAAAAAAATCAGCATTACAACTGACATTTTAGCTAGACTCTAATTCCTGATTACCATTTTTTATTTATTTAGTTGTTTTTTAACCAGGTATAGCACACTAAGCTGACAGCTTTTTACAGGAACAACCTGGGAGCACAAGGAGGTGAAGTGACTTGCTCAGGGTCACACAGTATGCAAGTGGAAGCTGTGGGATTCAAACCCAGGTCTGGTCTGCTGGATGTCACCAGATTTGCAGCTCAGCGCCTAGACAACTGCACTATACTGCCTCCTTATAGATTCATTTAGAACATTTGCCCATGTTTTATGGCGTTTATGACAGTGCCTCAACTGATTAATATGAACTCATTTGGGTACTACCTCTCCAGTGCTGTTATGCTTTAATTCAATTCGGTAGGCTACAGGTGAGATTTTATCAGTGATCACAAAGGGTCCTTGCCAACTTGGAAGAAACTTGTTGACCTTGGCTTTATCTCTACTGCAGTTAAAGTAAAACACTTTATCACCAATTTGATACTCTTTTGGACTAGTTTTCTGTCATAATATGACTTAGAAGCTTCAGCACTTTTCTTCTAAGTTTCTCTGAGCAAATGCAAAAGTTTCTCATAAATGCTGTTTTAAATGGGTTACATATTCGTGTGCTGTAGTGACACATGCTGAATTTACATTTCCATGGTATACAGGAGATATAAAGTAGCACCATCTGTCTTCCTGTCATCCTTTCAAAAGGAGGAACAGTTGTAGACTTATTAGAGGTAGCCCGTATGGCCATTAATATGAGTGGCAACTTTACATCCAATCTTTTCCTGAAGAACTGATATATTTCTTCAATATATACAATTGTTTGATTAGTGCATTCCACCTGCCCAGATGACTGTGGATGGTGGGACACATGTAGTTTCCTCTGTACTCCTAGAATTTTCTACATCTTTTCTATTACCTGTCCTGTGAAATGAGGACCTCTATCAGACTCTACTCTTAAAGGTAATCCCCACTGACTAAACACATGGTTTATTAGTAAGAAAGCAGTGGTTTCGGCAGTGTTATTTTTAGCAGGTATACACTCGACCCATTTTATGAACAGACAAGTAACTGTCAAAAGGTATTGGTTACCCTTGAAGATTTGGCAACAGGACCAATCCATTCAATCTGGATGTCTGACCAAGGCATAGCGATGCCTTTGACTGTAGTGGTGCTCTATGTCTGGGAGTGGCTGGTTGAAACTTGTAACAGGTTATACACCCTTGTACATACCCTGCAACATTATCATACATGTAGAGCCAGTAGACTATCTCTCTCAATGTTTCATAAGTTTCCTATCCCCCTATGTGCTCCTGATGGTTCATCATGGGCATATTGTAACATAATTCCCTGTGGCCTAAATGAACCACCCATTGGACCTCATGTGGGTTTTTCCACTCTTACCAAGAGAGCATTCCTTAATTGGAATTTGTCCTTTGGTTATACATGGCTCTCAGGGCCCGCTACCTGTAGGTCACTGTCAGAAATCATGCTTTTAGTGGGATTCTTGATGAAACGATAACTTTTTCCTACCACTTCATCCTCTTGTTGCATTTTTACTAAATCAAAGTCAGGTTTTCACTATACAAGTGTAGAGCCTTATTTTTCTGTTCCTGCTGCTTTTGTTTGCGGGTAACCGCATCCACCTTAACCTGGACAGGAAGGACAAAGTTCCATTCTTTTCCACTTAAGCACCCTCCTAGCAGTAGCATCTGCTAGGTCATTTCAGTTTGTCTGGTCCCTGAACTTTGAGTGTCCTTTTACCTTTTCCAATAAACAACCAACTTATGTTCCTGAACCAACTGATCTAGGCTAAAAATAAGGTCTGAATGCATCACCTACTGCCTCTTGAATTGATTATGCCATTCACCTTCCACCCTGGTAAATGTGTAAGGAAGTCCTGCCTAACATAATCAGAGTCAGTACAAATTACAATGTCTTGTAACTTATGTTGTACTGCAGTCTGTACTGCTGTATAGGTGACTGCCAGTTCTGCATACTGATTAGACTTAGGACTGAATTTGTACTTGATAGGAGTACATGGTACATTATTCTGCCATACCACTCCTAAACCAGAACATTGGTCTTCACCTTGCCAGAATGAACAACCATCAACATAGGCTCTAGACAAATTTTCACACACATTTTCATCATAGTGGTGGTGCCTGTTATGTTGGTACACCATATCCAACTCAAGAGATAGGTCAGGGTCTTGTACTGGAAGTTCATCTACAGTACAATTATGCATCTCCTGGTCTGCTAAACCTTGAGCTACTACATTCCTTTTGTTATTTGCATACTTAACCTTTAGGGTAGGCCCTGAAGTGCTAAGGTCCAGGCCACAATTCTGCTGCTAGACACATTACCATCCTTAAACTTTTGGCCCCCAGAACGGTAAAGAGTTGATGACCATTCTCTACAACAATGTTTTTACCACAAATGTAAGTTTTGAACCATTGCACTGCCCATAACAGGAAAACAATGCCTTTTCACAATCCAAAAACTTTTCTCAGCATCACTAAGGTTTTACTCGCATACAACACGCTTTGTCTGAATCATGTTTCTGATATAACACTGCACTAATGCTTCTACTAGTATGCCCTACCTCTAGATAAAAATCCATATCCATTTGTGGGTAAGCAAGACATGGTGCTTGACTCAGACTATCTTTTAGAGCTTGCATGGCTGTCTCATGCTGTCTCCCCACAGCCAGGGTTCTGAATGTTTCAGCAGCCTGGTGAGAGGATTAGCAATTTCTCCATAGTTCTGGATAAACTAGCTTGAGTAGTTACAGATCCCTAGAAAACTGTGTAACTCTTTTAAAGTTTTAGATGGACCAATTTTTGATGGCCTCAACTTTGGCATGCTGAGTACGAAACCCTTTAGTACCAACCTCATGCCCAAGATAGTTTACCCTATCTCTGAACCATTGCCCTTTCATAAGGACAACTTGGCACCAGTGGCTTTGAGCTGGTTTAACACATAGGTGACCTCAGCTAGGGGCTCTTCAAAAGTGTTGCTTTTGATTTGTATATCATCCATAAACCAAATTTCCTCTGCTCTCTGCATCAGGCATGTCCTTGTGCAGAAAGATATTGAAATCTGCTGGTGAATTTAAGTACTCAAAGGACACCTATTCCATGTGTACTGTCTCCTTCCAAAGGTAAAAGCCAGTTTATATTGATCTTTTGGGTCTACTTTTAATGTCCAGAATCCATTTGCTATATCTAGCATAGTGAAATATTTGGCACCTTGAACTTTAGCCAAACTTTGGTCCAAATATGTCATAGTCCAGCAAGATAAAGGCACCTGTTGGTTTAACTTCCTATAGTCAATAGTGAGTCTCCACTTTCCTTGGGTTTCAGTACAGGCCAAATGGGGAATTATAAATAGAGTTTACCTGTCTTATAATTCCTTGCTCGCCTAAGGTATCAAGCATCTCTTGTATATGTTCATAAGATGCTAGAGGTATTCTGTACTGATGCATATAAACTGGACTCGCTTAGCCTAGGTACCCTGGTAACATGGAGGTCGTTACCCAAACCATGAGCATCTTTTGTGAACATGTCCTTGAACTGAAGGAACATTTCACCAGCATCTGAATTACATCTCTCCACAGTAAGATCCTGATTTTTTATCATGCTGCCTGTTTTATTGCATCAATGGAGCTGGACTTTCACACACAAACAGACACTGTCCTGTTTAATTTGTGTGTGCTGGGATCTGAAACTGCCAGTCAGGAAGTTGAAGGGGCAGGACAGCTGTGCTTAAAACTGAAGTGGACTTTACTCTTCATTTGATAAATTTGCATTATTGTGTTTATTGAGTTAATATTTCAAAGACCTGTTGCTTCTTGCTACTGTGGTCTCTGTTGCAGGGTTCTGGTGTTTATATTACAGAGGTTATTGATGTAGCATAGTGGCAACAGGTGTTTGTTTATTAAGGTGGAGATTGATTTTTTATATATATAGTAAATAAGTAATTGCACTAGAGTTATTGTACTGATTGGGACCTAGGGCTTTTAGTTTATATTTTAATATTTTATATCATGGGAATTGTCACCTACTTTTCAGCTGAACCAATTAATGAGTAATTGATTGCACCTCACTGAGCAGTGGCAGGGCCTGGGATAGTGCAATCATAGTGAGCCTTTGACAGCTTGGTATAGTGGCAGACTCCCTGTGCTGTACTGGCCTAATTGGATGTTATTCTGGCCTAGCCTGCTCCTGTTAATTAATGGTATCTCCTGACAGGTGCTTGAAGTGGCAGTTCAATGATCCTGATTGGGTTTTCTCCATTGGAGCTGGCGTGACCTGCATATCAATCCCTGGTTCTTTGCTGTTCAGTGGTTGGCTGTTTATTTTATTTATTTATTTTTTCTTGATGGGACTAAATATGTTTTATTTTGGGATTTTTGTTTTATGCTTTTTTTGTAGGATACCCCCTACTGCTTTTGTAAGTCATGAAAGGTAAAATGTCTTCTGATATAAATAATTTATCACAATCAACTGAGTTTTTACAAAAGTTATAGCTTAGATTTAATTTTGCCTGTCTTAACATCTAATGATAGGTCAGGAACAGATTGGTATTTACCTTTAGGAAGTTACAAGGGCATATTACTATGGAATCTCTCTATAGCCTGTTCTTAGATGTTTTCCAGTCAGAGGTACATGATAGGTGTATTTGTACTAGGCAGCCTTTATATTTTTTGCTTAGGATAAGTTTAATATTATTATTATTATTAATGTCTGGTTCAGTACATCCTAATCCAGAGCCCATGGGCAATATGGATTCATTTGTGCTTTCAAAGCATTCTCTGAAATTTGCTCATTTGAATGTTCAAAGCCTGCTTATAAAATAGGATGATTTTACTGTTTGGATGGAATACCATCAATTTGATGTGGTTGGAGTGTCAGATACCTGGCTTACTGATAGGGTCTCGGACAGATCAATCGCTATTGAGGGTTATAGGGTTTTAGACATGATAGAGACTCAAGAAGGAGAGGTGTCTTTTTACATAAAGAACCATCTAAAAATATTGCCTGGTGTAGTTCTTGTAGGTCCTCCCACCTGTGAATACTTACCTTTAACAATTGTTTTAGGTAAACAAAAAATGTGGTGGTTATTTATGTTCCACCTGGTTCTCAAGGGATGGACTTTGGTTATTAGAGAACAAAAGGGTCTTTTCTTAAAACAGAGAGCTTATTATCATGGGTGACATGAATATTAATTGGCTGGGGAAGGACAATATAAAATTTAGAGATATGGTTATTAATCAAGGTTTAGTACAGATAATAGATGTCTCAACTAGGAGTAGTTATAAATCTGGAACTTCCTCATTGATAGACTGGGTGTTGGTCTCTGACACTAATAAAATTGTGCAATATGGGGTTCTCCCTGATAGTGTCAGCAACCATAGCCCAGTCTATTGTTGTTGGTCTGCAAAGAGAAAAACTGTCCCTCCTGTTTTTGTTTTCTATCGTAATGTAAAGACACTTGACTTGGCTGCATTCAGGCAGGTTGTTGTTAATATAGACTGGTCTAAGGTCACTCAGAGTCTGAATGTGGATACAGCATTAGGGAATTTTATTGATTTATTTAATTTAGTATGCGATAAATTTGCACCCTTAAAGAAGCTTAGGATTAGAGGTAATAAACAGCATGGGTTACATCTGAATTAATGGAGCAAATCAGAATCTGAGATAGACTGTGGAAGGCCTATGGGAGGACCCTAGTCAAACTAGTCTAGTTCTATATAAACAGGCTAGAAATACATGTAAAAGCTATGGTTAGGCGATTAAAAATAAATTATTTCCTTGAGAGGCAGAAGGACTTTTGGGGAAGGAATGTTTCTGAAACCAGGAAGTTAATTCATGAACTTACTGGGGATAAGCTACTTCCATTATTCAATGTTTACAATCTGAGAATGGTATCATTACTGATCCATCTGAAATTGCCCATGAACTTAATGAATATTTTTCTGAGTATTCCAAGTTTCTAAATGGGAATTCATTATCACAAGTTTTGGTACCCCAAGAGGATTTGGTCTTGAACATCCCAATGTTCTACTTTAAATCCTTGTCACCAGGTGATGTTTTGAAATACCTCCAATCAATGGACCCTCATCCATCTGTGGGTAAGGATTAAAAGGATTAAAGGATGGGTAAGATTTTTGACTTGTGAGGACCACTGCTGATCTTCTTTTTTCCCTTTCTGCTATCTTTAATTTATCTTTATGTGGGTCTAGTTTTCCTAAAATTTGAAAAGATTCTACTATTGTTCCTATATTTAAGATGGGTGATATTTTTGATAAATCTAATTATCATCCTATTTCTTTATTAGCTCCTCTCTCAAAAGTATTGGAAAGGGCTATTTTTACCAAATCATGGAGTACTTGTTTAAATATAATGTCTTAATACCTGCACAGCATGGCTTTAGGCCAGGATATAGTACCATGACTGCCTTGGTGGGGTTCACGAGCATGGTTCATGAGGCCGTTGATAAGGGCTCATTTTACTAGGGCCATGTTCATGGACCTCAGCAAGGCATTTGATTTGTCGATCACCCTCTTTTGTTGTCTTCTTTAGTTAATTTGGGAATTTCTAAGGATGTTGGGGATTGGCTAGGTAATTACCTGGCTGATCATACACAGGTCACAAGGGTTAGTGGTAAATTTTCTTCTTCTTCCAAGGTTTCACTTGGTGTTCCCCAGGTTCTATTCTGGGTCCCCTTTTGTTTAGTCTTTTCTTAATACCTTACCTTCTGTTTGTACTAAATCTCAAATTTTTTATATGCTGTCGATGCAGTGGTCATCACAACTGGACCTTTCTTTGAAAATGTACAGAAAGATTTAGCTGATGATTTCTTGGAGGTACAGAATTGGTTCTGAGCCCATGGATTGGTCTTAAATGAAAAAAATCCATGGTTTTTGCAAGTACTAAAAAGACTGATATTGGACCCCATATTGTCACTATACACTGTTTCTGGTACCTTGATTGAACAAGTTAAACAATTTAAGTACCTGGGTTTACTGATGGATGAGAATCTTTCTTATGAATCTCATATTCTTTATATGGTGAGTTGACTCACCAGCATCTAGGGGCCTTATATGGGTTATCTCCTTTACTCACTGATACTACACTTTGTCTGTTGGCGCAAAGTTTTTACTACCATTAACTGATTTGGGGTTTTGTTTTACTATTCTGCAAGGGAGGAATTGTTATCCAAGGTAAAAGTGTTACTTAATTCAGTTGCTAGATTTGTAGTGAAATCACCATTAAGGGTCCATCATTGTAATCTTTTACAGCAAGTGGGTTGGCTTCCTTTGGGCAGTAGATATAAACTTCAATTGGATATTTTGGCAATAAAGGTGATACTTAATAAATTCCTGATTGTTTCTCTCTAATTATTAAAAACAGAACTCTAGGGCAAATAATCAGTCAACAGTTAAATTTTCTCTTTGCATTCCAAAATGCATACTTCCCTTGGACAAAGGGCAATATCTTATATGTTACCCATTTTTCTCAATCAGATACAATCAGTTTTTGACTATATGAATATTTCCCTTTATTCTTTTAGGCATAAGTTGAAAGAGTAGCTTTTACAGAATGTAAGTGTAAATGTTATTGAATGATAATGTTGCGATATATCAATTTGTACCTGTCTCTATTTAAGTTGTATGTATTTATATTGTATGCAATTGTTATTTGTACACTGATTGCCCATGAAAAGGGTCTTTTCTGGTCCATGGTCCTATCAGTATAAATAAATAAAATAACAAACAACAACAACAACTTTTCTTTTTCTTCTTCCGTTTCACAATTACAATTTTGTATAGCTTGCTCAATTTGTTCTTTAAAATCTGGAAGGTAAATTTTTACCTATTTCTACCTCATCTTCGATTACCTCAGAAACATTTTCAGCATCAATCACATGAACCTCTTTAAATAGTTTTGTTTCATTAACCACAGTGGATAGTACAAGGTAATCGTTTTCAACTTTACATGACTGTATTTCTTCCCTATCTACTGGACAAATCTCTTGTAAAGCAATTAAACCATTTGTACGGACCTTATTTCTTCATCTGTGTCATCCTGAATAATGTCTTTTGGTAACTCCCTATAACTGGAACAGTTAACTCCAAATCATAAAAGGATTCTGCTATTGCTACCAACTCACAATTAGCTGCTATAGTGATATGCTCTACTGTTGGGTTATGTACCAAGAGATGCATTACTTTGCTGCTGAAGTCTAAGCAAGGTATGGAGAGGATTTTTAAACCCATTTCACTAAGTTGCTTGTCAAGTACAAAGAGTGCAGTCTTGTCAGGCATTTCTTGGCCTTTCTTTATATTGACCCTAAGAGAGAAATCCTTGACATTACTTGGAATTCTTGTAGTGAACTCATTTACCTCCTGGCACCTTGAGGAATAGTGTGTCCAGACCTCAAAGCCTGTGGCATCACTTTTATTGGGTAAGGTTCTCCTTATTCATGACCAAAGAACATAATTGGCTAGGTCAGCATACACACCAGTCATACAAGGATGTCTAACCCAGGTATATGGGAGATTTTAGACTTTGTTCTACCTTTACAGGGTGTTGTATTTTCTTTTGCCCTATTTGGAGGTTCAAAGCACAGATACCTATGTTTTTCACACTAGTGGTCTGATATGGGACATTTTTCAACCACTCTTGTTTCTTTACACATGTTAAACTAGGCTTCCGCCTCTTTAACATCTTGTAAAACAGTTCACTAATTAAAAGTGCTTATAACCTGAGCATAACACAGAATTTACTATCTGAAAATTCTCTGCTTTGATGGGCACCTTTAACCGGCCTTCCTCTGACCTTATATGCAGAGTAAGGACTCGTGACTTAGTGGCTGTCTTTCATTTCCACCATACCCAGAGGGTGTTGGGTACTCTGAATTCAATGTCTCTGTGTCAACTGCAGTGCATGCTTCTGAGACAGCAGGGTTCACTTCCTTAGTGAAAAAGTGAGGCCTCTTGCATTAATCTCAGACTTTACCACATCGTGCTTTGACAGACAAACCACGTGAGCTTTACTTCTCAGGAGCCAGATTTTCAGGATCACCTAGTACAGACACATCAGATATATCAGAATGTACAAAATTCAATTTAATAGTTGCATCCTTTTTCTCAAGGTAACATGATTCTGATTGTTTAGCAACCTTAAGACTCTTCCCAAATGGAATGGGCCGGTTTGCCTGTGCCCACAGGATTTCATGGAAATAGTCAATGATAGGCGAAATCTTTTTAGGAGGTCATTTCAATCAAGAAATCATCCCCAGTTCTATCAGTGATATACACCGGGTGGTTGACTTCCATCTTGCCAAACCTCAATTTTAATCACACTTTTCCTATGGTCTGTTGAGCCCTCCTCCATAACCTACTACTTGTAAGACATCAGAGGGTCTTAACACCTTAGAAGTCACAACTGCATCAACCAGTTTGTCATAAAAGCTTCTGGACATCAAGGTAACTTCTGCTCCATAGCCAACTAAAGCTTCATAACTTAGGCTGTTTTCAATGTTGATGTCAAAGTAAAACCTATCTGCCACCCTTTAGGGATTAAGTTGCCCAGGTAGAATTTGCTTTTCCTAACTCCTGGCAATATGGCAGGTTTACTGTGACACTCTACAATGCCTGCAGCAGTAACTTGGGATACCTCTAGGGTAAGGTCAGGTTTTCCATTAACACTCTCATTTTCAAATTTCATAGCAGTTTTATTACCATAGTCAGCAATTCCAATTTCATTAACCTGGTGAGCATTAGGAAGGACAGAATGTTCTAGTCATTGGCCATTATTATTGTTTCCACTGTTGCTTGATGTTGCAGATGGGTTCTGCACAGGTGTATGAAACCAGAAGGCAGAGGAGGAGGGGAACCAAATGCTGGAGCAGCAGTTTTAAGTTTCCCATCTCCTCCTTTATTCCCTGCATTTCCTCCATGACTGGGGAACAAGGTCGAGGTTTGTCTTGGAACCTGTAACCATCTTGCCCATTGTTATAGTTTTGATGCCCCTATAGGCACCTCTACCACCCCTATAGTCATTGTTGTATCCTCTGTAGTATCCTCTTCCATACCCTTGGCTGTGTCCTTTACCAGGATCATAACCTCAATAGGAGGTTCCTTGGTTTCAGTATGGCTGAGGTTGTGGGAATTGCTGAGGGGTTTGATAGAACTGTGACTCAGGGCCAGGTGGTGTAACCACCACAGGGAAGCTTAGGCAGGGTTGGGAGGTTGGATTACTACTGCAGGGTCAGACACAGCCTTAGGCTGCTCTACAGCTTTTATTGGTTGAGTGTTGCTACCTCTTTTCTTTCTTTGTCTCCTGTTTTTGGGGAAGATAGCTCACCCCTTCCATAGCAAAGTATCTGAGGTAGTTACCTCAGACACTTGGACCTGGGATTGGGGTCCCTCCCTTTTCTGTGAAGGAGAGTCATCACCTCTTCCAGAGTCCCAGATGTGTTCTGCCTGTCTGGCAATCCAGTGGATGTCCCTGGACCTCTTGTTAGCTCAAGTGCCAATTGTGTCCTAATAGCAGGGGTAAACCTTGGTAATATGCATCTCGGAGTCATCTGAATCACTGTCTGAGTGATCTTCTGCTCCAAAGTACACATCCTTTAGCCTGCAATAATATTCCCTAGGACTTTGGTCAGCCCACACTGCATTTGGTAGGCTGCACGTCTGGCTGCCCCTTAGTGTGGTATTCACCAAACTCCTTTTAGGAATTTATACAGTTTGTCAGGTTTATTCCTACTTTCTCTAGACATTCTTGACCACTCTGCTCAAGGATCATCAACAGACCACCTAATCACAAAACTCTGTTCTCCTTCATCAGTTATGTACACAGATTCAAAACACTCTTTTAGTTTTTGAATATGCTGCTCAATAGCTCCTTTCGTAGATTTAGAATTATATCTCTCACCTACCAGTTTCAAAGCTTGAGTAACAGTTTTGATTTTAAATACCCTGTTACTTTTCAGAAATCTTTTATTTTCCTGGACCCATCAGATGAGTCACCTTCAGAATCCGAGCTTCCTTTTGCCTAATTTTGTATCTATTTGTATGCTTATCACATGGTTCCTCTTCTGAACAAGAATATTCCTTTTCAGGGAGGAGTCATCTGAGCCAGATTCCTCAGATGTGTTTATTCTTACATGATTTTTATTTTTGCTTTTGATATTACCTTTTTGGGCCTGTAAATCTCTAACTTCTTTTCCTAGTTTATAGAGGTGTTGCTCCAAAGGGTACACCATATTTCCATTGTTTCTGATCACTTCCATATTGCTTCCTTACATCCGTATGCATTTGTACCATTTCCTTTAGCTCATTGGTAACCTGTTTATTAGTATGCTCTAATTTTGCTTTTTCCTTTCCAAAGCTGTGCCCCATTCTTTAAGCTTCTCATTAGTCTTCAATATTTTGGCCTTTTCTGCCTCTGCAGCTGAGCAGTGTTCATTTAACTGTTCATTCAAGTTTTTAAGCCAGCAATGTCGGTCTTTAAGTTGATTAGGATACAGTCTCCATCAAATATTTTTAGAATACTTACATCTAACTGTGTTTTGAGCAATTGCATCTGGCCTGCAAGTCTGTCTACTACAAGTGTAAGATCTCTCTTCCATTTGTTGGTTTAACTGTTTTACATCATTATGTAACATTAATTTGCCAATACACAGCTTCTCAATCCTATGAACATAGTCTTTATTCTGTTCTTTTAATTCTTTAATTTCTTCTTCTGGCCCACCTTGAACACAGAGGTATCAATGGCTCCTCCTTGATGATAGGTATTGGCAACTCAAAAGTGTTGCCCACATCTGCATGAACCATACCTACAGTCGTAATAGCAGCTGCCATGTCTCAAGTTCTTGTTACTAAACTTTAACAACAATTACCATGAAATGTCAGCAACCTTTTATCTAAGACAATTTAAACAAAAACAAATCTTTCCTTGAGATACTTCAAAAGTCCTTTTCCTTGCAGCTTTACTGGCAGATAATGACTTCTTTTGGTCTTTTCTCGCTCTCTAGGGGTAATTCTATCTTTAAATCCTCAAGAAACAAAAACAGAAAAATATTACTTATTCCATTCAGTAACTTGCAAACAATAACTGTAATAATATTTATTTCTCATACAACCAAAGTATGGGCTGTTATTTACTAACAATCATCTCACGAAGAGAACCCCAAAGATGTTGGAATAAAGGCTTATAATATCATTTTCTATAATGATGCACTTGGATCCACCTCGGCCTTACCACAAAACTTTTTCATAAATTACCAAAACTAATAAATATTCACATGTGATATTATCCTATGCTCTCAGATTCAAAAATGACGGTGAAAAACACTGTTGCCACACTTTGGATTATAAGAGATAAATATATTTTATTCACATATGAACAAGTCCTAAATATTCATAACTAGCATAAATATCAAGCATAATAAAAGTAATGTAAACAAACTTTAATGTAAACAAAACAGATTTTAGAACATCAAGTAAATCATATAAAACAAATAAAACAAATTTCAGCAATAAGCAATGTAAATGAGTAAGCACTATTTAGCATAATAAATGGCAGTTTATACTATTTCTTTAGCATACTTATAAATAGCATGACCTTTTTTTACTATGAAAACTTGCAACTCATTACACTAGTGTTTCAGATTATCATGGTATGATACTTGTTTAAACTTTATAGTATGTAAAAGGTATTTTCTTTAGATTTAAATTCTAGCTTAACCATAAACCCAAGGTTTGAAGCTAAAATGCACCAGTTATCACCCCAGATAGCCAAATAAGTACTAATAGTAAGATAAAGGAATACTTATGTTTTAGTTATCTGTAGAAGTGGTCTTCTACTTTTTAGCTTTCAAAGTCTTGGTGAGAACTTTTGGTTTTAGATGACAAATGTCCTTGTTGGTGAGTTTGGCTTTAGTCTGCAGTCTTTTGCCTTAAACATGGAATTGTAGAGTCTTTTGACATCAATGAAGCAATGCAGGCTGGATCCTTCTTGCTTGACGTCACAAATTATCAAAAGTCACTTCAGGATTTAGTGGGAGAAATTAGACAACAGGATTTCGGCAGTTCAGCACAGTCTGTAGAAAGATCTCTCCCTGTGGACAGCAATGTTGTTTTGGGTAACTGGACTCTGTGACTCTTTTCTGTTTCAGTTAATTTCTGTTTTGAACCTGCAACTCTTGACTCACTGCTATTCAACAGCACTGCAGACTTGCTGGCTGGCAAATTCCAAAGTCAGTCTCTTGTTCAGGCTTTTACAGAAATTCCAAAACATTACTTTAGTCCAAATTCTCAGTATGCAAAACGTAGGCCTTGCTTAATCCAATACTGGAAGGAAGTCCTTTCTGTAACAGTCAGTCTCAGCAGCTGGACCTGAGGCAGAGTTGTGCAGGCTTTCAGGCTGGTTTAGCACTCCTTGCGTAGCAATGTTAAAGCCCAAGTAATGTTCCCAGCAGGTGTGGCTTCAGGCTTTTAGTCTAGAATAAGTCCAAGCTCATCCACAACTGTCATGACATTGAACAGAGGTCTTCACACACCAAAGAATTAAACAGTTCTGTGCCGGCTTTGCCAGCATCCCATTTATGTCCCACTTACTGGCACATCACCATCAAGTTATGATTGGTCTGAGCACTCTTTGAGGGGTGTTACTGTTAGCCCATCCTAAGCCATTTTTTCTCAATATGACCTCATCCTGAAAAACTATGTTTGATATGAAACAATTTTTCTTTCTTGCATCTACATGCACCTTTGTACATATATAAGACTCACATTTTTAAATGCAACTAAAGGAGAGGATTCATTTGAGACCAAACATGACGGTGTGAATTCTAATATAAAATCTATAATTTATAAAAGTATTATAAAACTTTTTCCTTTATAGATATCTAAAATGTATTTACAGATTTCAGAAGTAAATTTTTTCCTGTTTAAAATGATGTTACTTTGGCATACCTGCTATCATTAGAACTGTGTAAATTTAATAAAACTTCTTTAAGACAGGGATCTCCTTTGTTCAAGATAATGAACAGTGGCCTCGTGTAGTTATCCAGAGGCTTATAATCCACTCGACTAGTTGTTTCTATTAAATAAACACTTTACCCTCATTCCACTGAAAAGGTGGCAAGGTCAGCTTACTACAGACAGCAAATTTGTCAATATATTTTAAACAGTTTTGAGGCTACAGATTTTTAAATAGCTCACAATACACTTTGCTGATGGGTTTAAAACTTACTCACTGGACAGATAAATGCATTTATAATAGCCTGTATAATTTTGAAATGTATCAGAGTTTTTGTAAATTTTCTATAAATAAAATTCTTAATTTCTTAAAAGCCAGTCTAAACCTATGTCAACCTCTGAGATGTGCTCTGGCTGGTACTGAAAAACAAGGTAGTAAATTATGTCAAGTTTCAAGTTCTTCTGCTACTAATTGGAAGAGGCCATTCAATTTAAACAGACTAACCTAGAAACACTTTTTTCTGAAGTTGATCATAAATGCTGTATTGCCTTCTCATGGCATCATTATTCTGTTTTAGTATTCAAGCCTAAGCAGCATTGCCCTTGTTTTCAAGATTCATTTAGACATTCATTTGATCAGAAACATTTATAGGACTTAATAATTAAGTCAATATAAAGATATAGAATAACAATTAAGAATATAATAATATTATAATAAAATATTTAACTCAAATTAGTTCTTTTCCTACACACCATCGCGTTTAATAAAAAAATCCTTTGTGGCTAGTGGTCCCTCTCCCACCCTATCACTCTCCTGACATTTAATAAAAAAAATCCCTGGTGGCTAGCTGTCCCTCCCACCACCCAATCACCCACCAAATGTTTAATAAAATTCTCTGGTGGCTAGCAGTCCCTCCACCCACCTGATCAGCTGCTGGACATGTAAATAAGAAAATCCTTTGTGGTTAGTGGTCTCTCCCTCACCCAATCACCCACCCAACATGTCCAGTGTAACACCCAATCCCTATCCCCATATCATAATATAGTATATTATAAACATTTTTCCCTGGTGGTGTAATGACCCCCCTCCCTATCTCCAATCCCCAGTATGAGAAGTTAGAACTTATTCTCTGGTGGTCTAGTGGACCCCCATTCCTCCACCTGAGCTACTAGTGTCTCACTAACCTGATTCCCCAATTCTAAAACAGAGTGGGAAACCATCATAGCCCTCCACTCTCCTCCATGGCTGGCCACCCACTGAGCTGTCAAGGAATGAACATGTGTTTGTACAAGGATGCCTCATTTATTGTCAGCTCATTGGGTGGCCAGCAGTGGAAAAATAGCTGAGGAGCCATGCTGGCTAAATTGCTCCATTTAGGGATTGGACTGGAGTGGTCTGGTGGGATACTACCTGCTGCAGTGGGTGGAGGTGGGGGGTCCACTAGACCACCAAGGAATATGTTCTCATATTGAGGATCTTGGTTCACTAGAACTCCAGGTAAAATTTTTTACAATATATTACTATACGAGAAATAGGGATGGGGGTTACACTGGGCATGTCAGGCAGGTAATCAGGTGGGGGAGGGGACTGCTAGCCACAAGGTTTTATTACGTGGGTGGGTAATCAGTGTGGGGAGGGACTGCTAGCCACTAGGAATTATTATTTTATTTCAGGCAGGGCTGGAGTGGGGGCACTGGACACCAGGTAAAGTGTTTTATTTCCTTGCATCCGAATGAGGTGAAATTTTGCCCAAAACAAACGTTTCCTATCCGTCATGCGGAAGTTCAAAACTTCTGGGAAAATTGTCAAAGTCTGTAGAGTTACACTAAGGTGGGAATAACGACTTTCACCCACCTCAACCACCAGAAGTCTGTTCCAAGTTCACTTCTGGGAACTTTGTTGTGAAGAGAAGCAGAAGACACTTCAACCAAGTTTCCTCTGATCAGGCAACAGAATGGATGAACAAAACATGGAAGATGCAAAATTGAATAATAGGCATCACAAGAAATTACTAAGCCAAGGGCAAGTTCTGCATCACCTGGTCAGAATGATCATGCATCTCAGAGGATATAAGGTGTCTCTTTGACCTGGAAGATGATGATGAGGAATCTGCATTCACATGCTCTGTTAGTCTTCCCTCTAGGATGAATCGTGATATTGACTATGTGAAGAAGATCACTACACAGCTTACTAGATTTGATATGTTGAGTGCCCACAGAATTGACTCCTTGAAACGAAGAAGTAGATGAAGAACCAGAGAGTAACAGCATACCTTTATCCTCCTTGACAACAATAGACAGTATCACAAGTGAAGTGGTCAGTTACCTGCAGATTGCTGAAGACAGAGGAAAGCAGAATGTAATCGCTAACACCAAACAGTGGCTGATCGAGGCAACTATCCAGTTTCATGGTGCACTAAAGAAGCACAACTCAAAACCTTTATTTTTCTGTATAAAGCAATAGCTTCCTCAAAACAAAATGTGCAGAAAACCATCAAAGCTGACAGAAAGCTACTGCAGTGACTGCTTATTGCTGTGAATGCTGGCTGAAAGATAGAAATGTTCAACGTCCTAAAGCATGAGCTCGCTCCAATCCTACTGTCACTGGCAAAGGCTGGAGGTGATATGAACTCCATGCAAAAGTCAGAGCTGCTCAACATCCCGATAACTGCACTCAACACACTCTCGGAAGTCCCAGATGCAGATCTGAAGGCATGTGTCTTCACTGATTGTCATGCACTCATTCAAGCCCCTCAAAAGCATTATTAATGCAAGACTTTTGGTGAAGACACTGATATATTCAAGCAGTCTGTGACACACTTGGAAAACACCGATAAGATTTGATGTCATGTTTGATCACTACATTGGAGTGGACTAGATAAATACAGTTACACAATCCAAGTGAGTGGTCAAGAAGAAACCAATATGAAAGCTCATTGATGGACTCCATGTCCCAGTTCCACAGGTTTGAGAGACAATTTATTGCCTTGGAAGAGAACAAGGCCAGTCTTGCCAAGTTCCTATCTAATGTCCTCATGAACAGGGTAAGGTGCTACATCAGCAGTATGAGCTGGTAACAGGAGGCAGCTTCACTGATTCTACAGATGCAAAATCAACCAGGAGAGACAATATCATGATGGAAACCATGAAGAGGCTGACACCAGGCTGATACTGCATGCATGCGAGGCAGTCAACAGAGGCTATGAATTAGTGCTGGTCATCTCGAGATACAGATGTCATGCTTCTGCTGATGCACTTTCTGTCCACAAAAACAGCCAAAACATAGGTGATCACTGGAACAGCTGGTAAACAAAGATGCTACCCAGTACATGCCCTATCAGAGAGGCTTACAGCCTGTGAAGGAAACCTACTCAGCTTCCATGCACAAACAGGCTGCGACACAACTTCATCCTTCAGTGGCCATGGGAAGAAGTCATTCTGGAAAATTTTCCAGAAACAACCCCTCCTTGTCAGCAGAATTAGCCATGATGGAGCTCTTGCTGAAGTTGCAAAGTTTGTGTGTCATCTGTTCAGCATTTCTGAGGTACCAATCACTGACCATGCTAGGCTACAGCTCTTTGCCAAGGCCAAGAAGGGTCCAGAGGTGTTATCCCCTAATTAGAAAATGCCCTGGAACTTCACATTGCATGTTCAAACATCCAGGCAAAGATATGGTCACAGGCAGACTAAGAGCTGATAGAGGTCACATCTCATGCTGACACCTCTGCCTGGAAGAAAGAACCAGCTTTCCTATTAGTTGTCTGGACAAGATTCACCCAGTTCCAGATGTCTGTCTAGAAATACTAACCTGTGGTGCAAATCAAAGTGCAGCACAGCTAGATACACCTGTATCAGGAATGGCTTGAAGTGTACCACTGCCTGCAGCTGTGATGTGACTAAATGCTGCAAACCCAGCTGGTTAATTGACATCTGTACTGTAACCCATCTGGCTACCAGACCACCATGGATAAACAGATAATATTCATACATATTGCAATTGCAGGGTGATGAAAAGAGGCACATAAAAAGGTTATATGGGCACATTGCAAATATTTGGAACAACTACAACTTGTACAACTACATTTTAGAAAATACACTTTTGTGTTCCATTTTGACATACATTCCTGTATAAATTCAAAATGTAACTGTTGATGGCATGTAGTATATACATCTAAGTGATAATAAAGTTAGTTTTTCAGAAAGATATAGTGACGTAGATGTCAATCTATGAAAAATTCAGAAAATACCCATTTTGACCCCACTTGACCTTTGTGATTCTGAAAATGACTTATCAAGGTCAAAATCGAGGCTGACATCCACCCACATCTGTTTCCTCTTCCTATGTGTAATTGATGTAGCATGGATACCTGTTTTAACAAACAATTCTGTAACAAGTCTAAAATAATATTTTGGCTGGTCTACTATATAGTTACCCGTCAAGATCTTCTAGCCATTCCTGTGCAAGGAACCACAGTAGCAAAACTCCAATTTTGGAGCTCACCTCTGTGCTTAGCAAGCAGTTGTAAATGTTGGCTAGAGGTGATGCAGTCTCTGCCATTTTCTTGAGAATCCTTATGTGCACTGGGACTGTCCCCATTGACTTTTCCACTTTAATGGCCCTGAACTCCTCCAGCACCCTTTCTTCTGTGATGTGAGAGTAAGAGTGGGAGGAGCACTCTTAGACCTAATACTTTCAAATGGGGATGGAGTGAGGATCTCAGATCTAGAAGTGGGTCACCATCTTGGAACACGTGACCACCAGTGTGGTTCACGATAAACTCAGCTGTAGAGTCAAGCCTTACAAAGAGAAGGTACTAGACTTCAGGAGGGCCAATTTTGTCAAAATGGTAAAGTGCCTCAAAAAAGCACTATCAAACAGGCAAGCAGGAGGGTGGAGCAACAATGGGGAACATTAAACTGCCATCACAGAGGTAACAAGCCTTTGTGTGAAGCAAATAAACAAATCAAAATGAAAGAAAAAACACTATGGTTCTCAAAGAGTTGGCTGGGAAGGTTGGGAGAAAAGATAGCATTCAGGAAGTATAAGGAAACACAGAAGGAGCAGGACAGAGGACTCTACCAGTTAAAGCAGAAGGAAGCAGTTAAGGCAGTCAGAATAGCAAAAGGCCCAAACTGAGGAAAAGATAGCCAACTTGGTTAAGAGGGATAAAACCTTTTGTAGGTACACTAGGGAGTGAAAGCAAGATCAAGGGAGGGATACTGAGGCTGAATAAAGAGGAGGGTGGGTGGGCAGAGAGGGACAGTGAAAGCAGGAATACTGAACGAATTCTTCTGCTCAGTATTCACAAAGAAGGGAGGGAGAGGTACCTAATCCAGTCAATAGAAGCACTCTGGATAGGGGAGTTGATAGCAGTCCTTTCACAGAAGAATGGGTTCTGAAATAACTCCTAAAACTGAAGGTGGACAATGCAGTGGGGCCTGATGGGATTCACCATAGGATTCTAAAAGAACTAAGGGTAGAATTAGTAACACCATTGACCACCCTTTGTAACAAATCATGGGAGAATGGTGTGGTACCCGAGGATTGGAGAAGGGTGGATGTAATTCCTCTTCACAAAAGTGTGAGCAAGACAGAGGCAGGAAACTACATACCTGTCAGTTTGACCTCAGTGGTAGGAAAATGATGGAATCACTTCTGAAGGAAATAATTTTGAGTACCTACAAGCCAGTAGGGCATAGGACCTAAGGCAGCATGACTTCACAGCGGGAAGGTCATGTCAGATGAATCTAATCAATTTCTTTGACTGAGTGACCAAAGTAGTAGGCCAGGGAGGGCTGTGAATATGGCCTACCTAGACTTTATCAAAGCATTTGACACAGTCCCATACAAAAGATTAATAAATAAATTAGCTAGTCTGGGGTGGGTCCCAGGGTGGTAGCCTGGGTAAAACATTGGCTGGGCAACAGGATGCAGTGGGTAAAAGTAAACAGAGTCCACAGTGAAGAAAGGGGGTTACTAGTGGGGTACTGTGGGTTCAGTGCCAATGTTCCCCTTTCACCACTTTTCTCACCTCCAATGTGAACCATGACAATTCCCTAGTCTTCCTCCCTTTGCAGTATAACAAGCTGCCACTTCAATGATTTATCTTGAATGCTTCTCATTTCCCTCCAATCCCTTAATGCCCCAATTCCCATCATGCTGTCCACTAAGAATTCCCACACCCTTTTAAATTTGCTTTTGAAAAGTTCCATAATCTCATTTGGCTGCTTACCTTGTTGACTTCCAACTGAAACTCCATCCACACAGTCCTAGATTGAAGCAGTTCCCAGACTATGACATTATTGTCCATGTATCCATTGGTGATTACTAGATCCAGCGTAACTCCCTTCCTTGTGGGGCCTGAATTAATTTGGTAGAGACAGCTTCTGGCAGGCCTCCACCAGGAGCTGATTCCTTGGACTCCTGTGAGTGGAGCCATCTAGACTACATTTGGCATATTATAATTACCTCCTGACAGTACCCTCAGTACTCCAGTGCCCTCCTTATAACTTCCCATGTTTCTTTTCTACCACCAGGGCCTGGGAGGTGGTCTGTATTTTGATTTGTTTATTATTATCTGTACCCAATGTGTGTCTAACCTCTTGGAATATGCCAGGTTATTCAACACTGAGACCTTAATACTTTCCTTTATATAGAGTACCACTCCCATGCCTCTTCCCTTCACCCTGCCCTTCCTATATAATACATAGCATGGAAAAGTCATGTTCCAGCCATGTTTCTGTGTAGCCCATCTTTCTGTACAGCTGCTAAGTCCAACTTTGCTTCTGTCACTAACACCTGCAACTCTGGGATCGTGTTTTCCAATCTTCATGCATTAGCGCAAATCACTGTCCTGAACTTTGTTACTCCATTTGCTTGTACTTTCCTCTAAGGTTTACCTATCAGCACTTATGTTTGGTAGGGGAGGTCCATAGGACCTCTCTGAGTTATTTTGTTGTCTGTGTTCCTAACTAAGCTGCCCCTATCTAGTTTAAATTATTTCTGATGTGTTGTGTAAACCTTCTTCCAGCACCTGCTTACTTTCCTCATTAGGATGCAGGCCATCTCTTTGAATAGCTTTCATCCTCTTCAAATTGAGTCCCAGTTCCTGAGGAAATGATATCCCTCTTAAGTGCACCTTCCTTTAGCCATGCATTAAATGAGATAATGTGAAATTGCTCCCTCTCGTTCAGATGTGCCAGCAGCACTACCTGTATAAATGTTACAGCCCCTTTCCTTAATAGCCTGTCTTAGAGCCTGGAAACTTACTTTCACTTCCTTCTCCATGCACTTCTTGCTCAAATTGCCTGTGCCTACTTGTATAATCAGATTTGGTTTCTTCCCTCCTGTCCCATGAGTTATGCAACCCTGGACCTGTCACCCTGGGTAGTAGCCACCACTTCTTGCCCATGCAATGATCTACCGACTGCTAATTCAGTAATTTTCAACTGAGAAACTGTGTAATGCTGGCACTTTGGGTACTTTTTGACCCTGCTTGCTTGGGTTGTGGAAGGTGACAAGGCGCAGACAGTTTTCAAGCAACCTTTATCATCCAGTAGTTAAACTGCAGTAAAATAAGTTGTCAATCCTGTTGCAGTTGACCCTTCCTGTATTCTGATGTGATGATGCATAGGCAGTACACATTGAAATGCATAAGTTATAACTATCCTACACCTGCATGAGGACTACTGATAATCAAATGCATCTGCATGCAAGGATACCTGATGTCTTACCTCTCTAGTAGGTTGTACAGAAAACAGATGAAATGGCTTTACAAAATGCTGTAATGTGGTTGACTGGCAACCATGTATAATACTGCCAACATCTAGAAAGGTCCCACCAGCAAGACAAATTACCCAAAATATCCTTGTTCCACTTTCTCGTACTTGTTGAGAATTCCAAGTTATAGCCCTTTCTTCTGGCCATGCAGACCAAAACAAAAACATATGTAACATACCTTCTGTACCTCTTGATAGTGTTTCTAACTCTGGAAGTATTTTTGTTTTCATTTTGTTCCTGTCATTAACTTTTTTCATTAAATCCTACTTCTGTCTATGATGATATTCTCTACTACACACCTACCTGCTGGCCTACTGTGCCACTGACTCAGTCAGTACTGTATGTCAGCCTAATCCCACTGACTGACCTTACCATTCACTCACTCACTCACTCACTTGATATCTGTATGCACTGTCACTCTCGAGCACTCTTTTGTATTGGTCCAAATGCAGACCAAAGCCTAAACAAAATAATACAAAACCATTTTGATGATTAATGTCTATGTACCAAAACAGCAAACAAGGAATCATTTTCTTTCAACAAATATATCAGCACATTACATAACTTACGTCAAGTGCTCTTTAGTAACACCTTGAAGCGTTTCACTTTTAGCATGCTACAGCAAACCTATTTCACCTGGCCTGGTGCTGCTAAGGGTTGAGGTACTGCATGCCACGCCTCACCATGCTCTGGGCGAGTTCGGGAACAGACTTGGGTTGTTCAGGGTCAGCAGGGGTGAGAAGGACTGAGCATCCATAAACAGCTCTCCTTCCTCAAGCAGGGGATAGCACTGTGCACTGTAGACTGACACCCAGCGGTGACTGGATGTCAGCACAGGTATGCAGCCATGTGTGGGAGGGCCCACAACCAGGGCACAAGTCTGCCTCCACAGAAGCAAAGCCAGCTGCTCTGCCTATTGCATGTTCGTGGGCCTGGAGAAAACAGTTGGAAAAACAGGAGCTGACAAGGTCCATGATGGCCTGATGCATCCTTCCAAATGCCACCCTGACATCTGGATTGTGCCCGGGGAGAGGTAAGCTAGTCTCCTCACCTTGGTCCCACCGTGAGGGAATTGCAGGGGTGCGGTGGGAGGAGAATGATCAAGGTCAGAGGATGAGCCCCTCTAAGGGAGGGCTATAGCCACCTGTCAGGTCTGCAGAGGTGGAATAAATTGTAAAAAAAAAAGAAAAACTATTTCACTATATGTTAACACAATTTTACTATTTATTTATTTTACTAATTTCATCACACATTTGATTACTACCAATTTAAACAAAAATAACTTTGACATTCCAGGGTGTGAGTAGTTGTATAATCACTGCACTTTCAGGGGCTGACAGCACTTGACATGTAGCCTTGTGCCTTATGATATGCCTTGGCATGTGGCAATCACACTATTACCTAGACCTAGTCTTGTATGATTGCTTACAGGGTTACAAGCCTGCCCTATGGAATCCACTTGGCAGGGGCATTTGTACTGTATGTGAATCAGTTAGAATGTAGGAAAATATAACAAACAAATCTATGGGAGAATGTGTGTGAAGACTATCCTCCGGCTTTCAGTTTCTTCATCCAGCTGTTCAAAACCTCCCTATACCCCACTAATAACACGTAGTAGCAGTGTACTAGAGTACCAGTTTCCAGATAGATTTATGCCGAATATCTTCCTTCAGGCTCAGTCCTGGAGATAAACCCACAAACCATGTTATTTCCTCACTTAAAGTACATAGAAAAGGAGATGTACTCAACTTTTTGTAGCACTTTGCCAAAAATGGTGATGTGGTGTGGTCTGTCCCTCATCTCTTGCCAGATGAGAAGGTCCTAACCAATAAATCAGGTGGCCTGATGCAGGAAGAGTGTTGAGAGGAGTCTGCAAGAGAGTGCAACAGATAAAGTGCTATGCTGCAAGGGCTTAGTATCCTAGATACTGCACTGTTTCCTAAAAGCCGAGCCCACTCCTGCTCAGGGTTGAAGTAGTGATGGCTACATATCAAGCTGACACTCACCTTGTTTAGCTAATCATATTTTCTGGTTTCAGTTTTTAAAACAAAAGTACAACAGACAAAAATGTGTTACAAAATGTAAGTTGAGTATTTCCTGCTTGTGGGTTCCATGTTTTTGTTCAGGTCCATCAGAAGGGAGATGATTTTAGTTTATTTAAGCAATTTAAATGTTTCCCATTGCATGCTGTTCATTAGCTAGCCTAAGAGTACATGCCATGTACTTTAAGTATAAAGTCTGTCAAGCTATTTAGAGTCTGCCATTGTGTTTGATAAAATGCACATTTGTTTGATAATGAATGTTTGATACTGTACCTTGCTTGCATTGAGTAAACAAAGAAATACAGAAACATAAAGGTGATACCAGATCAGGACCGTGTGGCACACCTGGTCTGCCCTTTTCACTGCCTAGTGCAATATTGCAGGCCCTAGTTGATATGTGGCTTACCTCTCTTCCCTATTGTTAGAGTACTCGTCTATCCCATGCATTCTTGAATTCCCTACCATTTTGCAGTCTCCATCTCCACAGGAGGCTGTTCCAAGCATCCACTACTCTTTCTGTAAAAAAGTACTCCTCACATTGCAGTTGACCCTTCCCCTCTAGCCTCATATCATGCCACCTTGTTATTGTACACCTTCTTTTCTGAAAGATGCTATCCTCCTGTACCTAGTTTATACCCTGAGGTACTTGAATGTCTCTATCATATCCTCCTCCTGTCTCTTCTCTCCTCCAGGGAATACACATTGAGGTCTTTTAGTCCTTTCTTATATGACTTTTGGTGCAGTCCTTGGACCATATTTGGTGTTCTTCTCTGGAGTGCCTCTATTTTGTCTATGTCCTTCTGGAGATGCTGCCTCCAGAACTGGATACAGTACTCCAGATGAGGTCTCACTAGTGATCTGTACAATGGCATAACCACCTCCCTTTTTCTGCTGGTGATACCTCTCCCAATACACTCTAGCATCCCACTGGCTCTCCCACAGCCTTCTCACATTGCTTGGTTACCTATAGGACATCAGATATGATTACCCCAGGTCTCTTTCTTGATTGGTGGCTGTCAGTACCTCTTCCCCCATCTTGTACTCCTCCTTGGATTTCTGTGCCCCAAATTCATGACTTTTCACTTCTTTGCATTGAATCTTAGCTGACACATTCCGATTACTCCTAAAGCATGTTTAGGTCCTTTCTTATTTTTCCACCCCTCCGGGAGTGTTGACCCTGTTGCACATCTTAGTGTCATCTGCAAAGACACATACCTTCCCCTCCAGCCCCTCTGCAATGTTGCTCATGAAGACATTAAAGATGACTGGTCCCAGCAAAGATTCCTGTAGCACCTGCTGGTCACCATCCAGTAGTAGTGTAATTATGTACAGCACTGCTATTATGCCCTGGGTGAGGAGCATGTATAACTCTTTTATTGTTACTAAATTGAACATGGCATGCTGTATATAATAAATAGTATGCCCTTGACTGTTAAACTCATCTGAGTTCACAGGATCCATATTTTTCCATATATGCTCTACCTACAAATTTGACTCCGTCAGGACCATGATGGGTCCATGCTGTAGGTCCCTCACTTTGTCTCCCAGGAAATTTGTTCAAATTAATCCTGTCAGCACAATGAGCTGTTTCTTTTAGTTCCTGTAGATTTTGTTAGAATATTTGACCCTCTAACAACTAAATTTGCCTTTCCAGTGAAAATCTATGATTTATCTGTCAGACAAAAATAGCCTCATGGATGTTGTTACTGATATGGCCATGAGGAATGTCAGTCACCCAACTGGGGAACAGAGCCCTGTCCTGGTGATGTTCACACAGATTTTAGAAGAAATGCTTGGGGGGTCAAAAATAGAATTGTTAGCCTGCAAAGCCATGTGTAAAATTTGGCTCACTGGGTACAAGATACTGTGGCAAACCAGAATATTCAGACGAGACGATAGCCAGGACAGTGTGACAGCCCAGATAAAAAGGAAATATGAGTGCCAAGGAAGGTGAAACAATAGTTTCACTGTTGGTCTTCAGAAATGAGTTGAAAACAAAAATTGAATCCCCATTCTCACTAGAATTTCCTTCAGCTACCGGGCTATCAGGGACCACCATTGGTCACTGTCACTGAGCGAACCCAACGATTGTTCTCCCATAGCTTAAGCAAGGAGAAAAGTATCACCTCATTCTAGCACATTTTCTAAAACACAGTGTAAATGAACAATTTTAAAGACTGGCCAGGAGAAGGAAACACTTATATGACAGGGAACAGACTATCTTGGTTCTGTCATAATGGTGATTGACGAAGGCGATCATCATTATGATGATGTACATTGCCGAAATTCAGTTTGACAATGTACACCCCAGTGACATACAAAACAGCATGAATGACCCTACTGTTAAATGTTATGTAGGAGGCTATGCCCCGCACCCCCTACTATAAGATTCTCAACTCCAGAGGGGTGCATGTTTGGGTGGGGTGCAACATTGTAAAAATAAATAAATAAACTACTCAGGCTGGGCACAACAAAACATACCTGCACCGAACCACCACATCCAGTCACCTTACTCACTCCTTCACCCTATGAACATGCGCCACAAGGGGGTCGCTGTTTCGTAGATGCCTCCTTGCGACTAGCACACATCACAGGATACCTATTATCTCTATACCAAGATTCCTCTGTTATCATTATACAAAATGTATGCCTTACCCCTGTCAGAAATTCATTGTAGTGCATTAGAGCAAAAATACAAAATTAATTTTCTGGCTTTCTTTAATGCTAAGAGCGTTTCATGAGATTTTATCTGCAAGTGAAGCTGCTGAATTGGCCCAACAATCTTGGGAAGGAAGTAGGCATAAGAAGGTGTTGTACTTCCATCCAACTAAATGCCAGCCCATGGAAGAATCTAGAAGTCAAAGCACTCCATCTCCACACAAAGCTCAAGTTCCACCCTCAGCAACATTCCAGGAGAACAGCCATGCTAACCTGCAGCTAAGAAATAAACAATCCTACTGGTGTTGAGTCAGCTTAGCCTCAGAGATTTCAGCCTAACTCTTCCCTTTAGCAGATCAGATATAGTTCAAAACAGACAGCAGGACACTTAGAATGGACAAAGGAAGTGTCCGTGAGACCAATTTCACATTGACTGAGCTGAGAGGATAACTATATAAACTGTAAGCTTCATCTTTTCTTATCTGTAATTTATGTGATGATTGTCAATGGAACAATGGGCATCTTGGGTTGTGGGTCTTAGATAAAACAAAGTAAAAACATATGCTATAAAATGAATGTGGCTTTATTGCACATGAGCAACATACTGTATATTTAATGACTCTTGTAAGAATGTGAGACAACTTGCATGGCCTGACATATGCAGTCTCTAACATTAACATTGGAACAGAAAAATGGATTATGGTAACTGCTGTGTCCCTATCTTTAAAGGTTGCATATGGCCCTTCTTTATGGTGAAGCACTTGTGTATACCAGCTGCATGTTCATGAAGCCTTCTACCAAGGCTGCCAATTGCTTTGGCCACTGGCCTCTTTCTTTCCTTCTGATTACTTCCTTCTACTGGTAATACTCTAAAACTTTAAGTTATTTAATAACATCTAGGTAACCATACCTATCCACAGGCCTTATGGCACAAAACTTGCTCCTTTATCCATGGGTTGGATTACTATAAATACCAAAGAGGATATTATTGAAGAGACTCTGTGCAGGACTATATGCCTATATTGAAAAGTTAGAGAAGAAATAATGCATTCTTTGTAACAATGGTGTTGTTTTTCTTTTCCTCGCTTTCCACTATGGTAGATTGCCTGAGGCGATCAGGTAGCTGGCCACAGATGAAGCCTCTTCCAGAAACTAGGGTAGCTTGGATAAGGGTAAGAAGGTTTCTGTGGATGCAAGCAAATATTTATAGAGTGCCCTCAATATGGTTCAAAGTGTTTCTCTAATTGTGTGATGACTTTGTTTATAGTTGCAGTCTTCATTTCATTTGTTTCTTATTCATTTTATTTTTTATACTGGAAAGACATTGGGTGCTATTCTCAAAGGACTGCCACTATGTGCCAAAGTGGCATAAGGCAGACACACAGCTGCACACTGCATAACAATCAAAATATGTGGCATGAATGAACATGCGGGAACACCCATAGGAGGATGGGTCAGCAGAGGCATGCAGCAATGAGCAAGGTGAGACTGAGACACAGCGAGACATCTGGACGCCTTAACCCTACCATATATGGAGATGCAGAAGTGCTATGCAACAGAGTTTCATGGACAGCCATGGAAAGATGTTGGCTGGAGGACATGGGAGTGGAAGCCAAGACTGAGGACCATGGACGGCAGAGACCATGGTGCAGGCAAGCGGGATGGGGACATGGCACTGGCAGTGGTGACGGCAAGAGGCTGCAGCCCCTAACTTTACTGGGGCGCAGGTGGCCATCCTGGTGACAGAGGTCTGACAGCAGTATGATGTGCTGTTCAGTGGTGGGCTCTCAGCACTGCACTGAAGATGAAGGCCGAATATGGTTGGATGTGCAAGTGGATATAAATGCAGCCAGACCAGAGGCATGCACCTTGGCTGCCACAAAGCACAAGTGGCATGACCTCCAGTTCCAGGTAAGAGAAGTTGAGCTGGGCATGACAGTCCCAGGGAACCACAGGGGAGGCCCACCACTGCTGAGACCCTCCCATCACACTCATTGAGCAGATGGTCTCAGACACAATAAGTGACTTCGCTGTGGATGAGAAGCCTGACAGCCTTGATGGCACGCCAGGAGAGTGCAATGTACCCTTGCATTGGCAGCCAAACCACACAGAAACACTGCAATGGACCCTAACCACCTGTCACCCTTCCCACCCCCAGTGCATGATGATGACAGTGCTGGTGAGAGACCATCTGGGATCAGCAGAGGACTGCCACAGTGGTCCAGCAATGCAGGTATGTAGTGGCATGGACACAGGGTGGTGCACAGTACAGGACGGACATACATGTGCACTAACCGATAACCCACCCCTCCCATACAGGTATGCAACAAGCTCAGACAGCACACAGGAAGGGGACACACAGCCAACTGCAATGGTAGAGGAACAGCAGAGTGTGACGATGGAGGAACAACGGAATGGCAGCTGGAGGAGAGAGGCAGCTGAGCTACGGTGATGGACACACAGACCAGCAGGGAAAGGGGATGCCTGTGGACCATGACGAGGAGGGCTACTCAATGCCAGGAATGGACAGGTACACAGAGGAGGACACCCTGTGACCAGAGGATAACAACTTCCTGTTTTCTACTGGTGATGCCTCTCCTATGCATCCCAGTATCCTCCCAGCCTTCCTTACTGCCTTCTCACATTGCATGACTACCCTCTAGGTCATCTGATATGACTACCACCAGGTCCCTTTCAATTTTTGTTGCTGTTTGTACCTCCTCCCCTCATTGTGTACTCTTCCTATGGGTTTTGTTTCCCAGGTGCATTACATTGCACTTCTTTGCATTGAATCTAAGCTTCTATACATGTGACAGTTCCTCCAACCTTGCCAAGTTCCTTCTCATCCTTTCCACCCACCTTGTGTATCAACCCTGTTTCAGATCTTTGTGTCATCTGCAAAGAGGCATCATTTCCTTCCAGCCCCTCTGCAATGTCATTTATGTCTATAAAGACATTAAAGAGGACCAGTCTCAATACTGAACCCTGCGGTACCCGCTAGTAACGCCCGTTCTTCAGCGAGGACATAGTTTACTACTACCCTCTGCATCCTGTTATCCAGCCAGTTTTTTTACCAGGCTACCACCCTGGGACCCACTCCAAGGCTGGCTAACTTGTTTATTAATCCTTTGTGCAGGACTGTGTCAAATGCCATTCTAAAGTCTAGGTAGGCCATATCTACCCCTCCTGGACTAATACTTTGTCACCCCATTAAAGAAATCTATTAGGTTCATCTGACATGAGCTTCCCACTGTGAATCCATGCTGCCTTGGGTCCTGTGCCCCACTGGCCTCTAGGTACTCAACAATTCTTTCTTTCAGAGTGATTCCATAATTTTCCTTACCACTGAGGTCAAACTAACAGGTCTGTAGCTTCCTGCTTCTGTCTTGCTCCCACTTTTGTGAAGGAATCACATCTGCCCTCCTCCAGCCCTCAGGGGATCCATGGGAGTCCAACAAAAATTTTGTGAATGCCCGTCAGCAACATCGACAGGTCAACCACATTCTGCAGTTGGCTGCTGTTTCACACATTCTTTTGTTGTTTTCGTGGCTTTGCCCCAAACCCCCACTCAGGGGGCTGCACCCGCCCACTTAAGGATTCTCAACCCAGTCAGAGCTGATTGGGGTGCAGGACCCTGACAGATAGCGCTGAAGTTCCAGTGGGTATCCCACCATAGCTAGGGTGCTGCAGTCGCTGTGGGGTAAGTCATCAGGCACCACAATATCCTCCTCATAATTTTGTTAAAAGGGTAGTCAGTGGTGTCACTAGTTCTCCCCTTAGTTCTTTTAGAATTCTGTGGTGAATCCCATTAAGCCCCATTGCTTTGTCCACCTTGAGTTTTAGGAGTTCTTTCAGGACCCTTTCTTCTGTGAATGAACTGGTATCAACCCCCCATCTAAAGTACTTCTATTTTTGGTTTAGGTACTTTCCTCCTCTTCGTTTGTGAATACTAAGCAAAAGTATTTGTTCAGTATCTCTGCCTTTTCTATCACCCTCTGCCCACCCCTCCACTTAATTAAGCCTCACTATCCCTCCCTTGGTCTTTCTTCACTCCCTAATGTACCTATAAACATATACCTGTATATGCAATGGTAGTGTGGCTTGGCAGAGGTTGCTAATTCACTTTAGTGGAACTTTCATGACATTTCTTAGCTTTCGTGAAATTTTCTGAACTTTTGCTTTTGGTGAATCAGAAATCTTCCAAAACTGTTTGGTAAATTTTCACCCTGTTCAGTGGATTTTTGCTGAATTGCAGGATAATACACATGAACACGCAGAATGACAATTCTAAGGAATTCCTCAGAACTGTCATTCCACAGTTCATGTGCATTATTCCACACTGCAGCCAAACAAAATCTCACATATCCTCTGCCAATCCCTACCTAGTTTTATTTCTAATTCATTACAACTTTTTAAATCTAAATAATAAACTGGCAGCTGCAACATATGCTTACCAAACCTTAACAAACAAAACAATACTAACAAACTGGCCACATTAAAACAGTAACTGGGCACATGACTGGTGGATATACATTAAACAAAACATTCCTATGCAGAGAAATGTCCTTAGATGTGCCCCTCCCCATCCTCCTCCTCCTCCCCAAACCCTAAAGTGTCTCCACCTTCAAAGTCCTTGGGAAAGAAAGCTTATTCAAACAATGGTTCATGGAGACCAGAACATCACTTTCCTACAACTGAGACAGTGAGCTTCCTCACCTCCAGCATATTCTTTGTGTAGGTGGACCCCAAAGCACCATGTAACTCCCAATTTTGTAAATAACCTACCCGTTACATGAAGCAAACAATGTTTGACTAGAGAAAACACTTTAAAGAGGCCTGCAGCAGTAACTCATTATAATGCATAAAATACTCTCTGCTTTCATCTTTTCTAGTTCAGTTTCAGTATGCTCCCAAATCCCCATGAAAACGGAATATCATTACAGAACAGGTTGAGAACAATGGAGACCCACACTATGCAAATGGGAGGGTATACATGGTGAACTTCATATAATGTTGGAGTGCTGTTGGTTTTAAAATATTATCCAAACATGAGGTTTTGCTATGGGCAGTCTGTTTCTGCACCATCATTAGATATTAGACTCTAATGCATGTCTCTGCATTGAACAATACAGTCATTACAATTGGTGGTGGCCCAGGCCCTCAGACCCCTCCTGCCTCTTTATGTCACTGTATGCCAGTCTTGCTTCCCTGTTGTTGAGGAGGATAAATACCTAGGGAAACATGAGACCCAGCCCTTTTACATGGTGTGAGGGGCACCCAGCATGACCATACACTACTAGACACCTTCTTATATCCTAGTCTAGTAATAGAGCCCCTGAACCTTAGGGGGAAGGCAGGTATGAAACATCAACTGGATCACCCAACTACTGATATTTGATGCAGCTATACGTAAAATTATATATTTTCCTTGTCTTTCATACCTATTCTATTTTGCCTTTATATATCACACTTTGTGGTTATTTTTTGCATAAAATTGTTGACTGTAAATTTCCTTGAATTCAAATCAGTAAAGCGATTGATCAGAAAGTTTATATTAGGTTCGATACATGCGTAAATTATACTTATTTGGTTTGCATCCCTTCGATTAAATTAGATTTGAAAACACATAGGTTGCAAATAAATTCCGACTCATCAGAAAGTCAAATAGAAGAGATTGTTGACACTGTACACACAATAATTGGCAATGTCTTCCATTTGACTTTACCTGATGAGTTGTGTATTGTATAATTTACTAATTTTGTATCTTAGGTCATGTAACAGCTCTTCCACTTATAGTGTGTGTATGCAGTCCTCAAAGTGCTGGCTGAAGCGTCAGGATAAAATCCTTTTATTATTATTATAGTATCGATAATGTGCATAATAGCTTTGTTGATCCTCTAGGTAAATCATATTAAATAATTGGAGCGATCACCAGTAATCATGTCTATCAGCTATTTTGTCTTTCAATGCTGTTATTTCACAGCTTTGGAATTATTTCAAAGTTACTGAAATTATTTTCTAAATACAGAACTTACACAGTATTGGCTGTGCCATCAGGTTAAAGCCTACCATTAATAGATGACCGCTATATATGCAAAGTATAGCACCACTATATCTGTATGCAACTCAGGTTTGCAATTTACAACAGTCTGAGGAACATTCTTGTGGCACTTACAGATCAATGTGCCTTGAAACTACAGTGTATGCATGCAGTCCTCATGGGGCTGGCTGAACCCGTGGACAAAATCCATTAATACTGTATTAGAGCATCGACAATAGCATAAAAGCTTTGTCATTCCTCTAGGTAAACTGTTCAAAATATTAAGGAGTGATCACCAATAGTTGTGTTTACAGTTTTTTTTAACTTTTAATGCTGTCATTTTACAGCTTTGAAATTAATTCACAGTTATTGAATTATTTTGTAAATACAATAATGAAAATACAGAATTTACACAGTATTGGCTATATCACATGCTTAAAGCCTACTATTATTAGAGGACTGCTAATATGTGCAGAGTATAGCACCACTCTGTACAGCAGTCCATGGGAATTTATAAATGCTCCTATGTAGTTTACAACATAGCTTTTACTCCCCCTCCCCTTTCTTTTCCCTTTTTCTCCCCTTTCCTTTCTTTTTTCCCTTCCCATCTACTGACAAAATATTTGTTGGATTTTTTTTCCAATGACATGTGTTGTTTTTCTTCTTCCCAAATCCAAGTGTACTTATACACATCAAATGGTTACCGCTGATCCCCATGGCATATCCACTGGATTTAGAACTAGTAAGGGTGATTACAATTAAAAGTGAGGCTTCGAGGAAGACTTTACAACTCATGATCCATGAATTAGTCTCATCATATGCTTCTCCATTGTGTTTTAATGTTTGGGCTTTCCAATCCAGTTGATATTTAAATGCAGCTTTGCATAATGAATTTAATGAAATGTTTGATACAGAAATATTTATGTTGTCTATTCACGTTATGATTACTTGTTCTTTCATTGCTGTATGTGTTTATTTTATGATTTTACTCCCAATATTACCATACATATTGAATCAGTGATTTAATCAAATTGTGACAATAAGTATTCAATTAGTGGTGATGGAATACATGTGATTGTTCTCTGCTCAAACCCAGCCTCCTGAAGAAAAGTATAGCACTGTGTGCATTTTATGTGATAATACAATATGTTCAATAAAGCAACTCAGATGTTTGCCAGTGTTTTTAATTACATTGGCATTCCAGGAGTGCTTGGACTTTCTTGTTTTTCTCAAGTAAAAGACCTGCACTAAATCACCCCATCTGATAATTCACCACTTAAGGCTAGTGTCTGCCCCAATTGAAAGGGTGCCAGCTGTTCTCCACTCTATAGATGAGCACCATTATAAGGATCCATGCCTTACCCCAATGATGGATTTCACAGCCAATATCGCCCCAACATGCCCCTCCCCTTTCCATCCACTCTGCATCCACTCAGAGATAACTTTCCTATAGCAGCCCACTCCAGATGCTGACCAGGATTCCATCATGCAACTTCATAAAGAATGCATGCAGTATCCTACCAAACAAGATGGTCTCAGTTATAAACAGAACATGCAATGGACCCATTGACAGCATGCAGGAAAAGAGTGCAACACCCCAATCTAGATTGAGAATCCCCTCCACTCATACAGAGTGGACATGTAGAAAGATTGAGTCTCCTGCCAGATCGTTGAAGTTTACCTATTTCAGTCTTTTCAGCTAGAAAGGAAAAAGGTCTTGTACTCTTAATGTCCTCCTGCTGCTCAGCCTGTGAGTTTTGTGCCAGATGAAAGCTGCTTTATGCCAAGTAACTTTTCTTCCAGTCTGAGGAACTGGCTGCCATCAGAGCTATTGAGGCTGCTATTTTGGCTCAGGATGTCTGCAGATAACGTGCATGGTTGCACATAGGTGGAGGCCACAGAGAGTGGCAAGGAGCCAGTCTCGGAGGATGAGGGTTTATGAAGGGCAGCAAGTGTGTTCTGTCCCAGGATTGAGACCAAATCATCCAAAGAACCCTTGAGCTCCTTTGACTTCTGCTCCGGGGCAGCTCTTGTCCCAGCTACTCTTCTTAGCACTTTCTCCTGTTTGTCGTCTGTGTTTTTTATTCCTTATGCAGTCACAGCTATTTATAATGGTTTTCCAGGAGTCTTGTGATGGAGAAGGGATTGATGCCAACAAATAAATACAAAATACAAAATATTGTAAAACATATGCTTTAATGAAAATCACAACATGATATACCAGCTTAAAGAACAAAAGGACATTCCTGTCCCTATAATCCAGAATTCATAGATTCATTCTTCAGTTCAGTGACTCACTGACCTGTAGAAGGAATGTATAAATAACAGATTAATATATTAAACTATAGACAGAAATTCCTGAGAACTGATTACTGACAGTGATCAGTTCTAGGAATGTCTCACTGCAGTTTAATACATTAATCCACAGTCCATATAGTCATTCCACCATTCTAAGTCACAACTTCTGTGAAACTGCAAAAGTATGTTCCGAAATTTTGCAGAAGCAAAATTCCAACTTTCGCAGAAATTCTGCAGCCAGAATTTTTTTTTGCACACCCACCCCTAAATGGTAGATCACCATTTCTCATCCTGCTTAACTATTGATTTTCAGGCTATTAATGGAGAACTCCAAAAGTACTGTACTTACACTAATTTCTTGGAATATAATAGGTGTTAATTCCCCTATCAAAAGGAAAAATTATTAGGCACTTGTAGAAAAATCATTTTGACTTTATCTTTCTTCTAGCGACACATACAGTACTGCTGGGGAGGAGATGGATAAATTTTAGAGAGAATGGGTAAGCACAGTAATATCTAGTAATTTTACCAAGAAGGCCAGAGGTTAACTATCCTATTACATAAAACAAAACCCTCATTATTTAAAAAAGTCCTTAGCACTGTGGGAGGTGGTTGACTGTGCATACTCAGATTCATTCCTCCAGTCTATATGGTTTCAAACATGACATTACTTTTCTTTCCTGAGGTGGCCCAGGAATCTACAAAATCATATGAAGCAGGGGGAAACAAATCATGAAATGTAAGATGCCTTTCTTGAATGTCTAACAGAATCCAAACAAAAGCAGACTAATGCCAAAATAGCTTTCAATAAACAACAGAAGAATGAAACTTGTGGACCCATTGCTTGCCCTTAACCCCACAGGAAGGAAGTTCTCTTCTATTCTGCACCACAAAATAGCAGCAGGAGACTAGATTACTTCTTAATTCCCAAGCCAGATATGCAGGCAGTGCAACACATGCATATAGATCTGATCATGACATTAGATCATGCTTGTGTGTGCTTAAGTACTTTCTAACAATTGGTTATTCGAACCTCAGATGACTATTCAATATATATTTGTTATTCTCAGACAATTTATAATTCTGTCTTAGAAAAGAAACTCAGGATTACTTTGACAATTAATGACTATCCCAAAAGGTAAGAACATAATATGGGATACCTAAATGACATATATAAGAATTAACAGTTATGTGACCTTTAATAAAAACATAGGAGCAACAGCTCACACAACTGGAAAAGGACCTAAACAGGAAGCATTGCACTATACTGAATTTTTCTGCTGAGCTAATTGCCCCATATTGTAGGATAGTCTGAACAACTGATTACTGCCTGCTGTTTTTCAGCCACACTCTTTTCCCATCACGGTTGCTCCTATTCCTCCTCAGACTGCCTTCTTTGATCCCTCTTTCAATTGCATTTTTCCCTTTTGCATTTCTTTTTTCGCTGTTCCCCACACAGTTTCTCTGTCATCTACTGGACCCCTAATTCCATCTCCTGACACCTTCCTCAACCAGCACATTCTGTAAAATATTGCCTGGCATTTTGGCCATCTTCTACCCATTCCAGACTACCCTGAGTCCTCATCACTGCACACATCCCTCCAGCTCTCCCTGGTCTCATTCAAGGGCCACCCCTCCCATCAACCTACTGAACCAGCCTTTTGTTTTGCTAAATTTCCACCTTGCACCTTTGACCAGACCTCTGCAGGAACCCTTTCTCTCTATTATTTGCACTACTTCTGCCCTGAGCACTAAATTGCCCAGGGTTCTCCCATCAATTTACTTGAGCATTGTCTCTGACTTTTTAACTAATAGCCCACCTTTTTTTCTCTGCTCTTCTTTAGCCACAAGCCCAAACCAGGCTCTCCACTTCAGTCGAGTGGCCCTGGCACTGCTACGTGCCAGTGGCTAGACCTCTGCATCCAGCCTGCCACCCCTGACCAAGGAAAGCAGGTACATTGGTCAGCATCTAGCTCGGAGCTCTCAGGCTTCAATCCCCATAATTGGACTGGCTGCTGGGGACTGTACTATTTCCGATTGGATGCTGCAGATCCCCATTGAGAAATCAAGCATCCAAGTCACCTTTTTCAAATCACAGTTTGGCCACTGCCTTGATGTTACTGCTCTTTAGATGTTTTTTGCCCACCCCACCCTCCTTTATTAAATACACTTCCTCAGTGATTCCTCGGCCTCTGAGGCCTCACACTAGTCAATTACAGCAACTTCTTAGAAGGGATCTTCTTTCCTGCAACTTCTTAAGGGTGATCCTCTCGTGCTCATATTTAACTGCAAAAATGCTGCTTCCTCCATTCAGCATAGAATTTCTACTAATTAGTGCAATCAGTTACATACTGTGGGTCTCTAAACCCACAAATTTTCAACACCCAGGCATATTCACAAGGTACCTAATGTTATACACAAATTTCTAAATGTTTCCTCCACTGCTACTACCTGACCTGGCCTCCATACTACCATACACTTCTGTACTCACGTTGGATACCAACCCTCTCTCATGGGTTTGCCCTTTCAATTAAAACTATTCTGTATGCTTACTATCACCCCTTGCCTTGCTGTTTGCCTTGAGAAGAGTTTGAGAAACTGTACACACCTCAGGGACAAATTTGGCCATTCGATACTTCTTAGTGCTATACAAAGATGCTCCTGCTGCTATTTATTTGTGCTGGTAACATCAAATTAAACCCTGACCCTCCATTCCTGCCCCAGCTGACCTACACTTTACTAAAAGGGTTATCATTTTGCATTTGAATGCCTGCAGCCTTCTACAAAAGTTTGATGCTATCAAAACTTGGACCCTCCACTGCTCTCCTGATGTTTTTGTAATCTCTGAAACTTGGCTAAGACCAACCACCCTGTACTATGAGGTTAACACTCTGTCCTACAACTTGTTTCATAGTGATAGGAAATGCCTGGGAAGGAGTAGCCGTTTATGTCCTGGACAACATTACTGCAACTATGGTGGACATGACTACGGTCCCCAAGGAGTTTGAGTGCTCACACTAATAATTCAACCAGCCAAATCTACCTCTATCTGCATTAGTGGGTGCTATAGGCCCCTCAACTAGCCTCTCTCTGCTCAAACACCTAAGTGACACACTAGCTACCACCTCATCAGAAGTATCCATAATTGGTGACCTCAACCTTGACTGGCTCTCTCCAGTCTCCTGACCATTGAAAGAATTCTGTGATGCCCATGGACTTACCCAGATCATTAATGAAGCTACCCACACAAACACTAAAACCCAGAATGTAGCTCCTTCTTGACCTAATCCTTGTAAGCAAGCCTCACCTCTTCTTCCACTCAGGTGTATTCTTTAACGACATCAGTGACCACTGTGCCATTGCATGAGTAAGGCTGGTGCAACTCCAAACCTCCCTTCTTCTAAATACAGCCACAAGAGATGTAAACTGAACTTCTGCCCAGATGCTTTTCTCTATGACTCCAGTATGCTAAATGGCAGAATATTACCTCACATCTTCTGTGGAAGATGCTCATGAGGTACTTCATGAAATACTTACCAGAACCCTAGACCCCATGCCCCAGTTACCAAAAAGCACAACTAAAAGAAAATCCCATCCCTGGTTCATGGATAACTCAAAGACTGCCTTATGGCATAGGATGCTCTTTGGAAAAGTTCCAGAAAGTCTAAATTGGCCACAGGCTGGTCTGCTTTCTGAACTGCAGGGAATTTCTGCATGAAAACGATCAGAGCTATGAAGTCTAGTTATTTCCTTCTAGCTTAATGCATCCACTAACTCTACTACTAAGTTTTGGAAAACTCTAAGGAGGTAGAAGGCATAACAGTGCTAGCACACTTCCCCACAAAATTTTGAATGGTGGTACCACACTACAGATAAAAAGAGATCCTTGACCTCTTTAACAATCACTTTGCCACAACAAGGATGTTTTAGAAACCTCCCCAGCAAATGCCATCAGGGCACAGCCTTAGTTAGTCATCTGATTGCAATGATCCAGAATTTATTGACCCTCTCAGTCTTTCTCCTTCTGTCTGGTCACCATTAAACATGTTGAGGATCACCAAGAAATGTGCCAGTGGATATGATTGAGCCTTTCTTCCTAAATTTGGCCTACTATATTTTGGTCCCCTATTACCCACCTTTTCAATTTGTCTCTCATCAAGTTACCTCCCAAGGTCTGTAAGATGGCCCATGTCATCCTCTATTCAAATCAGTGGACCCTGCGACCTAAATAATTACCACCCAATCTCTTTGCTCCCAGCCTTGTCAAACTATTGGAGAATGTAGTACAAGAACAGCTCAGATCTCATCTGGAAAGTTTTAATCTACTAAACCCAATTCAATCCATTTCCATCCAATGCATAGTACCTCCACTGCCCTTGCCAAGGTTATAAATGACTGGCAGTCCGCACTTGATAACAAGCAATATATATATACACCTGGTTTCTGGACCTTAGCAAGGCTTTCAACACAGCGGACAACAATTTATTCCTGGTGACCCTGAAGAAAGTTGGGTGACAACCTGGCCCCAAGTTGGTTTGCAAACCATCTTGTGGACAGAGAGCATCAGGTCAAGGCTGAAGGAGACCTATCATCAAAAAAAAAATACTCCCTAGAGGTGTCCCCAGGATCCATACTTGGTCCAGTTCTCTCTGACATTTATATTAATCAAATCTACACTGGCCTAAAGTCATCTAGCATCCTTCTTATTGCTGATGATACAGTGCTATACATTGACAAATCAGCTCGGATCAAGCCAATTTGGACCTTCAGAATGATTTTGACATCCTCCAAAAAATCTACTCAACTTGAAAATCCTGCTCAATGCCAAAAAACTAAGGCCATGATTTTCTTCACTGGTCCCTCATCTCAAAAAAACAAAACCCAGATAAGATTCCTCACATAAGCACCCTTTGGGAGAAGCCCTGGAGTTCATGGAACAATTCAGTTACCTGGCCATCTGGATTGATTACAAATTGTCCTTCACTGATCACACTGAAGAACACACTAAGAAATTGCATCAAAGGCTCAGTACTTCTTCCAGGATCAAGCAGTCACTAACCCAGGAGGCTAGAAAAACTCATAGTCCAAGCTACCTTCTTGCCTCTCCTAGACCATGGACTTCTATATGGCTATAGTACTAGCACAGCTCTCTAAGCTTAATACCCTATACAACAGAGCCTCTTAGGTTCATTTTGATGCCCCTATGACACACACCACTGCATCCTTTATTCTTCCATAGGCTGGAGCCCCTTAGCTTCAGGAGACAAAGAATGCTTTTCATGGACATAGAAGCAATCACTCATAAATTACCTCAGTACCTCTACAAGTTGCTTAACTCCCACATCCCTAGTGCCTTTTTCTCAGATGTCTTACCATCTTATCTCTGGCTATCCCTAAAGTTAAAATGCGCTTTGGTAGAGAATCAATAAGCTTCACTCTTCCTACATTCTGGAATAAGATCCAGAAAACCTTAAGGTTCGCTAGCCCTATCATGTTCTCCTTCTTCAAATCCTTGTTGCTGAGGACTTTTTCTGAGGCCTGTCATTGCTTCAAGTCAAGGTCTTAACATCACAGTTTGTTACTGCATTAAATTCTGGACTTAAACCTTAACCATTGCCTGAGGTGTCATCTGAGTCTTCCTTCTGTCATTGTCCAAATCAAGGTCCCAACATCACAATCTGTCTTTGCTTCAAATATTGGACTTAAACCCCAACCATTGTCTGTGCAATCTGTCGTGTTCTCCTTTCAAAGAGTCCTTCCTCCCTAGGCCATTATGTCCAACCCTCTCCTGTCTTGGCTGACCTTCCCTCCCCACTCCTATACCCCTCCCTTCCCACCCCACTCTGCCAGGACATGCCTACAGTACTTATCAAAGGAATCTTACATCTCAATCTTCTCTCATACTTCAACACTAGAGGAACTGCCACTCCTGCTCACTATGGCTCCTCCAATGATGTTTACTGTATAAACTTTAGCTTATTACCTTATGTCCATAGATCTGTATCCATGCAATTGTATTTAAATGGAACTACCTCCTGTTGAACCTATTGCTATGTTCTGGTGCAAGTATCTTGTCACATGTGATAGTTAAATGTTATTATGTTGTTATTATTACTATGTAATTGTTATGTATGTTCACTCAACCTGTTGTGTCTTAACCCTGTTGGCAATTGTTTTGCCCCAGGTCCATCGTGTAAATGAGCTTGTCTCAATGATGTTCTGCCTGGCAAAATAAAGATTTTGATTGATTGATTGATGGATACCAATACTCTCAATCCCACACAAGACCATCTCTGGACAATACTGTACTTCAACTTATATATAAAACAAATTCATGCAGCACAAAGTCAAAGCTGCCATTATCAGGACACCCCACTGGTATTGGAAATCAGGTGAAAAGGCAGGAAAACTCTTAGGGCAAGTTTTTTTTTCACATATTATTTGGCTGGCTTCCCACTTACTCAATCATACTGGGATCAGATTATAATTTTTTCTACATAATTGGGAAGAGCAATGGTCACTATAAATACAATAATATGGATACTAGGAATATAGTGGGCCTCCCGGCATATAAAGACTTTCATGCTGATTGGCTACTGCCTGTTGCTTTAAAGCATAAACAGCAACTGCTTTTAAGAATGGAGATCAGATTTGGCATCATCCTTTAATGAGTGGCTAAATACCATATTGAAATTGGCTAAGTCCAAAAATATTATCTCACTTATCTGCTGGCAAATTGCAGAGATTTCAAAACAAATTGAGGATCATTCCTTAACTGAAGAAGGCTGATGTTGATGCTACATATGTATCTTTAATATCCTGCTATTAAGCTGGCTGACAAGATCATATTTTTAATTTCACATTACTTAATTATTATATAATGCATGTATAAAGAGTCTAGGAAATTTAGGATTTGCCTTATTTAACTTAGTAATTTAGTAATGCAAATGTTGCTAGTTAAGTATCCTTTACAATTCAGTATCATAAAGTGTTCTTGAATATCTTGTGGAAAACTGAAGACTGCACATATCAAGTAGTCTTAGTGTTACATGTATTTGCTATGTTTTTAAAAACTTTAAAACCTTGCCAATCAGTGGGACATCCACGTGCCATGTTGGTGACTGTGGTTCATTCCACAAGCCTAGGATATCACAAGCACTGGCTGCAAGGGAGAGAGACAGAGCATCTATTAGAAAACTTGCCTCTTGGGAAGGTGGAGTGGTTTACCACTCAGAGTCAAGCTCATATTTGTGGCATGATAGTGGTGCCATTGCTAGCATGGGTGCCCAAACACTGACTATAACTACCCCTCCCAGGATGCTGTTGTGGTGAGCGCTCTGAGGAAGGTAGGTGATGGAAGTATAAGGACCAGAAAACCAGAAAGGGTCTGGCCAAGCTGAGAGGCTCAAGGTGGCAGCCACCACAAGTGCACTCCCCAACACTATTAGATCCTTTATGACAAAATACTCATCACCAAGCCTCATCCCCAAGTTCACATGATGCTTCTACTCTCTCTCCTTCCAGTGGCCATGGAGAGCAGCCCCCAAAGAGGGATAGACTCAGACCTAGGGACTGAGGAGACACTGGGAGCTGGCACAGAGCATGGACCTCACAAGAGTGAGTCAGGTGGGCAGCAGGAGTGGAGCTGATGAGAGGACATGATTGAGTAAGCTACTGGAAAGCATGGGAGTGAAAGAAAAGTGAGTTTAAAATAGGTACTACCAATGTCTACCAAATGGGGAGAAACATAAGAAAGGATTCAATGGTCAGAAATCAGCCTTAGCATACTATAACTTCACCAGGTCTTCCCATGCACAAGTCTGTCCTGTACCAGGAAATGCTAATTGCACGCAGTGACTTATCAGGAGTGGCCAATGCAAAAGACTGTGTGGCTGACTGTAGGATGGGTCTCCCACTGAGCACCCTTAATTAAGGGTGGGTGACTGTGAGCCCCTCCTGAGTGCAGTTCCTCCTGTGCCAGGGTAAATGCTTATGTGCTGGTAATGTCCATGATGTAGTTAGGAGGATGATTCATGTGAAGAAAGGCTTGCTTTCTATAAATGAATTTGCTGTAATCCATTTTCTTAGATTTCTCAGTTTCTGTCTAACAGTAAATGTTGCTGTATAAGAGTCAGCAGTAAAGGCGGTATCATTTTCCTGTTCAATAAATCCCAGGCTGTTTGACACAGAAGGTGTGTGTGTGTATGTGTGTATATATTTTGAAAATATACTGTTTGTTTGTACCTGATTCCCACTGCCACAACAAGACAAGTTGTCCCAGAATTTAACAAGATAAACCTTGGCCAGCCCCTCACATAGCTGAGGGCCCTGTAATGCCAGTGGTCCCATGGCCAGTAACATTTGTTTTAAGCTCAGATGGATTTTGCAGTGGATTTCCTCTAATGCCATTTCCTATGAGCATCAGTCTCTCTCTCATCTGAAGCTTCAGGTTATCAAAGGTTCTGCAAGCATAACAGAAGCTGGAACCACTTTACTGAAAGTAGTACCTATTGAAAGCAACTGTGATGCCCCTTTAGATGTCACAATAGATGTGGCATAGCATTGCCTAGCATTTATTATTAGTTTAAAACATTAAAACTTTAAATACTTCAAACATTAGCCTCCCATCATAGGAGCAGATGGGGCAAAAATTCCACCCTGGCTGTGGGCCCAAAAGGTGCATATTTTCTGCAAACTTAAGTTTGTGTCTGGAGGCCATAATATTCTCAATTCCAGTGATGCTCTTTACTTTCAGTTGCTAGGCTCTCCTCTAGTTCTTCAGAGGTCTAACTCTACCTCTGTGAGTTCCGTGCTGGGGTCCAATAGCAGAGAACACAGTGCAGGAGACATCAAGTTCAACTGTGTCACCAATGCAGTAAAGACACAGACTGCAGAAGGCAGAAGACACCAGGAGAAAGGACTGCTGTGTGACTGGACTTCTGCTGGGACTAAAGTAGAAGAACTTTGTACTTGGACCTTTAATTTAGGGTAAAAAAAATAACATACAAAACAAAAAAAATGTGTGTGTGTCTGTCTGGTTAACTGAACTGAATGGGTATCTGAACAGTTATAGGTGTGAATATCAGGTGATTGAAAGGACTTAACTGCTGTGAGGTTTAAATTACTGGTAGAAAGATCTAGTAAGTGGGGAGTGGCTTAGCTAGAAGGAAGCTACATTTAAAGACTGCCTTAGAAAGATTCTGCTAAGATCTAGGCAGAAGACAACAGGAGAAAGGACTGCTGTGTGACTGGACTTCTCTGCTGGGACTATATTGCCCTCCTTCCTCCCTCCACCCAAAGCTAGTTCTATTTTTATAGGCACAGGATTTGACTGACAAAAGAAACTTCCTGTTTGGGAGCAGGAAGTGAGTGATCACAGAACCACCAAAGACCCACCATCCTAGAAGGGCAAGAGAAGCCTCCTCCCCTAGCTGCTGGAGGTCTGCCTCTGAGCAAGTAAGTGGTCTACTGAGAAATATAGGATATTCTTGTCTCAGAACAGGACAATCAGGAGCTTAAAGGGCACACAGGCAGAAAGTAAGGAGAAAGAGAAAAAAACAGAGGAAAGAGTAAGGATTGAAAACAGTTAAGGGGCCAGAAATAAGACATGATTGGAGTGGTGCAATGCAGTGGCTGTGGAGCAGCAGTCTTCCTGAAGATGTTCTGGAGGATGCGGTGTTGTCTCATCTGCAGGCACCCTCTGGGCTGAGGGAGGAGGTTGCTCATCTCCAGGCTGAGTTGACCAGGATTTGTGGGACCTCCTTCCATCCAGGAACCACCAGTGCCACTGCCGTTGCCTCAGAGGTTGCCAAGAAAGAGGAGCAGTTGGACCACAGTGGGCCCAGGAGGGTGAGTGGTGGAACAGAGGCACATCCTCAGTTGTACCTCTCACAATTCCTATGCCATTCTAGCAAAGTGTGGTTCCTCTATGGAGGCACTCAAGTGGAGACCAAGGAGGATGCTGGGAACCTCCACAAAGGAGACCCACAGGACAGTGGCAGGGATCCTGCAGGGAAGGAAACAACTCCTGGTGGGGACTCCATTGTTAGGAAGGTAGAACTGGGGAGGAAGGGAGAGGGAGGTAAGGTGTCTGCCTGGCGCCATGGCTTGGAGGGACAGGGAGCGAATTCTCAGGATTGCCAGAGCAGCTGCACAGGGAGGAGTTGGATGTCATTGTCCACCTAGGGACAAATGATCTGGCTAAGAAAGGGATTAGAGAAGTGCAGGAAGAGTTCGTGGAATTGGGGGGGCCTTAGTCAAGTAGCACGCACGGTAACCTTCTCGGAGGTGCTGCCCATCTATGGCATAGGAGAGGCTAGGGTGTTCCGCACATGGATTCAATCAGTGGTTGAAAAACTGGTGTGGAGCTCAGGATTTGGCTTCACTGGGGACTGGGGTCCACCTGGAGTGATGCAAGCCTATACTGGCATGATGGGCTGCATCTGTCCGGGAGGGAACCAGGATCCTAGGTGATAGGTTTAAATGCTTCATTGGCAAGCTTTAAACCAGCCAAGGAGGCACTGGAAAGGAGCAGGGAAATCCTAGCTCCCCCAAATAATCATGTGTAAGTGCGGCAACACCAACATAGAGGTGCCGATAGGGAAAAGGCAGGGTAAATGGAGAAAGTGACAAAGGCAAGAAGGACAGGGATGGGGCAAAGGGAGTAAGGCCATCAGGAAATGGAGGATAATGAGCACCAATGCCCGTGAGTCTGGGCAACAGGCTCCTGAGCTGGTGGCCTTGATGGAAGAAGGATGCCTGGATATCGTAGCAGTCACAGAAACATGGTACACAGAGAACCATGACTGGGATGTTAACATACCAGCATACATAACCTACAGGAGAGACAGGAGGGGAGAAGAGGGAGGAGTAGCTCTCTATGTAAAGGAAGGATAAAAGCAACTGAACAAAAGAGTAAACAGGAGGAGAGGAGGCACTGTGGGTCACCTTGGAGACTGGAAGGGCACCACAATCTGCACAGGGTTGTGTACAGACCCCATGTCAGGGAGGGAATGGACAAGGTTATGATAGAAGGCATTCTTAGAATGGCAGAGAAAGGGGAGATACTATTGATGGGAGACCTGAATATGCCAGATGTTAACTGACATTTGCTGCAGCCACATCCAAGAGCAGGGCCATTCTTGATGCCCTACAGGTGGCAGGCATTAGACAGCTAGTTTCGAACCCAGTCTGAGGGAGCAATCTTAGACCTCATACTCTCAAATGGGGGCAGTGAGAGGATCTCAGATCTAGAAGTGGGTTGCCATCTGGGGACAAGTGACCATCAAACAGTGTGGTTCACGTTAAACTCAGCTACAGAGTCAAGCCATACAAAAGTGAGGGTACTGGACTTTAGGAGGGCTGACTTTGCAAGATGGGAGAGTGCCTCAGAAAAGCACTGGCAAACAGGCTAGAAGGAGGTGTGAGCAACAATGGGAATCATCAAACTGCCATCACAGAGGCAACAAGCCTTGTGTGAAGCAAATAAACAAATCAAAACGAAAGAAAATGCAGCTATGGTTCTCAAAAGAGGTGGCTGTGAAAGTCAGGAAGAAAGATAGCATTCCGGAAGTATAAGGAAACACAGAAGGAGCAGGACAGAGAGCTGTACCAGTTAAGGCAGAAGGAAGCAGGGAGGGAAGTCAGAATAGCAAAGGCCCAAACTGAAGAAAAGATAGCCAACTCAGTTAGAAGGGATAAAACCTTCTATAGGTACATCAGTGAGCGTAGAAAGACAAAGGGAGGGATAGTGAGGCTGAATAGAATGAAGCGGTGGGTGGGCAGAGGGGACAGTGAAAAGCAGGGATACTGAGTGAATATTTCTGCTCAGTATTCACAAAAGAGAGGGGAAGTGCCTAATCCAATTAACAGAAGCACTTGATAGGGGGTTGATCCCAGACCTTTCACAGAAGAAAGGGTTCTGCAAGAACTCCTAAAACTGAAGGTGGACAGAGCAATGGTCCTGATGGAATTCACCCAGAATTCTAAAAGAATTAAGGAGGAACTAGTGAAACCACTGGCTACTCTTTTTAATAAATCATGGGAGGATGGTGTGTACCCGAGGACTGGAGGAAGGCGGATGTGATTCCCTCACAAAAGTGGGACCAAGACAGACGCAGGAAACTACAGACCTGTCATTCTGACCTCTGTGGTAGGGAAAGTGATGGAGTCACTCTGAAGGAAAGAATAGTTGAGTACCCAGAGGCCAGTGGAGCACAGGACCCAAGGCAGCATGGATTCACAGCGGGAAGGTCATGTCAAACGAATCTAATAGATTTTTTGACTGGGTGACCAAAGTAGTAGACCAGGGAGGGGCTGTGGACATGGCCTACCTAGACTTTAGCAAAGGCATTTGACACAGTCCCACACAAAGATTAATAGTCAAATTAACCAGCCTGGGAGTGGGTCCCAGGGTGGTAGCCTGGGTAAAACATTGGCTGCACAACAGGACACAGAAGGTAATTGTAAATGGAGTCCACTCTGAAGAAAGAGAGGTTACTAGTGGGTACCACAGGGTTCAGTATTGGGTCCAGTCCTTTTAATGTCTTCATCAGTGACATTGCAGAGGGACTAGAAGGAAAAGTATGCCTTTGCAGATGACACAAAGATCTGCAACAGGGTTGATACACAAGGAGGCATGGAAGGATGAAAAGGACTTGGCAAGGTTGGAGGAATGGTCAGAAGTATGGCAGCTAGGATTCAATGCAAAGAAGTGCAAAATAATGCACCTGGGAAACAAGAACCCAGGGAAGAATACACAATGGGTGGGAGGTAGTAACAACAACAAAAGGAAAGGGACCTGGGGGTAATCATATCAGATGACCTTAAGGTTGGCAAGCAATGTGAGAAGGCAGTAGGGAGGGCTGGGGTATACTGGGATGTATAGGAGAGGCATCAGCAGCAGAAAACAGGAAGTTGTTATCCCTCTGTACAGACAGTTGGTGAGACCCCATCTGAGTACTGTGTCCAGTTCTGGAAACCCCATCTCCGCAAGGACATAGACAGGATAAAGGTAGTCCAGAGGAGGGCAACTAAAATGGTGCAGGGTCTGCAAGAGAAGCTCAGATGAGGAGAGACTAAAGAGCTTAATATGTATACCCTTGAGAAAGAAGGGAGAGGGGACATGATAGAAACTTTTAAGTATCTCAGTGGAATCAACAAAGTCCAAGAGGGTAGCATCTTTCAGAAAAGAGACTTGCAAGAACAAGGGGACACAATTTAAAGATAGAAGGAGGGCGGTTCAGGGGCAATGTGAGAAAGTATTATTTCACAAGAGAGGGTAGTGGATGCATGGAACAGCCTTCCTGAGGAGGTTGTGGATCTAAAACTGTGGGAGAATTCAAGAATGCATGGGACAGACATAAGGCAATTCTTGTGGGGGTAGGAAGAAATAGGCTGTTGGTTAACTAGGATCTACGGCCCATCCTGTAGGTAGGGAAATGGGCAGACTAGATGGGCCAAGCGGTCCTTATCTGCCCAAAGTCTATGTTTCTATGTTTCTATGACTGAGCATATAGGAAATAATCTTAGGAAACACAATGTAAGAATGTTGGAGCTAATGCTATCTTTCAGCCAGATTGGGCTAATTAACACTATTCAAGTAATGCTAAATTAAACAATGTGATTTACTAGTACTGTATAACCGCTTATTTTCCATGCACCATTATTTCTGTGGAAGCTGCCCCAGCAGATGTATTAGTGCAAATATATCTCAGCACTACACCACCACACCTGGTAGCAGCAAGAACTATCATCTTCTAAAACAGCAGTCTGTCAGCTGCCAGCTGTTACTCTGTGCTAATCTGGTAGTTATCACAATCAGTTAAGCAGTTCACAACATCTACAACAGTTACAACACCTACAGTTGTAGTAGTTACAGGAGACTGAAAGAGTGACAGAAAGATATCACAAGCAGATTCAGACAGGCTGACATTTTAAATGACACACTAGCTGCCTAAACAGACAGAGCCAAAGTGCTTTCCTTCAGCTGACAAAGTTAGGAACTCACACTGTTACTGCCTCATCTTTTATTTTATTCTGACAGTAATTAGACATTTTAAGTTGTAATGCCTTGCTGTACTATGTTTGCTTGTCTATTTGGTCAGACTGGACTGCTCACATGCTCGGTCATCCACTCCTTCCATGAGTTTCCACAGTTTCAAACTTTGTTTTAACCTTTGTTATCATCAAAATAAGAATAATATAATAAACTACATGACTTAGTAAAGTTGTGCTGAACTAAAGGTATTGATTACTCTGGTCACATCTCTGCACCTAACGCCACATGTTTTTTGTCATTGTTGTCATTTTAATCAGCTGTAAATTTATTTCCGCAGTACTGAGTCCTCCTGTAGATATAGCAGAAATAAATTAACAGTGGAAATAAGGGTTATACAGTATATATGGTTAAGGTGCTTAGGATCTCTGATAGACGCACCGAGGCAAAATTCAGTAATGATGTTTGAGACAACATTGACATAGGTTACTCGGCTGAGGTCCAGGCCTCAGATCTGATTAAGGTTATTGTTCTTTAAATGGTGAACAAAAACTTGCAAGTGCTGGCTTTGGCAAGGAAAGAAAATGATGCTATGTAAGTCCAGCTGATTGTAAATGTATCCAGAGTTTTCACATAAAACCAAATAAAATGAAAAGAATAATCGATTTTAAGCCTCAGTTTATTGAAATTGGAATAAAAAATCACTCTTTCTGTTAGTCAGACAATTTGTAATGTTGGATGTGGGTGTAGATTACTTTATGAAAGAATCTGAAGTCAAGGCATTTCTGCAATCAAGTGTTAGCATTGCACCGTTAAATCAGAAACCGAAAACCTAGATATTGCAGCAGAATCTGCTACCTCAGTTACCTTTAGGTTACTCCAGCCCATTTAAACATTGTTTCTGCAAGCAATATACCCAACAGGGTGGGCGGTATTGGCTATACCCACCACCCAGGGAGTAATGAGGCCTGATGTCAAGAGGTGGGGGGCCTTATGCCCCTGGAAGGGCAGGTATAGCCAATACTGCCCACCCTGGAGTATATATCTCATCTTAGAAAATTGGTTTTGATTGTAAAGAATGAGACAGACACAACATTGTATGATTTAAATTATGAGGAATTTCTGTTTTTATACAGTACAACTGTGGGAGAAAAAATAGTCCCTGGTAAAAATTTTTGGCTTTCCATTGCGATGGTAGGTGGAGCAACAGAATTGGAAGTGTTATGGAAATAGTAGGGCACATTTGGAAGAACTAAATTAGTAAGGAAATAGCAGGAATGGGCAACTAATTGGTGTTTTTCTGAAAACAAAAAGTCAGGAACTGTGAGAACACACAGGCTTGTGCTTTGTGTTATGGGGGATTTTGAGATGGGTGATATATTTCCAGAGGATTGTGAAGATAGCCGGGCAAGATAAAGATTGACGAGAAGCTGGAACACTGGTGAAGCACCAAGTTAGGAGGAACAAATATGGTAAGTAAATGAGAGGACTGATGAAAATGAGCTATGCTGGAGGATGACATGGTATTTTTTTAATTATTGAACATTAGAGGGACATAAAATGTGCAGGTGTAGCTTTCAGGGACTCTGCCCCCTTTCCCATACATGCTTCTCAAGCAACTTAGGAGGACAGAAGAGTACATTTACTGTTTGCGTGGTGGAGAAATGACATTTTTTCTTTCACTGACCTTGTCGGTATTGCTGGTCTCATGGACTGTTTGAACTGCAATATTGCTTTCTTACAGTGCCGGCCTGTACTGTTGTTTGTGGTGGTTCAGCAGCACTTGGTTTAGTTATTTATTCAGGAGACTCATAAAAATGCTGTCTTCTAACTCCGGCAACATTTGCCTGAGTCCTGGTAAAGTTGCTATGCTGAAATTTATGGAGAAATCTGCCAGTTTTTAAAGCTGTACTCAATGACTGTGTTTAAATTTTCCGGCTTCGTTTACAGTTTTCCTGCATGAACATTCACAATGTGAACAAAGTGATGCAGGTGGCATATTGAACAACATGGGCTGGCACTCGTTTAAAGTGAGCATTGTTGACTGATAGATGCTCACCTAGACGATTGTCTCAGCCAATCAGGATTCAGCATTATCTTTACCCATTTTCTAATAGAAAATGATCTATGTAATGTTGGTCCACTAAACATAAGGACACCAATGACAATTTCAAATGGCAGACAAATAGTAAAATGATTTAATACATGTTGTACTGTACATCAGTATTCATAGAGAAAAGGGATGGAATGCTATTTCCTAGTGAAATGTTGTTTAAGGAGGAACAAACAATACTCTACTAAACATATATATAACAAACAAAGAAAGTGAAGCAATGCTGCAAATAATGTAAATCAGGCAATGGACTTGATAAAATGAATCTAAAATACTAAAGGAGCTAGCTAAGGAAGTATCCCTGCCACTAGTATTTTTATTTTATAAAGCTATGACAATCACATTTTCTTTATGTTTTTCTTATTTGATAACTGTATTAGGCACAATTCCCATTCACCAGGGTGGCCTTGGAGAACAGGGTGGTTAAGTGACTTGTGTGGGTTTGCACAGTATGTAGTGGAGACTGTAGAAATCAAACCTATGTGCACTAGCTGTACCAAGTGTATTCACATCTCATTGCTTTAACCTGTAGTCTACACTGCCAGTCCCTAATGCTATACAGTAGGTGCATGATGAATGAGGAGTAGCCTATGTGGTGCCAGTATTTCTCAAAGGCTCCTGAGCAGAACCAGAGAACCAAGGGCCAGTGAGTTTGACATTATTACCAGCAATGCTGCTGAAGAAGGCCATAAAAACACAGGAGTGTCAAACAGATGAGGCATACTGATGAGACCTGGTAGGACAAAACATGTGTCTATGTCTTCTGCTGGCACCCTTTGCAAACTGTGTGAGAGGCCTTTTGACACCATGCATTTCTGCTTAAAATTGAACCAGCATAATATTCTGTGGTGATTTGCATATGCAGTCGATGATGCTTTGCATTGTGGGGGCATGTGTGATTTTATATTTCTTTGAAACTTGGCTTCCGCCAAATGCCCTTTAGGTAGTTCATTGCCTCAGTGCTTGCTGCACTGAGGTTCTTTGACTTTAAATTGTTTTTGTTTTAATTGGGTTCACCACAACAGAACCCAGATAGACCATCTTAGGTAGCTGGTTCATTCCACTGGGGTGTCAAACAGATGAGCATACTGATGAGTCCTGGTAGGATGAAACATGTGTCTATGTCTTCTGTTGGCACCCTTTGCAAATAGTGTGAGTGGCCTTCGGCACCATGCATTTCTGCTAAAGTTGAACCAGCATACTATTCTGTGGTGATTTGCATATGCATCCCATGATGCTTTGCATTGTGGGGCATGTGATTTTGTATTTCATCAAAAAAATGGTGAACATTGACAAAACCACTTAGACCCAGTGGATTCTATAAGTGGAAATCATACCAAACAAACTACACATCTTTTGTAAAGGATCACCAATGAATTGGATGTGTGTAATTATGTATATACATATTATGTCTGCACTTCAGAAGTGCACTTGATACTGCAGCACACAGGAGGCTTGTTCATGAACAAGAACTGGGGTCTAATTAAATGTTTTCAGAACTGTTTGATAGAAGCCAAAGTCATAGTTAATGGTAATCAACTGACACAGATACAGCTGACTAGTGTGGTTCCACAAGGGTTGTTCCTGGAATCTACACTGATCATTATCTATAAAGGTGACCTGGAAGTGTGTGCAGTATCTGAATCACTAAGTTTGCTGATGATAGTAAGATGGAAGAGTAGTTCCATCACAACCAAACAAACATGAGATCCAGAACTATCTGAAAACATTTGGGAGCTGAGCAGTAAAATGGCAGAACAACTTCAATGCTGGCAAATACAAATTGATACAGATAATGAAAGTAAAATACTACCTCATGGCAAGAAGATTATTAAAAGCAAGCAAGAAAAAATATGGAATTACAGATAACAGCAAATTTAAATGGAAACAGCAATGTGAAGCACCAGCTAGTGTGACTCTCTTACCTGACATAAGTGGCCAGAGGAATATTGCTGACTTCATTGAATCTGTGAAACATCCTATCTGGGTGCAGTAGATACAACACTTTTTTTCTTCTGTATCTTTTCCCCGGCCCTGCTTGGCTCTTCATCTAACTGCCATCCCCATGCTTCGCTTCTTCAGGCCCTCACCCCTGCATCTCCCATGTCTTACCTCCCATGGCAGGGCTGCAGGGAGCCCCTACTCACCTACTGAGCAGGATTTAGATTGGGGTGTTACTTCTGGAGCTGAAGCATGGGGACAGCCATCAAGCCACCATGACCAGCCACCAGGGTCTTTTTTCCTCCATGTTTTCAACATATGGATGTTCGGTGTGCAATGACTTCCAGCAGGGCACCCTCACACACTCCACCAAGTGTCTGTTGAGCTGCCATTCCCTTATTTGCAGCAGCATAGTGCAAGCCCCAGCCTCCACCAGGGGTCAGATGTGCGCCAACCACAGATCTCCTCCTCCCCAGAGATGGAGAGCAGTCCATTGGATGCTTGATCAATCTCCTCCTTGCTGACCCTTGGAGTCCCGTGTGTGTTCCTGAATGTGGGTCACCAGTGTTGCACGAGGTGTGGCGTCCAGTGGCTTAGCCGTCAATGCCACCAGGCTGGCTAGATACAAAACTTTGCTTGGTTTCTCAATGCATACTATGTCTCTATCTGGATGGACTGGCTATTGTATATCATTTTTGATTGATTCTGAATGCATTCCAAATACACCCCATTTGGGTGGTGTAGTTCTAATACATTGGCTTGGTTCCTGTGTATCTTAGATGCACCCGATCTGATCTAATGGTTGTGCTGAATTCTTAACTGTTGATGGAATTGCTGATGTGCCATTCAGGCCAAGACTTACAACTTTAAATGACCTGAACAATGCAGCTTATACAGACACTGTGCATCCTGCAAGGTCTGCATCTGTCTCCAACTCTGGACTCTGGCAAAGTTATATTTAAGCAATAAACCATAACAGGGTGTGGGTTATGGGAAACTTACTGAATGGTCAAATACATGCCAGGCATGGTAAATCTCCCATAATCAACGCCATGAAGTGGTTTATTATGCATTATATCAAGGGTTCTTATTGATTTTAAGTAAGATTTTTTTATTAAGTGGTGTTTTAGATATATTATTGTTTTGTTTGAAATATTCCTAAGCCTGAAAAAAAAATAGTCCATTCAGTGTATTAGCATTTAGAAAATATTTTATTTGTGAAAGGTATAACATTTTATTCAAATGTGAAACTTTTAATCAGTTTATTGATTTAAGTAAATATTATCAGAATATCAGGTAATATTTAGGTATTATGTAATAAGAATGTATTTTATTTTAAAGAAAAATGCATTTTTATTTGTGATACAATAAAGTGGAGTTGAAACTGTAACTGTAGGTTCATTAAAATGTTGTGCTTTAAAATGGGTGCTGCTTTAAGAACTGGTGCTTTAACTTTCAGGTCATCTGTATTTTTCTGCATGGTAGACTTCTGGGAAGAGTTGCAGAACATCATTTTGAAAAGTTGGCTGTGGAAAAAAAAATTTTGAGTTTTTGGTAGTATTGTTAGAGAAGTTAATATATATATATATTTTTTACTAACCTTTGTTTTATTTTCAGTAACGGTTTACTGTTCCATGGTTGATGAGGTTGTGCAGAGGCAGCATGGATGGGTGGGTCTCAGCTGTTCATTGATTCAGGTGGTCACCTGACTAATGCAGCACGATTTCACCAGCTCGGAGACTTGCAGGCTGAAGGACTGGTGCTCTCCGTGGGTGTCTGCAGCAAAACTTCAGGAGTACACTGGATTCTGCCTGTTATTTTTTGCATTTCGATGGATTGAGGTACATTTTTTCCAATTTATTGTACTTTATTAAACATTTTAAGGTTATAGACATCAATGTAATGGTATATGTCATACTACAACAGCTCCCCTTATACAGCATCAAATCTACCCATTTCAAGATAGAAAGCTATGACTGCTCATCAGAAAGACCAGGTAGAACACTATGTTGAGTCCACTAATGGTCAGGTCTTGATGGATCAACTAAACTACAATCTATCCTTATACCTCCTTCGTCCCCTACTCTTCCCATTCCTCCCTCCCTCACTTTTCAGAACCCCTCACCGAAACAAAATAAAATGAATGGTTTGCCCAGATTATCTCTGGGTATTTAGCAGGCAGATGGACATTACAGCCACATCTCTATACTTTTGATCAGTTAAGAGATTCTGTATGGTGGATCACCGATCCCCATATGCACTAGAAGTCATAGGAGTGCAACCCAAGATAGGTAAAAGGGCCATTGTAGGGCCCCACCTCTTGTTGAATTTCTCCTGTCAATTCTGCCAGAAGGCAATATGTCGCTCCAGTTCAAGAGCTTGAAGAATTTCCTAATGCCATTCCCTCAGGGTGTGGGTAGTTTGGTCTAACTAGTGTCATGTTATTGCAAGTTTAGCCACCACCAAGATTAAGGGCATAAAGGCTTTGCAGCAGTCTAATATGTCCCAAGGAAAGTGGCCCACCAGACAAATATGCTGACTAAAGTAAGAGTCAAGCCAAACAGAGTATCCATAGCACCTCAAATTGCTTTCCAGAAGGGAATCACCAGGTCACAGTCCCAGAGAATATGTTTTAGTGTATCTTCTGAATGCCCACATCTAATACATAGGAAGGAGGCTGATCTACCCATCCTGTGTAATCTGGAGGAGAGTAATACGGGTTATGTAAGATGCGAACTGCAAGAATCGTAAGCGGTCCTCTTTATCTACTTATGAAGGCGTTACCATGATTGTTGCCAATCTTCATCATTTAAGTGAAGATCTTAACTCCTGCTTCCAGTAGAAGCAAGTTCCTCATGGAATGTTGGGACTGTGAGGTTGTAAGATGGTATAAAACCTTGAAATCAGATGGGGTTAAATAACAGTGTCTAAAAGTACCTGCAGAATGGGATTGGGGGCTGCAAGGAAGGGCCCAGGAAGAAGGAGACTGCACCCTGCAATTGTAGATGTTTAAAGAAGTGGTAGGTGGGCATAGAACATGTCCTTTGAAGCACATTTTTTGTTGAAGTTGCTGTTTGATTATGGGTTGCAGGATGATTTTTGAAGCAGCATTATTCATTGTGTCATTTGGTTCTTGTTTGTTGGTGCTTTTACATATTTGTCCTGATATTATCTGGCCCCAATTTTGAGATTCAAGAGACTTAGGTGCCAATAGCTGAGAAAGGGATGCTTCACTTTTGTGACCATTTATGGTCATGATCTGACATGCGTCCATGCCAGATTCACTTAGCAATGTAATTGCCGTGGTACATAAGGAATGACTGGTGAATGTTTTAGGTAGTTATGCTTCCTTGCAAGTTTGGGGTAACATGCCTCTGGGAAGTTTACTCCATTGCTGCATGAGTGTACCAGACCTCCATTATATCTAGTGCAGTCTGTTCTAATTTTTTGGACAGAGGAACAAGAATGGTGGTCCGGAGGAGCTTTGACAAATATTTTCTGAAAATTTTACTGAACAAAGATGGTCTTTTGGTTGTACAAACATACAACTTCTAATGTTTTGCCTGGTGGGGACACTGATTCATTGTGGTTTTCATTTGTTCATTAAACATTTTTGTTATGTACGCCAGGCCATCCTGAGTGCATTTTATTTCAAAAGACTGAACATTTAGCTGTCTTCTTCCCTTGTTTCCCCTTCAAGCAAAATGTAATTGAACATCAAACTATTATGGAACCTACCTGCTTAAAATATAAGTCTGGTAATCACACTACTAGACTGGGCGCTTACATCCCACTCACATCCGTCATCAGTCTGGCCTCCTTTCCGATTTCCATTAGTGACCACCACCTAATCTACTTGGTCCGCAAATCCACAGAGTTAAATCCTCCCAAATTTATTTTCCAATGCTCTTACAAATCACTCAGCCTCTCTCCCTCCTGGAAGATCTCGCTCACTCAAACTGGGTCCCAAGCACTGACTGCTCTAGCATGGATTCGGCCTTTACATTTTCAAACACCTTCCCGCCACCTGGGACAAACACGCCCTGCTCCGGCAAAGTCCATGGGTCTCATCTACCCTGGATCTCCCTGAGTTGATAGCCTGCCAACAAGTCCGGGACAAGGCCTCATATACTACAAAGCCAAGCCCTCCCAAACAATCTTGTCACCACCGCGACACCGCAACAAATGTACAAAGGCCATCCATTTTGCTAAGGCCAAATATTTCAACAACAACCTAAACGCAAATCTTGGGAATCCTTCTAAATTCTGGAAAGTCATTAATCCCTCTTCACCCCTCAAACAGCAAACCCTCCACCTCTTCTCCTCTTCCAGGGACACTCCTCACCGACTCCCAGAAGGTAGCTGCCGAGTTTAACTCCTGTTTTCACTACTTGCGCCCAAACCCTCCTCGATTCCTTACCCCCAGCAACCTTGCCCACCCCCCACACATCGACAACCTCCTCCACCCCCTGTCATCTATCCCCTGCCAACAGGTAGGACCCTTTCCTTCAGACCCATCTCCCTATCAAAACCTTAGATGCCCTATACGCCTGAACCCCTCCAAGTTAAATCCCTGATGGTCTTGATAACAAACTCCTCTTCCTTTCTTCCCCAGCCATTATGACATCCCTTGTCACTCCATTAAATCAATCTTTACTACCGAGTCACTCCCTCCATGTGGAAGCATGCCACTGTCCTACCTCTTCCAAAAGGTGGTGATCCTCCTCCACTACAAACTACCATCCCATCTCCTCCTCCCACTCCAAGAACACCTAGTTCATCCCAGCTCTCCCACTTTCTCTCAGAAACCGACTTCTTCACCCCATTTCAGTCCGGCTTCAGACAACACCACTCTACCACCTCCTCCCTACTACATCTCACGGTCGCCATCCTCTCCGGGATGGATAAAGGACTAATCACGGCCGCTATCTTCATAGACCTAGCTAAAGCTTTTGACACAGTCTCCTCCCTCCTACTATCCCACCTATCAAGGGCCGGTTTAGCCGATTCTGCCACAAACTGGTTCAGCGCCTACCTACTAAATAGAACCCAATCCACTAGAATAGCTGACCACATCTCCCCCATCACCACCAGCATTCCCCAAGGCTCAGTTCTTGGTCCCATTCTATTCTCCATCCTCCTAAATGATCTGCCAAACTCATGCTCCTCCTCCGCTATACACGTGTATGCAGATGACACAGTCCTTTTTACCTCTGGCCAGACCCACGAAGAACTCACTTCCATACTACAAATGGATTTCAACAAAATCCAACACTGGTTCAATACCAATCAACTCTCCCTAAATCCCAAGAAAACCGCTCTATGACTTTCAGCACAAGGCAGTGTCTATCCAAACTCACCCATCCATTGATCTTCCATACCCTAAACAATACTATCCTCAAAGAAGTACCTCCTTTAGATATCTAGGGGTTTGGCACGATTGCCACCTCTCCTTTACCACACATGCAGACTCCATCACTTCCAAACTGCACCCTAAACTTGGGGTACTCTATAGGAACTGCTCCTCCTCTCGCTACCCATCAGACGTGATCTACTCCTGAAAATGATTCTACTCCACCTTGACTACTGTGACGTAGTCTATAACTCTGCTCAAAGACCAGTCTAGCCAGACTGGACCCCTCTTTGCCCTTGATGCCCCTCGCTCACATCACTGTGAGCTCTACCATTCACTGGATCTGCCAGCCCTGAGCAACCGGAGCCTACTCCACACTGTAAAATTTGCTTTAACTTCTGGCTCGGCTCCTCCCACCCTACCTAGCATCCTCCCTATCTTTCCCACCTACCCCACTCACACCTCAGATCCACCGACACAAGACCATTATTCATCCCCACCGAAGACCACCACCGCCAATCGGCCTTCTCCTATCTCTTCCCAAACTTTGGAACGGCCTACCTGCTCAGATCTGCCACTCATCATCCAAATACTCCCTATCCTCTGCCCTCACTAACTTTCTCGCAACAAATTGCAACTGCCCCTGAACTCCCCCACCCTGCTACCTCTCTCCCCAGCTGCCTCCCAGAGCCTGACCAGCGGCCTGGCAATAGCCAAATTGGCTGGCTTATATACTGCTCTATGCACTTACACTCACGCCACTCCCCCTCTCACTCCTAAAACCTCCTCTTCCCCCATCTCCCTCCCCGCCTCACCCTCAGCATCAATGCCATTCACCCTCCCTCTCTCCTCACCTATACTCACCCCCACGCTCCTAAGCATACTAGTCCCCCCAACTCCAACAGGCTCCTGTGCATCCCACTGCAACTCATGGCTGGCACAGGCACTCAAGTTCTGACCTGTCACACTAGTGTGCTAATGACACTTACGAAACTAATGTATTTCTAGAGTATCCATTGTATGTTCACCCCTCCTGTAGTGTTTGCTCTGCTTTGCTCCTACCTTGAATGTACACTTGATATGTATACTCATGATGTGTTTACCCTGTCCCTGTTGTGCAAGTTATATATTGCTCTTACCTTACCTTTTACCTATGTCATATTTACCTTGTCAATCCTGTTCATTGTTCTGTATTCTCTCCTTATGTAACAAGTTCATTTGTAATACCTCCAATCGATGTATATTGTCTGTATTGCATTACTGCTAAAATCATCTACTGCATGTATACCTGCCTCCTCTGTAACCCTCCTCCCCAGGTCGCACCATGAGACGAGCATCTTTTTGCTCAGCGTGCCTTTCCTGGTGAAACATTTTCAATAAATAAATAAATAAATAAAGCCAATTCCTAATGGCTGTGAGTTCTTGAATAGGCAATGCGGTATGATGTTCAGCCATATCTTTGTCTTGTTTTCTGTATCTTTTGACCACTGATTTGAAGATACTGTTACTTGTGCTAAAATCAGTGTCAGCCATAATGTTTAGAGATCTGCTAAGTGGACGGTCATTTAGATATCTATTAAGTCCTTCTCTCAGGCTTACAAAGTTGCTAACGATGTACTCATTCCCATCTGTGTTGCATACAGTGCTATAGTACTACCTCAATATTGTGTTTAAGTCTGCTGTTGTTATTGTAGTTAAGTTGATTTTTAATTTTTTTGAAAACACCAGTCAATAAAATGTTAACAGCCCAAATGTCTGTTTTTGAGTGGCTTGTTCATGACTTTGCAACTCTAACTATACCAGTTCTTCCGATGTGACGTTTTCATGATGTCCTTGTTTTTTCCTTTAGGATTGAATGTGGCTGCTGAGGTGCTGGAGAACGGAAGTTTGAGGAGAAGGACCAGGGTTTGCTGAAGCAGAGGAAGGATTGGGCATGGCTGGTACATCAGTGTTTTGTGGCTCAGTTCTTGGTATCACAAGTAGTGGAACAGAAGGTAAGTCCTGAGAATTTGTCTGGCTAGTTTAAGACTACATAAAATTTCATCGAGTTCATTGCCTCAATTATTTTTATTGCTTTTTTTAAGTCTTAATGAGTGAAGCACGGTAAGCAGGATACAAGATGGCAGTCACACAGACTGAAACTTGGAGCAGCAATGATTTGCAGTTTGGGCTTTTGAGGGGCATGAGCTTGACACTGGATGGCACCTCTTTCGTGAATGACTGCAGAATTTATACCAGCTCTGAGGTGCTAGCCAACCACTTAGAAGCTGCCATTTACCTGTATGTTTTATGTCAATGGTAGAATTAAAATATACTAGCAACTACTCTTCTGAGTAGTGTTCCTCTGGTATTTGCTCTGACCTTCATAGGCCTCTGACATATGCTCCATTAGTTGATGGACTGCCCCTTGCAGGAGAGGGCAACTGACTCTTTAAGGAATGTTTTGTGTGTGATATTCATAATAAAATGCAATCTCGTGATGCTGTCTATGCCCCTAGGCCTCAGCAGAGTGGCTACACTAAACAAAATATGGTTCAGGCCAGGAATTAGGCTTACATTTGCAATGATGAGAACTTTACCATCCACTTGCTCTTGGTCTCCATTCATCAAAATCCTGACACACCCAGTAATAATGCCTCCTCTGAACAAGATGCATACATGAGTCTTATTGACAACATGCACATCAGTGTGGGTAGCTTGCTCCACATGTTTGATGAGTTTGTGTCCCTAATACACCTTACAAATCCTGCAGTGGTCACAGTCTCATAATCCGGCTCATCCATAAAATATCTGATAGGAGAATGTGCTACAATCTGACACCCTCTTCAAGAAGGATAAGGTTAGTAAGAGGATAGAGATGTCTCCTATATGACAGCACCACCTACAAGTCTCACAGCTCCTGTCCCTGGTTAATGTTCTGTTCTTCAAATTCCTGACAGTTAACATTGGGCCGGGCCATGGCAACAAAAATTCAATACTGGTAGATGCTTATTTTCTCCCCAGTTTGGTAGAACAAGGATTTAAACTTTTACTGAGCAAGTAAATAACCTGAATCAGCATCATGAGAAATGCACTCTTGGTGATTTCAACATCAACTGGCTCTATGCCCAATCAAACAAGTGAACAAGTAAGCTGGCTGACCTATAGCTCAAAGAAGTTGGAACCTATTCAACCCCCTGTGGAAAGGGCCTGCAGCCCCTGTGGCTATGATCTGACACACAACGTGTTGTACCAGCTTGATCAGTACTTGGAGTTCGATGAGAGTAATATTCCTTGACATATAAGGTCATATTAGACACACATGAAGTTTAACATTTAAAGACTGTCTTAAAAGTATTTCTTACAAAATAGGCAAGTAACTCCAGCCACTCATCAGTTTATTTCTAAATGCCCTGAGGAAGAGGCATCACTCAAAACTTTGCCAGGTTTTCTAGCAGACTGATGTGGTGCTATTAGTTAAAGCTGATAAATTCAGAAAAAATGAAATTTATTTGGTGAATGGGTCTTTTTCATATCCTGACACTGGTATATACAGTATCTCAGTCAAGTTATTAGAAACACCACACAGATAAACTAGAAAGAATCCACTGAGACAATAATTGACTGGATACTGCGTGTCCCATCCTGGCAGAATAAACTGGGTGGAGGGAATACCCAACTTGATTAATGACCATACCACTATCTGCTGTGCCTGGACTGCTAGAAAAAGAGAGCTCTACCAAAATTCATCTATACCCAAACTATCAAGGAAGGTTGAATATATGACTTTAGAAAGTACTTTGATCAAACTGGATGGCAATTTCTTGACTGCATCCCAGGCATCAATCTTGCCTTTGTATACTTTATCCAAACTTTTTGGCTCACTCCTGAACTTCTTCAAAGATAATGACAAACAGTGAGCTCTGTATAGAGACTCGAGCTCCACCAGCATCTGATGAAGTTTAAAGAACTAAGGAACCTTACAGTCAGAGAAATCATAGAGAGAATTCACCCTTGCAGCAAAGAACATAGAAGGCAATTTTTTGGTTTGAAAAACATTGTTTTATTGCATCATCATTATCAAGTTGCAGCTCACACACTGGAAGCAAAAGATGGTGCAAATGCACCACACCTTACATTTCATCCCTCCACAGGGGCTTCATCAGAGGATATAAGGTTTCTGAACAGGTGACTTTTATGCATACCATCATTAATTTCCACCAATCAAGATGCAGTTTATTGTTACAAATCACACAAATAAGGAATAGACACCCTGTCACACAAACAGCATCAAAAATCATAAAACAAAAGCATTACAGTGATGTGAAAAATCCACTCCCACAGACAGCAATGTGATTTAATCTGTTTCAAGTCAATCCCTTGTTCATTTCATGGTGTAACATACTGAAATCACGTAGGACCTGCAACAGAAAAACAAAGAGAAATATGAGCAACAGTTAATCATAGTGTTTTACTACATCTTGATGTTCTTATAAGAGGGCAAAATGTCCTCTTATTTACCATCTGTTTAATCACTATTTTTATTACCAGAGATGGGCTAAATCCAAAATTTCACTCCATGAAATATTCCACGAAATTTGTGTATTTCATAATTATTTCCATGGAAGTGCAATGTAAAATTCTGCCCACTGAATGTGGAATTTTGCCAGTTGAGGGTGAAATTCCATCATTCGGCAGGCAAAATCTGCATTTGCTGGAAAATTCAGCATTTTGCACCAAGAAATATTTTGCAAAATGAGTGAAATTACACAGTATTTCTCAAGATGAAATTCCTAATTTCACCAGAATTTTGCTGGTGAAAATTAATGTTGCTGCAGCTCTATTTATGGCAGGTCTGAAGGGGTGGGGTTGCTGCAGCGGGCAGGTGGTAAAATATGGTTCTTAGCCTAAGAGCACATATTTTCATACATTTACCTAATCATTTCACTCTATAATAGACTTTTCAGTCTGTTTTAGTGATTGGTACCGCATTTTGAATTTACATCTATTTATGTAAAAGGACTATTTCAATTTCCTGTTCAGATCAGGAGCTTTAAGGGCTCCAAGCTTGAAAATACATTGTTTCTCCTTCTGGTTAAGAATATTCATTAAGTCCCCACCTCTTACATTTTAAAACATCTTCAAATACCTACTGCTTTTATTTGTGGGAGGCTGTATGTTTTGAATGATGGACATGCATTGCCATCGTGAATTCTAAGTGTTTGTTCTTTACAGGCAGAATTTGTTCCTTCAATCTCAGATGCAATTTTCTTTTTGTTCGCCCAACATAACTGCCACAGAAACACATTAGAGATACACCACTGCTTCAGTTTCACAATTAATATGTCCCCAAATTCTCTCATATATTTTGCTTTTTGGATTTAAAACATCTCTTTATTGTCCACCAAGTAGCACACGGAACAGCTTCCACATAGTCTACATCCTAATTTTTTTTGCAATACGATGAACCACTAGTTTTGGTTGGTAACTGTGTACCAGGTGATTGTGATAGGGTTGAATAAGGCCCTGCCCCATTTGGTTTGCAGAAAGAGGTTAAATGCAAGGATTTGTTCTATCCTCTCCTTTTCTGTCTCTTCTCTGTCTGGTTGTGCAACCAACTTTTCTGGTGAGACATAGGAACTGATCACTCCCACAGTTTTTGCAATTCTTTGCCTCTCACTATCTCTCTGCCTTCCTTGCTATTTCTGTCTTTTCCCCTGCATATCTGCAGGTATAAAATATATGTGAATCTTATGTGGAAATGTTACAGATACTAGGATCCTTTTATTTAAAACTGTATATAGTTATACTGTTGAAATGATCGCAAAAACTTTTTGTAACTCAATGGGTTAACCTGAGATGCAGTTTTTAGGTCCTTTGTAGGTTATAAATAAGAGGAAAGTTCTAGGTCACTATGTTTTTTTTGTTGCACCTGCAAGAACATTCTGAAAACTTACAAGAACATTCTGTGAGAAACAGGTTCTCTTAACAAGCTCTACAAAAATGGTTATAAAAAGAGCAACAATATTTTGCAAGAGAGAGAGAGAGACTGAGATTGGAAATTGAGAAGAAACACTCAGCTGAAGGACTGTTTTTTTTTCTGTTTGTACTGCTTTTGTTAAATAGTTATACTGAATAATTTTTATTTTTGTTTTGTTGTTATTGAAAAAGTAAAATGCTATTTGTGAATTGTGAAATGGAACCTGGTTTTCCTATGCTTCCTGACCTGTGCCTCAGTGACAATGATACATAGAACCATAGAAACATAGAAACTGTTGAGGAAAAGGGCCTCATGGCCCACTCAGTATGTCCTAAGTCCCTGCTATTAGCTACCACAGTCCCTAATTGATATTCAGCCTTACCCCTCTTACTAAGGTCCCCTTGTGCTTATCCCATGTGTGTTTGAAACCTGTTATCATTTCTGTACCTACCACCTCTGCTGGAAGGCTATTCCAGCTGTCCACCACTCCTTCATAAAGAGGTGGTTCTTCACATCTCCTCTAAGTCTCTCCCTCCCAGCTTCATATCATGCCCCTTTGTCCTTGAGCATAATTTTCAGTGGAATATGCTGCAGTACCCTCCTGTACCTTATTGATATCCTTTAGGTACAAAATGAAGAAGAAGCACGCCAGACCAGCTTATTCAATAGTGAAAACATATTTTAATGTGAAATATCATAGCACTTACAATAAATATTGCAGTTAAATAAGCTAGAGACTTCAAAATCAGATTTCAGATCTGAAGCTCTAATCAACACATGCACACATCTTGCCCTGCACTTTGGGATGTCCTGCTTCTTCCTTAGGAGGCTTAACTAACAAAGTGACTTTAGTGCATATAAACAACCTTATTTATGAAGTGCAAACATTAACAGCAATTACTTAATTATAATAACTGGCCAGCAATTTTTCCATAGGCTTAGCCAGTTATAATTTGCCATTATAACCATGGGTTATAATGGCAAACAAGCTCCACATCAGACCCACAGGAGCCATTCCTGGTTGGCTCTCCACTGTTAATGGGTGGGCTAAACATCAGTGAAAACATGGCGGCTCCTCATCACGCTTACTAAGGAGCCGCCACACCGAGTCGTCGGTTGCTTTTATTTAAAAAAACGTATCTGGTTGATCCTGCTGTCCACAACCCACACTGCAGAACAATTCCCCAGAAATGAATGGCTTAGATGCACTTCACAACCCAGGAACAGCTCCAAAGTGCATCTCAAAGGTAAGCGCCATCCCAACATTCTGAAACCCCAAAGTAAAAAGAAACGGCTATTAACAAAAAAAGACTCATCACAATGAAGCTCTCTTTTCTCACTAAGAGAGAGAGGTGAGTGTGTAAGTGTGGAGTGAGTGTGTGTGTGTGTGTGTGTGAGTGTGTGTCTGTGTGTGAGTGTGTGTGTCTGTAACATCAGCACAATCCCTTAGGCAAAAATTGTGACCAGCAATTATAATTAATAATGGAAAGTGTGTAAATTTGAATTAATGGTTGCCTTCAGTGTGGAATGCTTTAATAAATCCCTCGGCTTCACCCTTGCAGTTTATGTAGCATCCCACACCTCAGGCAACCATTAATTTCTATTACACACTTCCCCATCCATTATTGTACATATTACACTGCACCAATCATGATGAAAAGTTCATTTTAGGCTAAACCCTGAAGTGTGTCTATCAGCACCAGCTCTCATTAGTGAAGTCAGTCCTTGCATGTCTGTGTATAGTAGACTAATTTAATAGATATTTCCAAAATTACAGACCGATTCCACTGCTGGTGCAGACACACTAAACACAGGTACCTATAATTAAATTACATTAGAATTTCAAGTGGATTACTATGGAGGCATAGTATGGGGGGAGAAGTCAGTACCATATCTTCTGTACCCTTTATTCATCTTACTTTTATTCATTAGATTCAGAATGTAATATGTTTGTTTCATCCACACAGTGATCAGCCTAATCCCATGTTCTTGGCCATTTTTTCTTAGTTAACCCATCGTATACCTGTAAACAAATTAATTTAATCATGAATAAATGGCACCCAATTCAATATGTCATTAAAGCCATGTGTCTTTAATGTCCTACATTTAAAGATCCACATGGATTCTTGTTTGTCCAGTTGCACATTTCTGTCCCTCCCTCACAAGATAGAGGACATGATCATTACCCATATAGATTATTTTATGTTCAGTTTTATCTGTCACTTCACTTAGATGTCTAGCTACTGTGGAGACATATCCATCTTATTGATAGCCCTGTGATGCTTATGTATCTGCTCTTTATGTTTTCTAGTAGTCTGACCCACATACCTTTTTCCACAGGAGCACCACAAGCATACACAATAAATTTTGTGTTACAAGTTATGAAATATAGTATCTGAACCATTCTCACTCCCAGTACTCCTGGATTTATTAAAGTCCTCCCTGAACTGCTTGCATACAGGTTTTGCACCTTTACAGGGAAAAAGTCTATTGGTTTATCTCTTAACCACTGTGTTCTTAGACTCTCCACCTCTGTACTCACTCTTTGTAAGCAACTCTTTAGTCATTTCTCCTTTGAAAGTTATTCTGGGACCATTTTCCTGCACCTTAAACAGGTCTTTATACAAATCTAACAATGGCCAGTGGTTAAGAATGATAGATCTAATATCCATAGATAGGGGACTATATGTGCTTACAAATATGACTTGTTCTGAAGTGATCTCCTCACATTATATCTCATAAGTTGGTTTCTCTTCACTTTATTTATTCTGTCTAATGCTTCCTGTAGGGTATATTCTTAATACCTTCTTTGCCATAGCCTATCAAATAAGTCATTTTAGCATCTTCAAAGTCATTCTCATTTGAACAGTTCTGCTTCAGATGTACTAGTTGCCCATAAGGAAGGTTGTTATTAATATGTGAAGAATGGCACTTCGTGCATGGAGAATACTATTTCCTGATGTTGTCTTTCTATATACCTTTGTTTGCATTGTTTAACCTGATATCTAGCAGGGTAAATCCAGGAAATTTATTTTACATCTATCAAACTTGGCTGTAAAATGAAGACCAACATTGTTATTATTTAAATAGTCCAAAAATCCCAAATCCCTGAGCTGAGCCCTCTGCATACAACTAATAAGTCATCTATGTATCAGCTATATTTTATCACATTATGAAAAAAGGATTCTTCTGGGGTTAAAATCATCTCCACCTCCCACCAACCCATAGAAAGGTTTTAATAGGAGAGGTCAACCTATGAACCCAGAGCCGCTCCACAATTTTGCTTGTAAAAGACTCATCAAAAAGAAAGAAACTGGAATTCAAAATTAGATCTAACACCTGTGTAAAACTAGGAGGCAGTATAGCTTAGTGGTCAAAGGATCTGAGCTGCAAACCTGGTGACATCCAGCAGACCAGCCCTTGGTTTGAATCCCACAGCTTCCACTTGCATACTATGTAACCCTAAGCATGTCACTTAACTTCCTTGTGCTCCCAGGTCGCACCTAGAAACAAGTTCTGGCTTAGTGTGCCTTCCTGGTTAAACAATTTCCCTTCCCTTCCTTCCTTCCTAAAAAATTCTGCTGGATATTCATATAGAGATTTCTCTAGTATATTTTTAACTGCTTCTATCCCATTAACATGTGAAATACTAGTATAAAGGGTTGATACATCTAATGTTAACCACCAATATGTGTCCTTTCAGGTAAAATTCTTGTATTTTTGAAATACTGAGGTGGTGTCCTTCAAATAAGAATCCACCCTTTTACCTCTTGTTGTAGGAAGCTGTCTATGTATATCGTTAGTGACTCCATAAGAGAACCACATCCTGGAATGACTGGTCTACCTGGTGGGGAAATCATATCTTTATGTATTTTGGTAGATTGTAGAATACTGGAATTATAGGATACTCAGTGTTTAAAAAATCAGAATCACATTCTCTTATCCCCCTTGTTCAAGTGAATCTGTCAAAAAGCCTCAAAATCTGCTTTATATCCATTTATGGGTTGTCCAATAATTTAACATATATTTCTGGATTCTCTAACTGTCTAAATGCTTCCTGTTCATACAGATCTTTATCCATAATAACTATGTTCCCACCTTTATTTGAAGGTTTTATGACAGCATCGGTCATTTGTTTCGGTTCTGACAAGGCTGCCCATTCCATTGAATGAGATTTTCCAAGTGTTTATTTTCTTTTTTTTTTTTTATTTATTTTATTTAGGACTGCTTCTTGAAACACCTTCAAACTTAATTTCCTGTGGCAGGTATGAGAGCCAGAACATGTTTTTAAAAACAGGCTTTTCTGCTACTTGATGTGAATTCATTGTATCAGGAAGGTCAAGAAGGTCACTCATTTCTCTCTGTGCTGTTTCCTGATATCAGGTCAGCTGATTGCAAAGGTCGGCTAGCTCGAGATCAGAAACAGCATCCAGTACTAAAACCCCTCAGAAGACACACTATTGGTGGTATTTAATCCAAACGTATCTAAATTACTTCTATCCTCTACCCCATTTTCTACATTTTCATCAGAAAAAATGAGATTCAGTTTTCTAAACAGCTTAAATACATTTTTATACTCTTCAAAATCATCCACATTTTGCACTGGAACAAAAACAGTCTATATGACAAAACTTTAACTTGTGCTGTAGTCAAAGTCATTGCAGAAATGTTAATCACTGTGTGGTTCTGTACTGGAGTATATACATTATAGTCACTTAATGTTAATTGGATGGGGTTGTTCTCGTCTTTTCTTCTCCCTTCAAGGCTTTTTTTTTCTTTGAGATTGACTGAGCACTGTTTTCATTAGTTGTTGATTCCATACTAGAAAAACAGGAGCTATGAGAGGAAGTAGATGAGATCGAGCTTGAGTATGATCAATTGATTTTATACATAGATCCCCTCATGACCCTTTGAAGTGGGTCTGGAGTTATACTCCCATTTATACATATCTCTGTTCTGATAATCCTTCTCATCTCTTAACAATTTAATCTTTTTCTTTCAATTAACTCTTCCTCCAATTTTTTGATTTATTTGTAAGTTTAAGATCCAGATCTTTGATTAGCGGGTATCACCATACTTTATCAATTCTTGGTGTAGTTGTCAATTTCATTCAGCACGCTTCCATGATTAACTTCATCTTCATCTATTTGATTTTTACGAGTTCAATTGAACTCTTTTTCAAGTTTTCTTCCCACCTATTCGAATAGTGTATATTATCAAGACCACAGGCTGGTAATTTTGTTAGCTGCAAGTCTCGGCACCCAGTCCTTCTCCAGATGTTTTTTCAATTATGCCACATTGTAATGTAGAGCAATTTCTTTAAAACAGTGCTCTCAGTTGTGAGAGGGTGCTGGAAATATAAACAGTATAAAATGAAGAATCAGCAATCCAGGCCAGCTTATTCAGTAGTGAAACAATATTTTAATGTGAAATTTCATAGTACTTACAATAAATATTGCAATTAAATAGGCTTCAAGACTTCAAAATCAGATTTCAGGTTTGCAGCTCTAATCAGCACACACACACACACACACACACACATCTTGCCCCTGCACTTCAGGGTGGCATACCCCTTCCTTAGGAGGAGTGACTAACAAAGTGACTTCAGTGCATATAAATATCCTTATTTACCATGTGCAAACCATAAAAAATTACTTCATTGTTATATGAATATATGAACATATGAAGAAGCCAGCAGAAGAAGGCCATTTGGTCTATCAAGTCTGTTTCTATTGCAGGGTCCACCGCTTGAGCTATTGTCCCTGCCCTCCATCTCTACTCCTCCCATCCTCCCTACTCATGATCTTTTACCTTCCCCATGCCTATCCCATTCTCTATTAAATCTGCCTACTGTTTTCAATGAGATTACCTTTTCCAGCAGTGCATTCCAAGTGTCCACCACCCTGTCTGTGAACAAGTGCTTCCTAACATCCTTCCTAAACCTCCCACCCTCCAGCTTAAGACTGTTCCCCTTGTGTTATGGTTGCCACCAGCTTAAACAGATTCTTCTTATCAACCTTATTTATCCCTTGCAAGTACTTAATCATCCCAGTCATGTCCCACCCCTCTCTCTCCTGTCTTCCAGGGAGTACATGTTCAGTGCCCTTAGCCTCTCCTTGTATGCCTTACTCTGCTGACCAGCTATCATCTTTGTAGCCCTCCTCTGGACCTTCTCCAGTGGGTTAATGTCCTTTTGAGGTATGGGCAGTAGTACTGAACCCCATACTCTAGATGTGGCTTACCAGTGACCTGCACAAAGGCAGTATAACCTCCTCTCCTAATACTAATCCCCCTAGATATCTCAGCATCTTGTTTGCCTTTACTGCTGCTTTCTTGCACTGTGTGGAGTGCTTCAGTTCACTAGTGATCATCACTCCCAGGTCCTTCTCCTCCTCTGATGCACATATTCAGACTCCACCCAGGTAGTACTCTGTCCTGGGATTCCTGGCTACAATATTCATAACTTTGTATTTCTTGGCATTAGCCAAGCTGCCAGATCCTGTATCACCTGCCTAGCTTTTTCCTATTCTTCCTGTAGGTCCTGTACCCCTTCAGCTGTGTCCACTCTCCCACAGAACTTGATGTCATCTATGAATAGGCACATTTTGCCCTTAATGCCATCTCCAATGTCATTGATGATAACATTGAAAAACTTTGGCCCCAGCACTGAGACCTGTGGGACCCCACTGGTTACCTCTCTGGTGCCAGATAACTCTCCCCAAAGCACCATTTGGGTTCTGTCCCTCAGCCAGTTTTCCACCCATCTGGCCATCTTTTCCACAATCCCAAGATCAACCAACTTCCTGATCAATCTTTTGAGGGCGAGAATCAAAGACCTTGCTGAAATCAAGATAGAGGGTGCCTACAGCTTGGCCCTTGTCTATTGTCTTAGTGACACAGTCAAAGAAGTCAATCGGATGTGTTTGACATGGTCTCCTCCCCATGAACCCATGCTGCCTCTCATCCTGAGACCATGCTCTCTAGACATTCCACCAAACTTTCCTTTATTATTGTCTCCATGAGCTTGCCCCAATAGAAGTCAGACTGAATGGTCTGTAATTTCCTGGGTCATCCTTGGGACCACTTTTGTGTATGGGCACTACATGTGCTTTTCTTCAGTCCTGTAGCACCACACCTGACTTCAGTGAACTATTAAATAGGTCTTCCAGTGTCCATGCCAGCTCCTCCTCTAGTTCCTGTAATACCCTTGGATGTACTTTGTCCAGGTCTGGTGATTTGTCCACTTTCAATGCCAGCAGTCCCTCCCTCACTCTATCCTCCTCTATCACAACATCTGTGTTCCCTCCCCACTCTTCTTTTCCTTCTGAAGGCACTGGTCCATCATTCTCCCTGGTGAAGACAGAACTGAAGTATTCATTTAGTATCTCTGACTTTCCCATTATCCTCCACCAACTCCACTTCTTTCTTAGGTCTAACAATCCCTTACTTCTTGTCCCTTTTCTCACTTATATAGTGAAAGAAAGCCTTCTCCCTTAATTGTTCAGCTATCTGTAGCTCCTTCTGTGCCTTTGCTCACTGGATTTCCTACTTGTGTCACTAGCCAACCTCGGTAATTTTCCTATCCACCTCTCTTGGCCTTCTTGAAATTTCTATAGGCCAGCCTCTTTGTCATACTGCCTGGGCAACCCCAGAACTGAACCAGCTGGGTTCTTTGGTCCTTGTGTTCTTCCCTGAGCCTAACACACTCATCTGCGGAAACCAGTATTCCTTCCTTAATGATGGACCACCTTGGTCCACCCCCATATCTGCTCTGATGCCAGCCAGCTGGCTCATTAGTACTTCGCCAATTTTCCTGAGGTCTGCCCTCCTGAAATCCAAGACTTTGGTCTTAGTCAGAATGCTTTCCTGCCCATATCCAACTGGAACTACACTGTGCAGTGGTCACTTCCACTCAGTGGCTTCCTGACCATTATTTCCTGTACATGCTCCCGATTTGTTAGCACCAGATCAAGACTTGCCTCAGCTCTTGTTAGTTCAGTGATGCCCTGAGTCAGGAACCCACTCTGCAGTCCTTCTAGGATCATCTGACTCCTAGCACATGTTGTGCATGATATTTTCCAGTCCACCTTGGGCAGGTTGGAGTCCCCACAATTACAACTTCTCCTTTCCATGCAGCTTCCAATGTTTGTGAGCTCTATTCCCTGTCCCTCTCCTCATCCTTACTGGGTGGCCTGTAAACCACCCCAACCTCACCTTTCTCCCTCTATTGGACCTTAACTGAACCCATAATGCCTCCACAACCTCTTCCTCTGACTCCTTTCTAATGCAAGTTATTTCCTCCCTGATATAAACTGCCATCCCTCCCTCCTTTCCGACTACCCTGTCCCTTCTGTATAGTTTATATCCTGGGTCCTAATCATGGTGTGATGTTGCCCAAGTCTCAGTTACTGTCGCTATGTCCATCTTCCTGTCTGCCAATAGTGCCTGCAGGTTATTCATCTTGTTTCCAAGACTCTGCACATTCAGAGATACCACCCACCACTAAAATCTGATCTTCCTTCTCTTCCGTCTATTCTTCTATTCCCATTTATCCCATCTGTGTGCACCACTCCACATATTCCTGTTATGTGTTACTCACCCCCACTCTTGCTAACTGTGTTCTTGCCCTTTGCACCTCCTCCTCCAGACCTCTTCCATCACTGTGGGGGAGATTATATTATACCAATCATGATGAACAGCTCATTATAGGCCCTTGAGGTATCTGAATGTTTCTGTCATGTCTCCCTTCTCTCCTTTCTCCAAAGAATACATATTTAATTCCCTGAGTCTTTCCTCATAGGGATTTTTAATCAGGCATGCACCATTTTGGTTGTCCTTATCTGCATTGTCTCCACCTGATCTATGTCCTTCCAGAGATGGGGCCTCCTTAACTGGACATAGTACTCCAGGTGGGGCCTCATCATTGATCTGTACAGAGTAACACTACACTCACTCTTCCTGCTGGTGATGCCCCTCCCTATACACCCCAGCATTGTATTTGCACTTCTCACTGTCTTATCACACTGCTTTGTTACCTTCAGGTCATCAAGATGAGGAACCCCAGATCCTTTTCCTGTTTTGTAGCTGATAATACCTCCTCCCTAACTGATATGTTGCCCTTGGATTTCTGTGTCCCATGTGCATAATTTTGCACTTTTGGCACTGAAGCCCAGTTGCCAGATCCTTGACCAGTCTATTAGCTTTTCAGATTCCCTAATTTTTCTACCCCTGGGCTTATATACACTGTTGCAGAGTTTTGCATAACTGAGAACAAACATATTTTCCTCCAGCTCTCTGTGATGTCTCTAATAAAGACATCAAAGTGGACTGGTCCCAGTATCAACCCCTGAGGCACACCACAGGTCACCTTACCTTCTTTAAAATGAACTCTATTTACAGCCACTCTGAGTTCTGTTACTCAGTCAACTTCTTACCCATGTTACTATCCTTTGTCCCACCCCAGGTTGCTCAGCTTGCTTACTAGCCTTCTGTGTGGGACAGTATTGAAGGCATTACTGATATCCAGGTATGCCACATCCACTGTCCCTCCCTAATCAACCTCCCTGGTAACCCAGTCAAATAACTCTATAAGGTTAATTTGGCAAGACCTCCCCTGTGAATCCTTGCTGCCTTGGATCCTTCATGTGTCAGGTGTCAGCATGGCTCAGCTGGTAGCACATCCACCTCTGGACCAGAAGGTCATGGGTTCTTGTCCCACACCAGGATGGACTTGCACCTAAATAGCGCTGGCATCTGAGTACAGTATTGGGGTGCTGTAATGCTGGGTGTGCTGTCATTCAGATGAGACATTAAACTGAGGTCCCTTCTGCCCATCCTGGTGTTGTCCTGGTGGTGTCCAGGTGGAAATAAATGAACCCAGGGTACTCTTCAAAGAGAAGGGAACATTCTCGTGTCCTGGCCAGCATTCCTTCCCATAAACTGGTTCATGTAATTATCCAGGCTGTGTGTGTGATGATGTGCTATATGGCTGCCACCACATATTCAGTCAATTCACTACCAGTCTAGTATTGCTTGTAAAGTGCTTTGGGACACTGTGTATGAAAAGAGCTGTATAAATGCTGATTCTTCTTTTCTTCTTCATTCCTCTGGTTTTCAGATATTCCCCAATCCTGTCTTTTAGTAGTGTTTCCTTGACCTTGCCCACTACTGAAGTTAGGCTTACAGGTTGGCTGTTTCTGCCTCCTCCTTTCCCAGTTTTGTGTATTTGGACCACATCTGCCTCCTCCAGTCCCATGGAATCTCCTGGTCTACCCATTCTTGAGTGATAGAATAAACAGGGATGTTAGTGATCTTGTATATTTCTTCCTCGTTTGTGTGATACATTCAGGTGGTGTTCCAAACAGGACTTCAGCTGTGGTGTATCCCTAAATACACTTAGATTTTTTCTCACTATCCCACTAATTCCCAATCAACTTCCACTTAGTGTACTGTGTGACTCTGAGTGAGTCATTTAACCACTCCAGTGCTCCCAGGTCACCCCTGAAAATGGGCACTTGTGCCTAGTGGGCCTTATCTGGTTACCAAAAGAATAATAATAGTAAAAATATTGGTACCCTCCAAAGGTTTTCACAAATGTAAGTTTGCCAAACGGACAGTATATGTGGGTTAATCACAATTGTGGCAACAGTGCCTTACATGTAAAAAGAACTGAAGAGCTTACAGACAGGCTTATTGAGAGGGATTTTATTTATGTATTTCTTGAGTACAATACCTTTGAGCTAGGAGCTTACTTTCAAAGATTCTACATCATAGCAAACATAATTCAGACAAAAACAGTACAAAGTATGTAGTAAGGTACAATTGTGAGAAAACAGAAAATAAATTAATAGACAAATATTACAAAACAATAGTTAATCAGTCAAAGCAGACCTTGTCAGATAGTAAGGGCAGGTGTAGGAGGAGATAAGTTGCCAGGTAGGAAACAGAGTGGGGTACAGGCAGTGGGTGAGGGGAGAGTAGGAGGAGGGCAGGTAGAGGGAGTAGGTGGGAGATAGGGAGTAAGGGAAATAACTGTTGCAGTCACATCTACAAAGAGCAGTAAGGTGTTGGCAGAGTTTTTCCTGAATGGGCCCAGATGAGGTCAATTTATTATGTCATGGTGGAGGTCATTTAGCCAGCAATGCACCTGATAGGCAAAGGGCCATTGTGCTTGGATGTGCAGAAGGGTATATGTTGAGATTGTCTAGCCATGCCTTGTGTCCCATAGTGATTGGTCACTGGATTAAGGAGGTTCTGAATAGCTGGGGTGGGGGTTAGTCCTAGACATGTTTATAGTGCAAGAGACATAGGATTATAGTGTAAGAGACATTGATAGGGATTCAACAGTTAGAGACAATCGAGAGGGAGCTGTTGTTCCCAAAAAGAAAAAGAAAAGAAAAAAACAGATCAGATACTTATGTTAACAACAACCTTTGGAGGAGGTTCATCATATTGAAAAATGGGGATGTGGAGGTTGTGGTACTTAGTGGATGATCAAGAGATACTTTAATTCCAAAACAAAAAAATATTAAAGAATTTGTGGGCATATTAATTGTGAACTTGAAGTAGTGGTGTACCTTCTAATGTGCTGCTGTGGCAGTTATTACATTGGATGAACAAAAAGAAAAATTGTGTCTGAGATTGAGTGAACATGTCCTGGCTGTTAAGAACAAAAACTTAGAATACGCGATGGCAATGTATATCCATAATTGAAAACTTGTAACCTCCTGCAAAATGAAAGCAACTGACATGAAGCTGTTTCTAGAAATGTAAGAGGTTGGGGCTTAGAGAATATTCTCAACCAGAAGGAGCAACAATGGATTTTCAGGTTCAGAACTCTAAACTTCCTTGACTGAATGGAAAATTTGAAATTAGTCTTGTTTTATTTAAATAGATGTAAATCCAAATATGTCGAACAGTTACTAAAACAGACTGGAATGTCTATTATAGAGTGAAATGATGAGGTAAGTGTATGAAATATGTGCTCTTGACTAAGAACCATATTTTCCCACCCACCCACAAGTTGCAGCAACACCCCCGCTTGCCATAAAAAATCACAGATTAAATAGATGGTAAATAAGAGGACATTTTATCTTCCTCTAAGAACAAGATGTAGTAAAACAACATGATTAACTGTTTCTCATATTTTCTGTGTTTTTTCTGTTGCAGGTCATATATGACGCCATTATGTTTCACCATGAAATGAACAAGGGATTGACTTCACACTGACTAAATCTCATTACTGTTGGTGGAGTGGATTTTGCATGTCACTATAATGTTTTTGCATGATTTTTGGTGCTGTTTGTGTGACAGGGTGTCTATTCACTTATTTGTGTGATTTGTAATAATGAACTTCATTTTGATTGGTGGATGAATTAATGATGGTCTGTATAAAAGTCACATGTTCACACACCTTGTATCTTCTGGAAGAAGCCCCTGTGGGAGGGGTGAAACATATGGTGCAGTGCATTTGTACCATCTTTGCTTCCAGTGTGTGAGCTGCAACTTGATAATGGTGATACAATAAAACGTTTTTTTCCAACTACAAAATTGCCTTCAATGTTCCTTGCTGTAAGGAGTGAATGCTCTCTTTAATTTCTCTGACTGTATCAACCTTAATTAAGAGAAGCAGCACTGATCCAGTCCTCACCTTTACTTGCTGTTTGGAGAACTAAGGAACCACAGAAAGTGAGCAATTAGAAAGGACAGGAGTGACTACTATAAATTGAAACTACAGGAGGCCTGTCGTGACCACAGAAAGCTATGAGAAAATATCAATAGTACACTTGGCAGAAATAGTTGTTATATTCCTCCATCCTAAAGATTAATAGCATTAGCACCATAGACCCCCAGGCAGCTGCAGAGTGCTTCAACTCCTTCATTGTCAATGTAGGAAAGGGCATAGCAATAATAGCCTGCCTGATGCTCCAAGCTACCAGCCCTTAATGGTGTGCCCAGAGAAACATTTTTCTTTCAAAAACTAACCACAGAGATGGTGAAAAAACTTATAAAAATCAACTACTAATGCTAGAATTGGCCCTGACTTAGAGGACATGAACATGCTTAAACTGGCCATAGACAAACTAGCTTTGCCAATTTTAAAAATTATTCAGTTTATTTCTCCAATTTGGCTTCGTCCCAGATGTCCGGAAACAAGCTTATGTGGTTCCCATTTTCAAGTCAAGGAACCATGCAGCTGTCTTTAATTCTAGGCCCACCTCAATCCGCCTCCCCACTTTCCAAGTCTTTGGATAAAATCATCAGTGACCAGCTGATGGACTACATCATAATGCATAATCTCCTGGCTGCTTTGCAACATGGCTTCAGGAAGTTGCATAGTACTACCACTGCTCTAATTGAGTTAACTGAAGAACTCTAGTTAGCTTTGGACAAAGGGGACTTTGTAGGTGCTGTCTTCCTTGACCTAAGGTCTTGATTCAATAAATTGTGGACTTGATCTGGGCCGATCCATGGAAGCTATTCCATAGTTCACAGACTACCTGGTAACAGAATCCAAAATCAAGGTGCAGTGATAGGTACTCCAGGTTACAGTCTCTGATGACTGAAGTGCCCCAGGTTCTTTTTGGGGCCCTTTGCTTTTCAGCCTGTTCACTGGACCTAGCTAGCCTTGAGAAAAGTCTCCAACATGACTGTAACAAGGTGTGCAGCTTGTGCACCGTAAATAACCTTGTCATTAATGCAGCAACAACAAAAAACTGTATTGTTTGGTAGTACCCACAACGTAAGGGACCTATCAATCAGATTCAGGTCTTCAAGTACCTAGGAATATACCTAGATTCTACATTGTTCATTTATTAATTTTAATTTTCTATTTTACAATTTGAGGCCAGAAAGACACACTAAGAAAATGTTTGTTTACAGGTGCATCCTGGGTAGAGATGCAGCAAAGTTTTACTTCAAGGGTGAATTCTCATGAATCCACCAACTCTGCTGCCATGTGCCAGTTTGTGAAGTTCCCACCAGTACTGGAAAATTTGCCCAAATCAGTATAGAGTATTTCACATTGTTTTGTTGTTTTTTAAAGTGCAAATTGCACTTAAAAACACAAAGCAAGCAGAAGTTTGACACAATCACCATCCACCTGACTGTCCTTACATTGATCTTTGGTATCTAGTTGTCCCCCTGCTGATCACTGGCCCAATATATCCTACCCCAGGCTGATAATCGACCCAATATGAAATGTAATCCCCATTTGTCCATCCCTGGGTGTCTAGGTGTTCCCTCCCGCCTGATCACCAGCCTGACAAAATGATACAAATGCCACAATCACTGGGTGCCACAGACCAACTTTAGAAATAATTTCCCTTGTGTCCTAGTGGATGCGCCACCTCCCAACCCAGCATCTACTAACCACAACCCCGCCTCCCACCCTGACCATGGTGGGCCAACAACCAAGCCTCCACTCTCCTCCATGGCCAGCAGCCCAACTGAGCTCTCAAAGAATGAGTGCATGCTTGTACAAATATGTGGTCATTCACTGCCAGCTCATGATTATTGTAGGATGTTTTTCAGGGACATAGAGAAGGTGGGGCTGCTGTAGTCTGTGGTGGGTGGGTGAGATGGGGAATGGCATTGTGGGTCCCTCCTGGGATCCACAATGCTGTTTCATCATTCTTCCCCTCATTGGTGACAAGAGCATCCCCCTTCTCTACACCACCTGAAAACTTCCAACAATGACCATGAGTTGGCTGTGTCAATGAATGAGACCTCAGTCAGGCTGCCAACCATAAAGGAGAGAGGAGAGCTGTGCCAGTGGCCTGCCCAGGGAGAGTGTGGTGGGCAATAGGGACAGGGTAATAGGTCAACTAGACTCCAGGGAAATTATTTCTAAAATTGGTCCAGTGCCCAGTGATGGGGATGGGGGAGAGGACCTTGATTTGTTTTATATTGACTGGGGGCACTAGAGACCAGGGATGGGCACTACAGGGGATGTAATTTTCATATTGAGATGTGATCGACTGGGGTTGGCTCACTGAGACCAGGGATGGGCACTACAGGGGGATGTAATTTTCATATTGAGATGTGATCGACTGGGGTTGGCTCACTAGAGACCAGGGATGGGCACTACAGGGGATGTAATTTTTCATATTGAGATGTGATCGACTGGGGTTGGCTCACTAGAGACCAGGGATGGGCACTACAGGGGGATGTAATTTTTCATATTGAGATGTGATCGACTGGGGTTGGCTCACTAGAGACCAGGGATGGGCACTACAGGGGGATGTAATTTTCATATTGAGATGTGATCGACTGGGGTTGGCTCACTAGAGACCAGGGATGGGCACTACAGGGGATGTAATTTTCATATTGAGATGTGATCGACTGGGGTTGGCTCACTAGAGACCAGGGATGGGCACCACAGGGGATGTAATTTTCATATTGAGATGTGATCGACTGGGGTTGGCTCACTAGAGACCAGGGATGGGCACTACAGGGGGATGTAATTTTTCATATTGAGATGTGATCGACTGGGGTTGGCTCACTAGAGACCAGGGATGGGCACCACAGGGGATGTAATTTTCATATTGAGATGTGATCGACTGGGGGTTGGCTCACTAGAGACCAGGATGGGCACTACAGGGGGATGTAATTTTCATATTGAGATGTGATCGACTGGGGTTGGGCTCACTAGAGACCAGGGATGGGCACCACAGGGGGATGTAATTTTTCATATTGAGATGTGATCGACTGGGGTTGGCTCACTAGAGACCAGGGATGGGCACCACAGGGGGATGTAATTTTTCATATTGAGATGTGATCGACTGGGGTTGGCTCACTAGAGACCAGGGATGGGCACCACAGGGGGATGTAATTTTTCATATTGAGATGTGATCGACTGGGGTTGGCTCACTAGAGACCAGGGATGGGCACCACAGGGGATGTAATTTTCATATTGAGATGTGATCGACTGGGGTTGGCTCACTAGAGACCAGGGATGGGCACCACAGGGGATGTAATTTTCATATTGAGATGTGATCGACTGGGGTTGGCTCACTAGAGACCAGGGATGGGCACTACAGGGGATGTAATTTTTCATATTGAGATGTGATCGACTGGGGTTGGCTCACTAGAGACCAGGGATGGGCACTACAGGGGATGTAATTTTTCATATTGAGATGTGATCGACTGGGGTTGGCTCACTAGAGACCAGGGATGGGCACTACAGGGGATGTAATTTTCATATTGAGATGTGATCGACTGGGGTTGGCTCACTAGAGACCAGGGATGGGCACCACAGGGGATGTAATTTTCATATTGAGATGTGATCGACTGGGGGTTGGCTCACTAGAGACCAGGGATGGGCACTACAGGGGATGTAATTTTTCATATTGAGATGTGATCGACTGGGGTTGGCTCACAGAGACCAGGGATGGGCACTACAGGGGGATGTAATTTTCATATTGAGATGTGATCGACTGGGGTTGGCTCACTAGAGACCAGGGATGGGCACTACAGGGGATGTAATTTTCATATTGAGATGTGATCGACTGGGGGTTGGCTCACTAGAGACCAGGGATGGGCACTACAGGGGGATGTAATTTTCATATTGAGATGTGATCGACTGGGGGTTGGCTCACTAGAGACCAGGATGGGCACTACAGGGGGATGTAATTTTCATATTGAGATGTGATCGACTGGGGTTGGCTCACTAGAGACCAGGGATGGGCACTACAGGGGATGTAATTTTTCATATTGAGATGTGATCGACTGGGGTTTGCTCACTAGAGACCAGGGATGGGCACTACAGGGGATGTAATTTTTCATATTGAGATGTGATCGACTGGGGTTGGCTCACTAGAGACCAGGGATGGGCACTACAGGGGATGTAATTTTTCATATTGAGATGTGATCGACTGGGGTTGGCTCACTAGACACCAGGGATAGGCACTGCAGGAGGGCTGGCACCCGCAATTGGGGAGGAATTTAAGTTTTCATATTGGGCCGGTGATCAGCTGGTGGTGGAAGATGGAACCAAAATGATAGTTGTGCTGGCTGTGCTTGGTGGGGAGGCACTAGGGTAAAAACTCCACTAAATGCAGAGTTTGAACTCTGCCAGCGGTGTGCCAAACTCCGCATTTTCTCTGTGAAGTGGGGAAAGCACAACATTTTTCATAGAGTGAATTTTCCCACTTCACACATTTCTAATTCTGGGAGCACAGATAAGTTAAATGACTTGCTCATGGTCACTCAATATACAAGTGGTGGCTGTAGGATTCAAGCGTAGCTCTTCAGGTTGGCAGCTCAGTGCTCTAAACCACTATGCTGTACTGCCTCCCACCATTTTCCCCCACGTGGGCTCAGTTGTTAAATGCATTTACCAAGACCATGGCCTGTTTGTTTTTTTTTCAATTTAGAGTTTATTAAAAGGACATTTTTTATACACATAAGGCAGATGTACATATACATGTTACAAGATACATGAGGCATCATATCAAAATTAATTTGCTCCAACATACCTTCCCAGCTCCTCCCTTTTATCCTCCCCTCCTATTAAGCTACATTATGTTCATTATCAGTCTATGCAGACAATTTTGATAAAAATATATAAATGGTTCAGTCCGTACTTCATTAGATCTGAACTAGAATTTATAAAAGTATAGGATATATATGGGGTCTCAATTTTTAAAACTTTCCCATTCCGTTGTTCAGGTTGGCTGTTGCTTTTCCGCTCAGAGATTAGCAAGCAATTCTGCCAGCCATTCATTGTAGAAGATATCCTTCTGGTCTACCCAATGTCTTAATATTCGTTTTTCAACTGACATGGATATAAGAGCTATGTAGTACTTTCAGTTCAGGATCCTTATTCCCAAAAAGTCACCTAAAAGGCAAATTTCAGGGGTAAACAGTTCCTTTAGCCCCAGTTTCTTGTTGGATAGTGGACCATAGTGAAGTCACTTTGGGACATGACCAGAATATATGATACAATGTTCCTTCTCCTTGGAGGCATCAGGTACATAGAGGTGAAGGTTTTAAACCGAGTCTGGCAAGTTTATGAGGTGAATAATATGCATTGTGAAGGATGTACATCTGCATGAGTCTCAATTTGTCTTGAGTCACAAACTTATGGAAATTATATCATAGTTTTGGCAATTCAATAGCAAGGATAGAGAATAAGGTTACCCAATATTGAGTAGGGCCAAAATACTCAGAAATGTCCAATAAAATAATATGCTATAAATCTTTGACACTGCTTTTTGGTAGACCAACTAAATGGGACATTTCTTTTGAAAAAGATATACAAGTTGTTAAGAGGGGTTATGACCAAATTCTTGTATTAGAAGGTGTCTCAGTTGAATGATCTTCAAGGTTTATTTATTTGGAACTTTAAACTTATCTTTAAGGTCTTTTACTGGAAGCCATGAGCCCCCTTCCTTAATAAGACTAGTAATTTGCATATTCTTCACACATGGTAGCCAGTTTAAAGAAATAGTCTTTCCATCAATTTTGAAATTAAGATTTCCTACTAATGGTTGGTTCATATCTTTTCCATGTTCATATTTAAGATACCGACAAAGCTGAGCATGAATCTTTAAAGATAGTGCTATTGGAGAATTTTTAAGTTTAAAGGGAGAAGGCCCTCTCTAATATATAATGAGCCCTCTGGTTCTACCACAAGAACATGTCTGAGTCACTTCTATTTTGAGCCAGAGTGGGGCAAGGTGCTGATCTTCTATTGGAAGCCATCTTAAGTATTTATCAATATGGCTGGCCCAAACATAGAAGCCAAGAAAGGAGAAGTGTAACCCTCCTCTAGTTTTGGGGTGGTTAACTTGTCATAAGCTATCCTAGGGGCTTTATTGTGCCATATACATTTTTGAAAAGAGTATGTACTTTTGGAACCAGGACAATGGAAGCCAAAGGTTAAGTAATGAAAGGGGTAGAAGAGTTGTGGGAAAACATTAATTTTGAGTAAGTTTATGCCCATAATGAAATCGAAGTGATGCCCATCTATTAAGGTCCTGGTTATAATGTGGACTAGGGAATCTAGATTTAATCTAATAAATTGGCCTGACTGTCTAGTTAGTTCAATACCTAGATATCTTAAGGAATCATGTTTCCAGCTAAGTCCAAGAGCTAAAATATCTGATCAAATAGTTTATGATTAAGAGAAAAAACTATTGTATTATTTACATTCAATTTATAGTTAGAGACTCTACTAAAAGCTTTAATAATATCAAGCATGGGGGTATGGAAGGACAGGATTTGAGAGTTGGAGGAGAAGGTTGTCCGCGTGAGGTCAAGACCTTAATCTCACAGGGTGAATAAGAATAACTTGAATGGCCTGACAACTTTGCAACTTACAAATTAATGGTTCCAAATAAATATTGAAAAGTAATGGGGATAAGGGAATCTCTGTCTTGTCCCAGAATGAAGTGTAAAGACTTCTGAAGTCACTCCGTTCCCAGAAACATGAGCAGTTGGGGACTGGTATAAAAACAGATCCATGTCTGAAAAACTGGTGGGAAACCAAGCATTGCCAGTTCACCATGTCAAATGCCTTCTTGGCATCTGGGGAGAGCCAGAGCTGCAGAAAAGGAGCATCCCTGGATGCGAGAACACATGAGACAGAGTCCGAAGGTGATCTGTTGAAGATCTTCCTTCATAAATCTGACCTGATCTGGCCCAATCAGGGTAGAAAGTACAATGCTCAGATGATTGGCTAATAATTTAGTTAATGTTTTACATCTTGATTCAGTAAGGAGATAGGTCTGTAATTCGTGACAAATTCTGGTGCTTTATCGGATTCTGGTAATAAAATTATTAGTGCCTCAAGAGAGTCGAATCAACCTCTGCTACTGATAGGATTTGTTGATATAAGGGAAGAAGCATTGGGATTAAATGTTTCTTAAATTTTTATAAAATTAGCTGAGTATCTGTCTACATCTGTGACTTTATTTAAGTAAGTCTCCAATTATTTCAGACAGTTCCTGCTAGTAATCGGGACTAGTAGTCTATTCTGCTGCTCTTCCATGAGCTGAGTAAATTGGCATTTGCCAAATAATTCTGTAATGTTTATTCAGTAGTGGGGTTTTGCATAGGCCCATATAGAGATTTACAATAATTGGTAAATTCAGCTATAATATCACTTGGGCTAGATTTTAAAGAGCCATCAGTCTGAGAACGTATTGTAGCTATGAAATGGGAAGACTCCATTTGCTTAATCCTGAGAGTCAAAGGGTGTCCTGCCTTTTCCCCGATCTGTATATGAGGCTTTTGCTTTCAGTATGCTGTGCTCAGCTTTTCTCTTAAAATTTCCAGATAAACTGCTCTCAGTTTTGTTAATTCCTGTCTGATTGAGTCAGGAGAGTGTGGAGTTAAATCTCTCTTAATAACCCTTATCTGGGATAATAATTGGGACAGGCATAGTGTTACTGTTGTTTTCCTCTTGGAGGCTAAACTGATTAGAATGCCCCTTAGGTATGCTTTAAAGGTGCATCATACCATATCAGGTCTCCCTGATGAATATTAATCTCAGCAAACATTTCTATATGGTCTTGAATACTTTGAATTAAACCACAATCTTTTAACAACTGATCATTTAATTTCCATCTGCAACCTCTTTTAGGTAATGATACTAATGATATCTGGGTTAAGACAAGGGAATGGACAGATGGAGGGACCAGGCTGTATCACAGATCAAGTGTCCCAGTTATATGGGAGTGAGAAAGGAGTAGATAGTCTATTCAGGATGAAGATCTATGAACATCAGAAATATATGTATTTTCTCTGTCTAATGGGTGCAACTCCTCCAGGTATTGCATATCTCTATCTGGTCCATTAATTCCCTTAATGCCCTTTGGGCAGGTGAAAGACCTTTTCTCTGTTGACCCGTACGGTCCAAGGTCAGGTCATATACCAGATTAAGATCCCTCCAAGGATCATCGGGGTAGAAATGAAGGAGTTAATACCTGAATGAGTTGTGTAAAAATCCTGGTGTGTCCTGATTAGGAACATAAATACTACTCAACAAGATATCTTTATTAAAAGTATACCTTGAACAAGAATGAATCTACCCTGAGGGTCTTTAACCATCTTGGCCATTGAAAATGGATCTTTCTGTGAATTAGGATCATCACTCTGCAACCATTAGTTGTGCCTTCAGAGGAAAAATACTGACCAAATTGTTGTCTCTGGAGCTGAGAGGTTCAAGTCCAGCAAATGTGTTTCTTGAATAAACACTATGTCCGCCAATAGGACATTCAGATGTTTTAGCACTTGATATTGTTTGGATTTCTTCCTTACCCCTTTAACATTCCATGTAGCTATCTGTATTGTATTAGCCATATATCATTACTAAGATTGCCCAGATATAGAACCCCACAAGACCTTAATACTCCGTTGCATACGTTTGCTTTAAATGAATTATTTTTGTTGTGCTCTTATCCATTTTACCTCCCTTTCCTTTCCTCCTTTCTGATTTCTTACTTTCTTATCTCTTAATCCTGACCGTACTCTATTCTTAAGTCCTGAAAATAACCCTCTTCCTCCCCTTACTGTACCTACAACACTATATAGTCTATCCTTTATCCTCTCCTTTTTTGGCTTTCCCATCACCCAACTTAAGAATGAAACTACCTTGAAATTAAATGATTTTAATACAAATATTATCTAACAACCTGAATAAGAGTCTATATCTAATGATTACTAAGTCCCATTATATGATTAACCTTTCTTTATCTTGTTAAACCAACAGGTAAGGATTACATTCCTTAAGTATTAAGTAACTATCAACCCGATCTAAATTGAGTGATTTTACTTGTTCCTTCGATTTGCATTCAAGATCTAGCCTTGTTTTATTAATAGTAGAATAACAACCAAGATAATTAAGATTCTTAATCTTCCAACTAAAATATTCTCAGGATAAGAAAACATAATACAGGCAGCATGTTTTCCTGGCGTCCATATTGGGAGGCTAGTTAGGATTAGCAAAACTTATGGAAAGAGTTCCACTAGTGGTGAAAACCTTCAGTGCCTTAGGTAACCGAATTATTGACCAGACTTGATATTATTAAATAACTGAACCCATAGCTCAAAGTGTCACAACTTAGTACATATATCTGACAAAACTCATAACAAAGTTAGGTCTTAAATAGAAACATTGAGCCTTACATCAGGCTTTCCACTTTGTTCTTTAATTGCCTTATTCCAATTCCTCTCTCCACATTGAAATGCTGCTTTCCTATTATTCCCATGTTTAGAATAGTCTCTGAACCGTAAAATCAAGCAAACAAACATGATAGATGTTACTGTCCATGGACTACTACCCTCCAGAGTAAATCCATATCAGTTGCTGATTTTCTTATAAGTGTAAAAAGATGGTGTACACCTCCTTTCAGCATGTTTAGAAGAGATCTGGTAAAGCCTTCTGAAGGGCCATTTTGCTGGTTCAATCTCCTCGAATGTAGCCCAGAATCCGATATCAGTACCCACTGATACCTGAAGCATGCTGAATATCCATCTTGAATTTTACTCCTGCGGCTATTAGTTTTGTGACAACAGGGTGAAACTGAGTTCTCCTCTGTCTTACTAAAGCAGGTAGATCCTAAGTGATCCTGATTTTGTCCCTCCCATTGTATTTCCTGAAGTCCCTTAAGCTTTCCCAAAAATAGTTGTTTTCTTGATAGTTCAGGAATTTGAATATTAGTGGCTGAGGTGATGAGCCGGAGGAGGTATCCGCCTGTAAGGCTCTATGGGTGCACTCTATTGTATAGGAAACTCTGAAGGGTTATGGGACTATTAATTTCTAGATCAGTTTCTGGATAAAGAGGATAGCATTGCTGCCTTCTTCCTTCTCTGGAATCCCAATTATCACCACATTATTTCTGCGACTCCTCCTTTCAAAATCCTCAGCTTTGTTTTCCAACTTTTGATTCTGTGCCTATTATCAGTGGCATTATTATTCATTTGGTCTGCTCATTTCTCCAAGGAGATAAGGTGAGTTTCATTGTCTGCCATCCTGGTGGAGAGATCATCGAGTGCTGATGCCATCTTCTTTACTTCAGTGGTCAAGGATTTCAAGTCATCTCAAAATGAGCTGAATTCCTTAAGGAATCGCTCAAGAGTGAGGGTAATTTCTAATGGCTGGGTTGAGGGAGGCCGCTGTAGTATTCAGCTTACTACTGCTACTCTGATAGGCCTTGGAGTGTTTGCTGGTTTTCTCTGGTGAGACAGGAGGGTATGTCTCAGTAGCATTAGACACATTTCAGCATCCTTATTTTTACCCAGATCATAGCTCAACAGTCAAGGGGTTGATTTCAGCAAAAGAAATATTTTAAATCCATCAGAATAGTTAATATAACAAAGAAATAGTGCTGGGCAACGGAAGCCATCTCGAGGAGCTGTTATTGGATCACTGCATCACATGATCACTGCCATGGCCTGTTCTATAGAAACAGACTAAATTTTACCAGTGAGGTCAACAAACTACTAGTCTTCAGTCTCATCACTTTTGCCATAGACTAATCTTAGTAGAGCACAAAGCCACTAATAATACAGTCTTGGAGAAAATCTGCGACACCTTCTACCATGCCTGCAGATTTGTACTTAAAACCAGGCATCCACCAATGTGTCCTCTACTTCACCTCTAATTGGGTACCTTTTTGCTTCAGAACAGCCTTTCAGTCAGCAATTATGTGAGAAAGGTTGCTACTCAGAAAAATGCCCCATGGTCTTCAAAAGCTTTTCACAAGATTTGACAATAAATATGCTACTCTGTGTATTGGAGACAAAAGACTGCTCATGCCCTTTAGGAAAACTGTCTTAAAACAATGGTGGTTTGTAACTAGAGCTATCAAAGCATGGAACACCCTATCCCTGGATGTGACTGTGCTTACCTCCATTGGCTCATGCCAGAAACGTCAGCCATCTTCCTCAAGAAACTTAACAATAACTGCTTGACATTTAACCAATTCACTGGTACATCTTACACCTTTACTTGTATGGTCTAATATGCATCTGACAGCTGTACTTGTGTGATTTATTATGTATTGTCCTTGCTATTGTTTTGATAATGTGTAACTACCTATGACTTAAACATCTCTGAAAAAGGGCTCTTGAGCTCAGAGATCTTCTGAATACAATAATCTTAAACTTAAACAAGAAACTTAATAGAAACTTTGTAAGTAGGTCTAGAAACAGAGACATTGCCAGCAGGAAAAGGTCCTGCAGCCCATCAAGTCTGCCCAGCCCTATTGATACCCTAAGTAAAAATGCTATAGTTGGCAGAGAACACCAACTAGCTAGATATATTTATCTTCATAGTAGGGCATGTCATAAAATGTATTTAGCTAGTTATACATGTGACAAAAAAACTCTTCTGCCACCTGTGCCAAACCATTGATAGATTTGCATGCTCCAGCTAGTACAAGCTATCTCTAGCTAACAGACCATGGTAGCTGCCAGTGCTTCAATCTCCTACTTTAGAAACTTTCATTTAAAGAAAAAATAAAACTAGCTTAGAAACACTTATGTATGGCCTAGAAACACTTATGTATGGGGCATAAACTGGAAATATGATGGGCACTTATGAGATATGGCACTGGGTATTTATGAGATAGGACATTTATCTTCACATGTGGTCAGTGACATCTTTTGAAAACACTGTGACTTTGTCACTTATGAAGATCAAGAGGTCACTTATCATTCATGGTGACAAATATATCTCATAAGCACCCATCACATGCTCCCTATATAGCTAATGTTGTTTTTGTGCATGCCCTAGTGGCCCATCACTCCACCATTCTTTCCTCTCCTTCTGCTACTAGTCCCATATGCCTTGCCCACCCGTGGTTGAATCCCTTTACTAATTTTGCACACAGTCTATTTCACCCTCTGACCCTTTCCATCCCTCTTAAATCTCACCCAGCAATTTTCATTGAGTTCTTCCTGGAGTTAGTGTTCCCACTCAGTATAAACAACAACTCAACATACTTGTTTATCCCATGGAGCTATATGAATGTGTTTCTCTGCCCTCCTTACCTCCAATATGTACCTGATGAGGTTTGATAACTTCTCCATGTAAGTCTTACACTGCCTGCCTAGACTCTTGTTTGTTACCTTCCTCTATACTGCTATCCCGTTCCTATCTTTCTTCAAGTGCAGGTTTCAGAACTGCACACTACTCTTTCTAAAGATGAAATAGGGACCTGTATAGTGGCAGAATTCCTTCACTTCTTCAGTTGTTAATTCCCTTCTTGCACATCACAGCATCCTATTTGCCCTCCCCACTGCAATTTTGCACTGAGCTATGTCTTCAAATTGTCTGATTTTATTATGCCAGATCCCATTCCTCTGTTGTACCCTCTAAAACAAAATCCCCAGTTCAGTATGCAGTCCTCATATTTCTTGGTCTATGCACATTACATTGTATATCTTGGTGTTGAATTATAACTTTAAAACACTTGACCATCTCTCAGCCTTTCTATGTTTTCTTTCAAATTTCTTAGCCCTTCCTCTCAGTCCACTCTTCTGGAGAGCTTAGTATCATTTGCAAAGAGACAGGTCTTCTTTGATCTCTATCTCAATATCAAAATCAAAAATATTGAAAGTAACATTCCCAAGACCAGTCCCTACTAGTGTCCTCCCCAACCACTGAATATTTATTCCCCATTTAGGACTACCACTGGTTTCTGTTACTGAGACAGATTTTCACTCAACTTGTTTTATACTCCACTCCACGTCCTTAGCAGACTTCTATGTGGAACAGTGTCAAAGACTTTACTGACATAAACAGAGAGTCCACTGCCTGTTCCTTGTCTACTACCATTGTCACCTAATTAAAGAAGCTAATGATGTTCATCTTAATTAACCTTTTTCCTTAAACAGTTCAAGAAGTACATCAGGATGACTGTCATCCTGTTAGAGGAATTCAAATATTATATCGCAGAAGAGCTGCCTTCCTTGTGACTAGCAAGGCCCTCATGATACTGTTTTCAGTGTGTTGATGTTGCTATTTTTATATTGTGTCTAATTAAATAATTATTATTGTAATATATTCTACTTTTAACATTGATATTTTTAAAATTTTATAATGTTTTTTAGCAGATCCTGTAATTCCTGACTGTTGTTTGCTTGTCTCATACAACACTTTGAGTCTCTGGGTAAGGGTGCCTCATAAATAAATGCTACTACTACCACTACTACTTGTGCTAAGTCCAATATATCAAAAAAGAAGGTGGTTGTTCAATCATTTCTGTAATGTCTTGCTCTTTATTGGACTGTTTTGAATATGGCCACATTATGCTCAATGTTTCACTTTTGGTTAGGGCTTAGTTATAAGAGGCAGTCCTGTTGACAACATAAACAACATTATTGATTTGATTATTCTGCATGAAACTGAATATTCAGTCTGCTTATTTATATTTTATAACTATGTACACCTTGCAGTGGTAGACATGAACAGTTACATTAGTCTTTTTATCTTATTAAACAATCCACAGAATATCAATACTAGTGCTCACAAAGTTAACTGAAAGAAAATATACATATTCATGGCCCATTACCTTACTAAGTATTTAATTTAAAACACATTTCATTTATTCTTATGTACATAATGTTAGTCAATTTTTTATATATGTTAAACAGTTTAATCTATTAGTAATTGCCTATAACTAAAAATTGTGCAGGCTATTAATGATAAACTATTCCACTGACAATTGGCATAATCAATTGCTCACTAATAGATACATTTCAAAAGCTTAATATATCACTATATCTATAATCATGTTCTGCTTTGATAACTTAAATACATCTGAATACATATAAGGCATTAATTTTTGTAATGTCCCTACATGTGTTGATGCATTTTCTTAAAAAAATGAATAAAATGACAATACTTTCTTGATTGCGTCACTTTGATATATTCCTACATGAAATAAAATAATGCATACAGTATAGATGTTATATGTAAATGATATAAAGTCAGTGACTAGTACTCACTAATTCACAACACTTAGTAATTCTCCATAATCAGTCAGTACAAATATCAATTTTGTGCATCCTATTAGTGGTTGGTATATTTATCATTTGGTTAACAAATGTGTAAGGCTATATAAGGCTGGACATGTTTAAGTGTCTGTAAACAGGCTCATTTTAGGTCTGCAGTGGGTGAGCCCTGCAGACCTCTTACTTTCAAAAAAGGACTCGGTGCATTCCTTCCGAACTAGCAATATTGTGACTCTACAACACATTTCCCTTCCGTGCTGTAGGTGAATAACTCTGCTGTCTGTATTCACTGCAGCAGTCCCACCATACTATTTTGTTAGGGCAAGGAAACTGCAGAATTCTGCTGGACATACCTCTCTCTCTCTCTCTCTCTCTCTCTCTGTCTCTCTCTCATGCTTCCTCCCTCTCTCCATGTCAGTGCATCAGCAAAGTAAACTTGAATGCCAGCAAAGCCACTTAATTAAAAAAAGCCTGAACTCATCCTAACATGTTTCCTTTCTGTGATCATTTAGCTGTGAGAACAAAGGAAGGCAAAATAAATGGAGGCTGCTGCTGAATATCTGTACCCTTCTTGCTTGTGTGTGTGTTGGAGGAGGGGATCAGACATAGTACACATCTGTTGTGCCTCCTGACCTTTTTCTCCTGAACTAGAGATACCATTTAAATAAATAAATTAAAGCCAGCCCAAAGAATTGTTGAGAGAGAGTGAAGAAACTGCAGGAATTCTGCTGGACATCCCTCTCACTCTCTCTCTTTCTCTTGTTCCCTGTCTCGGTGTCAGCACATCAGCAAAGTAAATCTGAATGCAAAGCCACTTAATTAAAGAAAGCCTGAACTCATGGTAACTTCTTTCCTTTTGAAATCAGAAATGGAGTCAGAGAGTTACTAGTGGGTACCACAGGGTTCAGTACTGGGACCTGTCCTTTTAATGTCTTTTAAGTGATTTTGCAGAGGAACTGGAAGGAAAATATGTCTCCTTGCAGATGACACAAAGATCTGCAACACGGTTGATACACTATATGGAGTGGAAAGGATGAGAAGCTACTGGCAAGGTTGGAGGAATGGTCATATGTATGGCAGCTCAGATTCAGTGCAAAGAAGTGCAAGGTAATGCACCTGGGAAACAAAACCGGGGAAGAGTACACATTGGGGGTGAGATACTGACAACAGTGAAAATGGAAAGGACCTGGGAGTAATTGTATCAGATGATCTAAAGGTGGGCAAGCAAAGTGAGATGGCAGTAAGGAAGGCTGGGAGGATACTGGGATGCATAGGGAGAGGCATCGGTAGTAGAAAACAGGAAGTTGTTATCCCTCTGTACAGACAGTTGGTGAGACCCCATCTGGAGTACTGTGTGCAGTTCTGGAGACTCCATCTCCGCAAAGACATAGACAGAGTGGAGGCTGTCCAGAGGAGGCAGCCAAAGTGGTGCAGGGTCTGCACCAGAAGACATATGAAGAAAGACTAAAGGAGCTTAATATGTATACCCTTGAGGAAAGGAGGGAGAGATGGGACATGATAGAAACTTTCAAGTACCTCAAGGGAATCAACAAAGTCCAAGAGGGTAGCATCTTTCAGAAAAGAAATGTGCAAGAACAAGTGGGCACAATTTGAAGATGTGGGATGGCTCAGAGGTAATGTGAGGAAGTATTTTTTCACAGAGAGGGTTGTGGATGCATGGAACAGCCTCCTGAGGAGGTCATGGAGTCAAGAACAGTGGAAGAATTCAAGAATGCATGAGACAGACATAAGGCAGTCCTAATGAGGGGTAGGAGGAAGTAAGCTGTTGGTTAACTAGGATCTGCAGCTTATCTGTTAGGTAGGAAAATGGGCAGACTGGGTGTGCCAAACAGTCCTTATCTGCCATCAAATTCTGTGTTTCTATGTTTCTGAATATCTGTACCTTGTTTTCTCATGTATGTTGGGGGAGGCAGAGGAATGAATGCTTTGACATATGCTTGACAAATAAATCAAATACATAAGAACGTGATTGAGTTTGTTTAATTTAGATTGTCTACTCAACACAAAAATACAATTGTATCCAGTGTTCCTAGTTTCATGATAAGTTGTGTTGAAATGATGATGGCTGGGTTGAAAGTGGCTGTTTTGTTTTCTAGACATAGTATCACTGAAGCCTTTTGTTCCCGTCCTGCTGTTGCCTTGTGTTCCAGCTGTTGGAGCTGCCTAGTCTAACTGCTGTCTGCAGGATGGGGAGGTGGGGGCACACTGCCAGCATGTCCAGCTAAATAGCAGCTTTAAAATACACAGTCTGTGTACTGGGGTGTGAAACCAAACATTTCTTATAAAGGCTTGCTTTGTTACATGGCTACAGTGCTTTGCCAGGATCCAAGGTTGCTCATATCATTATTAAAGCAGGAAGGAACATAACTTTAAGTGGCATTTAATGTATTATGCCAGAGGAGTGGGTTGTATAACAGCTGTGGTGGAAGTAGAAACAGTTCACTAGTGGTGCACGGTGGTGTCTCAGTGTTTTCCTTTTCATGTGGGTGAACAGAAATACTAGCACCATGTCAGCTGCAATACATACTTTATTAGTGCAGAAAAAGTGCATTAATAAGATAGAAAAGATAACAAACAAGGCACACTCACCACACCTAGCATCAACAGTGAGTCGGCATGCTAGGGATGCAACGCCTGACGGGTTTCACCCCATAGCTTCATAAAGTTTCATGTTCAATGAACCCCACCAATCGTGTAGACTTTGGATATGCTGGAAATGTTTAGCAGGGGAACTCTTGCTTGTAGAATTGTAGGTGGGAGGAACTCTCCTGTCAGTGAAGTGGAATGCTTCACTATAGTATTCAAGTGGAGAAAAATGACACAGTTGGAGGAGCTCTGAAACAAATGTTATATATGCTGAATCGGAGGACACTGGAGGTTCCCAATCCCCAAGTAACATGATCTCAAATCTGTCCACCCAGCACCCTGCAGCCAGTTCTTTTTTCTGCCCCCACCTGACCATCCCTTTCAGCATCTCCCCAGAACATAGCAGTGACACTGAGGGTGTCAAACCCCAGTGTCACAACCAAATCCTTCATCTGTTTTTTCCTGTAAAGAAAAAAAAATCCATCAATGACTTTTAAGTGTGTTTTTTTTACCTGTAAAAGAAACCATCCATTAATGCCTTTTGTGCCATTATTGTCCCCCAAACCCTTACTGACCTATGGGGCAGCACCGTCATTTTCTCTGGGCCACAGACACATCTTCACTCTTCAAAGCTGGATGCGTGAACTGAGGAAACAGGTTCAATGTATTTCATTGGGGTTTTGAACTTAATGCCATAACCTGGGCATTTTGCATATTTTGATCCAAATTTTCAACATGCCTTCTTTGGGACCCACCTCATGAAAAATTGCACTTTCATGAGGCAGACTCAGTTCTAATAGGTGATTTTGTAGTCCCTGTACAAAATCACCTTGGGAAGGAGTTGAACATGTTCTCTGCTCTTGTTCATGAGGTGCAGCCATAAGAAGACTATGTTGAAAATTTGGTGTACAGCTATTAAAAACAACAATTTTATATTCTACCTTGAATTTTGCAAATGCAGGCTCATAACTGGTAACTTTCAATATTTCGCTCCAGATTCACAACATAGCCATATCTTTACAGCACCTCTTGACTGGGACAGCTGTCATTTTAAAAATCCTGTCAAAATGTCTTCTTTAGATCCTGAAAGGTGATTTTGAAGTCCTGCATAAAATCAGCTCTGGGCAGCAGTTGAAACTTGTCTCTGCCCTTGATCATGAGGTGGGGTTACAAGAAGGATATGTTGAAAATTTATATAAAATATTAAAAACAACAAAGTTATGAGCCTATGTTGAGATTGTGAATGCAGACTTGTAACTTTGGTAAATTAAAATATTTCCCCCAAATTCACAGCATAGCCATATCTTCACAGCACCTCATGAGTGTGACAGCTGTCATTTTCAAGTCCTGGTCAAAATGTCTTTTGCATCCGGAAAGGGATTTCACTGTCCATGCACTAAATCACCTTTAGGCCAAGAGATGACAATTGTCTCTGCCGTTCTTCATGATGCAGGACCATAACAAGGCAATGTTGACTATTTGTTGTAAAATATTAAAACATTGCCCTCTTTATGAGCCAACATTAGATGTTGTGAGTGCAGGCTCATCATTTTGATAATTTTCAATCTTTAACACAAATTCATCATCTGCAATCCTATTGGCTCTGGCCAGAGTTTGTTTTCAGTTGCAGGTATGAGGCCTCAATAGGCTATTCTCAAATGTCTGTATGCTTGTTTTTTTTATTTTATTTCCAGTAACAAGTCCAGCTTATTACAAATTTCTGTACAGAAAAATAAACACAATGTTCAGCAGTAATTCAATGATAAATGTTTTCCCAAAAGCTACTTTCAGCTACAAATAAAAAAATAAGCAAACCTGTCAAAACTCATTTCTAGGCATCTCCTAAACATATACATCAGGGCCCAGATATTCAAAACTAAGCACAAGCACAGGACAAATGTTTGTGCTGTGCTTGTATTAACACCTGATCCCCGTGGTTGCTATATGCCTTTGCTATGGTATTTATCCTCCTGTGGCCACCTACGCATCCCTGTAGCCTTTGCATCCTACCATTGGGGATCCAGCTGCCATCCATCTCGACCAAGACACTGGCACCCAGTAACCCCTGTGGCTTACCCACCGCAGCAGGCAGCAGGGAGCCCCTAACTCCCCAACAAAATAGATCCAGTTCGGGTGCCAGTGCCCAGCAGGAACCTCCACGAACGGACATCAAGCTGCAGTAGGTGTCACTGTTTCCCTGTTCTGTTCCCCTTAGTTGGAGGTGTGCAATGACACCATTGGGCGTGAGCTTGCACGCCGCCCACACGCATCCCCATCCCAGCGTCTGCCCCCGACTCCAACCCCAGTGTATGGCTTTTTTTCCTAATCCCCAGCCTCCACCAGAGGGCAGTCGGACACCAAACATTGTGGACCCCCTCTCCGGAAAAGAGAGCTGTCCATAGGACACTCAATCCCTCTCCTCCACTACCAGCCCCCAGTGACCCGTGCTCTCTCCCAAACATGTGGGTCACTGGTGGTACGAGGTGTGGCATCCAATGTCTCAGCCCTCAGCACCACTGGGCCAGCCTGTTGCTATATGCAGTTGGCTAGCAGATCGCGCTATCCAACTGAATATCAGCCCATGTCAGTTCAGCACTAAGTCAAGCTGCACTGCCTTGACATGGACTAGACTATATCCATCCCACAGTGAATAGTGCCCCAAAACTGGATAGCTCTATGAGTCATTTGGTATACTCAGCCACAGAGTGGAAATGAGTCCATTTGGGCTTTCATGGTGCTAAGAGGTAATTTGCATGCCCATTATTGACTCATTTGAATCATAATCAGTGGCACTTTTTCACCTATCATCTGGGCACCTGAAACATCATCCAGGTGTCTCACTGGCAACCCCTTCCCTGATCACCTGTTTTGTATATTGTACACCCCACCCTGGTGTCTAGTGGCACCTCCATACCCTGTCATCATTCTGTATATGTGCACCTCTCCCTGGTCACCAGTTGTATCCCCCACCACTGAACACACAGTCTGTATATTGTACACCTCCCTGGAAACTAGTAGCACACCCCACCCATGATAACATGTTCAGTATATTATACACTGCCCCTGGTTTCTACTATCACCCCATCACCAATCAACCATTCTGTATATTGTATAGCACTCCTGGTGTCTATTGGCACCCTACCTTCAGTCACCATTTCTGCATATTGTACACCTCTTAATGATGTCTAGTGGCCCCCCATCACCCATTCCATATATTGTACATCTCTCCTGGTATCTAGTGGCACCAGCCCACCACTCTATCACAGCCATTTAGTATATGGTATCCTTTCCCTGGTGACTAGTGACACCTCCCACCCCGATCACCTATTTAGTATATTTTTTTTTACCTTTTTCTAGTGTCTATTGCAGCCCCTCTGATCACCAGGCTGATGTATATAATCTCCTGCTGTCCATTGGTACTCTCACCCCACCTCCCAAATGCCTATCAACAAATGGACCGATGAGTATTGATGGTTCTGCAGCTCCCTCCAACTGATGAATTCACAGCCAGAACACCACCCAGCCAAACCCTAACTTACTATTGTGTCTGGGGACATGTGTTGAATCATGATATGGCAATCAGCACAGCCCTACTCTCACCTCCTCCACTGGCTATTGCATGAGCTGACAGTGAGCCCAAGTACCTACCATTGCTCCCTGTATTCCTATCTATCCATTCTCCATCTTATCAAATGTTACCACACTCTCTGTACCTCTTTCATAGCCAAATAATGTTTTCTCTCTCTTCTTGGAGGCAGTATAGTGCAGTGGCTCTGAGCCATATCTGCATATCTGAAGACCTGGGTTTGAATCCCACAGCTGCCTGGTGCACACTGTGTGATCCTGAGCAAGTCACTTAACTTCCTTGTGCTCTCAGTCACATCTGGAAACAAGCTTCAGCTTAGTGTGCTATTCCTGGTTAGAAAATGTTTCCTTCCCTTTCCCTTTCCTCTTTCCCCTTTTCCTTCCTTCCCAGCCCTAATCTCTCCTCTCCTAACTACTCTCTGCATCTTGTTTCCTCCACTCCAGAGATCACCACACTTTCACCAATCCTCACCCCACTCCTCTGCAGGCAATCTCCTTCTCCTATCATCTTCCATCACTCTGGAACCAACTTCCTTCAACCCTGCTAGTCTCTTCATCCCTGGCTCCCTTAGGCAGCAGCTAAACTCAACCTCACCCCATTTGCTCTTGTTACCCTTCTTCCTGATACCTCCTGGCCTGAGCCTCTACTTCCTTAGTGTGGCAGCCAGCTGGGTCCCCAATACCTGCCTCTAGTTTCACTACCACACTTTCTCTGTTTCTTCATCCATCATGAGGCTGGGCAATAACTCACTCTGCAGATCACTCACCTATTGAGAATATGTCTTGCTACAACTTTTTACTTTGCATTGCATAGGTGATCATTACTGAGCCATAACCACACCTTATTCTCTGTACATACTATCTATTGTTTCAATAATTTTGTACTAACTCTTTTTTCAAATGCTGCTTGATTGGCTTGTTATTTTTATTGTGCTTCTATTCTTCCACTTCCTTCCCCAGGTCACACCTGGAAAAGAGCTTTGTCTCCCTGTTACACATTTTCAAATAAATAAATAAAGGTCTGTATTTCCCAAGTTGTTCCAAATTCTGCTTTTGTGAAGGGAGCCACATTCTCCCTCCAACAGTTACTAGGCAAGACTGTCTCCAGTGGGCCATTAAAGAGCTCAGCCAGTAGTGCAGGCAGGATCTGCACCTTCACACTTTAGCATCCAGGGATGCAGCCCATGCAAGACGAGGAACTTGTCACCCTTCAGTGCATTCAGTCCCTTCAGCACACTTTCAGCAAAAGCAAAATGTCTAAGGCACTCTATCTATTCCCTCCTTGCCATTATCAGACAGTCAGGTAATGCCCCATTATCTTCTACAGTAAACACAGAACAGAAATATGTCCTCCTTCCTTGATCCTACTCTCATCTTTCCCGTTTTTTAGTCTGACTATTCCTCTTGTGTTTTGTTCCATGTATATGTAATGAAGGAACATTGTATGCCCTTCCTTATTCCAGCTGCTATTCTCAGCTCCTCAGTAGATGCTACCCCTCACAGACTTGCTGGCCATCATCTTGCACTATCTTCCTCAACTGGTCTACTTTGATATTTTCTAAGGCATCCTTCTTCACCCTCACAGCCTATCTACCTCCATGTGAACCATAATGGTTTCCTACCCTATTGTTCTTCCCTACAAGGCTGACACAGTGATTTGTGTCCCCACTAAAGTTCAAAGTTCAGATTTTATTATGCAAATATGTATAAAATCCAAGACTTGTTACATACAAAATAAACTAAAATACACACAACATAAATGCAACAAAAAACACAGAAAAGGAAAAAGAAAAACTCATAGTGATAGATACAAATATTGTACAAATATGCATTTTCAAGTGCAAAAAGTGCAGAGTCATTGACAGTGCATCACATATTGCATCAATCCTTATAATTACATAAGAAAATTTGCCACCCATACATTATCTTTATTTGTTTAAATTGTAATTTATGGGCTATAACCTCCACCATTGGATAATTCATGTTTAATAAAGGTTCTAATCATCTTTTCTAAGGATGTCAGTTCTTTACACTTAAAAAGAATATGAATTAGGGGCTATAGGTATCACATTTCCACCTTTGCATCTCTTTTTGCCCCAAGGCCATCATAATTATTGGATTTATAATGATGAACCCCAAGTAGGCCAATCTTAATAGACTCAATGTGTTTCTATGACCTCTAATTTCACACAGCCTTAGGTAATTTTCCATCCCCAGCTATTCTTTATCTTTGAATATAGGCCATGCACATCAGTATCATGGATTCTTGACAAGTCTTCCTGCAAGTCTGAGTTCTGTACTCTAAGAATTACCTCTCTTACTACATTCTCAATATTATTAAGTGAGTCTAAAGACAGAATATCATTACAACCAATACTTTACAAAAGTGTATTTAGTCTATTAAACCAACAATTATCTTGTCTCTTATACAAGAGATTCCTTTGTTGCTCCACCAACACATTTTAGGAAGCCTATTTTCTGACATTCTTATGATCCTTCCCCACAGTTGAACTGCTCTAATAAGTATTCTAACCTTTAATGAAAACATTACTGTTTCTAACCTTAGGAAACAGAGGTGGACAGTTCGTTTGGAGATTTAGTTGATTCCTAAGAAATGTGTTTTGAATTATCTCTATATTTGAGTTATCCAAATATAACCCTCAAATTTTACAACCATATAATGACTGGCGTATCAGCTTTGCTTCAAATGTGTTTTTTTATTGTAACAAAGGGTCTCCTGCAAACTTATTTGAAAATGCTTTTATACCATTTCCTACTTTATATGTGTTATATATCGCATCCTTACATGAACTTCCCATGATACCTTTTGATCTGTAATGATCCCTAAATATTTGTATTCTGCAACAATTTTAACTTTCTTCTCATTAATAACCCAGTATTTTGAATTGGTTCTTTTCTTCCTCATTATTGCTATTTTAGACTTATTTATATTAATCTCAAGGTCCAGCTTATCCAAGGACTGCATTACATTTTCAATACCTTTTCACAAGCCACCCGGGGTTGTGAGATTATTATTGCATCGTCTGCATACAATTCAAGTTGAATTTTCTTATTATTTATAGAGGGCGTATGTATCTATACAAGAGATGTTCTTTATTAGATTTTCAATATATAAATTAAACAATATTGAGGCGAGAAGACACCCTTGTTTACTCATTTGTCTATCTTAATTTCCTTAGTTAGGCACCATCTTTTGTGTATCTAATTTCTGCCACTGTGTTATAATGTTGCATTTTAAAATAGCTGAGTATTTATTCCCAGATCATCTAAAATTGACTAAAAATTGCTCTGTTAACAGAGTCAAAGGCCACTTTTATGTCTATGAAACATACATATAATTTTCTCTTCTACTTATTAACATATTTATCTGTCAGATAATTAAAAGTAAAGACCAGATCCAGTGTACTATGCTCTCTTTTAAATCCACATTGAAACTTAGATATCACTTTTTCTTTCTGAAACCAAAGTATTAGCCTATCCAGTATTACTCTTGAAAATATTTAGTAAATGATAGGCACCAAAGTGATTGGCATTTAACACTTGGGGTCTTGTCTGTCCCCTTTTAAATAATGGCACAATTATATTGTGCTTCCATGTCTTTGGAGTAATCAAAATAGACCAATCATGGTAAATAAAGGAGCCAATAATTCAAACCAGAAATCTGGACTACTCAAAAACCTCCACTGGTATACCATCAGCCCCAGGAGCTTTATTTCCTTTTGCCTTAGTATGGCCTTTTTATCCTATTGGGTCATACACAGGAATCCTCTTGGATGCCACTATTAGCATAAAATCCCACTGAATGGATATAGTTTCTTTTTATTAGACCCATATAGTTCAGCAAAGTATGTACTCCATGTATCTGCACTATTCATTCCCAGTATATTAAAATGTACATACTTCTCATTTTGACCAAATGCTACTAATGACCAAAAGTCTTATTATCTTTATGCATAATGCAATCCTGGAGCTCAACCCAGAGTTTATCTCTATATTTTCTCTATAGATAGATGATGAGTTCTTAGATCTTAATTGTCCCACCTTATTTATTTGTTTTTTTCAAATTAAGAAATCATAATCAAACCATGGGTTCTTAGCTCCAATATTTACCATGCTTTTGGTCTTTCCCTAGATCTCAACTTAACTGTCAATTGATTTAGGAAAATTCTGAATTCCTTAAGTACTAATTCAGCATCTTTAGATGATAAATTATCATCAACAGCCCAGCTCTCAAAATAAGTTTCTCTAAGAAGTTCATCAACCACTTCTTTGGCATAAGGTGACCACTTTATCTTTTTCCCATATTTAATGCATATATCTCTCTGCCAATTTTTCTGCTCTTTTTATTTCTTAGGGATCTTTGTAACATATTTTGTCAGCCTACATTCAATAGGAAAGTAATCACTGTCCCACATTTTATCTACTTTGAAATACATAGCCAGGGAATAATTTGAGGCTTCAGTTATGCACAAGTCTATAACACTTCCACCCTTATTAATGGAAAAGGTATATTCTCCTTCACAATCACCTCTAGTGCATCTGTTAAGTACCCAGAGACATAATTTTTCCAGCATAGCTAATACTTTTCTAACTCTTTGTGAGACAGTTCTATCTTTAGACTGTCTTATCAGGATATTAAGTGTATCATCTATTTGCCACTCAGTCGAACATTCCTCAGTTAAACGTCTGATATGTGGATTAAAATCTCCAGCAATTATTGACTTAATTCCAGGAAATCTGTTTTAATTGCCGCCAATAGCTTCCTCTATTAGTTTCAGTATATGGGCCGTCTCCTTTGTTTTAATCCAGGGGATTATATATATTAAACAAAAGCCAGGTTTCCTTATTCCCAGATGCAATAAGGTACATCAAATTTTCTTCATAGCTACTAACCTCTAAAACTTGGAGGCTAAGTGATGCACTAATAAAGATTGCAAGGCCACCTTTAAGTCGACCAAATTTATTTGACCTATACGCTGGAGATACCTAAACTCTAAAACGCCTCCATTAACATCTCCTTTACCTCATCAATCCATGGTTCTTGTATAAATATTATGGAATAGTTTTTAACTAATCTAAACAATCATTATCCAATAATTTTAATTTTAACCCCACTATATTCCAACTTAAAAAACTTAGGTTATCATTTGTTCCTGCAAGTCATGTCAATCTGAAGTTTACGAGAGAGTGAGATTGTACTGTTAATACTAATAGCACTACATTCAGTCTCTTCTCCTGTAGTTTCATCAATAGCACCTGACACTTCAGATTTAAGAACAATGCTTGAGTTTAATCTAGGACTGAACTGCTTTCTCCATCCCCTTATTATTTGATATGCTCCTCATCTCCCAAGAGCTCACGTTGAGTTTCTAATGGTTTCATAAATTCTGTAATGCGGGTTGTTTACCAATAAGAGATTTTACTCTTTTTTATTATCCCCATGTACTTATTAGTATCAAACCTTGGTGTACTAACACTCAAGACGAGTCCATAGCTAATTTAAGTTGATACCAATATCCAGAAAGTCAGTTTACATCCCAATAACCTTAATCTTTTGTCCTGATTTTTAATATAATACAAATCTAACCTCTGTATGGAACATTTTTATATCGAAAAGTTGATTTGATATCCTGCCAACTGATTTTTTCTTAGTAATCCCTTTAACAGATTGTATATAGCCATCTTTAAAATGAAATTATTCTCATTTCTTGATTTGGCTACCCTTTAAGTAAACTGTTGGTAAACATTCGCCAGCCAGTATCAAATTATTCCTTTCCTTTCCAGCTCCTCCTCTTCACTTAACTGTTTTCTTCTGTGGTCTTACTGATTTTGCAAATGTAATTTGCTTCTCTTTGTTGTATTTCTCTGTCATCTGTATTGACACTGCTTGCCCTATATAGTCTTGTCCTCTCCATTCCCATCTTCTATACCTTTTTCATATGGAGCAACAATTATATCCTCCTCAGCTATACCCTAGGTCAGTAAATCTTTTTTATCCCTTATCTTTATTTTTCTTTAGGGTAAGCCTCCTTAATCTGGGCTTTTCTATCATTTAATTATTTTGCCAAAACTTTAATTTCTTAGTTTTAACTTTATCCCCATCCTTCCTTTTCTTTCCATTTGTTTAATTTTACTTTCACCTTGAGCTCTACTTTCCATCTCTGGCTATTATGGATCTGACTCATGTTCTGTCCTCTAATACATTTCTCCATATGTTCCTCTATTTGTGATATACCTTTATTATTCACAGTTGTAAGACAGCCAATAAGGATTTTAAACAATGCTACTAGCTCCGGGAGCTGGGTATTCCCCACTATAGCACCCTGTATCACTTTCTGTTTCTTTTTAACCACTCTACTACCTTTACCCTGCTAGGCTCTCTTGAAACAATTACTGCATCTTTCCTAAATCTGCCTTAGAAGTCCAGTATTTGTGTCTCGCAGCTTCTTTCTCTTTGGTTCTAATATGACACTTAACCACACTGATTGAAGATCACATGTGTCACTATCCTGCACTGCTGTGTGCCTTACATTATCCCTGTTTTAAGGGAAATAGTTGAGATATTGAAGTTACCAATTAATACACCTCTCTAGACCAATGGCGCTTGAGAAAAAAAAGACTGATACACAGAGTTGCATTAAAACTTTTATTACAGACCAATATATTAAAGCATTGCTGTTGCTTTCATCAGTGGCCCCTGAGGAAGACTGAGCATGAGTCAAAGAACCAGGGTGAAGGATTATAGCTTGCCTGTATTGATGAGAGCACCATCAATGCTTTAATATCAGTTAATACATAAAGTTTTAAATGCAACTCTGTGCATCAGTCCTTTTTCCTCAACTGTCATAGGTCTGGGGAAGCATCTGCTGTGTTTGAGGCAACCTCTTATGAGCAACAAATATTCCACTGATTCTGCGGCTCCTACACCTGTCTAGCTGAAGTTACTCATTAGAAACATCTCCCCATGCATTGCTGTCCGTCGAATTTCATTCCCTAGTTCCCTGTCAGCTGCCACTTTCTGTGATTGTGAAATGTATATCATTTCCATTCTGATTTTCCTTCTCCCATTTGTAACTACCTATACCCACACTGTGTCTATGCATTTGCCCTCCCTAGTACCATTGACCTCCATGGCTTTTATACCCTCCTATTCATACAGTGCCACCTCTCTCTTCTTTCCCTCTACTGATCCCTCAAAACAATTTAAACCCAGGAATGCTCAGGTCCCAGTCATACTAGTTTGTGGCCCATGACTCTGTGATTGTTACTGCACCACTTCTATAGGTCACATGTTTTGTTTCCTTAATAGTGTTGTGTGAAATGGAAAATTTTGCCAAGTGAAATATTTGCAGAATTTGCACATTTCACAAACTATTTCCCTAGGTAAAATGCAAAATGTCACCTATTAGGTGGGCTAAATTTCACCCACAAACCAGCAATATTTGCTGCTCATGGGTGAAATTTGCCACCCTATACAGAAATGTCTTCATTTTGACACTGGACCCAAACTTCAAAAAAATCCCTCTCATGTCCCTGGTGTCTAGTGACACACCAGCCAAGCACTTGCCAAATTCAAATCAAGATGGGAACCCTCCCATCTCCCTTAGTCACCCTGAGCCCCAGCTCTTTATCTTTGTAATAAAAATCCCATCCCCTGTCCTTGGTGTATAGTCGACCCTCACCCTGTCTTAAGTCAAAGCCCACCCTGCTCCACCCCATACCCTGATAGGTCTACTGCCACAGTCCTCCACTCACCTCCACAGTCGGCAGCCCATCTGAGCACTCAGTGGATGACTGCATGCTTATCATAGCACATGTTCATTCATTGACAGATTCAGACAGCCAGAGCTCTTTCTATTGCTGATAGTGTAGTGAGAGTGCTGGCTGTCTGAATCTGTCAATGAATGAGAGCATGCTTGTAGAACACACACTCATTCACTGAGTACTCAGATGGGCTGCCAGCCATGAATGTGAGTGGAGGGCTGTGCTGGTGACCTAAGCAGGGTATGAGGGAGTGGGGTGGGCGCTCCTATGACTTAAGACTGGATGCTGGGGTCCACTAGACATCAGGAAACAGGGGAGGGTTTTTTACAAAGCTATGGGGATGGGGATCATGGCAGAGGGAATGGTTCTATCTTGATTTGAATTCAGCCAGTGATTGGCCGGGGAAGTCTAGACACCAGGGACATGGAGGGGATTTTTTTGTTTTACAAAGATTGGGGGCTGGGAATCAGGGTGACTGGGGGTTCTTGATTTGAATTCAGCTGGAGATCAGCCAAGGGAACCACTAGACACCAAGGATTTGGAGGGCACAGAATGCTGGCATATGCAGATGTGGGAGAAATTGTGGTTGCAATTTTGCAAAATATTTTGCACAGCAAAATTGCAGATTTCACAGCAATTTCACTGGTGAAATAAAATTTTGCAACATCTCAATCCCTAATCTTCTAGAGTTAGCATACATAGTCCTCCATGTCTCTTGCTTCCTCCTCCCCTAACTCCTCTTCCCATCTTTCCACCTCCCCTCATCTTTGTTCTCCTATTAATGACTTCCTCCCTCTGTCTTCTGGGTATCATGCAGCTCCAGCACCTTAACTTGTTCTGTAGTTTCACTTTCTCGACTCATCTTCCTCTCTGGTCCCTCCATTCTACTAGAACTGGTGGGAGTAAGAAAAGTCTACCACCTTTAGTAGCTTTACCTATAAGAAACTGTTCTGCCTCACCCTTTTGCTAGTTTATAAACATGTTGATGCAGTTTAAACTTCCACTGTAGCATCATGTTGTCCTTACAGACATGTAGGCTGTTGCATTTGTATAGCCTTTTATCAGTCCAGGAGTGCCCCAGTCTTCCATGTATACAAAGCACTCTTCCCTAATCCACACCTTTGGCCAGTTATTGAAGACAGTGATCAGAAGAAGACTTTTCTCTCCAGGGGTCCAAACTGGAAAGACCTCAGAGAATGAGGTTACTGTTAGCTTTAGCCTCTGTCCTAGCTTCCTAATGCTGTCTTTCACTTCCTCTAAGAGCCTGATAACTAGGCCATTGGTACACAGGTAGACAGTGAAATCAAGCACATGTCTCCCCATGCTATTGGCAATTCTTTCTACCCTGTGTGTAGCCCTACCTACTTCTTTTTAATGCTGTTTTCCAACTTTCAGATATTTTCTCTCTTGATATGTACTCCAAAAGATTTCTTTAGTTACGTTTCAAAACAAAAGTTCCTTCATCAGACTTTGGAGCATTTCAATTGTTTCTAAATTATGCAAAACATAAATAAAGGTTTAGAATGCATACTGTATTTCCATGTGTTTTGTCTTCCACTCTCCTTTACCCCACTCTTCCTTTCCCATTCCTCTCTTTTTATTGCCTATTTATAACATTTTAGTTATCATTCAGATACCTATCTTGATATCACGTTAATGACAATGCCTTTTAAGTTGACTGTGATATGAGAAATGTTGGTTCCATATTTATCTGCACTTTCTATAATTAAAATCTTGATTAGTACTGAGTTAAGTACACAGAAAGATAGGGGACTTCTCTGATGAACAAGCTATAGTGAAGTTTCATTTTGACCAGGCCGACAGGAGGTAGAGTCACTCTGTGATGTCAGCATGTTTGATTGCATGCACATCTCAGTGGCCCAGCCACTTCCTCTAGTGCAGATCATCTGGAAAGGTGTAACAGTAACAACATGCAGTCTCCAGCATGGTCTGCTAATGACAGTGGGCAATTTGTAATGGATACAGAAGCATCTAAAATGGGCCATGCTAGAGCGTATAAATTTGTTTTCATTTTGAAAAACACACATAACGGTAAGAGGAATTTCATCTTGTGGAGCAAAACAAATTTGATATCTAGCATGAAGTAATTTGTTCATTTAAATCTGAATAGTGATAGATATAAGCACTGTTCCAGAAGGAGCTCTTTTTCTTTTTCTTTTTTAAACAAAAGGTCCTCCTATATTGTCTTACAGAAAGCATCATGATCAGAAGCTCATTTGGGACCTGAAGTGTTAAATTCCTTATACAATGTATAAATAAAGGTTACAAATGGATAAATTTGTGTTTGAAAGCAGTTTGGAAATTTTTAAAAGAGCCCCTTCATACTATACTGATAAATCTCTCCTTCTTTGAAATAGATGCAGAGACTTTGCACTAAGGACTTGATTGACCCCCACCCCATGGCAGACACACTATTGTGATATTATTTAAGTCTTTACACAGGTCAGTTCCACCTGCTAGTTAGTATTTTTGCATTAATATTGTAACATAAAATAATGAAGTATGCATTCTAAACCTTTGTTTATGTTTTGTATAATTTAGAAACAATTGAAATGCTCTAGAGTCTGATGAAGGAACTTTTGTTCTGAAACATTACTAAAGAAATCTATTGGAGCAACATATCAAAAGAGAAAATATTTGAAAGTTGAAAAACTATTAAAAAGAAGGACAATTGAGAAAGTTATGTTATTGACTTGATTCATTATTTAGGGTTGAGACATGGTTACTTTGTTCTGATTTTGAATATATCCATTTTACCCTTCTCCCTTCTCTTGTTAAAAAAAAAAGGAACCTTGGGAGACTTTTGTTTTGGAATTTGTCTGATACATTCCCTATGAAGGGCTTTTCATGTTTCCCTAAAATCAATTCTAACTTTTGTTGACTTCAAGTGTAGATTTGGGGACCAATTTTCCTAGTAACACAACTAATATATAAATCATAATGGCTACCTTCTCAGAATTGGGGAAAATAACAGATAATTGATCAACAACACTAAGTATTAACCAGGAGGAAGCTACAAGAATCATGTGATTAGTGAAGAGTAAACACCATTTATAACAGGTTGAAACAACAGAAATACCAAAACAATGATTAATAAATCAGAATCATTGAAGGAGAGAGAAAATAGGTTGGATTGGCATGCAGTCACCTTACTTGAATACATGACATAGTAAAGAATACTGAGAGGTCTAAGAGTATTAGTCGAGTCACAATTAGGATTTACACCTGAAGGGTTCCAACTTAAATGGGACGGTATACATTCTAAATGTGTCTTTGATTTTATGCTACTCCTTATAGAAACATTAACAACAGAACAGAGTAGGTTATTAGGTGAAATAAATAATTTAGAAACTAAAATTAAGGAAACTGTGGACACCTTCAACTTTAGCTTCCCTTAGAAAAATAGATAAGTCATTAATAGAATATGATAAACATATCCAAGGTATAAAAATAGGAACATTTAAGAGAATATGAATGATTAGAAGAGTGGCACAATATACTCTTGGAAAAAGTCTGAACAACACACCAAGATTTATGATTTGAATGATTCTTATACATCCCTGGTACTTCAGATTCAGATAGTTTTGAATATCAAACTTATAAGGATTTCCCAATAGAGGATTTTATAATAGAAGCAATAGGCAATATAATAGACCCTATAAAGATTTTATACACCTGGAAGATTTTACTATGAAAGGGACTATTATGATGAATGTAGTCAAGAATGGCAACAACCAGAGAGATATACAGAAAGGGATTTTCAGAGAAGTGCAGAGGAAGCAGGTCCATCAGGCATACAGAGAAAGAAAAGATGTAGGAGGTGGAGAAAAGACAAAGAAAAAGTACACAAACTCAGGCCACAATACTATCAGAACTGATAGTTTTCAATTCATCATCCGTGAGCTAACACCAATAGAAACCACAGTATTAGGCTATGGTCTTTCTTTTAGTCTAACTGAAAAGTTGAATTCATTTGAATTAAAACTTGATCTGGAAAATAAAAATATTTATTAGAAGCTCATTTGGGACCTGAAGTGTTAAATTCCTTAGAAAAGGTATAAATAAAGGTCACAAATGGATAGATTGTGTATTGAAAGCAGTTTGTACATTTTTTAAAGAGCCCTTCATAATATATTGATAAATTCTCCTTCTTTGAAATAGATGCAGAGATACTTTGCACTAAGGACTTGATTGACCCCTACCCCAGACACACTATTGTGATATTATTCAAGTCTTTACACAGGTCAGTTCCACCTGCTAGTTAGTATTATTTGCAATAGTATTGTAACATAAAATAATGAAGTATGCATTCTAAGTATTTGTTTATGTTTTGTATAATTTAAAACAATTGAAATGCTCTAGAGTCTGATGAAGGAACTTTTGTTCTGAAACATTACTAAAGAAATTTATTGGAGCAACATATCAAAGAGAAAATATTTGAAAGTTGGAAAACAGCATTAAAAGAAGGACAAATGAGAAATTATTTTATTGACTTGATTCATTATTTAGGGTTGAGACAGGGTTACTTTGTTCTGATTTTCTGAATATATCCATTTTACCCATCTCTCCTTTTCTTTAAAAGAAAAAGGAACCTTGGGAGACTTTTGTTTTGGAATTAGCCCTACTTGCTAACACCCTGAGGAGGCACCTGCCATCCCACTTTCCTGGTCCCTAACAGCTACTACAGTACCGCTTCTGTCCCTGTAATGATGGAGTCCAGTATTATTAAAAGTTGTCTAAGCATTTCCATCCCGTGGGACTCAAAGTTCATCTTAGATGTCTCCCTTGGGACAGATCTGGTATCCAGTAAGGTAAGAGGTTACAGTCTCCATCTCAGGGATTTTAGACCTATTGGGTTGACAGGGAACAAGCAAGATCAGTGTTACCACTTCAGTGGCCCGACTCTGCCTCAGCAGTCCTGTCTCCCTTCCTCCCTGCCTACTAAAGTCCCCATTCTGGACCCTAGCCATCTACTGGAGAAGAAGAGGAGTGGTTTCCTGCACTGACCCATGCTAAGATCTGCTTCAGAGAAGGTTAGTGCCTACCTCTAGTATGTCAAGTTCTACAGCAAATGCTGCAATCCTGCTGCAGACTAGGTGGAACAACTATTATGAGATGTAATAATGCTACTGTTTGGACACTTGGTCTTTCCCCATCTCAAATATAGTGAGCAGCTCTGGTCCCCATACAGTACCTGAGGAAGAATATCAATACAAAGGAGAACTTACATAGAAGAATAATCAAGATGTTTGATATCTGGGATGAAACAGACTCTATGAGAATCAGCTCTCAGAACTGGGATTGTTTTTCATGGAAAGGACAACAGTAGGGGAGATATGATTACAAGTATGTTAAAGAGTCAACAACATCAGACCACTTTCAAGCTTTTCCTAATACACAGGAGAAAGGACATGCAGAATCTCAGAGTCACAGAAGGAGGAAGATTCAAGGAAACATGAGAGAAACTACATCACAGAATAAGGGGTGAACATTGGAACAGATTTTCAATCATGTTGTACCAACTGATACAGGAATAATCTTTAAGCTCAAACTCCAAAAGTACTTTGAAGAAAATGAGATAAGAGGGTAGTCCCACTGAGCTGATGGGAGAAAAGAACTTAACGAACTGCTAGTCTCCTTTCCCCTAAATACATATGTACATATGTAAATATGTATACATTTGTGCATGTGTCAATCATGTATGTGTGCATATATGTATGCATGTGTGACTTGTAGCAGGTGAAATCTTGTAGTAATAGTATTAATGAGATTATGACTTACTGCCACAGAACAGGCTTTTTCAGTCTTTGGAAAGAACTGTTTCTAAAAAGATATGACTAATAATGGAACTTAGGCAATAGTTTGAGACTGATTCATGGATATGCAGTTAATATGGTTCTATTGTATTGTTTTTGATGACTATCTGCACATCCTAAATTGTTAGAGCTTTCATATTACATTATTTCATACTGCAAACAAATTTGGCAGACTTGGCTTAAACATTAACTTTGTTAAGGAAATCTTTAAAGATTTATCTTTTCAAGAATCTAATTATAATGACTATTTTTAATGTATTTCTTCTCTCTCCCTAATCAAAATCTGAAGTAGACCTAGTGGTACATAGACAGTTAATTCTTTTTGATTTACAACATTTACATAGAATGGTCTTTTAATAATGCTTAGAGAGCAGAATCATTTTACTGTACGTGTTACAACTTTGCACTCTATGGATTTTAGTTCTGAATTAACAAATGACCAAATGAATTGTATCCCCGGTCTGGCACTTAGGTTTATTGAGACATTTTTCAGGCTAAGATGAGAGGGGCCGAACTTTATAATGTATGTTACTTCAGTATAGAACATGTCCACATATCTTTTATTTGTATATTGCTACTAAATTCAAGCAAAATCAAATAAAAACATTATAAAAAGTATTTGCATTTGCTAACAATTGACAGAGCAATCATTTTCAATGTATGCTTTACCCTCCTCAACATATTCACTGGAATGAAAGTCCTCAGTTCACCTAAGCCTGTGTTTAAAACTGATGTTTAAAATTAGAAGACAATCATTTATAAAGGATATTTTCCATATTTGTACTTGGGGGTTCATCTGTAGAATTGTGATAAAAAGGTCCCACCATGTGGTTGGCCACCATCACTGTTCTTCCAAAGCCAGAAAAGGATCCTGCTATGAGTGCTTCATACAAACCTATCTCCCTACTGACATCAGATTACAAAATGCTGGCTAAAGGTATTGCAATAAGACTTGAACCCATTTTCCATAAATAATACACAATGACCATGCTGGCTTTGTCAAGGGAGACAGGGAAAGCACCACATGTGTAGAACCAGAACATAATCCATCAGTGGTCCCAGAAGTGCTATATACATGGTGCAGCAGTCCTTGATCTTGATGCAGAAGGTCCTTGACCATGTGGAGAGGGCTACATATTTGAAACTCTACAGAGAATTTGTGTAGGCCCAAGGATGGTCAAATGGATTTGGACTACGTACTCTTCCCCAATGGCCTAGATAGTGTTAACTGGAGGCCTCACCCAGGTCTTCACCCTAAAAGGGAACAAGGCAGGAGTGCCCTCTGTCTCCAATACTGTATATAATGACCCTTGAGCCACTGGCAGCAGCTATATGTAGATACTTGACCATAGAAGGCGATGTCGGAGGGATGGACACATAAAGTAGCCCTGTTTACAGACAATCTTCTCCTCTATCTGGATAACCCTGGTAGGGACCTGCCACAGGTAAATGCTTTTCTTAAAGAATATGGGACACTCTCAGGACATAAGATAAACTGGAGTAAAATGAATTTTGCCCATATGTACCAGAGCATGGGGTCAATACCGTGCATGGCAGAATGTCATGGGGACACCTCCAAGGTAACCTCTGCTCTGTTACAAGATATCAGGAATTTGGAACTAGCACTTTCTACTGACTCCACCACCGATGAGATTAAGGCCTTAGAAATTCTAAGAGATCGATATAATTCAGTCTTAACTGAACATGCAGAATATCTCCTTATACGTTCCAAAATTCACTATTTCAATCAGGAGGATAAGGCAGGAAAACTTTTGGCTTACGACTCAAGGCACTAGCCTCTGACAGAATAGTTCCAAGTATTCAAAACCCAGAGGACAAGTGGTTACTTCCCTAGAGATATAGTAAACTTTTCCAGGAATATTATAAAACCTTATATTCCCAGTCTTCCTCTCCTTTCTGCCCAGAAATGGTAGATCAGTTTTACAACCAATTCAACTTCTGCAACTTAATGATAGTCAAGCAAATTTGTTTAAGGCACCTATTTCCCATGAAGAAATAAACATGGCTATTGATTCCCTTCCTTCAGATAAATCCCCAGGACCAGACAGTTATACCGTAGAATCTTTTAAACTTTTTAAGCACAACTAGTAAAAGTTCTCCTAGATACTTACAATTATATGTTTAATCAAGGTATCTCAGATTTTCCCTATTTGAAGCCACAGTTGTGGTTCTTCTTAAACCCGATAGGATTCTCTTCCAATTATTAACTATCGCTCGATCTCTTTAACCAACATGGATGTGAAAATACTCACCAAGTTCCTGCCTACTAGGTTGACTAAAATGTGGCAAAGTCTCATAAGCAGAGAACAAGTTGGCTTCGTTGCAGGCAGGGTGTCTTCTGATCACATGCGCTCATTGGTCTATTTGATCTCTGCATCCAGGGAGTTCCAATTCCATCAGCCTTGGTCTCCCTGGATGCAGAGAAAGCATTTGACAGGGTCTCCTGGGAGTATCTGTTTTACCTGTTACAGTGCTACACATACCAGCGCAGTATATCAAATGGATTAAGATTCTTTATACTCAACCATCAACAAGCATACTTTGTAATGGGAATCTATCACAATCTTTTATTTGCAGCAAAGTACCAGACAGGGATGTCCACTTCCCCTTATGTTTGATTTATATCTGGAACCGCTTATTAGACATATTAATAATTCTCCCAACATCTCTGGCATTTCTATTGGATTTAATCAGTATAAAATCTCGGTGTATGCTTGATGATATTTTACTCCATGTTACATACCCTCAAAATTGATAATTACCATGCTTGAACTTATTAGGAATTTTGCAAATTTTCTAATTACAAAGCTTAACATAGCTTAGACAGAATTAATGCCTTTAAATGTCCACACTTTCCCAGCAGATGTCGCTCATTTAGGGCTTTGTTGGACTAAAGAAAACTAAAATATCTGGGGATATATCTCTCTTGTTCTGAAGTCAAAGTGAAAAAATACAATCTTGACAAAGTCATTGCTCAAATCAAAATAGATCTTTCCCATTGGGTTATGCTTCCACTTTCTTTCTGGGGGCATGTAAATGTACTGAAAATGAATGTTCTTCCACGAATTCTGCTCCCTTGCAGTTGACGTGTCTCTTCCTACCAAGAATCTGATTCGTAAATTAACAAACTTATATCTAATTTCCTATGGGGTGGCAAGACACCGGTGAGCTCTCTATAAACTGCAGAGGAGCAAAGCAAATGGAGGTCTACAACTTCCAGATTTGCTTCTTTATCAGTTCTCCATTACATGTTCAATTCTTACACACTGGATGAATGCTGGGCCACTCACCGAGCAGACCCAATATCAACTCTTGTGGCTTCAAATAGAAAAGACCCTTGTCTCTCCATATAATATATCTTTCAATACTCTCATTTTTCTTCTTCTAGAAGTTAATTAAAAGTTTTAGGAATTTACCCATAGGGATAACATTTTATGTGCATGCTCAACTATGCAATAGATTCCAGATATCTTTGCTAAAGGATGTGGTAATCTCAATTTCAAAATCAGGGTCCCCCTTCCATACAATTTTTGGCCAGGGTATACTCAGCTTAAAGTCATAGACTTATTACAGGAACACAAATTGATGTCATTCCAAACAGCTAGGTACAGTTTAACTTCCTAATTCTTTTGGCTTTCAGTACATCCAACTACAACATATGCTTCAACAACATTTTGGAACTGGGTCTTGGGCACACTACTTAACAAGCCCATTTCTCCGGCTATTTTTAATTTACCCTCAGCCCATCTTATCTCTTTTCTCTACTGCCTCTTAAGGGATGGCATAGAGGAACTGCGAGAAGCTCCATACTATGTCTGGGACCAGGTACTACCCTCAGAATCCCCAACACCACGACCATGGTCTAAAATCTGGTCACAACTATATCAAGTTGTGAAATGGATTAGATACCGCATTCTACAATTTGATGTAATACATGATCTATATGCCATACTCCTGCCAGACTTTACCAAATGGGAAGCTTCCCTCAAATTTTTGCTCTCATTGCAAGGAATGTCCGCACACTAATGCACATTCTATGGGAATGTAATAAAGTCACACCCTTTTGGTCCGTCATTAAATATCCCCTATTAGGTCTATCAAGCCTATAGACCAGAAATTTGTATAATAGGGATTATGCGGACTCTTTGATTGGTAATCAATGAAAACACATGGCATTGGTATCTCTATGCACCAAGAAAGTAATCATGCACCATTGACTGGATCAGAGCATTCCCACATACACAAAATGGTTAAAAGAGATGCTCTTTGCTTTACAAGCAGAAAGCACAATTGCCCAAATAACAAAGAGGCCACAATATTACCAGAAAGTATGGGCCCTTACATACCTATTAACTATTTAATGGAATAAGGTATAAATATAACACATTTTTAAAACCACTATTAGAAAAATCTCAATATTACTCTAGGCCTTCTCTAGTAATTGTATCCTGGTTTATGAAACTGTAGGCCAATATCACTGCATACATGAGGGTTTTGGGTGGGGGAGAGGTTCAAGGAGGAGAATGGGAAATAGGAGGACAAATAAGTGCATGTTTCCTAAGCTTTGAAGTGATTTGTAGAGAAATTACAGTAATAATTATCATCTTGTCAGTTTTTATGTGATTACTTAACATTGCAGAAGTTCTCCAATTTACACTGCTGGCTTGTGGTAATGAAACATGCAATCTTCTCTGTTAAATGTCTGTAATGTACGATATGTAAAATCTTCCTAACAATAAAATATAGTCAATCAGAAAAAAAGAATGTCTTGGGAATAATCGCGTTGCGTGTTTCAGTGTTATCTTTTTCTGTGGGGGCTCTGTCCCAAACCCCATTATGAGGGCAGCTCTAAGGATTCTAAACTCCAGGGGTCCAACATGGAGAGTGCACAGTTCCAGATTTCAGCATAATGGCATGCGATCTTAAGCATATGACATTATGAGCCAGTACGACATTACCAGTGACAGGATAAACTTATTGCAAACTTAGGGGCCTCAAACTGGTAAATCAAATAAAATACATGGGGATATGTATTCCTGCCAAGGTTCACATCTCACATGTTAAAAATGTTAAACCTTTGACCTTTAAGATTTGGGAGGAATGTGAAAGATGGCAGGCTCTCCTCCTGTCCCTATTGGGGCGTACCAACACTGTTAAAATGATTTTGCTGCCCAGACTCCTGTATCTATACCAGTCCCTTCTATTCACATTCCAATAGCTCATTTCAAGTGTATCAACTCTATTGTTCATGAATTACTATGGAGAGGAAATCCGTGCACATTAAGTGAGTGTACCTGCAGCTTCCAGGTTCGGTGGGTGGTTTGGAGCACCCTAATTTCCTTCATTTCTATTGGGAAGCACAGCTGGCCATCTTGTCTGGGGTGAATATAGCAGTGTCAGTGGCTCAGAAGGTAGCACACTCACCACTGAGGCCAGGAGATCAGAGGGCTGTGGATTCAGTTTCACATCTGGCACTCAGGTTAATATCTCAGTACTGACACTGTAGTGCAGCATGAGAGGGATGCTGCACTTCTGAGGTGCCGTCTTTCAGATGAGATGTTAAACGCAGGTCCCATCTGCCTGGATTGGTGGTAGTTCAAGCAGATGTTAAAGATCCCATGGCACTTATTGAAAAGAGTAGGGAAGTTTATTAAACAAAAAATATAATAACAGAAAATATCTTACAATATAACACAAGTAAACATCATCCAAGCATATAAGTATACAGACATATATAGAACAGTGATTTCATACAAAAACATACTTACAAAAATACATTTTTCCAAAGAGAAAAAACTTTACTTGTGTAAACCTCTGACTATCTTTGTCTTTAATGTTTAATAATCCATCTTCTATCTGAGAGAATATAGTAGTATTCAATACTTGTTGTTGAAAAATAAATTGACAACGTGCTTGCCATAAGTAAAATTGAAGAAAAGCAAAGAACACATTCAAAGTACTGCTATGGTAACTACTTCAAACTCCTGAATAATCCCTAGAATCAATGTATTATATGTAATACAGGAAAGAAAGGGCATATTCTAGTGAGTGGCTGCCTCACCAGAAAATCTTACTAAAGGAACAAGTAATAAAGAAATGTAATAAACTTTCATCCTCATTGCTTTGAAATCCTTGGACAATATCTATCTGCTAAAGGTTTATATTTAAGATTTCCTCAAACCCTAACCTTCCTTGAGCTGACATCCACACTATGTCCCATACAAAGCAGGAGTCGAAAATCCATCAATTTGTGAAGAGCCAGAGTCATTTTGACAGAACACATTCTGGAAAAAGTAGAAAACCTTTGTACATCAAAAACTAAGTAGGCATAAAATGATTTTCTATTACGAGAAATAACATTTTGAAATAGCAACTTCCACTGTTGACATTTTTCAGAGCCGAAATCCCATAACGTGGTAAATGATCCTGGACTAATATTTTAGGGGCAAAAGTTCCATTTCTGAAAATAATGAGCCCACATGAAATGTTACCATACCTATTATGCAAAAGTAACTGTCCCTGATAAATAGCTAAAGGAGTTAAACAAAAATATCGAATGATAAAACACAATTGGATTTATCATAGCTAACCCACCCTGTTTCACTGGCAAATAGGTAATATCCCTTCTAACCAGATTCAGTCTATTACCCATAACATTTGAAAACAAAATACTGTATAACTTAGTTTCTAAATTAACTGGGGTCTGGTAAAGGTAACTCAAATAAAGGAAAGCAGGCAATAGAAATTTCTTAATAATTAAAATACTTTTTCCAAATTTCCAGTGTTTCCACATGTTGACTTTACCTTCCCTATTATTAACTGTTGTTCCTAATTAAAACTAGCCAAATATCTTGGCCCAAACCTAATACCCAAAATTTTCTGAGGAGTAGTAACCAGAGGAATGCCCATAATCTCTAAATTTTCAACCCTGTCAGGATCCAAGGAAAAAATAAAACTCTTGTCCATATTTATCTGTGCACCAGAAAATTGACCCCAAACTTTAAAAATATCAAGAGCAGTCATAAGTGAAGTCACGTCTTTCACTAATAATGTAACATCATCAGAATATGCTGTGACATTTTCTGGTGGCAAAAGAAGGATCGGGGCTAGCCCACAATCCACTGATCCCTGTGAATACATCTAATTACTGGGTCTAAAACAAAAGTGTACAATAGGGACTTAAGGGACATCCCTGCCTCACCTTTATCAAACCTAAGCTCAGACCTAAATAAACCATTAACCATAGGAAGTACTTTAGCATCAGAATATAACATAGCAATCCATTTCACAAAATGGACGAGGAATACCATAACGAATAATAAATCAAAAGATAGTTATGTCTAACCCGATCAAAGGCTTTAACTTAATCCAGGGCAACTACATAACCAGAACCATGTCCTGAATTACTACCCTCAAATAATTCTTGTAAAAGATAAAGATTGTGTTGAATCTTATGATGAGAAATTGCACAGGTCTGTGCTGGATGAATAATGAAATCCGAAACCTGTAATAATCTGTTAGTAATAATTTTAGAGACCATTTTATAATCGCTGTTAGTAAGCTAATAAGCTTCCAATTTGTCAATAAAGTTGGATTACCTTTTTGTGGATGAATTTAAGCAGCAAAATACTAAAGTCTAGAAACATTAAATCTGAAGTTAACATAAAATTAAAACAAAAGACAAAAATGACATATATAGGGAAGAAACTTTTATAAAAATCATTTGGTATACCATCTAAGCCTGGAGATGTCTTTACATTTAAAGTGTTTATCACCTCTTCTACTTCTTGTGATGAAATGGGCACCATTAGAAGTTGTCTAAGTGATTTATCTACTAAAGGAAGTGATGCGTAAACTCATCCAGCAAAACCTCAGCAGGCCCTGTATCCTCACTAAATAAATCAGTAACAAAGCTCTGCACAACAGATAACATCTCCAAATCTGTGGCCACAATTTTACCAGTAATGGACATTAAACCTGTCATAAGGGTCTTATCCAGTCTCTGCTTACAAGCTTTGTATGGGTCAGAAGCAAGTTACATTTTTAACCCATATCAAACTCCATATCCAAAGAATTTGCTCTATTATATTGGTAAACAGACATTTGTTTTTAAGTTCAGAAATTTGCAACTTAAATTGTATTTTATCACATGGAGGAAGGACATTAATTTATATATTTGATTCCCAAATTGTAAATTTTTAAATAATGAGAATTAGCTTTCTGCCTCCCATCGTAAGCAGAAAAGACCTAACCTCAGTTTTAGTATCCCACCACCACCAGTCATGCAGATTATCATAAAAATGTACTGTGGAATTCCTAGCTTCAAATAAAACCTCTAAGCCATACACAGTCAAGGGACTCCAGAAGAGGCAAGTTTAGCCTCCATCTTCGAATGGTTGAATACACCTTAGGTGGAGCCCCAGCAAGACTAAAATGAAATAGTAAGATCTGGTGATCTGAAAATTCAGTTGGCTTAATCATACTCAAGTAAAGCTTAACATATTTGGAAACAAATATTAAATCTATACTTGTGGCATAAATATTTCTATGGTAGGCAGCAGCCCCTTTACTATGTAAAACTCTGTAAGCATCAGAGAGGCCTGCATCTATGACTATCTGTTTTAAAACATGAGTCGCAGTACATTTTTTCTGTACCTCTATCATAAATTTTAAATCAATGTCACAATTGAAATCCCCCAAATGATATGCCTCCTAGTATAGAGGAAAGGCTTGATTTCCTTAAATAACTCAATCCAGACAGTTTTGACTTGTGGAGCATAAATGTTTATAACTCGAAAATCAAAATCTTGAAGGGAACAATCAAGCACTAAAGAACATCCAGGACTAATATCTACCAGTTTTGAAATTTAAAAAACAAATGGACTTAAACAAGATCCCAATCCCATCTGCAGATTCAGGGCCAAAAGTCCAAAAGGAAGGACCCCAGACCCATCGTTTTTTGCCTGATCTATTTCAGCAAGAGAAGACAATCTAGTTTCCTGAAAGAGAAGAATATCTGCCTGAAGAGTATCAAAAAGGAAAAAGAGAGCCTTTTCTTGAAATTTTTAAGACTGCAGACATTATAGGAAACTATCTTTAAAGCAGCCATCAAAAATTAGTGTCAATGCCCACTATTTTGACTAAAACAGGCTTTCTTTTTTCCTTTTTCCCTTTTTCTTTTAGCTAATTCAGTGGTTCTACGCTCCTCATCTTCAGTAACTAAGTTAGACCGATGTGAATTGTCCAATTCAAATCGAACCTCCACCTTCACCCTGTAAGGAGAAAAGAAATTCTCCACTGGAACAGGATTAGGTACTGTTTGTTTGAGAGAGGCCCTGGTAAACCTTTGGTTTTTAACAGTTTCAAAGGAGGAGGCATAGATGTGATGACAGGCCTCTGTTCTATAGAAGAAACAGCAGTAGAGGAAGCATCAGAATCTTGCTGAGAAAAAGCTCAGGACCATTCACTGAAGGAGATATATCTGCTACATCAGGGTCAGCCCCTAAATCTTCTCCCTGAGGTACCTCCTCCTCTGGAGGGTTTGTAGGAGTGAAAGGATTAATATCCCTTCTTTTTCTTGTGCTTTGTTCACCAAATCATCCTGATCCCATCCCCCATTCAATTATGTTTGGCCCAAGGGCATTGATGAAAAGCATGCCCTTTCTCATCACAAAGATTGAACTGAAATATATTTTCACAAAATCCACAAGTGTCCATATCCCCACATAAAGAACATTTCAACAAATCACATGAACTGCTTATATGAGTCTTTGCTCCACATTTATAGCAGGCCCAAGGATGACCCCCATAAAAGCATATCCCTCTGTCTGTACCCAGAAATAAACTATTGGGAAGATGAATGATGTCACTATTCACCTGAAACAATTTTACCTTAAACCGCCAGCTTCCCATCCATATTCCTTCCAAATCCAATATAGCTTCAGGGGATCCAACATATCACAGCGGTTCTGTCACCAATGGTAGATATTACTGACACTAACCCCTAATTTCTAAACATGATGGTAATATATCTAATCTGTGGTTTAGTAAGAGGGATTGTACATAAAGGAGTCCAAAGTGGGTGGATTTTAAAGTGGAATATTTATCCCAGAATTTTTCTAAACCATGTGTGGATTTAAAGCTAATATCAAAGAATCCTCCCTGAGATGTGAATTAAAATGAAAATATCTGCAGGAAGGAAATGCATGGATCCTTTCAATAAGAGATTAGCAATGTAATATCTATCTGGATGTTCAGTTAACCCTCTTCTATAATGCAGCCTAACTGCATTTAGTCTGTAGGCCTGTTCTAACATATTTTTGAATAGTTCAGACATGGGTACATGAGTTTTATGTTGATTAACCCCAGTATCAGAATTATCCCTTCCAGAGCCTGCCTGCTGAGTGGAAACATTCACATCCCCTGCTGAGGACGTGCATCGGACTAGACAAGGCCGAGGCATGTTCTCCAGATGCTGCACAGCTTTATCATGAGAACCCTGTCCATTAATCAAGTCAGTACCTGAGCTCAGGAGTTTATCAATGGTGGCATGCTTTGTGACTATCCTGTTCCCTGAGGAGGCTCCTTGCCAGCCTGGATCGGGAATCCATTGTCCTGTAGAGGTCCACAGCCATCCAGAATCATGAAGAGCATCATCCGCCGACCAGTCGGAGGTGAGAAAGTCCGCAGAAGTCTAGGTCAATCCAAATTGGCTCTCCATCCTGCATCCTCTCGCTGAACACCGGAAGTTCTTTCTGCTCCTCCCTACAGCATCACCTGAAAGAGTGCTCCATGTGTCAGAGTGAAGAGAAACTGGCTGCTGCAATAAAGGTTCCTGAGAACCAACAGTCACTGTAACAGGTGGAGCAAAGGCTTCAGTCTCAAATACTGGAGTCGTACAGTAAACTCCTGCGAAGACCGATGAACATCCTGAATCATCCGAACAATTATTTTTCTTCCACAGCCTGAGGTAAGCCAGTCTCTGAAACATCTCCTATTTCCATACTGTGCTCTGGAGAGCACAACAGAGTGTCCTGCTCCATAGCTGGTAAGAAACAATCTGACCAAACGAAGATGAACGGCAACAGCTCCCCTACTGCCAGCAAAGCAGTAGGGAATTTCCGGTATTCTGGGCCAAATTTACCTCATTCACTAAAAATACCACCAACAGCTTAATCTGGTTCAAGGTCAGTTGGCATTCATCTGTATTCTCCCCCACGGGTAGTGCCTGAAAAATAGGCAGGATTTGTCTAGTGCATTTACCCAGTCAACAAAAACTAAATAAATAAAATTAATAAATAAATATAGAGCTGAAGCCATTCTGGTTTTGATGGAAGAAGAGGAACTGCAGGGAGACTGATATCATGATTACTTATCTGTCTCTCTCTCTCAGTGACCACAGTCAGCCTGTAAATAACCCCTTCACAAACACTATGAATAAGGTGTGGGTAGAGGTTCATAAGAGCATGGACCACCCAAAAAGCCTTCACCCTGGGACAGCATTTCTGGTGCGGTGAAAAGTGGAGCTTCTATACTATCTGACTGTTGCAAAGGCTCTTGATGTGGCAGAAACTGGCACTGAAATCAATAATGCAACTGCTTAGAGGGGTAGGGTGAAGGAATTATCTGAACTGAGGCATGAGTGGGGAACACCAGCAAGTTACTGCTTCATTTATGCATGTGTTAGAAGAGTGTGGAAATAACAATGGAGGGATGATGGATGGGGATGGCCATCCCTTTGAGGAAGGTGTTTATATCCCACAGCCTCATATCAAGCCCTTGGCTACATATTATTGAATTCTACAGGGTGACAAGAACTATCCTTGGGATGACATAAAAGAGAAATGGGAGCAAGTGCTGGTTGTAATAATTAATAATAACACTTGAAAAATGTGGCTAAGCAGCTCAGTCCTATTCCTGGAGCAATAAGCTTTGCCAGATCCCCTAAACTTCATGTACATGAATACAGTACATGACCCCAAGAAGCTGCATCGTATTAACCCCAAACTTCCAGACACATGCCCAAAATAGGAGGATGGTGTAGAATTTATATATCTAGCTCTAAATTGCCCAAAGTAGCTCCCTTCTGGCACAACATCCACCGTATCATGTCAGAAGTATTGGGGTTGCTTCTGCTAAGACCCCACTGGAGCAGATTTGAGTGGGGTTAGGCGGGGTGGAGAATGCATCCATTATGGTCCATACCTCTAGTGAATGCCAAGAAAACAGTGGCACACCATTAGATGGCTCCAGTAGCTCCCATCATCTCACAGTGGGTACAGAATATTAAAATGTGCCTAACATTGGGAAAAAACTTTCTGCCAATGGTCAAGTACAACTATTCTTGAAAAGCTATGGCCTCCTGCAAAGGCCACTGAAGATGGAGTACTCCCAGTGTGAAGGGAATAGAGATGGTGGAGGTAATCACAGCTGAACACAGGGTAAGGGCCACGGTATTGGTACTATGGGGCTTTTGCTGCATCCAGGGCCCAGAACCCAATAGTAGGTATATGCACTGGAAGGAGAATGCTCAATTCTGTGTGACATTTCATTGTTACTATCTGCTGCCAGACACACACTTGGTTAATATTGTTAATTTTGTTTATAGTGGTGTAAGTTTCCTTTGATTTTGATCTGTTGTAACTCACCAAGATTGTAAAAGCTCTTATGTCTGTAATGAAATGATGAGTGTATGTTAATCCTTTCCTTTTCTTACTGCAAATAAAAAAATAAAAACAACATTAAAATAATGAGTTTTTGATGGATGTGTTAACATTCTGTGAATCAAACTTTTGTCATCTGTTTACAGGCGCATTACCATATACATAAATGTTGTTCAGCTTACATTTGGATTGTAAAGACAAATTACTAGTAGCTCTTTATTAGCAACCTCATCCTGAAGATTTTTGAAGACACTCCTTTCAATATGCACTAATGCAACTGGAAGAGTTTCATTGCAATGGTGCCACACTGTACTGTGAGTGTTATTTCTTACAGAAACAGACAGATGGTGCTGGATTTCTCACTAACTCCCTTTTAAATCTGTAATCTATTTATAATTGTGAAGTCCAATTCTGCACTACAGTTACATGGAATTTAATCACAGTTCACACTTTTATAAAATCAAGTCCAAAGGTAGCATCTAATTAAATGCATAGTGAAAGGCTGACAAAACTACCTCCCAAACTCATGTTCATAATTGGCAAGCTGTAAGGACAGTACATATTAATCTGCTTTCTTCATGGGTATTACTGTCAGCAATTTGGAAGAGATGGCTGGTAATTGATTCATAAGTTAAGCCACATCTCAAAATGGAACATTGCTATCTGAGTAGAAGTATCCTTTTATGGCTGCATGGGTGGATCCCTGCAGCTGCTTCACTAGGAAGGTGAAAAGGGACTTTGAAGCACGTGACTGGATACCTTAGCTCTGAGCTTACACAGTGCTATGGTCCCATGTCCACAGTGCTGCCATCAATGCAGGAGTTTAGTTCTCCATTGCTCCTCCCTCTGGTGGCCACACAACCCCTCATCTCCATGGGGGTACTATTTTGTTTCCTACCATCACTTCCACAGTTAAGGTGAAACTAAAGAGCCCACTATGCAAAAAATGGCCACCGTGAGCTCATTGTGCATATTCGAGTATTTTGCAAGCACACTTCTGTCATGGCAGCCATCTTGGGCATGGTGTGCTCTTTCTCACACATGCACAGTGATTATCAGTCACTGCACATGTGCAGGTACAGTGTAATTATGGAGTTAGCCATTGTTGGAGCTCTGAGTACTTTCACTCAGACTCAGACTCACCATTCTGAACAGCCCTGTTGATTCTGACCAGGAGTTTGTTTGAACAGTCATGTGGTTATTATTACTCTGGCTGTGACACCCACATGGTCAGCAGGACTGTCATAACTGAGCTACTGTATGCTGTGTCTCTCATAGTGGGAGAATTGTGTGCTAAATGTTAGAGATGGTGAGGCTACTGAGAATAGTTTTAAAACATAAAGGAAACAGTAAGTACATGTCATACTCAAACTTTCTGAGCATCATCATTTACAGTTTTTACCCATGGCATGGGGAATCTGAGGAAAACAGAGTCAGTGCTAATCAAGGTTAGGAAACCCAATCAGTAGAAACAGTTTCTGACAGAAAAAACCCACAAATGACAGTGGCAGATATGAGATTCAGTGGTTCAGTGATCAGCCAAACTCAGAGCCAGTTGCAGTCGAAGAGGGCCAGATTTACTATAGCCAGATGTAACATCCCCAGTACCAAGTTTAGCTTGCCAGGTAATGACCAGGGAGGCAGGGTCACTGCAGATAGAAGTGTCCAAACAGAACCAATGTGGGTCAGGGGCTAAGCCAGAGGGTCAGGGACACTACGGTCAGCAGAAGGGTATGACTAGCACTAAAGTGGTCTAGGTGTAGAGCCAGAAGAAAGGGACTACTACCAGCAGTAGTGTACCACCAGTACAGAGGCAGGCCAGGAGCAGATCATTAGAAGTAGTCCCACCAGAAACAAGTGCTGTTGTATGTCTGTTCCTCAGCTTGGGCAGACACTCCTCCAGTCTTGCCTGGAATCAAATGTTAGATGCATTGTCCCAAAACAGCAGCTCTAACCTTTCAGTGAAATGGAAATATCCCTAACTGAGAAGTCAGAGAACTCCTTTGACTTTAGACATGTGATCCTACTGACAACCAAGAGAGATCTATGCAATGATTTAGTACTGTTTTGATTCTGTTCACAGCTTTCAGTACCAGATGACATTGCTTTGTAGAGACTGGCTTTGGCATCTAAAATAATAGAGTTGAGAGGTGCAGTAAATTTCAATAAATTCATCAAACCAGCAGAGGATAAAAGAGGTAAGCAGGCTGGTTATGTGGCCCAGCAGCAGCTTGTTGCAATAACACTTTGGAGTCAGGAGTTCATGTTCAAGCCCTAGAATCCCACACCAGAAACCAGCTGGGAGCCTGGTTCACATCAGAGGAAAATACTCAGCTCCTGGGAATGGGGTATATCTACCCACTGACAGACCAAGGAGGGGCATTGGCATTCAATATGAAGGTAGCTGCTCACCTGCCCTATAAGATGAAGGAAAAGTGCAAACAAGGTAGCCCCAGTATTGGGGATCCAAAGGGCAAAATCAGGAAAATGAACTTATAATAAAAAGTAATGAGAATCAGAATGTTCTGTAGCACATAAAGCATAAGCATAACCTCAACTTGTGATTTGGCCATTGTTTTTGTTTTCTGGCCATTCATCCATCTGTTTGGTAGGCTCATAGTCAGCCTTCTTATTGTACACCAGCAGGGTTTGTTAAAAAACAAACATAACATATACTTTAAAAATGTAACAACTGGTGTAACTTCATAAGAGCTATTTCAATGTTCCTAGGCATGGTTAAATCTCTAGATGATGATGCTCACACAAATGACATGAAGCAGGGCTCCTATGTGGTGGCCTGCTCAAGAGTTTTGCAAACAGGGTCTGATTTCATGCATCCACTCTGGGTAAGGATATTGTAAAAGGATGTTGGAATCATTTGTGCCAATCACCCCAGTGTTTATTAGCACAGTATCTGAAAGACAGATTGCAGATTGTAGCAGCAGTATAAATCCAGCATCAGTATTGAAAACAGGGCTAACACAAGTAAAGAAACAATTAACATAAACTCCAGTTCACCACCGTGCTTTACTCCAACGAGCTGCTCAGGGTGTTACATACCTGATTTTTCCACAAGAACAAGTTTGCCCTATACACCCATGTGAAATTCTTGCCCAAGGTATTTGCTGAGCTTCACTTAAATCAGGCAGTCATTTTATCTACTTCCTTCACAAAGTCTCATATTTCAAGGCTGGCAGAATGCTCTACATGTGAGATGTTCACAGGGCTCAGTTCTCCTAACAAGAATGTATGGTGAAAATTCATGGTGAGACTCACGAGCTACAGTGCTCCTTGCTATTATGAATGAAATGGGAGCCATTACATGTGTTCATTAAAGCTCACCATTCATTACATTGGGGACACTGGAAAAGGGAGAATTTTAACAGGAAAGAGTCTGCAGAAAGGACTCCACTCTATATTTGTTTTAGCCTCAGAAAAACTTTGTCTCATCCATATATCAGTACAGGACCAGATAGTACACTAGAGACAACTGGCAGATAGTGAATTTAAAGGGAACAGCAGCCACTAGGGGCTCCACACACAGTGTGGGGCTGGTACCAATGTGCACTTTGTGGGCAAAAGCATTTTGGCTTACTTACTGTTTACTGTAGTATAGCAGATTATATCAGACTCACTGTTCATAGTTGTAGGCTGACATCTTTTACTGCAGTTCCCAGAATCTCCTGCAATTAACATCAGTTCAGTAGGCAGCAGTGGAGACGAATAGATTACAGGGCATGTTATATGTTTTTGAAATTCAGTATACTTTATTAAAATTCAAAGTGGCCTACAACAAACATCAAAACAAGTTCATAACATAAAAAGAACCCTCCCACAAACCCACCACCACCCTCTATAAGCAGGATAAACAGCGAGAAAACAGATGCAATAGCATGCCAGTGACCAAAATTTACTAGAATAAGAGAGAAAATAAAAGGAATCCTACTAGAATAATAAAATAACATTAACATAAGATGAAAAACCATTAATATATTAATCAGCTGGTGTTACCTCAGGAGAAGTAATGGACTATAGGATGTGCAACTTGCTCTTCTCTTATCATATCTTTCCTGTTATGGATACTAGCTATCATCTTCTCTATCTGTAAATTAGACAGAGTTCTTGCATCCACTCAATGTATGAAATTGGTGTCCATTAATATTGGGAAAAGCATGAGAAAGAGGAAAACCAAAATACAGGACAGAGTGTGCAGCTGCATCACCAAGTCCATGGGAGACTGCAACAAGACACTATGGTCACAAGTTCAAGGCATAGGACTGAACCAGTGAAGTAGCACATGGCATAACTGAAACACCTTAAAGACAAGTGTCCATCTAACTGAAGCAAATCTAATATTTCTTGACAGGACATAATGTAACCATCTTTAAGCTGGTGACACAAACCCCTTCCCAACAACTGGGTAACAAAACCTCCATCAAAACTGCCCTCCTATAGTAAAGTTAGGGTTATGGAGGATCAGTTGGTATACATCCATAAGGAGATTATATCAGACATGTTTACAAAGTTGAGTATACATTCGTAAAGACATTCCAATCACAGAGTCCCAAAGTCCCACCGCAGAGATTTAAAGGAATATGGAACAGAGTAAAGTGTGATAGTCCAGCATCAGTAATCAGACCCTCTTCACTCTAACCAAATGAGAACATAAGGACTATTCCCACTGTTTAAAAGCTGGGATGGCCATCAGAAAACTTGCTGATGTGGCTAGCAAGAAAGTAAAGAAAGAAGTTGGTACCCAAAGTCCTCCCAGAGCCTTAGGTGTTAATAATTCATTGTAGGCCCATCTGGAAGGTGATTTTGCCGTATAAAACTGGAGATGACTCTGTGTAGACACCTGAACCAAGCTGAAGGAGAATTACATTCATAGCATTGAGGGATAAAACAAGCAGGGTAGAACATTCATTTTACTATATTTATTCAGCCCCAATGAGTAAGCAACAGGGATGCCCATCTCCTGAGATGTTGCTGAATATTAGTCAACAATTCACCTAAGTTCAACTTTTTAAGTAATGCAGCACTCTTTGTAAGGGTTATTGTGAGATATTTGAGCACATAGGTGACCAAGTCAAGCACATACCTATAATGTCAGCTTTAGCGAGACCTCAGGAGTGAAGGGCATCACTGTGGTCTTGTCAATATTAAGCTTGTAATGAGAACACTTTCTGAATTCCTCAATAATTGACAAGGTCATGGGAATGGGATCTTTGGGGTAAGTTACATGGAGCAAAATATCATTCATGATAAAGAGAGCTGCAAGCCAAACTTGCCCACTCATACTCCAGTCATAGATGGAGACCCCTGAGCTAAGCAGTAAAGGTTCTAAATAAAGGTTAAATTATAGGGAGACATAGGACATCCCTGCCTGGTGCCAGAACAAATGGGAAAAGTGGAAGACAAAACACCATTACAATAAAAATTTGCACTGGGGCAGGAATAAAGGGTCCTAATCCAACCAAAAATGTAGATGGAAAACCAAATTTAGCAAGGGTGGCAAACAAAAAGGTTCAATTCACGCTGTTGAATGCTTTCTTGTGTCCAGAGAGATCAGATCAATAGGAGCTCCAGCCTCCCGAGACATAGAGAACTGGTGGGACAGTTTCCAAAATTGTCATCAGAGGAACGGAATTGCATAAAACCCACCTGTTCAATGCTCTCCCATACTTTATTAATCGTAGTGGCCAAAATTTTGCTAGAATAGTAATATCATAATTCATTAGGGAAATAAGCCTATAGTTGGTAATCTGTCCTGAGGCCTATCCAGTTTAGGTAAAACCACAATCCTGTCCTCAATTAGGAAAGCATCCGACATGCCAGAATTGTATATATATATATATATATCTATATATATATATATATCTATATATCTATATATATATATATATATATATATCTATATATCATATATATACATGAATAGAGACGATGCAACAAACAGACTAATTCTAAAGAAAAACTTTGTCAAAATTGGATGAAAAGCCATCTGGGCCTGGTGCCTTGTCAACATGGAGAGACTGAATGGACTCTAAAATGTCTTCTTGAGAAATCGATCAATCTAGGAAGGATTGCTGAATGGGCATTAACTGAGGAATAGTAATAGTTTCAAACAGTCCTGTAGCTCATCCTCAGAAGGAGATTTAGAAGGAGGCATAAAGATCCCTGTAATAAGATTCAAATTCCCCAGTGATAACTCTAGGAGAAAGTTTAGATACACCATCCATTTGAGAAGTAATAGAGGTGACAATATGGGATGCCTCCTGTCAGCAAAGATGCAAAGCGAGAAGGCAGCCCACCTTCTCCCTCCTTATCTATGTATACAGAACACATTTTAAAAATAGAATACTACACATTTTCTTGGAGATACTTGTTATATTTGTCCCACAGAGTAAATAATTTCATTCATTCCTCTTCTGACATCATAGGGGACAGCAGTTTTTCCAACTCCCTAATATGCCAAAGTAAATTTGACAGTTCAGCTTCTCTATTTCATTTCTCGGTGGCCATCCTAATAAATTCACCATGGAGATAGCACTTAAGTGCACTCCACTCCATGTCTTGTTGCATTACAGTATCCCTATTTTGAGTAACAAAGAGTTCTATCGAACCTTTGATTTTTAGCAACTATTTCTGCATATTTTAGAAGTTGATTATTTAGCTTCCAGCCATATCCCACTGAGACTTAGTGGAAATTTTGTGTTCTAGCTGGATTAAGGAATGACCTGACAGAACCCATGGGGCAATCTCACTGCACAGCACACCTCCCATGACATTCCTGCTTATCAAGAAGAAGTTTATGTGAGTATGAGCCATGCGCTGGTGAATAATAGGTATAGTCCCATACAGATGTAAACAGGATATGCCATTGAGCTGCAAAGCCATATTATATATCATGTCACGGAGGGATTGCTGAGCAGGAGACAACCCGCATGTGATTGGTAAGATCTGTCTGGGTCTTGGCTAATTTTAACATTCCAATCCTCCCAAAATAATAGGAAGGGAGAGAAAAGGGACCAAGAGGGTAGACAGAGCAATAAAAAGGAGGGGTATCTGCATTGGGACCATAAATACCACCTATCAAAACCTTGGTATGATGTAAAAGCCCTCGAATGAATATGTATCTCCCTTGTTGATCCTCAAGACACTGCAAATATTGGAATTTAACTTCTATGGTAATTAGGGAGCTACTCCTTTACTAATACTATTACCTGCTGTGAACACCTGCCCAGCCACTTGCCTCCAGAAGAGAGATCCCTCAAAAGCAAGCAGGTGGGGTTCTTGTAGAAAATAATGTTGCAACATAGCTGTTTAATATGTTTGATATTTGATATTGTTTAACCCTGGAGCGCATCTCATACATTCCAGCAATCATATCTAACATTCATAGCCATCTAGAATTAGTACTGAGACAATAGCAGTACAGGATTCTAAAGCAAGGAAAAAGCACACTGGGAAATATTAAATTCAAAACATATACCGCTATAGAAACCCACCCCAACCTCCTCCCTCTCCCCAGACACAAAACTCATTCCCATAATGATCCCCCATCCAAGTAAAAAGTAATCAACCTGGGTAGCAACATGGGGGCTAAAACCAAACCTAGCCATATAAGGTCTAAAATAATCCAATATTCAGCATAGAGACGCTTCTGTACTCCTCCCCACTAACTAATACCCAAATATTTGAACCCACCCCACAAACTATCCCTCCCAAATTGATCAAAATGAAAAATCACCACCCCAGTCCATCTGACCTACCTCCAAAAACTTCCCAGCCCATGACATTTTATACCCCAGCTAACTCCAGCAGCTACATCCTATAGACCATCCCCAATACTCAACCACAGCTCAGAGATATACCAAAGAGATTCTCATCGCTAACACTTTATGCCCCTAACTCAATAATGGAACTACCAACCATATTATATAATGCTGTACTGACAAAATTAAGAAGAATGAGGCTAATCCTAGTAATGCAAAACAAGCTGGGGTGGAAAGTAAAAAGGAAAAGCAAGGCAATGATACTATAGTAGGCAAAACACTATGGCCGGTTATTCAAAGGGTTGCCATGCTGCAGTAGGGTTGCTCCAGCAAAATCCGAAAATGCTCCATTCTGCGATATTCAGCGGGAGGCAGATGTGCCCTCAAATCACACTGAGCAATAGTTCAATGATAATGAATGTATGCACAACTAAAGGGGAGGAACCAAGCATAAAGTAACAGTCACGATATTCAACAACATGCGCCATAACGTAGGGAACAAGTGGAAGTTGTGCTATTCGAGAAATGAGCCAAAATAAAAAGGAACAAGGGAGAGGCACAAGAACACTACAGGGAAGGCACATGAGGCTGAATTATAGCAACACAAACAGGGCAGGAGGGACACACAGGGCAGGCCAGGAAAGGCCACCCTGAACAGAGAGGCACAGGGAAGGTGTGGGAGCCACAGCCAGTGCAGAAGGGGAAGTGCCACACAGCACAGAGGCCACCACAGAAAGGTGTTCCCGGTGCAGGGAAGTAGCAGCCAGGACAGCAGAGGAACCCAGAAACAGCTGCCGGGGGTTAACACAAGCCAGGGACATGGCCAGTGCCACCATCCAGATGGAGGCAGTAATGAAGGTGGGAAGGCAGGCAGCAGGGGGGGCGCGGCTGTGGAAGGCCGTTAGCAGTATGCCCCAACAGGCAGTACTGAGCCACACCAGCTTCGAGCTGTACAGCAATACTGAGATCATGGGCCAGTACCGCCTGAATCGGCAATTCTGGAGGCTGCTCTGTGAGCTGTGCAGTGATGTGATGCAGGCACCCACACGACGGAGCCATGCTCTGTCAGTGGAGACCAAAGTGACAGCTTGCATGTGTTTGCTCACCACGGGTACCTTCCAGAGACTAACAGAGGACACCACAGGCATAACCCAGTCGGCCACGTCACACCACCTCACTCAATTCTCAGTGCACTGCTGCCACATGCTGCGGAGTACATCCATTTCCCAGCACACCGGTAGTGCACAGCAAACATACAGGAGTTCCACAGGGTAGCATGTATGCCTGGCATTCTAGGGGCAATAGACTGCACCATGTGGCCATCCGCATACCACCTGGCCCCGAGGGGCCGCATATATTAATCAGTAGGGCTATGCTAGCATCAACTGCCAGGTGGTGTGCGATGCCGGAGGTGCATAATCAATGTCTGTGCCATCTACCCTGGGAAGCACATGATGCCTTCATCTGGCATCAGTCAGCACTGTGCCACAGATTCGAGAATGGGGACATCCCCAATGGCCACTTAGTGGGTGAGTATGCAAACCACATGGACAAAAATAGAGCTTGAGAGGGGCATGGTCAGAGGTGACATGGTAGTGGCCTACATGGCCTGAGGCAGGGTGATGCTGATCACCAAACTAACCTCCACCCTCTACACACAGGTGACAGTGGATACCCACTCCATCCCTGGTTGCTTACACCATGCCGGTGGCCCGTGACCCCATCAAAGCAATGCTACAATGAGGCAGATGCCACCACATGCAATGTCATCGAGCAGGTGTTCAGGATGCCAAAGGCACATTTCTTGCCTGGACACCTCCGGTGGTGCCCTACAGTACAGTCCCTCAAAGGCTCTGTGGGCTAATCTTGGCCTGTTGCATCCTGCACAACATGGCCAACAAATGTGGGATAGCCATACAGGTTGAAGAGGGGACAGCGATGGGGACAATGAGGACACCGGTGATGATGGTGATGGGCAGCCCCTCTTGGGCGACGGGATCCGTGAGTGCTCCGGCTGGCACAGCTGCACTGGGACACCATCACGGAGGAGCACTTCAGCCAACCCAGGTAAGTCATGGGGCCTTGTGCAACCACCAGTGGCAAAGGCACAACCCACAAACATGCATGGACACACACCAAGGGTGCATGCCACCAAGGGAAGTGGCCAGGCATGGAACCACACACACCGCCAGGGATGGGCAAGGTCTAACATAGCACATGGTCATACACACACACACACACACACACACACACACACACACACCTCACCAGACATGCACATAAAGTAGGAGGCACGCCGACCAGACTGCCACCCTAGCCACACACATGTCCAGAGACCACCATGCCCACTGCCTGTCATTGTGCATGTGTCAGACACTGGCACCATTGCACAGTGGTGTACAGTGCAACACAGGCATCATCATGCATATGTAACTGTGGACAGCAGCTGGGAGGTGTGCAGATGGACTGTGTGTGTGCAGGGCTGAGTACCCACCGCGCATTGCCTGCTGAATGACACAATGCACACAGGGCAGCATCAAACAGTAGCTGTACTGGGAGACAGGTCAGTCACATGCCACAATGCCACAGCTGCCACGGATGCTTGGGCAGCCCCACTGAGACCCGCCAGCAGTGACAGGCTGACCACTGTCCTCATGGGGTGGCACCGATGGTCCCCAGGGGTTCCACTGCATGAACATGACCGTCTCACGCAGGGGTCAGCAGCACACTGAACATGCCTGCACCAGCTTTGGGATGCCCACAGCTGAACCCGTGTCAACAAGGATGCGTTCGCATGACGCTGGGAATGGGGTGGAAATTGCACTGCATGGTATCTGTGACGATGGGCAAATAACTGTGTGCCCATTGTGGCCATGACAGCAGTGAATGCCTGTGTCTGCCTGTCAATGGCAGTGGTCACATCCTCCCACAACCGTCCATCCCTGCCAGGAACAGAGTCGGCCCTGCCGCGACGGTCCTCTGCCTGGCCTCAGAGCTGCACTCCCAGTGCATCCACCGCCACAAGCTGCATCTGTTGGATTGACTGATGTTTGCAATATGCGGGTGTGCTCCTCCAAGAGGTCATCTGCCTGATCAGCATGCTGTCCCCTCAGGTGTTCACGGCCTGATGCTCATCACCCCTGAGGGTGGGCACTCACACCAGGCCAGGCCTGCGGCATGTCCACAGGTGGTGCACTGATGCTGCCCCTGACACTGTACCCCCATGGCCATTGGCTGACTGCTGATGCTGCCCCTCTGGCTGCTGCTTCCCAGGCTCAATGGTGCCGCCGCGAGTGGCTGCAACAGTCCCTCTGTCCTGGACACACCAGTGCTGCCCCACTGGTGCAGACAGTCACAGGCTGGGACTACGATGACACACAGGCCTCCATGGCGTATCACCCACAGCCATGGCCGCAATGTCACCTGCTGTGTGGCAATCCTGTGGCACACATGTGTCACTGCCCATGATGTTAGCTACATCATCATCGATGATGGATCTGGCACCAGTATGAGTCTCAGCATGCTGGCATCCATGGACACTGGCATGCTGGGACATGGACAGGCCTCCTCCACACCTGCTCCACCACATCAGTCTGGACGCCCAGTAGGCCCCACTGTCACCCTGACCCCCATATTCCTGTGGAGGTGGATGGGCCCTCCTCCATCTCCATGTGACTGGCTTCAGTGGAGAAGCCCACCACCGCTGACCCATGCAGACACTCAGAGCTGTAAGGAAAAAAAGTAGCTTAGCATGCATGTGACCTACCCTGCCCCCAATAGACAGACCATGACCTACCATGCAGTGACGGGCTACCACCCATCTGGAATCCACCACCTGGAACACCCTCAATGGCGCAATACTGCATGCCACCAGCAACCTGCTCTTCCTGTGGGGTCCGGGAGCACCTCCGTGCTGTCCCCACCGGGTCACAGACTGTGCTGCCCTGATGGCAGCCACCTTCTCTTTAATCCTCTGCCTGTTCGTGCCCATCTTCTTTTTGCACTCCTGCAAGGAGCGCTTGGTGGCTACCATGCAGGTTTACAGCATTCGCCACCTCCTCCCATTCAGCAGCATGGGCCTGTGGTGTTCTTCTGGCGTCCGCTGAGAAGTGGCTCCTGGTCTCACGTAGGGCCTCTAACAGGACATCTGTCTCAGCTTTGAGTGAAATTTGGCCTCCTCTTCCTCCCACGCACTCTGTTCCTCTTCCTCCACCACATGCTCAGTCATGATTCATCCTGTGAGAATAACAGTGTTACCTGTGACTGTGCAGTCCCATCATGTCCCAAACACCACAGTCCACACTTCCAAACAGCATGCAACTCACTGCAATAGACTGCAGTAACCGACTATGGCCAATGCAGCCCAATGTCACACTTTTATAGTGCAACCCATGCAAATGAGGTGAGACGATCTGTAAGTGGATGCAAATGCAGTGACTGCGCCATTGAATGGCTGATTAGATGATTTGACATGTGCTGGCTGAATATCATGCTGTTGCGCTTTGCGCAATTGTGTAATGTGCTGGGCCAAGGGGTGCAGTTCTGTGACATGCGCAGTGCACAACCAACTAAGCATGCCCGGTTGGTGACACAGGCACCTGCCACTCTGCTGATGTGCTGAGTGCAGGAGGCAATGCAGGGCATGGCCACCGCTAGCCAGTGGTGCTACGGTGCTATTCACCTATATGGCACTGTGGCACTGGGGCGCCATAGGCACACTGGGGCAACAGCGCCAGGCCGCTACAGGAGGTGGGCACACAGGCACCCAGTTGTGCTACATGCATTGGGTTCCAATCGCGTTGTGACTGTTCGTGTGCCAAGAGACCCTTGACCCTGTGCCTGACCTTGTGCCCCTAGGCGCCATGCATCAGGCATGGGCGCACACTATCGTTCTGTTCAGTGACAGCGCAAAGGGAATGGCAGCACTGTACTGCACAGCATCTGCACATGGCAGGACCATGCTGCAGCAGCCATTTTGCTTGAACCGGCAGCAGAGATGGCACAGAGGCATGCTGTGCAGTGGAGCCAGATCGAGCTGGCAAACCTTGTGGCCATAGTTGAGCCCCATGTTGGGGCTTTGTTTGGGAGGCACCCTGGACAGGGCCAGGGTGTGGTATGGCAGGAGGTGGCCGATGCCTGGAGGAGGCCACAGTGGGTTGGATGGCGGGTGAGTACCACCTGATTATGGAGACCAGAGGCACAGGAACCCGGACCTGCTTGCCCACCTGCAGACACATGCCAGGAGGGCACAGAGCAAGGGCCAGGTAGGTGCAACATCCATACACTTTTATCGCCCACATGTATCACGGTTGCATGTGTCCAGCACATGGGGGCTGTCCAGTGTTGGCCGTGGTGGTGGTATAGTGTGGGGTTGGTGGGTCTGGCTGTGTGGATTGCACACACATGGGGGGTGGGGAACATTGCTACCGGATTGTACTGATGTTCCTCTCTCCATGTTTGCACCTTAGTGCCAGAAGAACGGAGGCGCAACAGAGAGGGGAGGTGCTGCATGCTAGAGCAGAGGGACGGAGGGATGAGGGTAGTCTGTGGTGCATGGACCAGCCTGCTGATGGTGAGTGCCTCACATCCATGATTACTATTGCATGCTGTATAACTTGGTGGGCAGGGGCATGGCCACCATCCATTAACACCACTGCCATTCACGCAACTTGTTACAGTCAGCACTGTCCAGTGGCACTGCATGTCTGATAGTGCATCAATGGTGGTCCATGCGTGCACCGGCACATGGCTGTGGCACTGCCTTCATACCGCATAGCCAAGTCACTGCACGGCCATGATGGTGCTGTGCAGGACATAGGCGATGGTGTGTGCAGTGGTCCATGTGGCTGTGGCTGCGTGGGTGGGCAGGTCTTGTGGACACGGTCACTGTGGGTGGTCGCACACCATCACAAGGGCATGTTACATGGTTGTATGCCATGCACATTGGGTGGGCTGCAGGGAATGGACAGTCACACCTATTGACTCTGCTCCCTCGCCCTAGGTGGCCGGACACTCCTGCAGATCCAGTGAGACATTCAGGAGCTGCTGTGGGTCAGAAGGGAGTCCTTAGAGCTCCTGTGACACATCCACCGCCATGGGGTGAGAAGAGGAGGTAGAGATCTCATTGGTGCCAGGAGGAAGAGGACCAGGGCGGCCAGTAAGTCCCATACCCTAACTACCACCTTCCCCCACTTTGACCCACCCTCACACCCCTTCTTCCCTCTCCCATATGTTCACCCCTGCCCTCACCCACCCCCACCTGTTATGTGGCCCTTCCCCACTATTGTATATAGTTTTGTATATAGTTTTACTATACATAGTTTCAATATATACATTTTGTTATAACAACTGTGGTGGTCTCTGATTTGCAGTGGGCTACAGGTGCTCAGCTGCAGTGGTGTGCATGGTGTCAGGGGTGGTGGCACGCATGGGCTGCGTGTGTGTGTGTGTGTGTGTGTGTGTGTGTGCAGAGGTGAACCACCTATGGTGTGACAGGGGATCAGTCACTGTCTGTGGTTTGTATGTTGTACTCTGTGCACTGCATGCCTGTGTGCAGTGGTCCACGGGCCTGCTCTGTGTGCATGGTACCCCTGTCAGACCATCCATGGCCTGTGCAGCTGACACCCTTGCATGTCTGTGATATGCAGGTCTGCTGGCATGTCAGTGGTGGCTGTCCATGCTGGATAACAACTGCACCGGCACAATGCCAGGTTGACCGCCATCACCAGTATGGTGCACATCTCCTCCAGTGGCACTGTGGCCTCCACTGTTGTTGTCCACTATCCATGCTGTCGCCTGTGTCTGTTGCAGGGATGTGCTCCAGTGTCTGTCACTTGTGCTCCGGCAGCATGCTGGTGGCATACAGATTCATGGTGCCTGCACAGGTGGCTGGCACACCTGTGCAATGTGAGGGTGCTGGCCATGTGTACACATCATCTGGCCAACACACCAGTGGCTGGTTGACCCACTACTGTGTTCCTGTGTTGCTGTGCCCTTGGGTATGGGTGGGTGTTTTTCCATGCACTGTATTGCATCCTGTGTGATGCATGCCTCCATGCTACACTGTGCGTGTCTGTGCTGGCTGTTGTGGCCAGTGCTGGGTTAGGATGTGTCCTTGGGAGGGTATGCAGGGTGCTGTACCACTGGGGTGGTGTCCGGGCCATGCCCTGTTGCATGTGGGGTACCTCGTGTGCTGACTCATGGTTGGTCTCTCAGCTGTACCTTGGGGGGACATGCAGGGCAGCACTGTGTATGCATCTGTTGTATCACTGTCTGCTGCCACCCACTGCAGGATGCCCATGGTGGGGTGTCTTGCGTGTCTCCATGGTGCACAGGGTTGTGACATGCATGGGGTGTCCTACACTGTTGGGTGCTACTCCTGGGCAGGGTGTATGGGGATCATGGCACAGGGTGTGCTCTGCATTGGTGGGATGGTGTAGTGCAGGGGTGGTCAGCCATCCTTGTGTGCCAGTCACAGCTTGCCAGGGGTGTGCTGGGGCACCATGACCCGGCTGTGGGTTGGTTGCTGGTATCCATGGACGGTGGTTATTCCAGCTCTCCCCAGTTGTGCAGTGCATGGGGTATGGGAGACAATGTCTGTTCTGCTGTGTGTTCCTCTGCCCATCTGTGGCATGGGTGGTAGGCTCCTGCATCCCTGGTTGTGCTGTTGCATTGCTGCCCTGCTGCTTGGAGCATCCCTGGTTGCACTATGGCACATCTGGACTGCTCAGCTGAACATCCCTTGTTGCACTATGGTGCATCAGATATGCTCAGCTTCACCTCCCTAGTTGCACTATGGTGCAGGTGATGATATTCAGTTGTCAGCCATAGGCATCTTGGCCTCATAGTTTTTGAATATCGCCTCTTTGCACATGGGCTCAGTGGACTTGCACTTGCTCCTGCTGTTGCACACTTTTGGGCGCAGTTTGAATATCTGGGGCCAAGCTGCATAACACAGGTCATTATCCTAATCCTACCTCGTCAATAGTTGTCTTTACCAATTAAACACTCAAATCTGGCATCAGCTCCTACAGAAAAGATCAAAAGTACTAGAAACCCCTCCTCGGAGTCATCTCAGGGTGCTGACATACAGAAGAAGGGTAGCTCGAGTAAGAAACCCCAAATAAGTCTACATTTTACCACTTAACTCAGAACTTAGTAAATAATCTATCTAGAACAAGCATACTGTACATTCCTTAAATAATTAACTCTCCACCCAGTAGCAGCTGTTAATAAGAAGCAGGTATCTGTAATAGACTTATCTTATAAAGAGCTCATGCCTGTGTAATAGGCATTAAAGAGGTGCACGTCCCTAAATTAAGTAACCCTGATCACACTAAGCTACATTTGGTTCTAAGCATTTACTCAAGAAAATAAAAATGAGCAGTACATCCTACAGCAAGTTATACACCATCACTGCCTTTTAACCAAAGTAAACTAAAGTTGGTCAAACTTCACTCAATAATGTCCATGGATGAGCAGTATTAAAAGAACAAAGCAAAGTTTAAGGCAATTGCCTGAATTAAAGAAACATTGTTCTTGATTTGGCATATGTGTAAACAAAATGCAGTGGCAATTTAGAATAAGTGATCTAAATAGAAACATATGAAAATAGATGTAGTCTCCAAAAGAGGATAGTGTTGACTTTACACTGCCGCTGTCTCAATCTAAAATAGTGTTGTCCTGCAGGTGCAGTCTAAATAAAAATTACCATAGGGAAGTCCAAGGACTGACAAACAGGAGCCTTCAATCAGGAATGAGAACTATCCGTCATCTTAACAATACTAGCTCCATCTGTCTAAAGCAAGACATAACAGGGCCATGCTACTGGTTGTAGGCTTCTTTGGATACCTTTCCAACAGGAGCAGATATGGACAGATTACAGTGCATGTTAGAGCATTTATAATCTCTGATAAGATGTCTTCCAGGTCTGCTTTTCTCTAGAGGCTATGTACACACCTCTATGACTGTACTTAGCCCAGGGAGGACAGCAGAACCAGCAACAGAACATCAGAGCTTATATAAACTTTAACATGCACTGCATGCTATTGAATCTTCTCACTGCTGCCTATTGCTATGATGTCAACTGCAGGATATTCTGGGATTTGTAGTAACAAAGGTGTCAGCCTACAACTAAACAAAATTAGTCTGATACAGTCTACTACAATACAGAAGACAGTAAGTAAACCAAAATGTTTTTCGCTAAAGTGCACATACAGACAGAACACACAGGTGAATGTGGGGTGCTTGGAGACTATTCCCCTTTAAATTCATTATCTGCAAGTGGCCTGTAGAATACCCTCTGGTACTGTACTGATATGTAGATGAGAAAATGTTTTGTCTGAGGCTAAAAACAAATATATTTAAAAAAAGCAACCTATTCATTTAAACAAAATAGCTTGGAACTCAGGAATCTGTTTTGGTGCTGCCACTGACAAGAGATGTCAGCGGATTATACACCCTCGTTGCTGCCTTCAGTCTGTCCATATCATCTTTCCAGTTTAAGAGCTCACCTTATCTGAAGTACAAATCAATATATCCATATTTAAAAGTTATACCCCTTGTTTCTTTTCTAGGTTGTGTCTCTGATGATCAATAGCCCAGTCTGTAGCTGTTTCTTCTGAGGCGAAGGAACATTTGGTAAGCATTGCCAGCTGATACAGCAAGATCACAGAGCTGAGTGACACACTCGGGATCAGAGGGTTACAGTGAGGACTAAATAGTGAGAGGGTTGACAGGGTAAGGGCAGGGCGAGGGTGAGAGTGAAGGGTGAACTTGAGATAAATGAAAATGAAAGTCCTTGTCCCTACTACTTCCCAACTGTTTTTGACATCAGTTATGGCTCCAACTGATCGGACCTAATGGTTCTGTACTGGTACTTCATGTATTTCTTATACTGTATCTTTTACATAAATGCATAACATACCGATTAAACAGTCTGATGTGAACGAAAGAGTGAGGGTAGAGGGGGCTGGTGAACCAAGGATCAGAACACAGCCCAACTAAGATGCAAGGGTGAATGAGCAGCTGGAAAAACCCTGAAGCTATAAAGGGCATTTGTTATAAGCAAATCTTCACTATAGTGGGGTTCGCTATAGTGAGGAAGCACTGTATTTGTCACATATGGTAGGTTGAAGCCACTCCAGGAAGTACACTGTTAAGTAGATGATTGGCTGATGGATAACCTCCTACATGGCTCTGTGTTACAGATTGGCTGGGAAGGAATTGCCCATGGGGTTAAAGGCTTAATTCTCCAAACATACTGCTGTCTCTGATGATATGGCAAAGTACATCCCATTCCTGAAATATGTTGGGCAGCTACCTAGTCCATTGAGCAAAGATTCATATTCCATAACTGCACTGACTTGCTCAGTCATCATTATGTTGCTTTTTGATCCTCAGACATCCAGGCTCTTTTCTCATGATATTAGGTATGTACCTTGTCATCTAATGCTGAGGACATCTTGGGGTCAGCATAACTGTGAATAGTAAGAATGCTTACAGGTTTCTGGCACTCACACAAACCCCTGAGAGGGACACAAACAAAGGTCTTCACCAGGTAGGCAAAACACATATTTAATTTAATTAAAGGCTCCAGTGGAAATTAAAAGAACTGTCTGACATGTTTGGACCAGCTTAAATTAAATATGTGTTTTGCCTTGCAACTAATTAGTATTTGAGTCTAAATGGGGTTTCAGTGCCAAATCTGTTAGTATTTTGCATAGTGTGCGTTTCTAGAACACCATGGGTGGGATATTCAAAGGAGGTTGCACCATGCGCCAATAGGGTTGCATGCGCAAGTCTGAATTGCACCATTCTCGCGATATTCAGCAGGAGGCAGTTGCACCACTGAAAACAGGCTGAGCAACAACGCAATGCAAATGAAGGCATGCGCACGCGAGGGAGGCGGATCCATGCATAAAGCGCAATGCGATATTCAAGTGTTGCTCGCGTAACGCGTAATAGTGGAATGAACCGAAGGTGCGCGACAGTGGAAATGGCCAAAACAAAAAGGCTCAAGTAAGAGGCGCAAGAACACTACAGGGATGCCAAGCGAGACAGACATAGAGAGAGAGACAGACAGCGACAGTCCAGAACAGGGCAGGCAAAGGAAGTTGTGTGGGTCATAGGCTGCAGAGGCCAGCAGGGGTACCGGTGCAGTGGAGGTAGCAGTCAGGACAGCGGGGTAACAGATCAACATCAGCCAGGGGTCACAAGCCAGGGAGATGGACAGTGCCAGCTTCCACATGGAAGTTGTAATGAGGGGGTGAGAATGCATGCTGCAGGGGCGTGGCCGTGGAAGGGCCCGTCGGTGAGTCGCCCCAACAGAACAGTACCGTGCCAGCATCAGCTTTGAGCTGTACACAGATGTAGAGATCGTGGGCCAGTACCACCTGAACAGGGAAATACTGAGGCGGCTCTGTGAGCTATGCAGTGATGTGATGCAGGCACCCTCACGGCGGAGTCACGCTCTGTCGGTGGAGACCAAGGTGACAGCCTGCATGTGTCTGCTTGCCATGGGCACCTTCCAGAGGCCGACAGGGACACCACAGGCATCACACAGTCGGCCACGTCACACATCCTCACCCAATTCCTCAGCGCACTGTTGCCACATGCTGCGGAGCACATCCATTCCCCAGCACCACGGCAGAGCGTACAGCAAACATGCAGGGGTTCCAAAGGGTAACACGTATGCCTGGCATGCTAGGGACCATAGACTGCACCCATGTGGCCATTTGTACACCACCTGGCCCCGATGGGGCTGCATATAGGAACAGGAAGGGCTATTCCAGTGTCAACTGCCAGGTGGTATGTGATGCCACTGGGCGCATAATCAATGTCTGTGCCACACACCCTGGCGAAGCATGATGCCTTCATATGGTATCAGTCCACACTGTGCCATTGAGTCGAGTGGGGACATCCCCACAGGCCATCTAGTGGGTGAGTCGCATGTAAGAATTGCAAACATGGGGCAAGGGTGGGAATGCCACAGGTGCTATGGTAGTGGCACACAGGGATATTGGCAATTTGGACCTGAACATGATACTCATCTCCACCATCTCCACACAGGTGACAGTGGATACCCACTCCATCCCTGGCTGCTCACACCATACCGCGCCCCATGACCCCATCGCAGCAACGCTATAATGAGGCGCATGCCGCCACACACAACATCATTGAGTGGGTGTTTGGATGCTCAAGGCATGCTTCTGATGCCTACACACCTCGGCGGTGCCCTACAGTACAGCCCCTCAAAGGCCTGTGGGATATTCCTGGCGTGTTGTATCCTGCATAACATGGCCAAAGACTGTGGGATAGCCATTCAGGTCAGGAGGGACAGCGATGGGGACGCCAGCGGCGCCAGTGATGATGGTGATGAGCAGCCCCCTTGGACGGCGGGACCCCCAACTGATCCGGCAGGCCCAGCTGCACCGGGACACCATCACGGAGGAGCATTATGCACGACACAGGTAAGTCAAGGGGCCATGTGCAACCAACACTGTCCTGGCACAACCCACAGGCACACAGAGCAACACACCAGGGTGCATGACGGCAAGGGATGGACGGGACCAGACACACAAACACACCATCAGGGAGGGGTGAACAGTCATATGGCACACACACACACACACACACACCAGGCACAAAGCGTGCATGGGCAGGTGCACAGCAGAGCAGGAACAGACATGGTAAACACACAGATCCACAGACCGCACCCACCACCTGTACTGTCCAAGTCGTGTGTCAGATGCTGGGCACCCTTGCACCTTAGTGTACAGTACAATGCAGGCATCATCATGCACACGACCTGTGGACAGCAGTCAGGATGGTGTGCAGGTGGTCGTGTGTCAGCGTGATGGGCAGGGCACCCACCAGTGCACTGCCTACCATGACGCACATTGCACACAGAGGCAGCACCAGACAGGGCCCGCACTGGGAGACAGGTCAGTCATGTTGCACTATTCCACTGCCACTGCAGATGCATGGGCAGCCCGCCCGTGACCCAAAAGCACTGGCAGGCTGAGCAGGGCCACATGGGGTGGCACAGATGGACCACCAGGGGTCCCACTGTGCAAGTGCGACCTTGTCCGCACTGGGGTCTGTAGTATGCCAAACATACCTGCATCAGGGGTGCTCAGGATGCCTACAGCAAAACCGGCATCAACAGGCTGGGTGTCACATGACACCGGAACATGGAGTGGAACATACTGTGTGGGTGCGCGGCAAGGGGCACCTGCTGTGCTCCAAATGCAGCCACGACAGCGACCAATGCCTGGGTCTGCCTGTCAATGGCGGCGGTCACATCCATCTGCATATGGACCATCTCTGCAAGGATCAGAGCACAGTCCCTGCTGTGCTCCCACAGCCACACACAGTGCCTCCACGGACGTTGCAACCTGCCTTTGCTGCTGTACTGATTCCCCAGCAGGCGGTGTGCTCTTCAAATGGGTACTGTGCCACAATGGCATCCTGTCCCCAGGGTATGGAAGGTCCTGATGCTCAACACCCCTTGAGGGTGGGCGCTGTTCACCAGGACCAGCAATGGGCATATCAAAGGGCGGTGGACATGTGCCACCACTGGACACTGTACTCCCAGATCTGGTGGGTGACTGCTGCTGCTGCCTCCAACCGCTGTGCCCCAGGGACCACCCGTTCCACTGCTGTGGCGCAACAGTGCCAGACACCTGCACAGCCACTGGTGCTGCCTCACCGGTGCCGACAGGCACAGCCTGGGACTGTGCCAACATGCTGGTACACATTGGAACCAGCTAGGCCCAGGGGCATGTGCTGGCCTGCTGTGTATCCCTCATGGGACACACACATGTCACTGCCCATTGCAGTCCTTGCATCATCAATGGTGCAGGTGCGTCTACGACCACAGTCACAGGCGTGCTGGCATGCTTGCATGCCAGACTGCTGAACACAGCTGGCACCCCCACACCTGACTCACCGACAACAGAGTTGGCAGCCAGGCATGCATGCTGGTGCAGTGCATGCTGGCTGGTAACAGAGGTGGATGGACCCTCCTCCAACTCTGGCAGGTCTTCCTCACTGCCTGGACCCACCACCACCATCCCCTGAAGACGAACAGGATCTGTAACAGAAAGTGAGGACATGTGAGTGCATGTGAACAACCTTCCCCCAACACCACCACCATGTCATACCGTGCAGTGATGGGCTTCCACCTGTCTGGAATACACCTCCTGGTATGCCTCAATAGCACTCCACTGCATTGATGCAGCCAGTCGTCCTCAGCGGGGTCAGCTCTGCCACCGCTGGCTGCCCACCACCCTGTGCCAGCATGTGCCCGCCCTGAGGGCTGCCACATTCTCCTTCACCCTCCTGCGGTCTGTCCTCATCTTCTTTTTGCATTCCTGCATGGGCACTGGTGGCTTCCGTGCAGGTTCACTGCCTGAGCTACCCCTCCCATGCAGCCACATGGGCCTGAGGGGTGCCCGCCTTCCACTCAGTGGCGGCTTCTCCTCCAGGTAGGCCTGGAAGGGCCTCTGTCTCTGCCGTGGTGAAGTTGGGCCTCTCCTCCACTCACCATCCTCACCCCTCACCTTGGCTCTGCTAGGTCATGTCGGTCTGTATGGGTGGAAGTGGACACCTGTCACTTTCGCAGTCTGCAGCGTTATCCCATGACCATTGTCCAGAACATCACACAGCATACAACCCACCTCTCACCTGCAGTAACAGATCTGGCCAGCGCGGCCCAGTATCGCACATTTATAGTGCAGTGCATGCAGATTAGAGTGGAGCAACTGTAATGAGATGATAATCGTGCCACCGCGCCTTTGAATGGCTGATCAGATGATTTGTATGTGTCGGCTGAATATCGCGCGCGTTGCGCTTTTGCTCAACACGTTGGAGAGTCGCTGAGCCAATGGCGCATTCGCGTGACTGCGTAGCACACCACATTCTGCATGCCGGGTAGCTTACACGGGCATCTGCTGTGCTGATGAAGTGCTGTGCACGATGAGCAGTGCAGGACACGACCACCATTGTACCAGTGGCGCTGCAGCACCTGGTCACCTCATAGTGCTGTGGCACAAATGCACTATAGTACACTGTGGCACTGGCACACAGGTGACCGATTGGCAGGGCGTGTAGGCGTCTGATGGTGCTGTCGCGTGGCCTTGCGCCCTGAACCCTGACCTTGTGCCTGATCTTTGCACCCTGGCGCTGTTCTCTGGCATGTGTCCGGCTCTGTCGTGCTGTTAGGTGACGAAGCGATGTGAACCGGACGGACTATATGAACAACATGATAGAACTAATGGTGTTCTATTGTGCAACATTTCCACGTGAGGTTGCCCACTGCAGGGCGCCATATGTCTACTATACAACTCCAGTAATGGCATGCAGGAGAGCTCACAGTGGAGTCCGATGGAGGTGGCCAACCTGGTGGCTGTGGTGGAGCCTCACTTTGGGCCACTGTTTGGGAGATTCCCTCAACATGGCATGCACCCATGTGTGGCAGCAGGTGGCCACTGTACTGGAGCAGGTCACAGGGCGGTGCAGGATGGCAGAACAGTGCAGGCATCGCTATAGTGTCCTCTGCAGGAGGAGCAGGCACTGCTGGAACACCTCAGGTCCCGTGCCAGGAGGGGCATGGTGCCTAGGCCAGGTGGGTGACCCATCACTGCACCTGTATTGTCCGTAGGGGTGTGACTGTGTATTGGTGGCCGTGCATGGGGACGGATCTACCATGGTTGGCTGTGTCAGTGTGTACAGGTGTGTGGTGCATGGGTCTGGCTGTGTGGGCAGGCACACTCACTGGGGCAGGGGCTGTCTGCTTGGGTTCACACTGATGTGTTTCTCAACATTTGTACGCCCACAGGTGTGGAGGCGGAGGCAGACCCAGGCTGAGGATGGCCGTGGCGGGGCACAGGTGGCAGCCAGAGGTGGCATGATGGTTGGGCCACAGCAGCAGCAGCCACAGCTGCTTGATGAGGTGAGTGTCATTACATCATGGATGCTATTGCATGCTGGTGGGGAGCATGACCACCAGCCATGGACAACACATCCATGCGACACAGGTGACAGTCATCACTGTCCAGTGTCACTGCATGTCTGTGTGTGCATCACTGGTGGTCCATGCATGCACTGGGCACATGGCTGTGGAACTAGCATCCCACCACATAGCCACATCACTTGACAGCCTTGGTTGTGCTGTGATGGACATGGGCAGTGTGTGTGTGCATTGGTACACATGGCTGGTGCTGCCTGGTTGGGCGTGTCATGTGCATGCTCACTGTGGTGGGTGCATATCATCACAGGCGCAGGGCACTTGGCTATATGCCTTGCATGATGGGTGGGGTTCAGGGATATGGACAGTCACAGCCATTGACTCTGTTCCCTTGTCCTAGGTATCAAATTGTCTGACGTATGGAGCGTTTCCTACAGCAGCTGGCCGGTGTGGATTGCCACCTTGACATACTCATGGAGATGCAGCGCCATGGCATGAGGCACAGTAGGAGGCCCCGGGACCAGCAGGCGGGCAGCAGGAGGGCAGCCTTCCAGGCGCTAGCTGCGCATCATGTACCCACTTCACCCATCCCTCACACCCTGCCTTCCCTCTCCCAGTTGTTCATCCTACCCCTCCCACCCCTACCTTGTACCCCTACCCTTGTATTGTAAATATGTAAATAGTTCTGTTTGTTCCTTTTGGTGTTGTACATTTATTGGTTTGAATATATATATATATATATATATATATATATATATATATTGATATGAATACTGTGGTGGTCTCTGATTTGTAGCTGGCTATGGGTGCTCAGTTGCAGTGTGTGCATGGCATCTGGGGTGGTATTGTTCTGGGTATGTGTGTGTGTGTGTGTGTGTGCATGGGAAGGTGTCTCTGGTGTGGGAGTGGCTTTCAGTCGGTCTTGCCATCTGCTGCCGCCACTGCTGGGTGTTCATGGTGGGTCTGGCTTATATGATTCTGTGGTATACAAGTTGCAGTGTGCGGGGGAATGCATGAGGGATTCCTGCAGTGACAGTCACTGCACATGGGTGGTGTCTTGGGGTCACAGTGCAGGGTGTGCTATGCACAAGGAGGGCTGCTGTGCACTGTGGTTGTCGACCCCCTATGTGTGGCAGTCTCAGCCTGCCAGTGGGTGTGCTGGGGCAACATGGCCAGCTGTGCTTTGTTGGCTTGTCCCCATGGACTGGTGGATATTCCATCCCTCCCCAGTGATGCTGTGCTTAGGGTGTGGGGGTGTATTGTTCATTCTGCATTGTGTTCCTGTGCCGTCTGTGGCATGGGTGGTGGGCCCGCCTACCTCCCTGGTTGTGCAGTTCCATTGCTCTGCTGCTGGGGGCTCTCTGCTTGCGCTATGGCACCTCTGGACTGCTCAGCTGAGCTGGCCTTGTAGCATATGGCGCATCATATCTGCTCAGCTTCCCTTCCTGGTTGCGCTATGGCGCGGGTTGTCGATATTCAGGCGTTGGCTGGATGTGCAATTGGCCTTGCTCCATGTTTGAATATTGCTTCTGTAGCACATGTGCGCAATGGACTTGTGCTTGCTTCTGCTCTACTTGCCACATTGTGGGTGCAGTTTGAATATCCGCCCCATGTCCCTTGTGCTTGCTCCTCTGTTACAAGAGTTCTAATTGTGGATAGTAGATTGACTATGGAAGTTAGAAATAGAGGTTGCTTACCTGAAATCATACAGTAATTCTACTACAAGAATTCAGTTTACATCCACAAAACCCACTGGACCACCCCTGTTAAGGCTTGCTTCAGATTTCTGTTCCAGCTTACAGATCTAATTGTAAAGGGTAGGGTCAGAGGACCACATGGTTAGGAGGAAAGAGGAGTCATGCTTGAAGACTGGTCTGATGACTAAGCATGTTTAGTGGAAGACTGCTTAAGTGTGGATGTGAACTGAATATTAGTAGCTGAATTAAGGCTACAAGTAAGTAACCTCTATTAATTTGTTTTGCTGGTGTATTGCTAGGTAAAGTCTCTATAAGACCTCTCAAGTTTCTGTTTTTTTTATTGTACATGGATGGCAGGTGGAGGGAGGGGACACACTCTTACTAATGTTTGCTATTTGATTTGTGTCTCAGAAAACAATTGCCCTGGTCATATGAAATATAAACCTGTCAGTGACGTATTCTTTAATAGGTAGCCAGAGTTGAGTAAAGATTATCTGTTCTGATTTTCTGGGAGATAATCAGTGGATTGGATATCTGCCAGGAATGGGTAATATATATCATCAATAAAAGCAGGTTATTTTGATACCTTTCTAAACACCTCTAGCTCTAGCATTTTAGTTCTTAAATTAGGCAATTAAAGACCAGTAATTGAATAGTAAAAGTGCATGTGATTTTCCACTTAAATATGAATAGAGCAACACAATATTAAAAACACCTACTTGATATTATGTTTAACATTAGCGCTACTAGATTATTATAAAACTGATGTAGGAAAACATGGAGGGGCTGCATTTCATTCTCTTTCTGAAGCACATCTGCTCATCTACAGCCTTTCTAACTCTTCTTAATTGTGATCTAATCTTTTGAATCCCCTGTTGTACAAATCATTCTTTATACTGTAAGACTTGTAAAATGTACAGCACCTTTTAAAGATCTATTATGACAGCCATTACCAGTGCATGACTTCTGTCTCCAGATCTCTTTAGCTCACTGCATATTATATGTGCCAAAAATTTAGTAGGGTTGATCTGTAGCTACTCTATCTATCTATCTATCTATCTATCTATCTATCTATCTATCTATCTATCTCTCTCTCTCTCTCTCTCAGCAGAAATCATGTAAAATGAAGACCGATTCACAAGTCTAAACATGATAAACATAAATGCAATTTTACAAAAATATGAAAGTATATATGTACAAAACAAGAGATAAAGTAAATACATACAGAGTCCGTAGCAAAGATAGTACAGCTAATTCAAATATGCCAGATAACTCAAAACATGGACAGTTCAACTGATCAGAAGAAAAATACAATTTTTTCAAAGAACAGAATTGAAGGTTGTTTAGTGTCCAGAGTACAGAATTGGGCTGGCAATGAGTTTCACAAGGCAGGCACAAAATGACTGGGAAAATGTGAGTCCATATGGTCTTAACTTGTTGAATTCCAAGTTCACAGAGATGTGCACTGATCAGGAAAGATTAACCATTCTGAGTTCCATTTGTCAGGTAGTCAGGGACCCTGTCCCAAGATACACTTATAGAAGGAAAAAGCTTATATAGCCTTCTTCTATTTACTAGAAATATCCAACCCAACCTCTGATACAGGAGACAGTGGTGGGCTCTCTGGGACAGTTAAGAATTAATCTCGCTGAATTAGTGTGGTATTATACCTCTAATTTGTGAAGTCTGTCAACTGGAGTATATTCATAAAGTAACCTGGCAAAACTAAAAAACAGAAATATTTGCACTTATAACATTTTCTGTATAGTTTTAGGATTAAGACCACCTCTACTTCTGTAGAGGAAGCCCAACCTGATCCAGTTTTCCCAGTCAGGTATTCTAGATGCCTGTTACAAGATCCATAGTAGTCCAGCCAGAAGCCAAGATATTTCAAAATACAGTATCTACAGACTCCTGTGAGATGCCATTATCAGTTGAGCTAATGATTGCTGAATTATTTCTAAGCTTAGTATGATGACCATAAATCATGACCTTTGTTTTTGTGCATTTCAAACACAGCTTAGACTTTGTAAACAAATTTCTGCAATTCACTGAAACTCCTCTGCAAATTATTCTGAATAGTTGCAGGAGATTTACTGATGGTGAACACAACAGTATCTTCTGCATACAGATGATATCTTACATCACTGATACTGTTGCTCAGACCCCTCAAGTAAATCAGAAAGAGTAGTGGTCTTAGTACAGAGCCCTGCAGTACTCTTCTGGGTCAAGCCCATGCACTGAATTTGTTTGTTTTCTAAAAGTTAAGCATACCTAAATCACTTGATTACATCCCAACCATACCTACTGTAGTTCAGACAACCTACACAGCAAACTTTCATGGTCTACTGTATTAAAGGCCTTGTACAGGTCATTGCAGAAAACTGGATAAATGCACCAGTTAGGTTTCACCTAATGCCACAAAGGTAGGGAATGTGATATTAGGGTTTCCAACCCTAACTCCCCACCTCCCAAATAGCAAAAGAAAAAAAGAACATTAGGATTTTGGTTCTCCAGAATCTTGGCAAAGTACTGGTGTTTATTTTCTTGGGGATGTCAACACTAATGCTAACTCCTCCCTCCACCTATAGCCTCCTGTCTGAAGCAGAAGGTTCAGCTCCAAACCAGTGCCTCACAGTGATGCAGTCTTCAAAGATAAAAAGTATGTCTTGATGCATGCTGCCAACAAAATCTGTTGTAGCATTGTGATGAAAAGAGATCAGGAATGACCTTGTTTGCTCAGGGAGGGTAGACATGAGGATGACAACCCAAGGAGACCCAACTGAATTGCCATGACTCTGGAGACCCAAAACCCTCATGTGTTCTCCTTTGCTGCTTGAGTGGTGGGGGTGGAATGTTAGGTTGGAATCCTTACCCCACACGTCCCCTTTTGAAGCATTGAATGGAGCCCTAATTGGTGCATTAACACAGTTTTTGCAAAATGTCCTTACTTTTGAGATAGTGTACTTGTATCCTCATTCACACAGGTCATTTTGGGACCTACATGAACATATGCAGATATGCAAGGCCCTCTGAGCCCTGCAACAAGGGATGACTCAGACTACAAAAGTACAGCAAGGATGTTAAGAATTCATGGCACTGTCTGGTGGACTGTGGAAGTAGCAGGATCCACTATGTTATGTATCCCCATGTGGCCCCAGAGACAAACACCCAGAGAAAGAATACATTTCTCAGTGGATGCACAGGACCTTCTGTACCTACTCTTTCCAGACTGGAGGGTAGTGTCAAATAACAGTACCATCACCCCAAGCCTTGGCCTATCTAACTGGATCATTAAGGTCACCCTGAACTTAACTCACAGGCATGGGATCACAATCACTACCCACTGGGTTAAAGTCTGGTACAGCACACAATGTTTCTTAAAATTTATTTTGTTTTCAATTTTTAATGCTGATGCCAGATTTTCAATGTCATTGTTTTGTGACTCCCTCTTATAAACATGGCATGTGACATTCATAGAATACTGGCTGAAACTTCATTTCACACCACAAGTGCAAAAACATGTCTCATCCAGTATTTGAAAAATGGATTCTGTCATGTTGAAGAGGTGGTGAATAAAAATGGCTATGTTGAAAGTGTAGAGTCAGCTGGCCTGGTTGGCTAAGGGTTGAGGAGCTGGATGCCACATCATGCCATGCTGGTGACCCATGTTCAGGAACAAGCACAGGCCATCGGGGTCAGCAGGGGAGAGAGGATCGAGCTCCCAGAGGACTGCTCCTCTCACATGGAGGGAGTACTGGCACTCCTGCCAGAATGACTACCCCTAGGTGAAGGCCATAGGGTAGTCTGGTCAGAGGGCCAGACATGGGAGGATGCTATGGGACTTCTGTGGATGTGTGCATGACTCTATGTGCACACATCTACATCTACCCCAACAATGGGGAATGGAGAAAAATAAAGAAAAACCTCCAGCTGCAAGATGACGCCGACCTCCTGCAGGCTCTGCACCCAGTGACTGGGCAGGGTAAGTCCTGGTGATACTGGGGTAACAGGGCTGTGGAGGCTGGTCAGAAAGAAGCAGGGGGCAGAAGGAGGATAAAGCGCTTATAAAAAGGAAATTTGTTTCAATATATTGAAAATTAGCAAAGTCATCAGTGAACATCCAAATATTTCAACATTCGCTCATAACTTGGTCATTTTACCATATTTTGCAACCAATTTTCCAAATAGTTTCTTATGACCTCACTTCACCAGACCTGGGCCCCACATATTCAAAGGAGATGTGGCCCAAAATGGAGCATCTCAGAAAGTGGAAGAGTGATATTCAAAGGAAGGCATGAGTTAGCATTTCCAAATACACAATCATGCATAAATTATTTTGTGGCATAAAAAGGTGTGTGTACATGAATATGCACACCCATATGCAGTATTCAGCAAAATGTGAGGTGCATCTGCCGTGCATCTCAGAAGTGTGCCACGAAAAATTAGGCAGACAAATTGATGGCCTAAATTGGCCAGCCACCCACAGGCAGTCCATCGAACTGCAGGAAGACCATCCTGAGACAGTCCTTGGAGGTGCACCAGGACATGCCCCAGACACCCACTATAGCCATCCATGCCAGGATTGAAGTACCCAAAGTCACAGGTGCTAGAACACTACCAGCACCGCCCAAAGAGCTGCCCTCCCACACCACACCCAGGATATAGACACCCAGCAGCCACATTCCAGTGCTGTCTCAGGATGGCCTGCCTACAGTTTTCTGGCCACCTGTGGGTGGCTGGCCAACATAGGTCCCCAATATACCAGTGGAGCAGACAGCCACAAAGCAACACACTTACTAGGGGCCATGGCCTGCACCCATATAGCCTGCAGGGTGCCATGTGGTGACATGCACCCATGATGACATCTGAGGCAACAGTGCCCAAGAGGCCTGGTGGTGCTAGTGGCAGCATGGCATGGGCCAGTCACTGACCTGTGTACACACACATGGTGGTACTCCATTGGTGTATACAGCATGCCATTGCCAGGACCTCACTTAAGGAGCCACAGACATGTCACTGATTCCTGCCATGTGGTGTGACACCACCACAGGGTCACTGCAGTGGGCCTGTGTGGTGCTCCTGTGGTGGACATAGCACAACAGTTGGCAGCACATGTCAGGGGTGGTACAACCTGTGGCCTGGGGTGACATGGACATGCCTGCATGACATCCGACCCTTCCAATATTTGGTGTGGGGCCATCATAGCATATGCATGGCCACTGTCAGACTGGCCCACTGGGTTACCTGGGGTGGTCCAGGTGGGACCCACACTCAGGTACCTGGTCACCTTCTGAACACTGACATTCCTTGCATTTATCACCATGTTCATATCTTATGGTGGTATGTGGGGCACTGCAGGTGACTGTAATCTGCAAACATATCTCTGTATCAAATTCCTGAGGTATACTGATCAGAGTATGTCACCCAGTGCCCTTCCCTGTTGCTTGCCAGGTAGGCCCCTGTACTCCAGTATGACCCTGTACATGGCCATGGGTAATAGCACTGTACACAGGCTGATGAAGCCCACCCACCCACACACAAACATTGCATCACACTTGCCTGCTAGGCTGCAGTACCTCCTGTTCATCTTTGTAGGTGGTGGGGCAGCCCTGCAAAGCTGGAACTGCGCATGCCTTGGGTATGCAAACAGCTGAATTCACATCCTAGTAATGAGCTGCTCATGTGGGAATGGGCTCGGAATGTGCAATGAGACCATTTTCATATCCCAGCTGAATACTGCAATTTTACACACCACTCATGTGGCAGCCTTTCTTACATTTCCCTATGCCCAGCATAGGTTTCAGACATCTGCCATGCTGTGCATCTCCACTGCATAATCATGCATGTTCTTGGTATTCAGCCAGACATGCGTGATTGAATCTTATAGCGCATCTTCTGAATATACCATTATTTTGTGCCAGCGCACCTCAGTTGTGTGGCACAGGCACTTACGTGATGCAGTCTGGGACTTTTGAATATGGGGCCCCGGGTATGAAAAATGCCAAATACTGTCCAAAACCTGATTTAATGCAGTGACTTCAAAATCACCTTTTGAGATGGATTTGAGCGATGTCACCTGCTTATTCACAGGTGGGATCCTAAAAAGCCATATTTAAATTTTGGTGGACAAATGTTAAAAATTAGTGAGGTTGTGAGTGAATGTTGATATATTTCAACATTGTCTCATAACTTCATGATTGTACTATAGCTGTACACCAAATTTTCAACATAGCCTTCTTACAACACTTCCCCATGAACTCAGTAGGTGAAAATCTCAAATCCACCCAAAAGGTGATTTTGTGCAGTGACTGTTAAATCACCTTTCTGGACAGATTAGAACAATCCCACCTCCTTTGTTGATGAGGTAGGGTCCCAAAAGGCTATGTTCAAAATGTGTTAAACAAATATTAAAAAGTGGCACAGCTGTGAGTAAAGGCTCAACACCCTTTGGAATACATTATACTAGACACCTTATTTTCCAACAGCAAGATGTATTTTCAATTTGAGAGTGGATCTATGATGTGGCACATGTTCAGGTGAGTGAGGGTGTGTTGGTTGGTGGGTGCTGAGAGGGGTTTGGGATGGGGTGGTGGGGGCCACTTTTTACTTTACAGGTTAGTTTAAAGAAAATACATTGAGGAACTGCTTTCTTTTTCTAGGTTAAAACAGCATGGGATCCAACACTGGGGACTGGGCCTCCATTGTTAGCTTAACTGTACAGCAGCACCACAGCATCAACACCCTATTCATTTGAGGGGCAACCTGAAGAAGAGGAGGAGGATTGGGAAGTAGTACTGGGGGAGGGAACTCCAGTCTGCTTTTCTATAAATCAAACACAGCATTGAAAACCTGAGAGAGTGCTGGCTGGCTGGGAGGTGGAGGGAATGAAAAAAAAACTAGATACAGAGAAAGAGAAAGTAAGAAAGAAAGAAAGTCAAGCAATGGCTCACTGCTGTCCACAAGCTGGCAGCATGTCTCCATCTGCAGCTGCAGAGGTTGAAAAACTCCACTGTTTTCATACAGAGAACAAGGATGAAAGGCTCCTCTCTCACTAAGTGGGGTGCCCAGAAAAGGCATTTCTGGATGTTAATTAACAAAAAAAAAACACTAGAATATGGCTAAATGGGTCCAGTTTATCCAGGTGCATGTGTTTGTTTGTTTATAAATAAATAATTGTTATATAGTTTGCATTTTTAAAACTGGGAAAAACAAGATGGTGGCCATTATGACCCCCCAAATAAAAGTGGGGTCAGAAGAAGCACGTTATGTGAAACAGAAAACCTCTTGGAATATGAAATTATTCAGGTTGTATCAGGGGTTAGCCAAATACCCTACTGAGCATACTCAGAAAAAAATGTAACCCTTAATAACTCTGGAACCATTTCATATTTATTCATGAAACATTAAAAGGCATTACCTTGGCACAGGCTTATTTTACTATTAAAGTTTGGGAAACATATTCCTTTCTGTTTTTACTGTAGGTGAGAACAAAAATAATATGTATTAAGTATAGGAAAACTCTTACTCTCGATACAATCTAATCAAACACAAACTCCTCAACACCAAAAACACTAAAACCATGATTTTCTCACCAAAGGCAGTCTCCAGACCAATATGTATTTCCCAGATTCTAACGCTTCTAGATGAACCCCTTGAAATAGCTGAAACCTTTAAATACCTAGGGTTCTGGCTGGATAATAAGTTTAACTTTCTATGCCACCTGAATTAAGTCTCAAAGAAAATAAGGTAGCAGTTAGCTTATTCTATCATATTAAACATCTGCGTACCTACAAGCTAGAAAGAGACTAGTACAATCCACATTCATACCCGTACTGGACTATGCTGACTTTCTCTACAATCATTGTCCCTCAGACGGTGCTCAAAAGCTTGACACTCTTCACCACCAGGCCCTAAGATTTATCTTCAACCTACCCTTTGTACTCATCACTGCCTATTGTACCAGGAATGGGTTGGCTCTCACTTTCAACTAGGAGGAAAGAACTACAGAGCACTTTGTGATAATCTTCCTGCATACATTTGAGCCTCTTCTAATGGGTCAAGGGATCTTATGGCCTGAGACATTTCTCTAAACTCTGCTTCAGATTCCTACAGTGAAAACAACATATGGCTCGGCCACATTCAATTTCTCACTCCCATCATTATGGAATACCATGCAAAGCTCATTAAAGGTTTCCTCACTTCCAGGTCTATTCACATTCAAAGCTCTGATAGCTGAATTTCTGAAGGAAACATGCAATTGTTTTAGATGGCTCTGACCCATTAGCCTCTGTTCCTCTCATGAATCCCACATCCAGAACCTTGCTCACCTCACTTCCCTAGTAAGGGATAACCAGCACTCACTAGCCTATCCCTCTAATCCTGGCCCTCTTCATCCTATACTCTCCCACTTACATACCCTTCCCCACCTTCCATCTCGAACTTACTACCAATAAATTGGCGACAGTCTAGGATTGTTTGCTCCTCACTCTTTCCTGTAAACTTTTTCTTTATGAATTAGAACTGTTCACATCTATGTCAGACCAATATGTATAGGCCTATATTGACCTTTATTCTTACAATGTTTTCACATTATTGATTTATTACATCTGTGACTATGTATTGTTTTTATTAATGTCCAGGACCACTTGAAATGAGCTTGCTCAATGGTGTTTATGCCTGGTTAAATAAAGTTGATTGATTGATTGACTGATTGATTGATTTCGACATTAATGTAAAAATGGCATACTGTATGCATATTTTAGAAACCACAAAAGCTGCCATCACAAAATTTTCACATATTGAGACCTTGCCTCCCAGATGACACGTGCCAAATTTGGAGCAATTTCATCAAATGCCTCCATAGCTATTAAGGTGCAAAGTTAGGGTTAACATAGAAACTCATAGTCAGCCCTAACTATACTGGCTCTACAGTGCCAGTATTTATTTTCTTTCTTTCTTTCTTTCTTTCTTTCTTTCTTTCTTTCTTTCTTTCTTTCTTTCTTTCTCTGTCTATCTGTCTGTCTCTCTCTATAAAGCCTCCTTGTTCAACTTCCACTCAAAGAGTAAATTAATTAGGCCTTGACCTAAAATGGGCTATGATTATGACACTTTTAAAATATAAATTTATTTTTGTTGTTGAAAGAAAAAAAGGTTGTTTTTCCATTACTTCAGTCCTTCTTAGAAACAGTTGGTAAGTTTTGTGATAAGGGCCTGGTATCACTGAGTGAACCTAGGAAGTACAATAATGTCTGAAGAGATACTCATTTGTGATTTTATGTATTAAAAACAACAACAAATAAGTTTATTTTTAACTGCATAACTATTTTTATTTCATGAAGGTGCTGGTAAATAGACTTAAGCAGGCTACTGAAAAGGCATACAGTTCCTGAATAATTAATTAACAGTTAAGTGATCTGCTTTAAGCAATAAAGATGTTAGAATAGTTTTCTTTTTTTAACCTTTGTTTTACCAGGTGAGACACATTAAGCTGAAAGCTTGCTTACATGTGCAACCTGGGAGCACAAGGAAGTTAAGTGACTTGCTCAGGGTCACACAGTTGGGGTTTTAAACACTGTTGTACAATGGAAACACATCAACCTAAATGGATATGAAAACACATAGAAACATAGACTTTGACAGCAGATAAGGACCTCTTGGACCACCTAGTCTGCCAACTTCCTACCTACAGGATAAGCTGCAGATCCTAGTTAACCAACAGTCTATTTCTTCCAACCCCCACAAGAATTGCTTTCGTTCATCTATAAAACATAAACTTAATTGATTTATTTCTTTCTTTAAAAGGCAAAGAGGTGTCAAATTGCAAATGAATCCACCTGCACCAACTCAGCATACACCAGCAGCAACAGGCCCATATGATGATGTAGGACCTTAGCAACAATATGTGTGCCATGGCATTTGCCATCACAATCATGAGCAGTCAAATGGGGAACATGGTAGCTGCCACAGCAACTATGGCAGCAGGAATGGGGCTGTGTCCAATACCTTGAAAGGCACTGAGCAGCAAATGTCAGTCCACTGATGATGACTAGAGTAGGTGTTATGAAAGAGTGGCTGCCTGTGCCTGATTCAGTAAAAGATAAGCACCTGAGTCAGTGGCATATACTTTACTTTGTTATTTTCTTAAGTATTACCATTTCCCTAGTGGTGAGTTGCACCTTCAGAAGTGGTCAATGTGTGTGGTCTCCTAATACAATGTTTTGTGCCTTCCAAGGTATTGGCACTATGTCTAATGCCTTGGAGGGCATTACACACATATGTCTGATGCTGTTACTGCCCTCAAGCAGTCAGTCAAGGTCCATTCCTGTTGCCATAGTAGGAATGTCTGATGCCTCAAACCCTCACCCCAATACTTCTGCTCCTTCCCAAGCTACCCCTTCCATTCCTTTTACTTCTCAACCTACTTCTCCTCAACACCATCCTACAACCATCTTCCACTGCTTTTCCGTCATCATCTTATACTGTCTCCTCCTTTCTGAATCCTGCTCCTAAGCCTACCTTCTGTATATCTCAAATATGTCCTTATATTGAATTGCCTCCATAGCTACTCCTCATCCTCCCCATACTCTTGCTCCTCCTTCTCTCCTATTTTCCATCAGAAGTCCCCATCTATTACCTTCCAATGCATTATCCTCCTTTCCTACAGCTACTCATATTTCATTATCTCCATATTTCCTCTGAATCCTCCACTGCTCCATGACAAGCCTCTTTTAAACCCCACCCTCCACAAAAATAAACCTTTCCCACCTCTTCCAACTTCTATCTTCCCTCCTTCCATACTTCCTTTTTTGTAAATAAAAGGTAAATACTCTATTTCTGTTGAATGATCATGTAAAATGCAATACATATTTTATTTTAACTATTTGTTTGAGAAACTGCCCCATTTATTTTTTAAATAATATATACTACTATGCTTGGTGGATAAGTTCTCCAGCGTTATTATTTTATCATGTATAAATACTATTATATATATATATATATATATATATATATATATATATATATAAAAAATACACTTTTTATTCTTCTAAGTTGTGGAAGACAGCTATAGCATTTTACTTTCATTTATAATACTTTACAATGTATCTATTGTCTAATTCTTTTAATTTTTGGGTAAGTTCTCCACAATTTTAATTTATGTATGTTTATTTTCTTCTCTGGCTCTTTGCTGCCTGCGGTACTTGTAACTGCGTTCAAATTTTGTCCTGATTCCCGAAACCACCAGTGCCATATAAGCAAAGGGCTCAAGTTTGCACTGTATTTTGCTTGTGCAGACTGTTCTTTAAACTGCAATTTAACTGCCGAAGCATTTAGTGACCAGACTGTCTAAACAATCAAATTCTGCCTGAATCCTATAACCGCCAGTGCGGAATAAGCTAAGGTTTCAAGTTTTGCACTGTGTATTGCTCTGAGTATAGACTGTTCTTTAAACTATAATCTAAACTGTAGCCTGTTAATGATATAATTCTGCCTGATTCCCATAACAGCTAGGGCTGATCTAGTGAAGGCTACAAGTTGTGTACTGTGTTTTGCTCTTAGCTTAGCCTTGTGTAAACTATAGCTTGTTAATCCAAGCAGTGTGGAAATGTGAATGTGGACTGTGTTTCCTACCACATGAATTATAGCTTAATGTTATTGCTACTGTCTACAGAACTTTATTTAATTTTTTCCTTGTTTTCTTTTCCTTCTACTGGTGCCGACCTTCTGTCCCCCTCCCTTTGAGTAATTTCATTGCTGTCTACGGCAGCTGCCTCCTGTCTTCAGGTAACCCTCACAGATCCTTGTACTACCTATTCAGCATTTCACCTGTCTCGCCTTAGCCACCTCTCTAAATTGATTTCTTTGTCCCGCCTATCTTGCCTCCTAAATCGTTTTCTTTGTCCCTCTACCATCACCCCATCCCCCCACTTACACTCTGCCATCAGCTCCCCCATCCCTGCCTCTGAATTTCTGTGCCGCGTTTATTACTGACCCAGCACTTCTTCTTTTAGGATTCTGCACCTGGACAGTGTTCCAGAGAAAGGCAGCCAGAAACAGCTGCTCCTCGGCGCTGCCGCCTCGACACCATCCTGCAGCCCTTGCCAGCTTAAGAGCCTCAGGCACGGATCCCAGCCAAGGTATCTTTGCTAAAACTTATTTTGAGAAGCCAGCATGCCAGGCACCTGCCGATTGGTGTGGCCCGTGACCCAGGGGACAGTGATTGGTCCTCGCTTCATATCCTTGCTCGATTGAGTGCGCTCTCCCCATAGACTTTTCAGACTTCTCTGTCTCTTTGCTGCCTCGGCAGTACTTGTAACTCGTTCAAATTTTTTCCAGCCCCCACCACCCCTCCCAGGCCTCCTTTAAATACAGTTATGGTCTGCCCTTGCTAGTTCTTTTGCCATTCCATTGGCTTATTATTGTTTGCTGTCACTCAGACATTGGTACAAGTGGGGCCAATAAGCCTGATCCTTGTGCATACTACATCTGAGCTGCTAGCCACCAATCTGATCTGTTCCTGTTCTTTCTCCCCTTCTGGGTGAAATTGTATGATTTTGAGTTGATGTAGTTGGGTCTGGTACTTACTCTGAAAGAAACATCATACCAATACCAATTTTAGACCACACTCCCTGCCACTAGGCCTTCCTCACTGCTCTATTATTGTTCCTAGTGTACAGAGTGCCGAGGCAATACAGTGCACCCTGAAGTATTTCAATGTATCTCAGATCAGCATCACACTGTCTCAACTCCTTATGTTGCAACAACTCGCTGTACTTCATCAACCTCCCCTTCTAGCCTATTCCCCGGTATACCACCCTTACTACTGCCTTTGCCCATGACCATACGAGCACTCACAATGATCACTCTAAACTGCAACTTTAGTGGTACTACTCCCTGTGCAATACGTTATGGGCAATCCCAAAAAAAGCTGTCTCCTTCCTAAAAAGCTCACTAAAAAATGATATTACTGCTTCTTCTCTGCTCAGGCAATGTGGGCTAAACCCTGGCCCCCTCTGCAACTCACCTTGCCTACAGATTTTGCTGAGGCCACAGGTCTTAAGATGATGATGGTGAATATTCTAAGCCTAACCAAAAACTTGTACAGTTGCAAGCTTGGGCTGCGCATACCAACCCAGACCTTATCATAATTACTGAGTCTTGGCTAAAAGACTGATACTGACCAACAAATCTTCCTACAGGGATACAAACAGTTTAGAGCAGACAGGGCTTCTAGAGGTGGAGGTGTGGTTATATATGCTAAATCCAAGTATGCAGTCACTAATATCAGCTGCAAATCTTTAGTCAAGGAATTTGAGATTGTCTCACTGAAGCTTCATCTCCCCTCCTTAGAATGCATTACTATCATGGGTGGCTATTGGCCTCCGTCTGGTGCAATGAAATCATTAATCTTTTGAAATCCTTATTCTCAGATCGAAAACTAAACAATATTCCTAAGAGTTTAAATATGGATTGGCTAACACATAAATCTCACTGCCTCAAATCCTTTTGCGACGAGCTAGGTCTAATGCAAATAGTTAATGAACCTACAAGGAACAATGTCTCAAATACTGCCAACAGCTCTATCTTAGATGTGATATTAACTACTCACCCACATAAATATCTCACTCAGCTGTGTTTCATAGCGACATGGCGACCATGAGATTGTTGCTTGCATAAGATCTCAAATCAAAGTCCGAATACAGCCTATCTTTATAACAAAATGATCTTTTCATAAGTCAGTGCAGCAGACTTCCTTTCTGACCTGGGCATGATCAGTTGGCAAGATCTTTACCTTGCCAAAGAAGCATAAATGAGGCAGTCTCCACCCTTAATGCCAGTCTTACTAGATTGGTAAATAAGCATGCCCCTTTATCAAAGTTAGGGTGCTGAAACAACTCTAACCCTTGGTTCACCCCAGATCTTAAGGCAGCCCTCACAGCCGTGATAAGCTCTGGGTGAAAGCTGAACATTCAAAGAAATCCATGGATTGGCAGGCTTTTAGAACAGCCAGGAATATCTGTGTGAAAATATCTGTTCTGCCAAAGCTAACCTCTACATCTCTACCCTTGAACAAGCGAAGGTAATCCACACAAAATATGGAGGACAATTAAATCTACAGAAGAGGCGGCCTACTGCCCTTCCATTCCAGCTAAGTTAATCGCTAGTGGAAAGACAGTGGAAAATAAGTCCTTAATCCTTGAAGAACTTAACTCTCTCACTTTGCCACGGCGGGTCTAGCCTTGACTCTTCACCTTATGCTGGTACTGCGATAGCCAACCTAATCCCCCAGTTCCTAGCTCCGCACCAACCCATTTCAACTGCATGAGATAAATTTTAAAAGTTGAAGATGCTCTCTTAATCTAGATATCAAAAAGTGCTGGGGATGATGGCCTGGAACTCTTCTTCCTAATGATAGGTATGCACACCTCACTGCTCCCATTCTTCATATCTTTAACCTTTCCATTATGTCTGCTATTGTGCCATCCTGCTGGAAATCAGCACACATCCTTCATCTGATCAAATCTGGTGACCTTTGCAATGTGAATAACTATAGACTTATCTCCATCTTGCCTATCCTCTCTAAAGTTTTTGAAAATTGATCCATAATCAGTTAAAATCACTTGAAACCTTCTCTCTTATAACCCAGCTCAATCTGGCTTCCGGACAAATCACAGCACAATCTCTGCTTTAGCAAAAGTAACCAATGACTGGATCTCTGCTATGGATGCTAAGAAGGTAACTGGAGCAGTCTTTTGGATCTCAGTAAAGCTTTTGATAATGTTGATCACAACTTACTAGTCAATTGCCTCACTAATTTGGGGCTACATACCTTACTACCCAGTGGTTCTCTAGTTACCTATCTGGGAGATCCCAGAAAGTAAAAGCAGATGGCTTTTACTCTGCTTCCTTACCAGTTGTTAGAGGTGTCCCTAAGGATCCATCCTAGGCCCTATCTTGTTTTCTTTATACATTAATGATCTTGATTCCAACATATCCATGTCTTATCTGCATTTTTCGTGGATGACACTGTGCTATATACCTCTGGCTCTACACTATCTGAAATTAAGGGAGTGCTTCAGCAGACTTTGCTCAACTCGAACATAATCTAATAAAGGCAAGCTCCTGCTCAATGCAAAGAGACCAAAGCTATGATATTCTCTTGTAGTACCGTCACAGGTATCTCCCATCCCCGTAAGCGACTTTATTGTTACCACGTTAAATGAACCATTGGAAGTTGTCTCAAATTCAAATATATGGGCATCTGGATTGATAACAAACTCTCTTTCAGTGACCATATAGTGGATGTTTCAGAAGGCTTAAAGCCAAGTTAGGTTTCTTCTTTAGGAATAGGCCCTTTTCCCTCTTGAAACTCGAAATAAACTCATCCAGGCCACTTTTCTCCCCTTGTTGATTATGGCGATGTAATTTACTCCTCTACTACTCATGCTAATCTAAGTAAATTGGACATCCTCTATCACTGTGCATTACGATTTATTACAATTCCCCACGTTCGCACCATTGTGACCTATATGCAGCTGTTGGATGGACATCTCTTACTACTAGATGTCTGCTCCATGCTGGTCTTTGGACCCTTAAGCTAATCCTGCACAAACTACCGAGTTATCTTTCATCTTTCATTAGTATTTCATAAAGTGCATACTCTCTAGAAATCTGATTTCATACTGCTTGATATACCTAGGACTTGGACCTCCTTTGGTAAACGTGCTATTAGCATGCCCTTCCTCTATTTGGAACCAACTGCAAAAGCGTGCTGAAATTAACCAACACAGTTTCAATTAACTTCTATAAAGTGCTAAGTGCAGCCAAGATAAAAGACAAATGCAACTGTCATTAAACCCCTTCTTAGCCAGATGAGGGCTTGTGCTTTCTCGTAAGTCCATAATTTGCTTTGAGCAGGTTAACTGCTTATTGTTAGCTCTATCTTTTAAACTAAGGCACTACTTCATTCTCCATCATCTGACCTTTACTGCAGCAATCCCACTCCTGCTCCCTCTACCTTACCTACTCTATATTTTCTGTTGCTGCTCAATTGTCTCAATTGTCTAAAATAGATATATTGCAAATACCGGTTACCATGTCTTGCATTGTTAGTATACTACCTAGAAATGTTCATCATCAATGTGGTGTTCTCATATGTATTAACCAACTTGTATTATACGATTACATGCATACATGTTATATTACTGTCTAACATTTAATTTCCATTTATTTTATTTTTTCTTATTTATTTATGTATGTTCATTATCAGTGTATATGTCTCGGACCTCCTTGTGAATGAGCTTGCTCAATGGTGTTTTCCTGCAATAAACTTGAACTTGAACTTGAAATGTAAAAGTACACTTATATCATAATCTGTTGCAGTAATCATTTTTTCAGATTATTTTAACAGTATAAAAGTTGAAGTAAAGTACTGTAGTTATACCAAAGTGTTAAATTGTTGTACATGAGGTAGATTAAAATCATGTTTTAATAAATAAGATGTTTAAAATGTATTGCAAAATATGAAAATATCCTCAGATTTATTACCCAAAACATTAATATATTCAAATTTGATATGTAAAGTTCATACACATCATAATAATTAATGAACATGAATGTATGTAACGTATACCTAGAACTATTACATTTTACAGTATAATCTACAAAACATGTATACTTTAAAAATCTTTGAACTATATGTAAACTTTCCATAGTCTATGTAATTTCTAAAGTAATCTCAAAATAAGCGCATAAATACTTTTCTGAATATTCTCAAATGTTGAAATTTTATCCAAAGGGGAATATATGAATAACATGCACATTAATAAATATTATATATATTCACATGAATACCTGTAAAATCATTCCAAAATTATAACCATATTGTGATATACAAATATTATGTGTTTAATAATATTTGTGCTACACATAAATACTAATCCCCAAAAGTTCATAAAGTCATCCTATATGATTATTCTTATTTTTAGTTAAAACAACTAACAGTAAATTATAAATAAACTAGATTATATCAAATGACATATGATGATACGTTGAGGAACTCAACATGTACTCCCTAGAGCAGAGGAGGGAGTGGGGGGCATGATCGAGACATTCAGTTATATCAAGGGTATAAATAAGGTAGGGTATAGCAGCTCCTTCAGGAGAAGAAAAGCATCAGAAGTTGAGGAAACAATATGAGGTTCAAGGGTGGGCAATTCAGGAGCAATGTTGGAAGTTCTTCATCACTGAGGGGTGGTCAACCCATGGAATTGCCTGGCCCAGGAAGTAGGGGAGGTCAAAATGTTGAGTGGGTTCAGAAACACACAGGTCTGGCACAAAGGTATAATTTCATAGAAAGGATAGAAGGGGTAGTTACCCATATCGGGCAGACTAGATGTATCTTGCAGTCCCCTCTGCTGCCAATTTCTATGTTTCTGTATCACTAGAAGTTATGGTTCCTCACAAAAACGTAAGTACCACATGAAAGTACTACCTCAAATGAAAATGTATTTAAGATTAAACTATTATGTTTCTGTGGCAAAAAGGTATCAGTGTAGTTTTAGTTGTTTTCATAGGTTGTTTTCTTGTCATGTATGCAACCAATGAATTATAATTAACTCAGAAAGTAATTACTTTAAGCCCTCTACTGCACAGTTTCTCCCTATCAAATTACTCCTTGGACCCCACAATAAAGTGCTCACAGTTGTCTCAGTCTACATCCCCAAAGACCAAGGACTGGTCTCAGTGCTGTCCATGGACTTCATCTGATCCCAACCTCCTGGCTTTGAGATCCTTCTTTTGGGGATTTCAATATCAACTGGCTTGCACCTGAGGCAGGATCTCACAAGGATGCTGTCATTTCTACTAACCTAACACAGATGGTTGCTACCCCTACTAGAAAGAACACAAAACGGGCACCAGCACGCTCTTGGACTGGGTTCTTGCCAGCCATCCAACCCATATCACCAACACCACCGTCTTCCTGATTCTCTCAGCAATCATTCCCCTGTCATCTGCGAATGGTCAAATAAGTTTTGTAAGCCTCCTCCCAAAGTCATAACCAGTAGATTCCTTCCCGTGGCAAACTTGAACCATCTCAAATCCTGCCTTAGTCAACAAGACTGGTTCCCCATCTTCTATCGATGGATGTTGACTCGGCCCTTGATTACTTCATAACCACTTTCAACGCAGCCTGTGACTCCTACGCTCCAGTCAAAAGGCGCAAAGTAAAGTCCTCTCTGATCTTTGGCTCACTGCTGAGCTACTGGCTCTGCTAAAATCAAGAGACCACCTCTGGGCAATAGCTAGGGTTACAGGTGCTCAACCAGACATTCAAAACTACAAACAGGCTCAGAACAACCGCACTAAAGAAATCTGACTGAAGAAAAGTACCTACTATAGGAAGACCTCACCAACACATGGGGAAATGGAAGGTGTTCTGGGACAGTATCAAAGAAGTCACAGAGAAACTGCTCAGATCTGCCCCTACCCTACTAAATGTTGATGGGGCTACCACCTAGACCCAATGGTCATTGCTAATACTTTCAATGTGGCTTTCACTGACCTCTGTAGTGTTCTCCTGTGGACTTCTTTACAGATAATGACTCCCCAACTCCCAATAAACACCCCTCCCCTCAAAACATCTGTTTTCCAACTTCAAAGAAGTCAATGTGAATGAAGTCCATAAATACATAACAAAGCTATCTCCAAGACCAGAACCAGTGGTGACTCTCTGGATCTTAAGCTACTGTCCCTCACCATTGAAGAGGTACTATGCATGCTCACAAAAATGTTCAGCCTCTCTCTCAGTCTCAGTCAGTTCCATAGCAATGGAAATCAGCTATTGCAACCCTGTACATATAAGTGGGGACAAGTCTATCCTGGGTAACTACCAGCCAATCTTGATATTACCCCCACTCTCCAAGGCCCTTGAGTGTATTGTTGCTGACCAGATCACAGACTACCTGGACAATTATAACATCCTGTGTACTCAGCAACATGTCTTCTGACAAGGTCACAGCACATTGGCTGCCCTCCTGAATTTACTGGTGTCCTTCACAACTTGTTGGACAAAGGCCACCTAACTGGAGCAGTTTTTATTGACTTGATGAATGCATTTGATACTGTTCACCATGGCCTGTTAACAAAACAGCTGCTGAATACTGGACTCTCCCTGGACTCCACTGCATGGTTTAAAAGTTACCTGGAAAATTGTTCACAAAGAGTAATAATCGCGGTGTACTCTCGGACTCTAAACCTGCCCACTCAGGTGTCCCTGGGGATCTATTCTGGGACCTCTACTGTTCAGCCTTTTCCTGAACCCTCTTCCTTTATCTTGCCCTGGACAAATCATCATCTATGCAGATGATGCTGTGCTTCTCACCTCCACAAGGATCCACAACCCTTACAACACAACCTACAGCTAGGATTCTCCACAGTAGAAAACTGATTTGCCAATCATAAACTGGTCCTAAGCCACAAAAGACCAAGTCAATGCTTTTCTGCAGCTCCCATAACAAGCACAGGCTTCACGTCTTAGTCATCACTGCAAGCACTGGAAATACCCTAAAACAGGTGACATCCTTTAAATACCTTGGAATCTCCTTGACCCCAACCTATCCTATGGGTCCCATTGATAATGTTGCCAGAGCTGCCAACACACGCATCTGTCTTCTCTGGAATAGACAACATCTCACCTCGATGCTCTGAAGGTTGCTATACATAGCTTGGTGGTCTCCGTCACTGACTATGGCCTCATTATCAATGGCTCTGCCACTGTAGCTCTCAAATGCATTGTGACCTCCCTAAACAAGGGCTTGCCGGCTGATTACTGGAGCCACTGACTCACACATACATGGGACCTATATGCTCAAATGGGTTGGCTACAACTTGTTAACTGCATTAAGTATCAGACCTGCCTGATGGTGAAAAGAAACATAGGTCTTGCCTCCCTCCGGTGTCCAAGCCCTCCTGCACCCAAATATAAATCCATGAAATACCAGAGGGTCTGAGAATCAGCTTTTCCAGGTACCCCATTGCCGCACCACCCAGGGCCAAAGATCTTTTCTCACCATGCTCCCAGCTGTATGAATGCCCTCAGCTCTGGCATCCCCAACTCCCCTCTGGGAATGTTCAAAGCCAGCTTACATCATCATCTCGCTGCATCCAGCTCCTGTGACTGCCACTCCTAACTTCCCCTCATCACCTATAGCTTCTCAGCCAGCTAGCTCTTCCTACAGTGCACTTATTGTCTCCTTCTTTATCCCTCCCCACTCCCCATACCCCTACTACCAATGCCTCTCTGTGTCCTTTGACAATGCCTTTGTGCTGCTCTAGTCTCTTCCTCTTGTTCCCTCCCTCTATACTCACCTTCCTCCTTTCTCTAGCTTTCCACTCTGGGTTTCTCTAGGTTATTCGTTGCTGCTTGTGACATAATTTGATTACTGTGATGTGTTACCTGATTCCTGTAAACTGTTGAAAGCTTTGTTAGTATGTATGTACTACTTCTGACATGGAACCTTTGTAAAAGAGCCTTGGCTCAAAGGTACTTGTAATCCTAGACTCAAATAAATAAATAAATAAAATAATGATTTGATCCAAATAAACACCCTCAAATCTGAAATTTCCATAGCTCAGCCCATAGCTGTTTTTTTAGCTCTATGGTATAAATACTAAGATGCCAGCTTGGGAAAATACATAATTTCAATCCTTTATTTCTTTAAATTTATAAAATCTACAACCATACAATTAGCAGGGTTTAAGACCCTAGGTTGAATAGTTGTGCACCAAATGGAACATTCCTAGGGTGTAAAACAGCCAATATAATAAGCCTCTGAAAATAGCCATTCATAGAAATTCTTAAGAAAATCACTATAGAAATATCATATGACACTGAGCATTATTCAGTTTACAAGTAAAATGGTCAAAAGATGCTGACATAGTGACTGGCTACTTTATTTTGCTGCTCCTCCACTATTTTAATTGGACCCTACTACATGGAGATACAAATTCCACCTCTTTAAATCAGATTGGTAAGGCAGAACTCTGCAGAGAACTGTTTACTCTGAGGACAGTAAGTGAATGGGCAGACCTAAATATATAAGAACCATCACATCCCTTGCAGAAAGGAGAAAAAGAGAGAGACAGAGGAGAGAAGGAGGAAAAAGCCATGGGATATGTAATTACAGGTAATATAAGCATTATGGGTTGGCACTTCCACTGAAGACTTCCTGGCTAGCACTAGCAGGGTGCCACTTAGATGAAGAATCTGTGGTATCACAACCTCCTGCCAGCTGCAGATTATGCTGAGCACTGGCGACAGTCACAAAAGAGAATGGAAAATAAAACTAAGCCAGCACTGTAAAATGCACTATACACTCCAGGCATGACAGTTGACACTGGAGTTGGGGTGGGGGACTGAAACATTTTAAAACTACAAAATGTTCTTTCACAACAATGACATTAGATAATGCAAGGCTTCATGCTGAAACTAAAAGCTGGACAACCAGAAAAGATATGGAAATATTACAATTATGGATATGCCACTTGACAGTGAAACTTTCAAGCAAAATGAAATTCTGGATGTATATTTCTGTTGGAGGTGACTGTGCTGTCTCCAGGTAGCATGTTTCATTTAAGTTAATAGGCACAAAAGCCTATCATAGAAAATGGAGCAGGAATAGGCAGAGAGGAACTGCTTTATTGGAAAGAATAGTTTCACACAATGGATCACATAGGGCTTAAATGAGCATGGATGGAAGAAACAATAATTATGTTGATGTCTTCCAGCATGTCTGATAAAGATCTAATTATTGTTCAAGTTCAACATTTCTTTCATAGTAAATAAAAAAACAAGACAAACAATGTTTAAAATCACTGCATGCAGAAAATACAAATAAATACATGATCATACTATAGGGTCATTCATTAATGTTATAATTATCCTTTTCAATTTGTTTATCAGTGACATGGGAGAAGGAATCCATGGCTCCCTTTGCAGATGACACAAAGCTCTGTGACAAGATAGAGAGCAAGTGGGGGTGTTAGGGAGATATGGAGAGACTTATGAAGGCTAGAAAAGTGTTCATGCGGTTTGGCAGTTGAAATTCAACACCAAAATGAGCCAGGTGATGCACATAGGGAATAAGAATCCAATGACAGTACACTGGATGGGGAGGGGATACAACTGGGCATGCTCTCTGAGGAAAGACCAGGGGTCATTAACAGTGAGTGCTTAATCAAGCCAATGTAATAAAGCCTGCAGTAGAGGTATAGGAAGGAGTACTGACACCACGAGGAAAAAGGTATTACTACCTGTCTGGAAATCATTAGTTAGGCCCCCTGGAGTACAATGCCCAGTTCTGGAGTACTCATCTGAGAAAAGATAAGAACAGGCTATAGACAGTGCAATGTAGGTTGATTCAGGGCCAGTAGGGTGGATCTTATGCAGATAAGTTCAAGATGCTTAGCATATACGCCCTGGAGGCCAGACTAAGAAGAGTAGAAATAAGACTGAGACTTTCAAATTCCTGAAAGGAATGAATAAAGTAAACTTTGAGGAACTATTTAGAATGAGTAGTGGATCAAGAATACTGGGGCACAAGTAGACACTGTTGGGGAGTTCAAGAGGAACATTTAAAGTTTTATTTTACAGAAAAGTGGTGGAGTCATGGAACAATCTGCCATCTGATGGGGTGTGTGCAAAACCATCAATGGCTTCAAACATGGCTGAAACAAAATGAAATATTTAGTGGGTGCTCATGGTGGTAAAAGTAGAATGGAGAGCATGGGAGATGATAGTGTGGTTTAGAATCCTGTATAGACAACAGGTTCTGGGATTGGTAGGGTTTTATGGGCAGAATGAATTGACCAATGGTCTTTTCTGCTGTCATTGTCTACTCTTCTATGTTTTATAATTTCATGTCATTGCCATACCATTGTTAGCACCAAGTTATTTTATAAGTGCTATACTCCAATAAAAGAGATTGCAATATAGAATATTTATAGTTAAATGCTATGAAGGGTGGCAGATAAAATCAGCAGCTGGTCTGTCAGTGAATATTCTTGATTTCAGGTCATGGCCTTCTTTGTGTAAATGACAAGTTTCATTACAATTGTGTAATTATTGAATTTATGTTTCTATGTTACAATCTTATCAGGTGATAAGAATAATTCCCCAGTGATAGAGCTAATTAGTAATTTCCTTGCTGGTTCATATCACGGACATCTTAGGAAACACATTCCTAAGCCTCAACAAACAAAAAACACCATGAACATAGGTCAGCCATTCAAACTTAATGTACTTGTTAAAATAAGAAAACATTTATCTGAAGCAAAGGCCAGAGATTCTTTAATTTGTTACATTGTTCAAGGAGATCCAGAAGAAAATGATCAATTTATAAATAGTTGATGGTACAGTATTGACCCAGTCAAGCTAAAACTAAAGATTTAGGGGTAGATATTGACAAAAGAGAATGAAAAATAAACAAACAAAGCAATCAGAGGTACAAATGTTCAATAAAGTGGGAATTTGTTGGAAGAGAAGGAAACATTTTGCAGAGGAATTTATAGGTAGTGAACACCATGACAACTGAACACAGTTCTATTATTGATGGAAAACAATGACATTTTACCAGCATTTACTAAGACAATGAACAGATAGCAAATTATGTATCTAAAGAAACACAGGCAAAGACAAGAAAATGCCAGAATGGTACAAAAAGAATATAGAAATGAAAAAAAAAAACTAAATCATCAAAAGGAATGTAAGATACTCCTAGTATATATAATAAATAATATTGAATAACATGAGAAAAACATACAACAGAGTCTTAGAAAACAATAGGAAGAATTATAGACTGAAATTATGAAAGTCTCTTGACAAGGTAGTAATAATGAAAGGTACAAAGAAATTTTGGAGAATAGTAGCTACTGGCACCAATGTTTATATTCTGCAAGACTCTAAGACAGCATCAACAAGATGGATAAAACATTATAGTGAATTTTTTTATCAGACAAGACTTTGTTATAAAAATGCTCTTCAAGAAAGAGAAAATAAGCCATGAAGTACATCAATAGAAAAGTTCACAATAGAGGAGATAACACTAGCCTTATATGCTTTTAAAAACATAAATCACAAGGACGGATAGAATACCAGTCAATATAATCAAAAGCTAGGTGAAGTATGGATAGCAGTTTTACATAAGGTACATAATTATATATTAGATACAGGAATCATACCGAACTCTTGGAAATGTAATAATATTGTACCAATATTCAAAAGAGATGACAGACGAAATCCCAACTGTAATCATCCTATAAGCCTTATAGACAGCACTCAAAAATATTTATAAAACATTAAATAACATACTATCAGCATGGTTAGAAGATAAACTGATATTGGATGAAGTATGCTTTAGAAATGAACATTCAACAATTGACCAATTAATTATTTTAACACACACTGGGCCCAATTCACAAAGGGGCTGCATTTTGTGCAAGCTGTGGCAACCATCAGCTTTTCCAGGCCCTGTGAGCCAGGGACCATGCACCAGATTCTGTTACAGGAGTAGTCTTGGCGCCTCACGTCCCCACACTGAGTGGCAACAACTTCCATGAGCAAATGCCTGGTACATGGGAGGGCTGTACCATAAGCTGCTATGGCAAAAAAGAGGCCTACACCTCATCCCCACTCCTGCCTAGGAATGTAATAAATACTTATCCCCACGTGGTGGTCTTGTGCCCCCACCCCAATCTCCAATGATGACAGTAATGCCAAATGTAGAATCATTCCCTATCCCTGATACTGTAATCTGTAACAATATACAAGACCCATTCTCAACTGCTGTCATCTTGTAAAAGTACTCACACCCCTCTCTGATCCCTGCCATTGCCAGAGGTAATATGTCATACACCGCCCTTCTGACCCAGGGTGCTCTGCACTAATAGTAATCATCATAGCTGGTGGCCAGCACAGACCCCCAACACCTCTGCGGCTGGCCAATGACTGAACTATCAATGAGCCTACTGTAGGCTCAGTGACAGTTTAGTCAGCAGCCAGCAGCAGATGTGTGAGGTGGGTACATGCTGGTCACTGGCTATGATGATTACTATTAGTACTGGCACCCTTGAGTTTGGGAGGGGGGCATGGGGCACTACTTATTAACCCTGACAAATTTGGGGATCTGGGGAGAGCAGCGTAATTACTCTATTGCAGGATGGCAGCATCAGAGATCGATTGGGCCATGAACATCTGTTTAATACTGTGGCATTGCAGCTCATGGAGAAAGGGTTAACTTATATTTATGTCTAGGTCTGCTTACTTGTTGGGGCTCTGGCATCATCGGAGATCCCACAGAATGTTGTTGCATCCAGGCACCTCTCAGTGTGGTGAATATTCTAAGTCCCCTTAAACCAGCCCTGACTGGACTAAAGGTACTTAGAAATTCTCCCTCCAGGTGATGTCTGAGAATTGCATTTCTAGGCTGCGGCAACTTGCATCTACGCTGGGCTCCCAGCACCTTGTCACAGCCATTTCTGGGTACAGGGATGGCGCAAGCACCATTGGGGCAGGCAGCCTGCATTTGATGCAGGCTGCCTTTGTGAATTACTACTGGCATATCTTTTCATGCAGGGTGCACCTTGCACCATTCTTTTGCACATGCCCTTGCACCATGCCAGAAGCTTTCTGAATTGGATCCATATTATAAAAATATAAAGTTGTTAGAAAACAGAAGCTATATTGTCTTTTTATAAACCTTAATGCAGCATTTGACAATGTCAATAGAGTCCATTTATATCATATACTGGTAGAAACAGGATAGAACAAGGCCTAATAGAAATTATAATAAGACTATACCAGAATAATATAACTCAAGTGAGATACAATTATAAAAGTGAAATAAGAAAAGGCTTCCAACAAATAAAGGGTCAAACAAGGATGTAGTCAATCTGCCATATCGTTTAATGTTTTCTTGAATAATATTTTAGTGAAACTAAATAAGGGTGAATTCTACTTACCAACAATAGGCAGTAGAATGTGTCCATACTTAGATTTTGCAGATGACATTGTTTTATTATATACAAGTTATTTGGGAATGAAAAAAAAATGCTAGAATTTGCATCAGAATGCAGAAATATGGATCTACAGATTAATATACAAAAACTAAAGCCATGATAACAGAAGGAAAAAGAAAAAAATACTTTTAAATTAGGAAAAGCAGCAATTGAAACAGTAAACAGTTTCTGATACTTATGAGTAATAATCACAAATAGTATGTCCTGGAAAAAGCACCTACAAGAGATGGAAAAGGCAGTAAAAATCTACCCTGTAATAAAAGCTTTTCATACAGATATGAGGTCAGTCAGTAATAGGGTGTAAAAAGTCATTAATGCCAAAATAAAAATCAAGTGTTAAATGGGGTTGAAATATGGGGCTACAATTATTGATGAAAATAGCTGCATTACTGAACAAATTTTACAGATCTCTCCTGGGTTTACCACAAGGAGCCCCATCAGTGCTGATAAGATCAGAGATAGGACAGATGCCACTAGAATTTATGATACAGGAAAGAGTTATCAGATATTGTTTCTAGGTACAATATATCAGATGGATGGACACAAATTACCAAGACAGTGGTTGGATGAAGCTATTAACTACAGTACATTAGTGACAAAATAATATTCCCTAGTCCACAAGTAATAGAACATCTTATGAAACCAGCGGGATTACTGTATCTACTGGCCGACACCTATATCTTACTTACTTACTTATGTACTTACTACTTACCAGCAGAAAAAGGCCACATGGTCTATCAAGTCTGCTCAAGTGTGCAGATAGCACCCCACTTGCAGCTTCCCTCCCCTTGACCCCTCACGCAGATGAGTTCCAACTTTCCTTGAACCAAAGTAAGCTGTTGGTGGTATTTCCAATGAATGGGGAAAATTTGGCCAGGACACTGGGAACTTCCCTACTTCCTGTGAGCAGGGGGACCTTTTTCCTGTGGGACCAAGGATGGCGGCTCCCATGGATCCTGGTGTGGAAGAGTTGCAGTCTGTGAGCATGGAGTCCTCCATTTTTTGTGTGGAGGTGCAGGGGACAGGACCTGATTTGGATTTTCTGCCTGGTGCTGTAGACTCGACATTGTTTCTGAAGTTCTACCTCAGCTGGCTGCTTTGGAAACTGGTATGCAGCCTGAAGATTTAGTTTCACTACAGTCTTCAGACCAGGAAAATGTTTTAGACCTTTCTCTTGAGGAAAAACAGCAAATTTTCATGCTGAATTGTCTGCTATTGAAGCACAGCTGAATGCAGAGAAACTGCTCCTTGAGGAAGATAAAAATGTAAATGTTTGGGGATGATTGTCCTGGTAAAGTTACTGGAGGTGTTTCCAAAGTTTTTATTTCTTCCTCTACTCTGCTGGCTTCTTCAGTAGGTGTTTTGGGTCCTCCCAGGCAGCTACATCATATTGGGGTGACGTGGAAGAAGCTTGGTCCCAGAACGGGCCCTAGAGGGGCGGGTTGTTCTGAGATGCCTCTGGCATGTGGCATGCTGACATTGCTCCAATATTAGCAGACAGTGTGCAGGACGCTGTTGAGAATCGATTACACCTTCTCCTGTGGTTGGGGCTGATTTTGAGCAACAGGAGAAAATGGAACCTTCAGGTACTGTTTCTTTTCCCCTCTTTGGACTGTGTCCCCACAAAGCTTCAAACTCCCTCTGTGGACACAGCTCTGCGCTGATTGTGGAGTCTTCTGATTTGGATGCTGCCCTGATTCCCTTTGGGTGAAAAGACTGATTCCCCGACTTGCCAGTTTGTTTAAAGCCTGTGGAACTTGCTAAATGGAGGAATGCTGTGCGATTTAGGTATCTAGGGGTATGGAGATACCTCCTGATCGTTTTTGTGGGGAAGGTCTTGCTAAAACAATCTTTGCATTTACCACCACAGATGTTTATACTCTCATTCATGCAGCAGGAAATCCACTTTTGATATTAGTTTTGAACCCCTGATCTGTTGGAAAAATTTTGGACTCGATATATGAATTTAAAGACTAACCCCCGTGGACCCCCTTTCAAATTATTCATTTAACTAAACAATCTTTTCAGGTTATCACTGTTTTATTTTGTAATGAGGGGTCAATATTCAGGATATCCTTTACTGGTTGGATAACGCTGTGAGGTGCAAGGTATTCCTGAGCCCATTTTAGATGGGGAAGGTTTTGGAATGGGGTTGGAAAATACAATTTAAATTCTGGTATGAGGTACAGACTTAAAACACTTACAAACTGTCTTTACATTGGGTGGGATAAGGATTTCATCTTTTACCCAGGACAACCCGTAGGTGCTTTAAATGTGGGTCTGCCAGACATATTAGCCCCAAATGTGAAATGCTTAAATGCATTCTCTGTGGTGAATTGGGTCACCACGAGTTTCCATTGTACAAACTCTTTGAAGTGCACCTTGTGTGAAGAGGAGGGCATTCCTTTCCAACTTACCTCTGGGCATCTCTTAATACTGCTGATGCAGACTTCACCATCAAGATTTTTATATTCAAATATCTAAATCGGCCTCTGGCTTTCTGGGTTTTCTCCTTCTCCCCATACTGCCGTTGTGGTGGATCTGGATGTGGTCAATTCAGATAATGCTGCTATAGTAGACTCCAAGGTTGGGAGTAGGGATAGTACCCTGGTCCCTGGGGATGTCCCTCAGTCTTCTGTTTCTATGGCCCCTCCTAAGCCTCCTCCTTCTGTGAGTGATGGATTCCAGGAAGTAAAAGGAAAAAAGGGACTGAAGGGACGAAAGGTAAGGCTCAGCCTGGGAGTTCTGGGAGGCAATTATTCATGACAATCCTTTTCATCCTCTTTGGGAAGGTATATCTGAGGATGATTTAGACTCTGACACTGCCTCTTGGGCTTCTTCCCAGGCTGAAGCCCCTCTGATGCTGAATATCCGGAAGGTACTATTGCCAGTCGAACTAGGAGGAGGTGTATGGGTGTGAGCGCCTCCTCTAGGAAAGTACCTTGACTCCCTGTTGATCTCTGTTATGGGTCTGAATCATTATGATTTAACTATAGTCTCTCTCAACACAAATAGTGTGTTGTCAGAGCGAAAAGAGCATGGCGACTTTTCTTTATTTTCAGATTTATGCTTTGATGTGGGTTTTCAGGATACCAGGCTACAGTCCCAAACTGATATTAAGATAGGGAGGGATGACTGGGTTTGGGGAGCTAGTTTTTGGTCAGGGGAACTTATCTTTATAGTGGGTAGGAGTTTGTTTTCTACTCATAATATTAAAGTTTTTCATTCTGTAGACATTTCCCAGTTAGAGCCCTTTTGTTGGATGTGCAGCTTCAGGAGATGGATTTTCGTCTCATAAATGTATATGCCTCAAACTAAAACTGGCAGGATAGAGTTGTTTAAGCTTTATTTTGCCATATCTTTTACATCTAGATATATACTTTTTGGTGGAGACTTTAATACAAGTAGATTGTTTTCGTATAGGGTCCCAGGATCTCCAAACTTTATTGCGATTCACAGTACCTTAATCATGTGTTACAATTGACCGGGTTTGTTGATGCCTTTGCCTTTCTGGATATCCCTAAGCCCCCCATACCTTTTTAAGGGCCTTTTATCTACCCGAATAGATTTTGGTTTTATCCCTCATTTAACTATTAGGCATAAATCTGTGACACCTGTTGCTACTTCTGACCACGGTCTCCTTGTTGTTTCTCTCTCAGATCTTGATGCTACTGTTAGAGTGAAGGGGTATTGGAGACTAAATTTAAGTTTGATAGCAATTGATGACATCCGTGAGGTTTTCAGGCCCTGGTACAAGCCAGACAATCTGTATCTTTTCTATATGATTCTTTGGCAGACTGGTGGTCAGACAGTAAGGCCTATTTTCAAAGATATTTTCAGTTGATGGGTAAATTAAATGGTACAAAATGAAAGGAGGATTATAAGGTTTTACAAGAACAACTTGTGTTTTGCAGTCATTACAGGTTTCTACTGGGACTTCTTATGTTGATCAAATAGAACAGATTAAGTATAACTTGACAAGTTTGCAATATAATAGGATGAAATCCTAGAAACTGAACAAAAAGAGGATGCACTGGGAAACAGGGCAGTGTTAATCCTTTTGATTCCTGCTCTGCTCAGAGTCACCATAAGGTCATGTACTCCCTTAAATCTAAGGATGGGTCTGAGAAATTTGGGAACTTGGATAACATGAAGAAGTGGAAAGTTTTGTACAGTCTAAATTTTCTTCTGTAGCTATCCTTGAAACAGAGGTGTTTGGGTGAGTTCTTGTGATTTGGCACAAATCCCTGACTCTTGAAATCTTCTTTGATTGTCCCTGTTACTGAACATGAGTTGGTTTCATTATTTCTAATTTAAAACCAGGGTAGCTCCAGGGCCTGATGGCCTACCGAATGAGTTTTATAAATTTCTTTTCCATTACTCCCCTCTGAGTTTGTTGCAGCTTTAAATTTTTCTGGATTCCTGTGTTTTACCAGGTAGTATGTACACTGGCCTTATTTTTTCTGTTTAAAACTGGTGATAGATCCCTTTTGGATAATTAGTGGCCCATTACTCTTTTAAATACAGATAGTAAAATCCTGGCAAAATTTTGTATCATCATTTAACTTTAGTTTTGGAAGATATAGTCCACCCACACAGTTTTGTGCTGTTCCTGGGAGAAAAATAGCTGATGCACTTATTTTGCTTAGGAAATTATGGAAAAAGGGATCTGGAGGGAAGTGAGTGGTTATTTAGTAGGGTTGGATCAAGCTAAGGCCTTTGATACTGTTTGTCATGATTATTTATGGATTGTACTTCAAAGTCATGGTCTTCGTTATCTTCTTGAACTGGCTTAAGTTACATTACCAACAGGCTATGGTTAAACCTTATGTGAATGGCTGGGTGGGGACTAGTTGCCTAGTTCAGAGAGGGTTTAAGCAAGGTTGTCCCCTGAGTCCGGCTTTGTATATTTGGCATTAAATCTGCTTTAAGGAAATTACAACTGCATGAAGATATTAGGGTCTTTCAGTGCATAGTGGAGATATGGAGGTTAAAAGTATAACCTATGCAGATGATATGTGCCTGGTGTTGGGGGACCAGGCATCACAAATCTGGCTGCTCAGGAAATTATGCATTTCTCTGTTAGCTAATACCACTATTAATATTGTCAAAAGTATATGTCTTCCTATAGGTGACTTTGTTCCTAAAATTCCATTTTTTGGACATACCTTGTCAGACTCAACCACAGAAATTACTGTTTTTTTTTTTGGTATGGGGGACATGAGTACTTATAATTGGTCTCTTATTATATCAGACGCTAGGGTGAAAATTGGAAAGTGGAACTCTTGCATATGTCCAAGCTAAAAAGAGTATATATGGTAAAAACCTTTTATTGCCAATGTTTCTGTATTTGTGTGTGGTTTTCCACTAACTGTACAATTAGAGACTGTTACCCTATAGTTTATTTTTTCAATGTATTTGGGGTAGCGGCTTAATCCAATTAAAAGAGGGTTTTGTATCGCCCTATCAAAGATGGTGGATTGCAGATGATTCACCCTATTGTTTTTCTTTTCTTTATTTTTGTATGGGAATTTAATGCCAGTGATGGGTGATGGGCCCAACATTTGGAACCCCTGGGTTTCTGACCAAATTGACCCGTGGCTTCTTTCTTGGGGTATTGAGTCTGCCATTCAAAACAAAAATCACTTCAGGGCCTCCCTTCATATATGCAGTATATTTTGGGAAATTTAAGCTATAGGTATTACTAGGAGACAATTATTGACTCTTTCTAGGAAAGAGATGTATGTGTCTATTGTCTCTAGTTTTTATTGACATTCCTAGATATTGGATTAAAACTCAAGTGAAACTGCAATTATAGGAAAAATGTTGCTTAATCCTAGATTGCAGGGAAAGATGTGGGATGTTCTTTGGTTAAGTGTTCATGACAAACTAAATGTATGGAATAATTTGAAGCATAAGGGATTAGCTGAGAGAGTGTGCCCTAGGGATGACATGTGCCATGGGGTTTTGAAAACTGTAGGTCATTTATTTTTTGAATGTCCTTTTATTTTGTCCTTTTGGTCATTTCTTTATTCACAGTGGCCTTATTTTCCTTTTTCTTGTCTAACTAGAGACATTTTGTTGTTGGGTTTGTTACCAAAGAAATAGATTAAGTATGATTTGGAACCGTTCATTTAATTTTATTGATACTCAAGTACCATATATGGCATACGAGATGCCAATTGACTTTCTATAGAAGAAGGGTTACTGCTGAACAATTGTTCTGGACTGTATATAATTCCTTTAAAGGTTCAAGGGATTTGGACTTTTCACTTGTTCACGCTCCCTTTTTCAAGAGAGGTGGCGTCATATGGACTGGTTTTTGGATGTGGGGTAGGTCTCCGCATGTGAGATGTATTATATCCTTAGGAGGTATTGTCAGGACAATTATTTATGATTTCTTCTACTGCTTATTTTTATGTTTTATATTTTATTTTTGTATGCTTTCATATTATTTTGTATGACTTTTTGTTTGAATTTTCAATCTTTTTCCTCTGCTCCTGGGGCTGGATGGGTTTCTAGTATTTCTTTTTATTAGTTTGGAGACTATGAAAATGAATTTTCATTTTGATTGTATGATGTAATACTTATTTACGTTTGCCTTTATTTCTGTATTATGTTTGTGTGCAGTAACACTTTTTGTGTATATTTTGATTTCAAGTTTTAATAAAAATTCCCCTACTCTGTCAGCAGATGGCACTGTGTCTCTGTTGATCAGGGCTTAGACTGTCAGTACGATGGACGAGGATGATGGAGGAGCAGGTGTTGTGGAGCAGGCGCTAGAGACAGCTGGTACACCATTATCTGTTAACCAGCATCAGATCTCTGAATGCACACCTCCTCTCATAGTGAACCTAGCTCATCCGGAAACTGAGTCGGGGATGTGGCTCTTGTGGACACCCTGTCTTTCTCTTAGGATTTTATGTTACATCTAGAGGATTCTCTGGATATGGACCATTTGCACCTTTACGGGATACTTTGTGGAGTGCAGAGCTGGATTATTCTACTGCCAAATGGGCTGCTGAAGATCGCAAAGAAAGAGACAGGAAATGGGCTCACCTTCCAGTGTGCCAGATTGTGGCACAAAAGTCTTCCTCTCTATGGCGGAAACTCCAGTTATGACAGGCAACTCCTGGAGGCCCCAACTGATGTACTGGGATTATGGTCAGCCACCAGCCTTGTTGGGGCTGGATGGTTACGCTGTGAATCTGGTACATGGATACCTGACCCTGACATATTTCTGTCTGATCCGACGGGGCCCTGTCACCTTCATTGGTATTATTGACTGGAGGATACCAGAAGACAGACCTGTCAGTTTGACCTCTTTGGTAGGAAAGTGATGGAATCACTTTTGAAGGAAAGAATTGTTGAGTACCTAGAGGCCAGTGGGGCACAGAACCCAATGCAGCATGGGTTCACAGCAGGAAGGTCATTTCAGATGAATCTAATTTATTTCTTTAACTGGGTGACCAAAGTAGTAGACCAGGGAGGGGCTGTGGACATGGCCTACCTAGACTTTAGCAAGGCATTTGACACAGTCCACACAAAAGATTAATAGTCATATTAACCAGCCTGGGAGTGGGTGACAGGGTGGTAGCCTTGATTAAACAATGTCTGGACAACAGGACACAGAAGGTAATTGTAAATAGAGTCTGCTCTGAAGAAAGAGGAGTTACTAGTGGGGTACCGCAGGGTTCAGTACTGGTCCAGTCCTTTTAATGTCTTTATAAGTGACATTGCAGAGGGACTGGAAGGAAAAGTATGCCTCTTTGCAGATGCCACAAAGATCTGCAACAGGGTTGATACACAGGAGGCATGGAAAGGATGAGAAGGACTTGGAAGGTTGAAGGAATGGTCAAGTATGGCAGCTTTGATTCAATGCAAAGAATTGCAAATAATGCATCTGGGAAACAAAACCCAGGGAAGATTACACAATGGGAGGAGGTAGTAACAACAACTAAAATGGAAAGGGACCTGGGGATAATCATATCAGATGACGTTAAGGTTATCAAGCAATATGAGAAGGCAGTAGGGAGGGCTGGGGGATACTGGGATGTATAGGAGAGGCATCACCAGCAGAAAACAGGAAGTTGTTATCCCTCTGTGAAGACAGTTGGTGATACCCCATCTGGAGTACTGCATCCCGTTCTGGAGACCCCATCTCCACCATGGACATAGGCAGGATAGAGGCTGTCCAGAGGAGGGCAACTAAAATGGTGCAGGGTCTGCAAGAGAAGCCATATGAGGAGAGACTAAAGGAGCTTAATATGTATGCCCTTGAGGAAAGGGGGACATGATAGAAACTTTTAAGTACCTCAGTGGAATCAACAAAGTCCAAGAGGGTAGCATTTTTCAGAAAAAGAGATGTGCAAGAACAAGGGACACAATTTGAAGATAGAGTGGGGTGGTTCAGGGGCAATGTGAGGAAGTATTTTTCACAGAGAGGGTGGTGGACATATGGAACAGCCTTCCTGAGGAGGTTGTGGGGTCTAAAACTGTGGGAGAATTCAAGAATGCATGGGACAGACATACAGCAATTTTTGAGGGTGGTAGGAAGAAATAGGCTGTTGGTTAACTAGGATCTGCAGCTGCTCCTGTAGGTAGGGAAAGGGCAGACAAATGGGCCAGGCGGTCTTTATCTGCCATCAAAGTCTATGTTTCTATGTTTCTACTCAAGAGCAAAATGCTAGTTCATACTACTACTTCTGTTCATCTTCCTGCTTCTTCATCAGGTACCATATCTTTTCTCCCTCGATTCCTCTATTGCTTCTGCTAATTTTGTGGAGGGTATTGTTGTTGGTCCCTCACAATACAAGGGAGGAGGAATTGCTTCTTAGTCAGTCTGCTACTGTGGACCCTCTCCTTCTCAGAGATCTGCAGAACTCCTGACTGTACCTCTCCACACTGCACCTACTGAGGCCCCAACTTTTGCTAGCCTACTAAAAACCTGTGGAACTTGCTAAACAAGCGAACACTGTACATCTTTTGTTCCTAGGGTCCTCTGAAGAGACGTCTAGCAGGTTTTATGTCGGCAAAATTTCATTGAAACAACAGATGGGCATTTCACCTGTGAAGTGTATGCACTCATTCACTTGCCTGGAGAGCAGTCATTCAATATTAGTTTCAGAACCCTGACATCCTGGACAGGTTCTGGATTAAGTATGCTATCCTTAAAACCAACCCAGCCTGGGAACATTTTCAAGCGATTCGCTTGACAAAACAGTCTTTCAAAGTTATTACAATCCTCTTCCATAATGAAGGTGTTATATCACGGACATACTATACTGGCTGGACAAACAATGTAAAGTCCAAGGTAATCCTGACCCAATTTTGGATGATGAAGGCTTTTGGAATGGGGTGAAGAGTTAAAATCAACCTCCAACAAAATGACCTGGGCCTTGTGCATCTCCCAAATTCTTTTTATATAGGGTTTGACAAAAGCTTTATTTTTTATCCTGGAAAGCCTCGTCACTGTTATAAATGTGGATCTCTGCACCCAATTTGAGTCGTACTTGCGGATGTCATTAAGTGTGCACAGTGTTGGGAAATGGGTCACTCCATGTTTCAGTGTCATGGCCCCCTAAAATGCAGTTTATCTGATGATGCCCATTCTTTTATGGATTGCCCTGGGCATCCCATAATACCACAAATAATGGCTATGCTATACAGGACTCTTAAATAAATACTGCTCTGAAACAAGCTAATAGATGTCATCCTGGGCCCTGACCACCCCCAGGAGGTGGCTGCTGTTCCAGGTGCACCTGTTCCAAATCCCATTCCAATACCCTCTTCAGTTCCTTTACATCCAGAGGATCACATATCTGACCCTGAATTTCCTGCATTGCCTCCTGCAGCCCCAGATGAGGCCTCTAGTAGTGCCATGTCCCCCACTCCCAGAGACAGATGCATTTCAGGTGGTGCAATGATGGGGAGGTACTAGGAAGAAGAAAGTAGACAAGAGCCCCAGGACTAAGAGCCCCATCCCTATGCAGAATAAATATGATGCATTACCTCCTGAAGATGGAGATCTTGGTACTGAATCAGATACTGCATCCTTTCACGCTTCCCAAATGGATGGGGAATCAGAGGTGGAACTTCCTGTAGAGGACCCTGACACTCAACCTAAAAACTAAGCAGATGGGAATGAGACCATGGGTATGGAAAACTAGCTGATGATTTGTTATTGGGTCTACTTCTCTTTATCATGTTGATGTAGCCTCTCTGAATGGTAACAGCATCCAATCAGAGCAGAAAGGGTGGTTACCTATGCACAGTTTGACTCTTATTGTCCTAACATTGTGTTTTTCCAAGTTACAAGATTACAGTCAACAGCTGAAGTTCTTTCCGCTAATTCTGCATGGCTAAAGGGATAGCTTTTGGTCTATGGGGAAGATGTTTGTAGTCGGGTGGGGATATGTTTCAACAATGGGGACATTAAGGTGACCCAGTAGGTGGACATTGTACTAGGCAGGGCTCTTCTGTTAGACATTCAATTCCATGATGCAGTATTTCAATGTATAAATGTGTATGCCTCTCAATCAAAAAAAGCTAGGTAGAATTGTTTCATGCTATTCAATTTTCCTTTTACTGATGGATATGTCTTGTCAGAGGAGATTTTAATTGTAGTAGATATAAGACTGATAAGGGGTCATGAACGGATAAAGTTTTTGTGACGTTTCCTATCTAAACACCCTTTGACTAACAGCAGTTTTATTGATGCTTTTGGCAGACCTGGTATTGTCCCACCTAAAACATAATTTCGGGGTACATATGCCACCAGGATTAATTATTGGTTTATTTCTGAACACTTGGATATCATTAAATCACAAGTCTCTATCGTACCCTCTTCAGACTATGCCCTATTATACCTAACAGTGTCCAATTATGATACTGGAGAATGAACCTTGCCCTGCTTACTATTCCTTTTGTTTATGATGGTTTTCTGAGCTTCTACAAGCTAGAAAGTCTGTTAGATTTTGTATGATGACCCAAGTCCTGGTGGGAGGACACAAAAGGGATGTATGATCTTATTTTCAAAAGATTGGGAAACATATTGGTAAACAAAAACTAACCAACATTTAACATATAAGGCTGAATTACAATTCCTGCTGTCTGAACAACACCAGTCTCATCTAGATTTATCTAATCAGATTGCTCTAGTCAAAAACAAAATAGTTGAAATCTAATACAATTGCTACAAATCACCAGAAGCCGAACAGCGTTTCGGGACTTAGGAAAACAAGTTTCATTAACCCTTTTCAATATGGTATAGTGCAACATCATAAGAAATCTCTTTCTGCAGTTATGACAGCAGATGGTAGGCTAGTTACAAATAGATCTGACATTTTTTCCTGAACTAGATTCCCATTTTAGCACATGTTTCAGGCTCCCCACATGATTCTGGTCTGATCATCCACTGGCTCAATAGTTTTGATTTACCATGTTTATCTCCTTCTCAGCAAGCTCTATTACTACAACCTATTACAAAAAATAACTGAAGTGTTATTAATTCCATGAGAATGGGTTCAGCCCCAGGTCCTGATGGTATCTCATATGAAGTCTATAAATCTATCGCAAATGTTTTGTTGGATGATTTGTTGATTCTTTTAATATTATGTTGGATGCTGATAATCTACTCTCCAGTATGTGAGAGGGATTGGTGATTCTGTTTTATAAATCTGGAGATCAGTCCTTACTTATAAATTGGAGGCCTATATGACTGCTCAATGCTGATCTCAAAATTATATCCAAATTGTAAATAGACTAGCCTTAGTTACTGGGATCTTATACACCCCTCAAATGTGTAGCATTCCAGGAGATCTATTTATGATAATTTGATTCTCCTTAGAGAAATTTGGGAAAAAGGACAACTGGGTGAATTGTCTGGGTTTCTTTTAACCTTGAATCAGAGTAAGGCTTTTGATAAAGTTCTCCATTGTTATCTTTGAAATGTTTTGAATCATATGGGATTCCCCATACATTTATTAGGTGGCTACAAATGAGCAATAAATCTGCCATTGTTAAGCTATTCTGTAGTGGTTGGACTGGAAAAAGGATACCAGCTAGAAAGGTCTGCAGCAGGGTGTCTTCTCAGCCCACTCCTGTATATTTTTCTTTGGATCCTTTGATTCACAGACTTAATCAAGAGAAGGATATAACAGGATTATCCTTTTACAGCATAGACCCTGAAATCAGAACTATTGTTTATGCAGATAACCTCTATCTTCTCTTGGTGTATGTTCCTCCTGTGTGAGTGCTGGACACATTTTGTCCGATATTCGCAGTGTACATATTCTATGGTGAATCTTCATAAAGTAAATGTATACCCATAGGTATTGATCCAACTCAGGTGGACCACATTATTGGTATTCCATTTACCACAGATCCTTGCAGCATTCTTGGTGTGACCTTGGACCAGGAGATATGGCCCTGTTGAACTGGCAATTAAAACTTCAATTAGCACAATCCAAGGTAGCTTCTTGGAATAAATGGAAAATGACCAAACTTAAACGAGTATATATGGTAAAACTTTTTACTCTCTTTATTTTACATATTGTTGTTATATACTCCTCTCTAAATAATTAGTTGTTTCTTTTCTTGTATTTGGGGTAGTCAGTTAAACCCAGTAAAAGGGGATTTTATTTCTAGATTAGGCCAAAGGGGTCTTAAAATGATTAACCCTGTTATCTTTTTCTTTACCATTTTAACAAATTCAAATCTGCACCCCATTTTATTAAGTAAGGATAAATTATGCATACCATGGGATAGTGATGGCATAGACCCTGTATTACAGGTTTGGCCTTCACATGAAGAGATTCTAAACAAAGATCTCTTAGGGTCCTTCCTGCTTATTTTATTCCCTGTTTTGGGAAAATAAAATTGTGGCTTTTGACAAAGGACCATTTCCTATCTCTCCTAAGGAAGCCATTGTATGCTCATATTATGGAAACATTTTTTACCCCACCCCTTTTTCTAGCACTAATTCAGATAAAGATTGCATAGGAAAATGCAGACTTGTTCTCGCTTGCCTCCTTTGATGTGGGACACCACTTGGTTATCCATTCTTGGGAAATTAAACATAAAGGGAAACTTAAAACATAAAGGGATTGAGGACCAATATTGTCTTAGACAATCTTGCATTGCTACTATTGAAACAATTGACCATTTATTTTTATTGCCCTTTATTCATTCCTTTTGGCTTCTTGTGCATCAAAAATGGGGCAATTCACCATTTCAGGCTCTGACTCATGATATTTTGGGGGTATTTTCCCTGGGATGTGGGCCCTATATAACACCCAGACATGTGGGTCATGTTGACATGTTTTAAATGTTATATATGGATTGTGAGATGTAGGCTGTCTATTCAACAACTTGAATTTACTGAATTACATTCATTCCATATGATAGAATCAGCCATTATTTGGATAAAATATCAAGAATGTTCTTTATTTTCTACCCAGGCATTTTAAGAATTATGGGGAGTATGCTTTGGATCCCTGAGCCATGGCAGATACCAAGAGCCAGTGTTGCCTTGAATAAACATAATGCACATGGTCTGTGATACTTCCCAATTTTGACTAACCCGTGATTCCAACCTGGTGGGTATCGTTGTTATGAGTTCACAACATTCTGAGGAATTCTCTAACTGGTAGACTTTACTCCTGTTTGCTTTAACATGAGATGTAGAAAGTAACATAGTGTTTTTATGATACCTATAGTTTAGGCTCTACATGATTTTTCAGGTATTTGCTACAATACTTTGTGCTCCAAATATGCTTTATGTTGTATTATGCTTTTATTGCAAATATTGGAACAGATATTGGTTCCTTTTTCCTTCCCTTTAAGGGAGAAGGAGGAGGGTTGCATCTCTTGGGATACTATTGCTTTAGGGTAATATCATATGTGGTACTGTGTATTTTTGTTGTATTTTGCTTTTTGTTTTTCCCATTATATGCTTCTGTATGACTCAATACATCTGTGTGTAGGGAATGGGTTTAGCATTGCATTTTCCTTTCTGTTTTAGGTTTACAGTATGAGGTCATATTCTTCTATGTTTACCTTTTCTCCTTTTTGATTTTGTATGAAGAAATACTGATTAATTTGTATGTTCTTTTAAGTTTCAAGTACAAACTTCCCTACCCTTTTCTGAGGCAAGGGAGAGGGGATGTTTACAGTATTTTCATTTTTTTATTATTTGTTTGGGGTTAAACAGTCTACTGTAATACCCATTTTGTGTTCATTTTCCTCTTTATGATTTTGTATGATACAATACTGATTTGTTTGTATGTTCTTTAAGTTTTGAAAAAAAATTCCTTACTCTTTTAGTAGGGAGGGGAGGGGTATGTTTACGGTATTTTATTAATGTTTTGGACTTAAAGTATGCAGCAATACTGTTTTGTGTTTATGCTTTCTCCTTTTTATGATTTTGTATGAAGAAATACTGATTTGTTTGCATGTTGTTTTAAGTTATGAATAAAAATTCCCCATCTCTTATCAGCAGGGGAGCTGCTGGACTCATGGCTACTGTCCCGAGTCAGACCATTCTACTAGTGTTCCTGTAGGTGACCATATCTCCCTCCCTACAGGTCCAGATCAGGAGATCAATAATGCTGAGAATCATGTTTCCGGGTTAAGTTTAATGTCTAAATCTGAGGAAGGTATGAGTAGCAGTGCTACCTTGAAAGAAAAGCTTGGTTGAAAAAACGTTTGCTTGAAAATAGATATATAGTTAAAGCTAAGCTACAAAAGTCTGAGGAAGAAAATGCAGATTTGGAAACTGACTATGCTATCATCCTTTTGAGGTAAATCCTTCTGAATCTGTTATGGTGGAACAAGTAACTGTGGAACTTCCAGCGGTCGCTATTAGAGAGGATAAGCTACATGCTGATGTTTATTTATTTATTTATTTAGTTTTTGTTGACGGGTAAGTGCACTAGACAAATCCTGCCTATTTTCAGGCACGACCTGGGGAGCGGGATACAGATGAATGCCAACTGACCTTGAACCAGATTAAGCTGTTGGTGGTATTTTGGTGAATGAGGGAAATTTGGCCAGGACACCGGGAAATTCCTACTTTTTCGGTAAGTGCCATGGGATCTTTAACATCCACCTGAACTACCACCAATCCAGGCAGATGGGACCTCGGTTTAATGTCTCATCTGAAGACAGACTTGACACAAGAGAGAATTCAGTTTGATGAACTGGGTGATGATGCAGCAGCATTAAAGCAAAGGCTGGTAGATGAGTTAGTGCCTGTGCTCATTGCAAATTTCAGTTTTGGACTGCACAAGAATAAGGAACCTACTACTGAATTGTTCTCTGAAAAACCCTCCTCAAAGTAACATGATGTGAGTAAAAAGCTTTACTTACTACATGAACTGTTGAAACTGCATTCTGAGATAAATGTTTGGGCATACAAAAGGGAAGGTGAGTTCAGAGGGTCCACACTTCTCTGCCAATAGACCTGCTCGGTCCCTGGAACTGACATTATGAGAGGCAGGATGGAAGCAAGTAGAAACTGAGCAGTGGGTTCAAGATGCAGAGCATAGCCCAATCCTGGGAATAACTGAGGGTAATCCAGAACTGGTAGTACAATGTCCCACAAAGCTACAACTACTGAACATGTTTCTGTACCACAGTTTGTGACAGACACTGATGTGGACCTACATGCAGAAGATCTGCATGTACACTCAAAGTGACACTGCAGGACTACAAAGGTGCACATTCTTTCCAGCTCTGATAAAGGGATGAAGGCCGAGTGAATGAAGGCCTTTCTGGGAGACCAAATAGATATTGAGGAAGTAACTCCGCCTGTAAAGCCTGATGCTAGAGAACAAGCTAGGACGACTTGGGAGGAATTTAGGAAAAGGACCATTTCACAGGCAACTTCCCCTCACAGAGAAGAAGTGCTGTGAGACTCCAGTACCTAGGGGTTTAGAAACTGTCCTGAATAGGGCATACGTTGGTAGACACCTTATAAAAGAATCTTTAGGATTCTTTACAAATGAGATATAAGCATTGATACATGTGTCAGGTGGCAGCCTATACAATATAAGTTTTAAGACCTCCCAAGGTTTAGATAGATTTTGGAACACGTATGGCAAACTAATGTATACAGTATTAGGTTGCCTTTTCATGGCATGCCTATTACAAAGCCTGCAATAAAACTGTGACAATACTATTTCAAACTGAGAATGGTTGCTGTACATTATATCACTCACTAACTACAACAACACTCAGAGTTTGGGCCCTATCCACACCATATTTGATGAGGAACATCTGTGGACTGGGGTTGGAAGTACAAAGTCAGATTAGAAACACAAATAAAGGTCCAGTACATTTGCCCAATAGTCTGTTTTAGGGAAAGATAGGGGCACTGTTTCTTTTCTGGGCAACCGAGGATATGTTTTAATGTAGTTCCATTTCCCATTTTAGTTCTGCTTGTGACCATTTAAAATGTAGTCTCTGCATGTCATATGGGCATTCGACTGTAGTAATGATTGTCAGGAAGAACTGCAATGCAATCTGTGCGATGAATCTGGCCATGCCTATCGTTCCTGTCACTGGGCAACAAATAACAGGATGGATAGGCCAGATCAAGATACTATTTTTGATAGAAGCACAAAAAAAAAAAAAAGATATTACGGCACATAAAAAGCAACAAGCTGTCCCAGATACTGAACACACTACAACAACCCAAGCTACAACACTAATTATTGACCATGATATAAGACCTGAAGAATGCCCTTCCCATAACACAACTACTGCTCCACATGGCGTGGGAGGGGCAACTTCTATGCACATTACAAGTGATATGGAACAAGGGAGGAAGCAGAAGCAGAGAGCTGTATCTCTGAGAGAGGAAAAAGAAGGTGATGTAGCAATGCCCTTGCCTGATACTGGTGTAGTATCAAAAGAGGGGTTTGAAACAGGCAAAACCAAATCAAAAATAGCAAGGCATCTTCCCTGCTCAAACCATCTCATTAAGTAATAAATATGAGATACTTTCAACAGGTCGTTGGACTCTGAACAGGGCAGTGACTCAGAAACGTCCTCCCAACCTCTGCGCCCCTGATTCAGAAAATAATACAGCGCAAAATCCAGAAAGGGTAGGGCAAAGTGGCTGGGGATTAGAACCAGGAGGAGTGCTAGATTGGGAACCTTGGGCTAACAGTATTATTTGCCTATGGCTCATAGTGCTGTGCTCAAAGTAGCTACTTTAAACACTAAAAGCTTGAAAAATGCAAGAGGACATTTAGTCACATTTTCCATACTAAAGGACCAGAGTTTTAATTTATGCTTTTACAAGACACCAGACTTAAAGTGATTTACCAACTTTCCCGATGTCATGTTTGCAGATCACCTTCCCTTCATTGAGTGAAGCAAAGCTCAGCTGCCCTGCAGTTAAGTATTAAATATATTCAGATGCTTAGTTTTTAACATTTTTATTCCACAGTTGTCTCTGCATGTTTTTTCTTTGTTTGAAGTTCTGACACATGAGCAGTGCATCCACATGCATGAGTGACATCAGCACAGGGAAGGTGTTTCCACTGCACCTTTCTCGCTGCTTGTTCATTCATCTTTCCTGGACCCAGCCTCAGTGACTGCAGATTCAAAACTGAACTGGCAAAATTACAGCACTGATGACTGAAACTGTTTGTTATATTGGCAGCTGAGGCAGATACTTGCTTTTGGAATTGCAGAAGTGGTAATTTCTCCTGGTTTTCAATTTTGCTCATCTGTCTAAGCTCTGTGTCCTAGGTCCATCGGTTCTAGGAAAATCACAATCTACATTGCTTGAGTATAGTGTTAAAGTTTTAGTAAGTGCTGCAAGTACATAATTATAACAACAAGTCTGTGTAAAATATTTTTTTAACTGAGTGGAGCTGTAATCTGTAGCGTATTGAGACATAAAATGACAACTTTTGAACTGGGCAGATCTACAAATTGCAGTAAGCTTTTCAGTATTGGTACATAGGGTCTGTGTTAAATGGATGACTTTTCAACAGTTCATCATTATAATGTGCAGTAAGTGTATAAGCACTGAGCTGCACAGTCCAACCCAGGAAAACAGTGCAATAAACTGTGTATTTTAGCAAGTGCTGCTTCCAGTGTGATTACTTCAGTAAACTGCCTTTGCTATTGCATTTCTGATTGTCACCATCATTATAGACAGTTTATATTTTTCCTGTGCTCCTGTGTTTTCTTGGGCTCATTTGGTGTTCTCATGCAAGCACCATAACACTGATCACCAAAGTATGCTTAGATGTGCATGAATAAAGGGACATGTTGCACTAACTTATTTCTCCAGCTTGCCAGCTCCTCACTAAGTTTATAAATGAATGCTATAAAATCAGTTATACACTGTACATCTTTATACTTTACATAGTTTACAGTGAATCTCAAAATTAAACACTTAGTTTTTAACATTTTAACATACAGTCTTTATTTATAATTAGGATTATATCATCCTTGTATGTGCTCGAGAGCATCAGCAAAAGAAAAGACTGCAGTTGCCATCCTCTCCGACACTGTGGTACCAATGTACAGCTTCTATGGTGTTATATTGCAAAGTGTGCTAGTCAGTTCAGTATACTTAGGGAATAATGTCTGAACCAAAATATGGGCTACACAGCAATGAATGCAAGGAGTCTAGACAATGCACCATGACATCGGTAAGGCATGGAGACAGTATAGTGCAGCATCTGTTGTATTTGCTGTACACTTTACGCATGTGCATCAGAGATCCACTGTAATGGAATAAATGGGAAAACACAAATGGCTTGACACAGACGGAAGTGGTAGTGAAGTTTGGTGACATAAGTGAGGAAAGGTGGTTCAAATACAGTCTAACACTTGAGTACCTACAAGGATCTGTCCTTTTGTAGTGGACCAATCAAATGGTACTCAGGCTATCTAAACATAAATGCAGTCTCTTTCTCCATGAGAAGGGTATTGGCAGTGTCATTTTAACCTTGGGAGGTGGGGACGATCACCAACTGTACTGTGTATTTTTGCTCAGTTCATAATGCACCTGGAGGCACATGTAGCAGCAATAAGCCAATGCCAGGATGGTATTACAGATGCTTATGCAGACACTAATGACAGCTGCAGTCCAGATAGTTCCTGATCGCTTAGAGGTAACACAAAGCTGGTGCAATAATTTGTAGTTTTAAATTTATAACATGCCTCAAACAGGGGAACCGGTGACTTCAACATGATACTCAATCACTGATACCTCTAAAGGGAAACTACAAGCAGGCCCCCACCCCAAACACACATACAAAGAGAAGAAAGCTATAGTGTAGACCAGTTGGCAATAGGGCAAAACAGACCCAAACAGTATAAATAATTTACAGATAATAAAAGTTCTTTGCTACAGCATTTTCTAAGTGTATGTGTGCAGCTGGGGGGTTTGGAGTGGTTGGGGTACAAGGTGCCTGCTTGTAATTTCCACCCTGTGCTCCATCAGATTGAGTGACTGATAAATCAATTGGTGGGAGGTCACTACTAGCTAGTACCAGGTGAGAATTTGGGCAAATTGGATTTGGACAAATTGTGAGCCATTTATCCTGCTCAAGCAATGCCACCAGATCAAACCATGCTCTCAGTGTCAAGCTGGAGTGGCCAACAACTCATTCACATCGGTAAAGCAATCCCCACAAAAGAAATATAAAAACCCAGGGTACTATCACTAGCATTTGTGTGGACAGATCAATGCTGGGAGTAACAGAACACACACCATACCTGATTTTCACAGTAAAATGACAGCAATGACGGGAACCAAACTGTAGTACTAAGTAGCAAAATATAATATTAGCAGTCTATGTTGCTAAGTCTACCTCACTGCTGTACTGAAATGGATCTGGACTACTGCTGTGACTGCCTGAGCTACTGCCCACATCATTCTCGCTGCTGTCATAGGGTCATCCCTATGGAGATCTACTATGCAGAGGCTGTCAAATTGTGGCACTATGTCAGTGTCCGAAAGATCACTGTTAGTGCAGGACAACATAATGCTTTCATCATCGGACCCTGAAAATGAACTGTTTGACATTGCCATTGTCGTGCTGCATGCTGTGACCAAGAGGTCTGTTATCAAGACAGAACTGTTGTGACCAAGAACTAATTTTAATTGTAGAGCACAGATCTCCTGTGGTGAAATTGCAAAGGTAATGAGTGTCAAAGGTCACCAATACAGGCTCCAATACACAAAATGACACTTCCTGGTTTGTGAGGGTGACAACCTGATTTAATTTGCTAAAATAGGCTATGCATCTATCAAAATACATTGCAAAGCAGTTCTATATGAAGTCACCTTGCAGTATATGTGTTCATATATCCAAACTTGGCAAATCACTTTAATACAATGTTTTTAGTTCGGACATCCCAAAACTATGGTGTGGGGCCCTTCCTTTTACACCTTTGGAACAGACACATGTGATGGAGTGGCAATTTTGTTCCAAGTATATAGAATTAAAACTCTAAATTAATTTAAATTCAGTCAGGTACAGCCTTGTTGATAGATTTTGTTTTGAAAACTCAGCTTGGAGGGCAATCAATGTTTATACCCCCAAAAAGGATAGGTTGATTTATTTAATTCCATTAAGCCCATTTATTTACCACAAAAATATTATTTAGGGAGGGATTTCAATTGTGTCATATACGACAGGATAGAGGTTCTACAGACAAGGATTTCTGTGACTCCAATTGTCTAAAAATATTAAGACAGTGAGATTGCAGAAGGCAACATGAACAGAGAGGGTTTACCTTTTTCAAAGGTAGACTGTCTACTAGAATTGATTTTCTTTTATTTCAAACAATGTACTGGTCCATAATATTATTTACATGCCATGTGAGACATCAGGTCATGTCATATTAACAGCAGTATTAGGATTACATGAAAAGTCACCTACGGTAAAGGGTACTGGAAATTAAACTTAGCACTACTGGAAGACCAAGATACAGTAACACAAATCGAGGAAATATTACATGCTAGGATGACATTAGCAGGACTGGGAGAGGATCTCAGCCTATGGTGGACTGACACCAAATCTGAATTACAGCAAGTATTGTCCTTAATTGCATTAAAAGGCATACACAACAATATAAAAATATTTAATGTTACAAACTCAGTTAGCAAATTGTATTCAGCAATTAACACACAACATGTTAATTTGACTACACAAGTACAGAATGTAAAGAAAAAAGGAATATAGAATATACCAGTGCTTCGTCTGTGTTATTTGAGCATTAAATTTATACACCAGAGAAAGTTAGTTTCGCGATGCCTTTGCTAGCTGTTCTAATAGGGCAGACAGTTGCACAATGACGTCAATAATGACAAATGCTGGGCAGAAAGTTTCCACCACTCGAGAAATTCTATAAGAGGTACAGTCTTACTTAAAAGACATGTAAACTGCACCCCTAATAGAAGAAAATAGTATGGTGGATTTTTGAACTCTGTACCTGTGCGTTTGTACCCCTGATATTTTACATGTTTTAATTGTACCAGTGAATAAATATGAAATTGATTTGGCCATAAAACATTTGAAAAACTATACAGACCCCAGATTGGATGGATTGCAGTTGGAATTCTGTAAAAATTCAGTGATGTCCTGATATATTAGTTGAGGTGTATAGCTGGATTTTATGCAATAATAAAATTGACTGTCATTTATGTGTAGCCATTCACATTTTGTACATAAAAACAGGACAGGAGGGATTTAAAAATTAGAGACCACTTAGCGTTATAAACATGGACCTAAAAAGTTTGATGAAAATTTTATTTATGAGACTTTCTGTAGTAGCACCACATGTGATATTAGTATCCCAAACATGCTCAGTGAAAGGACGATCAATCAGGGATAACCTCTTACTGGTCTGGGAATTAGAAGAGCAGGTAATGAAAATATGATAATGGGTTATATACTACCATTGGATCAGGAGAAAGCCTTTGATAGAATTTATCACAAGTTTATAGAAAAGGTATTACTTTGTTATGGAACCCTATAGACTTTTGTCATTGGATTAAGACAATTTATGGTGCAGTAACTGCTACTCCTTTAATTAATGGACATCTGGGTTCCTATGTGCCAATTTATAGAGGTGTAAGTCAGGGTTGCCCTGTGAGCCCACTCTTATATGTATTTAGTTTAGACCTCCAATTACATATTTTGCAAAATTATGTTTAAATAAATGGTGTTAAACCTAAGGAAGGAACCTTGAAGTCAAAACTTCTGCCTATGCAGATGGTGTTTGTTTATTTTAGCAGAACAAGCCTCTGGTGAAACGGCTCTGGAAAAAATTGATCAGTATTCTAAGATAGCAGAAGCTAGTATTAATAAAACTAAAAGTGTACTATATCCACTAAGTAGTTTGACTGAGACAACAGATTCCCTACAGGGTATCCAAAGCTCTGAAGAATCACTTCAGGTACTACGTTTTTATTTTGGTAAAGGTGATAATGGGGTCTTCAACTGGGAAAATAAATTAGAATATGCCACACAGAGAGTGCAAATTTGAAATCCTGGCAGCAAACAAACAAAACAAAGTATTACTAGTTAAAACATTATTAATTACTCTATTTACATAGTTAAGCATGGTCTACCCTATACCTGGAGCCTTAGAGACAACCTTATTAAATTTGGTGTTTCAGGTTATATGGGAAGTCGCCTGAATCCTATCAAATGGAATATTCTTTATTTTCCCATACAACAGGGAGGGTTGCATTTACTTAATCCAATCTCATTTTAATACAGAATTTTTTCACCATAATTTGATAGACCCAGAACTATGAGTCCAGCAGGCTGGACAGTATTTGAGCTGTTTGGTTAGTACCTTTGTTTTCAAAATGGAGATCCAGAGAAAGTTTACTTTCAGTAGCTAGGAAAAGCCCTGGATTTGTTAAACCAGCTATAGCTAAGATACAGCAGTGGAAAGTAAGAGTGTTACAATTTGTACATCAACCCAGAAAGTGTATATATAATACCATTCAAACAAAAGTATTTTTGAAACACCAATTTTTAGAGGGTGTCTGAAACCAGTTATGGGCAAGTTTTGAATAACTTACAGGATAAATTAATTCCCCGCTAAGATGTGGATGTGGTGGCTTAGCAGCCATGGGAAATTAAATGTCAAGGGCAATGCAAAACATAAGATTCGGGTGAAAGATGTTGTCCATGTTACAACGTATAGCTCAAGAAGAATCAATTGAGCATTTTCTGTTGTTCTGTCCATATGTATAAGAATTTTGGACACTTTATCTTACAAATGGCAAAACAATGCTTGGAATTTAGTCACATATAAAGAAATATTTGGAGAATTTTCAGTGAAATTGGGGATTTTGAAACAGGGTACTCTAGACTTATCTTTACCTGTATTAAATATGTGGTATGGCAAATAAGGGGTAAATCTGTAGTTACAACAAATATATCAAGACCCAGGAGAAGTAATTTTATGTTTAGAACATGAGTTATATTCAATGTACAATTGAGAAAAATGTTACTCAGGAATGTTTGATTAATTGATGTAAAAATGTGCCATTTCTGAAAGATAAAATCGAATGAAGGATTAAATAAGAACATTGTGCTTTTGTATATACTCTGTTTGGTTTACAATTATGTACCTCTCTCTGGATATGTATGGTTGTAATTTTGTTATGTGTCTTTAATAAAACATTCCCTACTCTTTTGATAAGTGCCACTGGATTTTTAACATCCACCTGAACTACCACCAGAACAGGCAGATGGGACATTGGTTTAATGTCTCACTTGAAAGACAGCACCAAGTGCAGCACCCCCTCATGCTGCACTACAGTGTCAGTAGCGGATGTTAACCCAAGTACCAGGTGGGAAATTAACCCAGCCCTCTGACACCCTCTGTCAGATGTGGAATTGAAACCACAGCCCTCGGACAGCCTTCTTATCTCCTGGCCTCAGAGGTGAGTGTGATACCTGTTGAGCCACTGACACCACAGGTGGCGCTACATATCTATTCAAAAGAATTAGTACACATATACATTAAAGCATATTTACATACAGAAATAATTAAGTAGAAATCATATAAGAGATGTGAATGGGCTTTCAAAAAATAAAAAAAACATGCAATGGAGCCATATTTGTGGATTATAAAAATCCACAGGGAGAAAAATGGTTACCAGATTTAGGTCTGAATATCATGCATATAATAACTTAATAAATTGCAATAAAGGCAATAAGAAACCAGAATACCATGCACTTGCAACCTGGAAGAAGACAATTTAAGGCACTTGATACTAGATCACTCTCTATGGTAAGGATAGAACTAGAATATCAGGAGGATACTGGAAGAAATGAAAATAGAATCTGAGAATATGATTAATGAACTACAGTACTAGAATCAAAAGAAAAGAGAATATTGGAACCATTAGCTGCTTTTCCTTATATTATTGAAAAGAAAAAAATGACATATAAATAAAAAGATAACATATTAACTTAATGACCTGCCTAGAGATACAAATTGAAATGGTTTACAAACATAAACAAAGTGCAATATGACATGGAAGGAGATGTGCAATGTGTAGACGGCAATATGCATTACTGTATATTTATTAACCACTACTGTCTAATAATGCGAATAATTTCAATATGTTGTATTATTGTTGTAATGACTGAAAAGTCGATCAATAAAGTTTTGAACTGGACTCGACAATTTTAATAAAGATTGCTATGCTTAAGAATGGATGTCTCTAATATTGCTATGTTTACCATTCCTAAAATTTCAACCACATACAAGATTTATGAGGATTTTTATACAAAGTATCATGCTAACATCTGATGACAGCAGAAGGATACTGCCCATTACAACCATTGTAGGAGACCAGAGTTGGTAAACAACCAAAATGCCCCATAAATATTCATCCATCCTTCTTTTATGGAGTTAAAATTGGAGCAATTTACTAGATTTGCAGGAAGAGTGTTTCACAGTCTGATTACCCCATTTGTAAATTACCTATCCCTATTATGAAGGCTTATAAGGGCCTTGGATAGTACAGTTGGTAGTACTCCTATCTAGGGTGTACCTACGAGGAAGGATACAAAGTAGCAATACTACATCCTATCTAAAGTAGGCCTACAAAGGGGATACAGGAATCTGTAGTACTAGTACTCTTTATCTAGGGTAGGACTACAGAGTAGGGAAACAGAGTGAATGCAGCTAAGCCCTATCTAGGGTAAACTCAAAAGAAATCAGAAGGGTTGCAACTCACTGATAGGCCTACAAAGACTGTGGTTGGGGTGACTGTTAGGTATGGGAGAGGAGAAGATTCCATAGCCTACTGTATAACAGTAAGATGTAAGACAAGGATTGAAACAGATAACATGTGGTTGGGAGGGAACATATACAGGCAGCAGTAGGACAGGAGAAGAGGTGCTGTGTGAAGGAGAAGGGCTATGATGTTCCAGGGTATATTGTGGGAAGTAAATGGTTGCCCAAGGTGCAGGACTCTGAATCATTTGTTAGCAGAGGTAAGGCAGCTTAGATGGGAGTTAAAGAAGGCTAGTGAGAGGGAGTGGGAAATGAGAGATGGAGGCTAGGAGGGATGTCCCAGGTGAGCAAGGCAGTCAGACAAGGAGGGTTAAGGAAGGGCAGACCCAGAGTCCTTGTGCCTCTATCTCAGAGGGTGAGAAAACCGTGGAGCATGGAGAGTGGTGGGAGGACAGGAGGAAGGGCTAGAGTGGGAGCACCTAGTATGGTGCCAGAAAACATAGATTTCTCCACTGATTTGGGATGGGGTGAAGAAGTAGGGAGAATGGTCCAGTTCAGGATAGGGAACCATGGGTGTTAGACAAGCAGAGGGGTGTGAAGGAGTGAACAGCTGTAGTGGTGGGAAGGGACAAATTCTTAGGATGAGTCGGGCAGATTTTGGGAATGGTGGGAGTTGGAGGAAGGATGTGGAGCGGAGGACCCATGTTGGGAGAGAAGAAGGTATTGGAAGCAGGATGGAGCCAGGAAGTGAAGGTAGGTGGGGTGGCTATGGAGGGCAGTGAGAGGGACAGCTAGACTGGTGAGGAGGAGGAGCATGAGGAAAAGTTGGAAACAGGATGAGAGAGATATGGCAGTCAAGTGGGGAAGGTTGAAGGTAGCTAGGTGGTGTGGTGGGTGAAGGCAGGGGGGATTGGGGAGGCAGAGTTGTAACACTGGGGACCCAATATTTGAGGTGTATGCTGGGTAGGGAAGGAGTATACACACAGGTGTATGCCAAAATGATGGCAAGGCAAGTGTGCCCTATGATTGTCATCTTCTGCAGGGGGTAAAGGTATACCTAATGTAATAATTCATCTAGAAACAAATGACCTGGCTGGAAAGAAGGTAGAGGTAGTACAGGAGAAGTTTAGAACAGTTGGGAGGATCTGGGGAGTGGCTAGACTCAGTAGCCTCTCTGAAGTGCTCCTGGTACCTAGAGCCAGAACAGCAAGGAAAAGGATAGATAATTTTAATTTATGGTTACAAGAATGATACAGGGAGATGTTTTTGACAGCATAGGAGGCTGGGAGGTGACATGGAGTGACAAAACCCATATACACAGGATAGGCTACACTTCAATAGAGGGGGTCCAAGGTGCTTAGGGACAGGCTGGGAGAGTACATGGCCAGGAGCCTTAAATTAAACTGATGTGGGAGCAGACTGGATTTTCATACCCAGAGTCTCTCAAAGGAGGAAGCCATCAGGCCTCTCACACAATTTGAGCAGGCTGAATTTGGAGTTTTATGGGACTGGTAGCAGCAACTTGTAGAGTAGAGGGAGAGGGCCTTCAGAGAACAGGTTGGTTTCAAGATAACAAAGCATGGAGATGGAAGGATATCAGAGAATTTAAGGCAGAAAAGGGAGAGTGCAAATGGCAGGGAACAGGCCCTGGAGGGCAAGAGGAAGGACAATCATTCTAGTGGGGGAGGCACAGAGCTGTGGTGGAGGGTGGCATCACTAAATGCATGAAACCTTGGAAACAAGATGGATGACCAGCAAGCAGTGATGGCAGAGAAGACAGTGGACATTCCAGCATTCATTGAAGCTTGGGTGATGCTAAACCAAAACTGGGACCTCTCAATCCCAGGGACATGTATACAGCAGGGACAGTGGAGTAGGGAAAGGAAGTGGGAGCTGCAGTAGATGTAAGAGAGAGAATAGCCTGTATGAGGGAGGAGGCAGAGGAGGGAAGGCAAGAGATACTGTGGAAGCAGTTGCACCACTATGAGAAGATTTTATGACTGGGGGAGGCTTACAGATGGCCTAACCAGGTAGAGAAATAGTATAAGGAGTTGAGGTCCTTAATCAGGGTTGCTGCTGGCAAAGAGTAAAGCTGTCATTGTGGGAGACTTTAATCTGGCCAAGTTGGATTGAAAATCCCTCCACAGCTTGTACCAGGAGTCAGTTAATCCTGTATGTGGTACAAGTGGGTTCCTGACCCAAGGGTCACAGTACCAACTGGGAGGAGCAACTCTAATCTGAGACTGACAAATGGGGATCATGTTCATGACATTCAGGATGAGGATCCTTGGGATGGAGTGACTGCCATAAAGTGAGGTCCAGGCTGGACATGGGGAGGGAGACGGCAGACACAAATACCAAGATCCTAGACTTCAAGGTGGGGGACTTCAAGGAGAAGGGATCTGCTAAAGAGTCACCTAGCTCAAGTGAAGGTATAAGGGGGATCAAAAGTGGTTCATCATCAAAGAAAGGATATAGGCAGCCACAAATAAGTGTGGTAGGTGAAAAGGAAAAGCTGAAGGATTAAAGTACCTAGCTGATTTAGCAGAGTGCTAGCCCAGGCAGTCAGGCATATAAGGACCAAATACAGGAAGTTCAGGAGGATGCAGAGAGATGAGGACAGGGAGGGTACCAAAGTAAAGCCACAGAGGCAGGGAAAGTAGTCCAGATGATCAAAGTCAGAAAGGAACTGCAGCAAGTGGAAGTGTCAAAATAGGGGACAAAAAGTGTTTTAAATATTTTAGTAAAACAAAAGGATAAGTATTGTATGGCAAAATAGAGGAGGTGGGTGGGTAGAAGACAGTGGGGACAAAGTAGTGGTATTAAATGAATACTTCTGCTCTGTCTTTGTAATGGAGAAGGAAGGCCCAGTATAGCACAGGAGGGGCATGGACAGATGAAAAGATCAGTGAAACCAGGGAAAAACAATTATTGTCCCTCAGGGTACATAAATCCCAGGCTTGGATGGTATCCAAGCAACACAATAAAGGAAGAGTCACTGGTGGTAAATGAAATAATGAGTCAGCAAAGTGAAATACTTTTTAAGCATGGAGCCTGCGGCGTTACTAAACCCCGCTCCAGGTCTCATTCATGACCTTCATCAGGAGTGTGGCCTGAATGCTACTCACGCTGCTTTTATTCTCAACATTTAAAGTAACAGTAAGTTTTTTGCATTTTGTTTTACATTTTTAAATATATATTCATAACACTACATAAAGAAAACAGCAATCATATAATATAAATGTAGATCATTCACACATCAGTGCAGTCACAATCTTGATCTAGCAAACATATTAAATATCAAGACAATCTGATGATAATGGTGAAACAGCAGACATAAATGCAATGAAACTGATACAGTTCCTAGCTTTTATTCAGAGACAGGAAAAAAAGATACTATAAACAGAGAAGGAAAGAGAAAAAGAGAAACAGAGGGGGGAGGAAGAAGAGGAGATGACAAAAAAAAAAGGACACACAGTATAGAAAAGGGAGGGGAGGAAGAGCAGTTAGTGAAGAAAGGAAAAGGAGGACTTTGAAAACACAAGAGGGCAATACTAAATACTTCTTCATGTTATATAAATACATAACATGTAATGTAGAGATCTTGATGTAATTCATAAAGTGCTCTTCCAATATGGAATTCATAAAAATAATGTAATATCTAAACAATCATTTAATCCTGTAGAATGCAGTGCTCTCATAGTATAAATCCACTTCTGTTCACATTGTGCAAGTTTATTCAGTCCAAAACATGACCAACTCCATAAACTTGAAACACCACAAATCTTTCTGATGGAATAATTCAAATGTACACCTACAGGTGTATTAGGTTGATCTCTTTGGATGGCATGAACATGTTTCTGCATGCACTCCCATAAAGTCCTTTTACGTTAACTGGCGGATGCGCAAGGAACATTTGGAGAAGTAGCACACTTGGAGGTGTGCCTCTCCCAGCTAATGCACTGCTCCTTGAGCAGGTGGCAGTCCTGCACCAATGGGTGCAGGAGCTCAATATGACAGTGGTGTTCCTCTGCTTCAAAGGAAAACACCGGTGCCATAATGAGCGCCGCCACCATCCCTAAGTCACGCTCCTGCCCGTGCATCCGCTGCCCCCAAAGCTTTCCTGCCATGCTGGGAGCCCCACCCCAGCAGCAAAAAGTTGTTGTTTGCCGGCCGGGGTGCCTAACCCGTCTGATCCACAGCCCCTTTAGTTTGCCGACGGGGCTCAATCCTGTCGGGTCCTCGCCCCTATTATCTTCTGCCATGCTGGGAGCCCACCCCAGCGTGGCAAACATCCCTCTAGTCTTTTTTTCCTGTAAAACAAAAATGGTCCCTCGTGCATCTCCCAACCCCCTCCCACAAGCCACATCCACCCACTGTGCACCCAGCCTCCCCACCCCCACCCCATACTTACTCCGACTTCAGCCGATGATCTTCGGTGGACCGGGAACACGCCTGCACTCTTCAAAGCGACCGTGAACTGAGGAAATGCCGTAAGCTGTATAATGGGCTACATAGGGGTTTCAACTATTGATATCTCATTCATTTTTAGAATTTTGCACCAAATTTTAACATGGTTTGGGACCTCTTCATGAACGATGTCACTGTCATGGCGTTATTCGGCCCGAAGGTGATTTCGCAGGCACCGCGCTGTCACTGTGTGAAATCACCCTTCAGCCTCGAATAACATCATGACAGTAACATCATTCATGAGAAGGGGTCCCAAAACCTCATGTTGACAATTTGGTGCAAAATTCCAAAAATGACTGTTTTACAAGCGCAGTGCTGTACAGTTCCTACGCAGGCTCATAAGTTCGTGAATTTTCAATATTTTCACCCAGATTTTCAACATTGCCATTTTATCACATCTTCTATGAGCTGTACAGCTGTCATTTTCACATCTCACCTAAAACGTGTTTCCGTCCATGTAGCGCACAATGGCGTTCGATTGTGTGAAATCAATGTATGGGACACATTAAGAAAATCACAGTGACACTGATCATGAGCAAAGATCTTAAAATGGCTGTGCTGAAAATTTGGTGAAAAATTCCTAAAAATGACTGTTTTATGAGTCTGTGTTGCAGTTCCTACATACGCTCGTAAGTTTGCAAATTTTCAATATTTTTACTTAAGATTTTCAACATTGCCATTTTACCACACCCCATTATGAGCACTGCAGCTGTCATTTTTTCGATCTTGCCCAAAACGTGTTTCCGCCCATGTAGCGCATATGGCACAGTCGGGTGCGAACTCAGTGTATGGGACACATTAAGAAAATCACAGTGTGACTGTTCATGAGCAGAGATCTTAAAATGGCTATGTTGAAAATTTGCTGAAAAATTCTACAAGTAACTGTTTTACAAGCGTGTGTTGTGCAGTTCCTACACGCTTGTGATTTTAATTTCAATATTTTCCTCCAGATTTTCAACATTGCCATTTTACCACACCTCCTTATGAGCAGTACAGCTGTCATTTTCAAGCATCCTGCCCAAACGCCTTTCCCATGTAGCGCACAATTGGCGAAATGGTAAAAGCGAAATCAATAAGGACACAGTAAGAAAATCACAGTGAAACTTTTCATTAGCACAGGTTTTAAAATGACAATGTTGAAAATTTGGTGAAAAAATTCCTAAAATGACTGTTTTACGAAAGGCATTGCACAGTTCCCATGCACGCCATAGGTTTGCGATTTTCAATATTTCCACCCAGATTTTCAACATTGCCATTTTACCACACTTCCTTGCGAGCAGTATGCTCATTTTCACATCCCTGCCCAAAACGTGTTTCCGCCTTATGTAGCGCACAATGGGGGTAACAAAAAGATAATGCTGACAATTTATTGTGCAAATACCAGCAATCACACAGGGCATTGGGGTAAAGCACCATACATGCAAAACACTGCAAATACCGAAGCAAAAGTTCAGCATTGACAAATGCTTGTTGTTTGAGCAACATAAATACAGGGGCATGTACACTGTATAATATACACAACATATGTGGTTGAACAATTAATAAAGTGATAAATCTTGGTATTTCTGCTAGGCAATACAGGATGTTGGAACTGAAGCCCTTGTTGACTAAATTTGCAGGTAATACAATGTCCACATTTATAACAGCCTAGTGATTTGGAAGGTAGCCAGGTTCTTGTATCTTGACGGGTTTGATATACAGATTGTATTTTACTAGATCTGACAGAGCATTTCTCTTCTAAATGATGTTAAGGGCTTGGACCCTATTGTCCCCTTCAGGTCAGGTCCACTTCTAAAACACCATAGTGTTTTGTTACTATATTAGTTATTTTGTCACTAATAATACTATTGCATTGTATGACAAAACTGGGGGTTGGTTCCCATTTTCAGCATCTTTTTAGCCCTAGGTTGTAAGAGGGTGTCTCTGTTTGTCAACTTTGCTTTCCTGTATGCCTGTTCTATCTGTGCATCTGAATACCTCCTTGCTAAAATCTGCACTTAAGATTTTCACTCTTCTTTTCAAAATCATTAGACTAGTACAATTATGTCTAAGGCAGATACTGTCCATAGGGAATGTCTCTCTTCATGTGATTGGGATGGACACTTGTGGCATGTGCTGTAGCAACATATTACCAGATGTGGGCTTTCTGTATGCATTGCTAAATACTTTTGACCATCTATACCTCTAGACATAAATCCAGAAATGGCATTCATGAAACATGTGTATCAAAAGTGAACTTGAGACCTACATCATTGCTGTTCAATAAAATCCATATTTTTCCAATTGTTTAACCAGATGAGACACACTAAGCTAAAAGACTGTTTACAGGTGCATCCTGGGGAGCACAGGAAGTTAAGTGACTTGCTCAGGGTCACACAGTATGCAAGTGGGGTTGGGGCTGACACAATATCCACCCCCACACAGCCAGTAGATCATCAATAAATTTACCCCAAAATTGAATGTATTACTATATGGATTCCTTACTTTGTTGAAAATTAATGTCTCTTCCCACCATGCCATAAATAGATTTGTATATGATGGGGCCACAGTGGTCCCCATTGCCGCATCTGTAGTCTGCAAATAAATTTATCATCAAACAGAAAGAAATTATTATATAAAACAATTTTTCTGCTTCTACAATGAAATCATGTGGAAAATCTGAAGCTATGATGTTTGAATGGTGGTACTCTAAAGCCTGAATTCCCAAACTGTGCTCAATCGAGGTGTAGAGACTGGTTACATCAATTGTCAATCAAATAAATACAGAGGACATGACCAAACCCTTTATTTTTGACAGGATGTCCATACAGTCTCTTATGTAGGACTTTTGTTGGGCTACTTATTGAGAAAAAAGTCCACGAAAAACTAGACCTTTTCTGTAAGTGGAGCCCACCCTGAAATAACAGAGCATCCGGGGTTTGGCCTGGTCCTTGTGAATTTTGGGAAGTAATGATATCGTAGGTATGACAGGAGAAGTTACAGTCATGTATTCTTTTTCTTTTGTGTCATGTACCCATTATATACAGATTCATCCAAAACTGATCGAATTTTGTTTTAGTTATTTTGGTATGGTTTTCTTAAGACACCTATAACTTTGTGTATCATTTAATTGTCAATATATTTCTTCTTCATACAACCTTTTGTCCATTACAACAACTTCCCCTTTGTCTGCCTCTTTAATCTCAATATTTTTCAGATCTCTGAGTTCTTTTAATGCAACTTGTTCATTGCTTGTTAAGTTATTTCATACTGGGGCCATTTAAATGCAAAAGATTAGTACAGTCTGGCATAACCAGAGACTCATAGATGTTAATTGCTGAAATGGAAGATGAAGGGTTAAATGTTGAATTAGGCTTAAAGTTAGTTCTTTTTGGGCTGTATCCTGTGATGTCACATTTATTGATGTCTCTAAATCAGGAATGTTGTTGAAAGCTTCATTCCATAATTGTTCTAGCACATCCATTGTATTATCTAAATCAGTGGTGGGTGGATTTACATATTCATTAGGTCACTCCAACGTGTAATTCCATTGCGCAAAGTATTTGTTTGAAACTAATTTTTCTGATCAATTTCTTGATGTCTATGTATATGTCATACTCATTGACTGGGTTGGGGCATAAGAATAGTCCCTTTGAAGGAGATTGATTTGAGTCTCACTTAAAGTTACATCAGAAAGACTGATTACTTAGATGTCTTGCTCCTCAAGTTAGCTGCAATTCTGCCTTGTGCCCCTCCCCTTCTGCCATATCTTGTTTTCTCTCCTTTTTGCATATGATCTCATACTTCATGCAAAGGTAATCTGTTTCTGCTGATGGTTGGTTGATTTGGTTTGATGAATAAATATTCTATGAGGTACCAGAGCATGAGTCACTAATTTCATTATTACTCTGCTGTCTATTGGAGTTAGAACTACTTTTACCTCTCTTCCTATTTTTACTTTTGATCTCCCATGTGACTGTGGACAGCCTCTTGAATTACTTCTATTATGTCTTTCCAGTCTCTGCCATGAGAAAACTTAATTTAATTCATAGTCCCGAGTATCTCTTGCCATTTTTATTTATTTTCTACTAACCACCTCTTTTCATGTGAAAGTAATTTTTGCTTAAATTTGCCTCACAATTTTAAAGAGATAGTATTCTTTGTGTTTCATAACCTCATTTGTTGCAGTACCAATATCTGCCAAGATCATTGGGTAAAGTTCAGTATCCATACCAACCAAAATGTCCACCAGAGTACTGGAACACAAAGTCAAAGCTGATGTATGTATCATTTAGAAAGCCCCATTTGAGTTTTTTCAAACGTAACTCTTTGGTGCCAAGCCTTTAACTTTGTAGTCATTTAAGGAGCGCTTGTTATAGTAAACATTTATCTCTTTAAACTTTAGCTTTATAATTGTTGAAATAATAGTTTAAATGCTGTATCTGTATCAGTAACATTACCAGTCTGGTGTACTGAAGCAAGTTTTGCTTGTTGAAGAGGCGTGCCTGACTGACACAGCTGCAGAATCCAGGCATGAAAATTCATTTTGCTCCATAGAATCCTCCATGTTTGGTATAGGTTGGCAATATTGCTACTTGCTATCACTGCATTCAGTTGCAGTGCCAAAGGACCGCCAAATAAAACATGTAAATCAAAACCTCTTATCTTACTGGACCAGGGAAAATGTTGCAATAATACTGAAATCTGTATCAAAATGAAAGAACGCTTGACTCATATACACACTCAGCTAGCTGACACTGAACATTAATTGGTTGCTGCAGCTCCCAGGCTCAACCAAACAGGGTCCATACAGAACACGAAATACAAGAATGGACCGCTCAGCGGAAAGGAGGGTGCTCATTCCAAAACAGTCTCAAATAGAAGCAACACAATAAAGGAAAAGTCACTGGTGGTAAATGAAATAACAAGTTGGCAAAGTAAAATACTTCTTAAGCAAGGAGCCCATGGCTACTAAACCCCAACACTTCAGGTCTTACTTATGATCCTTCATTAGGGTGTGGCCTGAGTGCTGCCCACGCTGCTTTTATTCTCAGCATTTAAAGTGACAGAAAGTTTTTCATGCATTTTGTTTTTGCATTTTAAATATATATTCATAACACTACATTAAGAAAATGCAGTAATCCTATAATATAAGTGTAGACTCATGCAGACTTCATTGCAGGCACAATCTTGATATGGCAAACATATTAAATATCAAAGACAATCTGAGGATAATCATGAAAACACTGGACATAAATGCAATGAAACTGATAGACTTCACTGATACACTTCCTAGTTTATATTCAGAGACAAAGTGCTTCAAGAGGAAAGAATGATGGTATAAACAGAGAAGAAAAGAGAGAAAAAGAGAAAATAGAGGGAAGAAGAAGAAGAGGGTATCCATCCTGGTGTGCTGACGAAACTAGTGGTTGAACTAGCAGGCACCCTGTCAGACCTGTTCAATTGTTCGCTGGAATTGAGGTTGTAACACTGGACTGGAGAATGGCACATGTGGTGCCACTGCATAAAAGTTGACCCAGGAATGATCTAGGCAACTACAAACCAATCAGCCAGACCTCAATCATCGGTAACACAGAGGCAGTCCTTAGGCAAAGGCCAATATGTTTCCTGAAGGAAAACATCTCAAGGACAAGCAATGTTATGGTTCATTCCTAGGCAGGTGTGAAGAAGTCATATTGCAACTATACAAATCACTGGTGTGGCTGCATCTGGAGTACTGTGCGAGTACTGGCACCACTACCTGAAGAAGGACAATAGCTCTGCTACAAGTCATCCAGAGGATGGCGAGTAAGAGGGTTAAGGTCAGAAGAGCAAGACATAAAGGAGAGGTTGGAGGACCTGAACATGTACTCCTGAAGAGTGAAGGAGGGGGACATTACTGAGACATTTGTTACAGGAAGGGCTTTAACAAGGTGAACAAGGAGAGTCTCTTCAGTCTCAGAGGCAGAAAAACTAAGAGAGGACATAGTCTTAAATTGGAGGGAGGAAGGTTCGGTAGGGATTTCAGGAGGCATTTCTTCATGGAGAGAGTGGCTACAGAATGGAATGAGTTCCTTGACAAGGTGGTCTCACTGAAGACAGTGGAGGCTTGAACAGAGGATGGGTCAGGGTAAAGGGAAGGTCAGGGTCATGGGGAATAGGCAGTAGAGGGTAGCAGTTGTGGAGGTGGAGCCCTTAGTTGCTGCTTAGGACTCTGCAACACAAGCAGGCTTGATAGACTGCTAGACCTTCTGCTGGCAATTTTTGTGTGTTTGTATTTGTTTTAGTGTTACTACCGTCCAGAAGAGGTACTTCTGCTCAGTCTTCAAAGTGGAGGAATATGGGTCTGACCACCAGGGAGTAGCAGGAACAATGGGGGAGGGAGACATAGGTCCATTTTCAGAAGAAAGAGTCCTGAAGGGAGTTGCAGCTGTAAAGGTGGACAAGGCTATGAGGACAGAAGGATACACTAAAGAGTATTAAAGGAACTGAGGAGGTGCAAGCTGCTACACTGACAGTCTTATTCAACAGTTAATTGAAAACAGGCATTGTTCAGGAGGACTGGAAAAGAGCAAACATAGTTACTCTACAGAAGAACAGCAGCAGAGAGGAGGCTAGCAATTATAGACTGGCCAGTCTCACTTCACTGGTGGGAAAATTAATGGAAACCTGCAAGGAATAGCTGGTAGAATATCTTGAAGCCAGTGTGCTGCAAGACAACAGGCAGCATGGATTCATGGGGAGAGGTCATGCACAAAGAATCTGATGGGTTTCTCTAACTAGGTGGCCTGGGATATAGATCAGGTAGAGGGCAGTAGTCATGGCTTATCCAGACTTTATATAACTTTAAACACTGTGCCACTCAGGACACTGATAAAGAAGTTGGGAGAGAGGTGCTGATGAACACATGACATGTAACATTCGTCTATTTAACTCCATAACTGAGAATGCTGTTTTCAACTTAAATACCTTATTAACTTACCTTTCATTGTCATTTTAAATAATCACTTCTTGTAGAAAAGGTATCATGTTTGATGAAGGATACAGCTAGAACAATGGACAGATTAATTTCCTAAAGCCAGTAGGGAGAGAAGCATTGATTCAGGGGCTAGCTGGCTCTCTTGGAGTGGTTGGAGCAGGGACCTCTCCTGAGACGCAGCCCAGAGCTGGGTACAAAATCCAAAACCACCACAAAGCTGATGGTTGCCTCCATATCACAAATTCTAATCAAATTTCAAAAGGAAGCTTAACAATCAGCCCAGAGGACAGAACAGTTGGTCAAGATTTCAGCTTGATGTGCTGCAATACCCAGGTAGAGGGACAGAAAAGGTTGTGGAGGTGAATGAAAAGAACATTAAAACTCTCTCAGATAGAACAGTCTCCTTGAAGGAGCAGTCAATGTTGCTTTGCACAAGCTGATCTCACAGTCTTCTAGGCTGGAGCATTTGGAAAACAGTATTTTGCAGGAAACTTTTCTTCTTACAGGTTTCCCACTGCAATTACCTTGAATGAGTTAGAGTAGCAGGTGTCGAGGCATAAAACTTTGCTTTCACTATGGAACTTCCCTTGAGCTAAAATCTATTTTTCATCCGGCTAGTCATTCAAAGCCTGCACAAGAGGGAGTAAATGGGAATCAGATAGATCCGACAGCCACTCAAGCATCTGGGGAAGCTAAAATAATATTTTGTACTTTGTCTGAGATGAATAAATGTTACACTTAGCAAGGCAGAGGAAGCAGTTTATGTACACTGGCTCAAAACTGCACTTGTTCCTAGACTTTTGTATTATTATACAAAGAAGGAGAAGGAGAAGGATTGTTCTTCCCATTCTTTCTGAATTTAAGCAGGCTGGATGCAGATCTTTAAAAGTTACATTTCAATAAAAGGCATAAGTATTTGAAGATCCAGATGCTGTAAGGTGATATTATGAAACAAATGTCCAACTGGCAGAAGACATAGGCTTTGATTTTGAGATGGAGAATGCAGAGGTTACCAAATATCATCTGGTATAACCAATCGCTATCTGATCTGCCTCAGAATCAGTCTCAAAGATTGCTTTAACTATTTGATTACTATTGTTGAACCCTTTTTGTTTCCACTCTGCTGAGATATAACTATGTCATAATAGATAATTGGGTTTTATTTGCAACTTAGAACTAAACGCAGGGAAAAAAATTGCTTGGAGTACAGACATAGTAATTTATTTATTTTAATTTTCTCTCAGATGTTCAAGTATAAATAGCACTTTAAAGACACTCTAGTTCCCCTAAAATACATAAGATTAACTTTGTGCCTTATTTAGTGTATAGAAAATACACAGACTATTGAATATTAGAATGTTTTCTTTTGTGTGTTATTTTTGTTTGCATTTTTTTGTCTCTATGAATAAAATGAAATACAATCCCCAAACAAAGTGAAACTGAGCAGCCTAGGTGTATTCAGTATTCACTCCAACGGTGGCTAGAGCAGAGTTGGTGAGTGGGGAGGGACTATAGTCAGTCACTGTCAATGGATGTCAGATGTTGCATTAACTACACAGGAGGATGAGGGATGGAGGGTGCTGAAAGGGTATGCTGGGGAAGAGATCACATATGCAGATCTGGCGGGTTGGGCAGTCCAGTAAACTACCAGAGGAAAGGGCTGTGGAATCGTGTTACAGGTCAAACTGGGGCTGAATTGGTTGGTTGGTCCACTTATATCTGGGAACAATTCAGACAGGTGATGAGGGGGATAGCAGATTATTAGGGATATGGGTAAGTGCTACATTTTAAAAGACTGGACCAGTGGTGGTGTGGGGACTGCTTTGCACAATGCCTCTGTGCAGTCACTGATGCTAATGAACCCTCAATGGCATTAAAATGGCCCCTAAGCACCTTGTATTCAATATTTACTTATTAAACATGCTGGCAGCAGAAAATATCTTTGAGGGCCAAGACACTTGCCATCCCATTTGAGATGCATTATCTCCCTGTGCTTCTGTGAGTTACTTTCCTGCAGGAGATCTTCTGGTGCAGCACATAGTCACTGTGTGCGTGTACCACAGCTCCTATATTCAAACAGGCAGCATGCACAGGCTGGGGTGTAGCCCTTTGAATAAGTCCCTATTTATCCTCAAATGGAATATTCTGTATAGACATTGTTAATTTTGCTCTTCTATGCACACTTGCTATCCTACCTGTATCTCCCATATGACAGAGACTCCAGAACTGGGATAAATAGCCAAAAGTTTCAGCTTAATTTAGTTTAGTTAAACCTCAGTAACCTCGGCTAGGGGTTACATGCAGTTCCTTCATAAAGACCAACAGTATAATATATATATATATATATATATATATATATATATATATATATTTCTGTTTTCAATAGTTTTCCTTTGATTTCTACAAAGTGTATATTCTATTTAAGACTTTTTTTCATTTTAAGCCAAAATATGTGCATGTTTTAAATTGTTTAAGTTTATGAATATCTAAATAACATTGTTTTTATTTTTCCCCTCGCCAACCCTGGCCGACCACTCCTTCAGGTCTCTCATTGTCCCGCTCGTGCACTCTCCCTCATTCCCGGCTACTGCTCACTCAAATCATGACCCCCCAGGTAATCTCGGGCATATCCTTCGCTGGACGGTCCCTCTCCTCCGAGGGTGAAGGCACTAGTGGGGTGGTCCAGCCTGATCTGTATTGGCCCAGGGGTGTCACTGAGGTGGCATTGCCAGTTAGGAGGCCTGGCAGCAGTCAAGGGACCAGAGAGACTGTCATCTGGTTCACCACGCAGTTTCCTGGTTTTCACCACTGACATCAAGGCACATGCCGACGTCCGCCACTGCCCAGTGCTTCCATCTCAGGTATCTGTGCAGTGCCCCAGTCTCCAACAGGGGCCAGCATGCACTGAGGAGCATCCCCACCTCTCCCCAGAGAAGGCAAGCCATCATGGGATGCTCCTTTCCTTCTCCCTGGCTGGCTCTCCAGTGACACGAGTCCATTCCCCGAATCTGGTCATCAAGTGCTGTAAGCGGTAATCCAACCGCTGCACCATGTGCCGCCATAATAACATTGTTTTAAAGAATGAACATCCAAACCAGTTTCATTGTTTTTGTATTGACTTGTCCATTCTGTTTACAAATAAGAGCAATTTGGATAACTGACTTTCAAGTCAAGGAGCAGATTTTAAAAGCAAGATATTCTCTTCAAAAGCCAGCTTACCTTTTGATAATTATGAACCTTTGCTTGATGACATCTGAAAGTTAAAGCTCAAGACAATATTTATTAACAAAATATTAAAAGAAAATGGGCAAGCATGTACCTTGCTGTATGCCCTTACTGGTATTTAATTTTCCTTCATGGTTTCTCTGATTGCCATATTTGACCATGGCACAATTCATGAATGAAATCTCAGAACAGTATGGATATTTTGTTCATCAAAAGCATATTCTTTACATTTTTCCCACAACAAAGGATGCAATCCTATGTTGAAAGCAGCCTTCATGTTGACAAGACATAAAATGCACTTTTTCTTTTTACAGTGAACATATTTTGTGATTATATAATATAAACTAAACCAGTGATCTGTTGTTGAATAAGTCTGGTGAAAACTAGCCTGAGACTCCAGGAAAATGTTATTTTCCTCTCCAAGGTTATCATCTTGTCCAGTAAAAGCTGCTGAAATATTAGCTTATTGCGGATGAGTACAATGAGACAATGAAGTAAGCCAGTTGATTTGTTTAGGAGATGTGAGGGCTAGCCCACATGATGGTAAGGCTTGAAAAATATAGCAGCAGGCACTCTGCAGGACTTCAGAGTTCCAGGAAAGAAAACTAGCACTATGGAGTTGATCTTTACAGAAATGTCAGGGGGTCAAGAGACACAATTGCACCACGCTTTACTTGTTACAAAGAAAATGAGAATTGACTGATAAATAATTGGCTCAGAAGATAGTCTGCTAGTGTCATTTAAAATGTTTTGTTATCCCAAATTGGTTGAGCTCTACGATACTATAACTTTTATTAAAGCCTTTATCACTGAAACGTTGACCATTCGAGAGGACTGTGTTTTGATATTGAACAAACACATACAGTGGACCCCCAATCAGAAAATAAGACTGCCCATTCTGATGCTTCCATTGTAAAGTTTTGCAACATGAGACATAACAACTTTTCTTAAAAGCAGCATGGGCCAAAACTGAGAACATGTATGATGGACACATATTTTTTATGAACAACAGTTTTCTCCTTCAATAATGCAAACATGGCACCAAGTACTTAGTGTTATCAAAAGCATGATTACAGGTACCAGCAAAGATAGACATCCTTCTGGAATCTGGTCCTAAAACATCTGAGGCCTGCTATTCAAATACACGCAAAGTGGAGTGCAAAGATTTACCCTGCACTCTTGCGATTGCCTGGGTGCCAGAAAATGTTATATTCAGTCAAATATCACATTGGTGCTAGTAAACTGAATATAGGGTCATGTCAGCCCAGCATTAAGCTATTTACCTTTTCCCAAAAGGGCACCCAAAGTATGCCACCAGAATGGATTGCACCAGAGCACTATTTGCAATATTCAAAGGGACCCATTCAAATGAACCCATTGGTCATGCAAGGCACTAAGGAGTCATTTGCATGCCCATTATAGGATAATTTGCATGGGTAGAGAGGCAGGTTAGTGTGGTGTTGCCCCAATTGCCCAGTTGCAGATGTGTACATATCCTGGTGCTAGTGGTCCTCCCCACCGATTGTCAGCCTGTTCTGTAAAATAATATTATCCTTGTGATGGTACCCCTAATCGCCATCCCCAGTATGAATAATATTATCCTGGTGGTAGTGGTCCCTTGTCCCTCTGACCACAATCCCTGGAGTAATAATATCCCTGGTGGTAGTTGTCCCCTTCCCTTTGATCATTATTCCCAGTGTAAATAATATTTATCCCTGGTGGTAGTGGTCCCTCTCAATCATCATTCCCAGTATAAATATTATCCCTGGTCATAGTGGTCCTCCATTGCCATCCTGGAAGTACAAAAGAAATTTCCCTGGTGTCCAGTGGCCCGCCTTGTGACACCAGCCCCCACTTACCTTAGCATTATCCGCACTGCCATGGAGCATAGTGACTAGCCCAGCCTCTCATGCCTCCTCAGACAGTGGCTGCCTGAGGAGGTGTGTGGAGGGCTGTGCTGGTCACTATAAATTCTACAGTACTGCAGATAATACTAAGGTCAGAGTGGGTGTGTGAGCAGTGCTGTGGGGGAGAGCCGAAGATGCCAGGGAGTTTTTTTTGTATTTCTGGGCTGGCAATTGGGGGACCACTGCCACCAGGGTTAACATTAATTACACCAGTGATTGCGATCAGAGGGAGGGGAGACCATTACCACCAGGAAAAATATTAGTTACAATGGGGGTGGTGATCAGAGAGAGGGGGATCACTACCACTCAGGATAATATTATTTACAGTGGGATGGTGGATCGGAGGGAGGAAGGAGAACCACTACCAACAGGGATAATATTATTTTACAGAATGGGCTGGTGATCAGTGGGAGGGACCACTAGCACCATGGATGATATTATTATACAGAACAGCGTGGTGATCATGTGGGGGTGCCAAGGTTTAGTTGGTTCAATGTCATCATAGCAAACACAAAACAGCGATCACTATTATGACGAGTGTATATCGATGAAAAGCAAATTACCTATATATAGTTCAAGGTGACCCAACATCTGGATTTAAAAAGGTGTTTTTGCGCTGAGGCTGTGCCCCTCACCCCTCTCACAGGGTCTTGCCACCCACACCTCTAAATTAGGATTCTCAACTCAGGGGATGCATATCGAGGAGGGCAAAAATCCAGATGTCAGCAAAATTTAAATGCCACATCTAGGAGCTGCAGCAAATGTACATGCTCCTGGTCCCAAACCCAGTATCTGTTGTGCCAGAGTTAGCCACTCACAGCACCACACCACACCACATGGCTAACTCAGCAGCAGCAGGTACACCAGTGTCTGTAAACCCTTTCCCTGTCCCTCCCTTCCCTTGCTATTCCCTTCCATTCGCTCCTTCCCTGGTCGCTATCCCATACCTCACCATTCTGCAGGGTAGCCACATATTAGTGCCCAAAATGAATTACTATATTTCTAGTCACTCATTTTGGGTTGCTATTATGACGGATACTGTTGTGTTTGTGCTTCCCAGCAGACAACCATCTAGGTGGCTGTATTACCTCTGGCAGCAATTAGGGTTGCCCAGAGTCAAGTCAGGGTTTTGTTCAGTGATATTTGAACTGCAGAAAAGGACTGCACTAAACCCTTTTGCACAGTACAAAGCATCTGAATATGGGTAGCATGCATATTCATGGCCTCACCCCTCCCTTGTCTGCAAGCATACATTATGTTTTGCATGGGAGCTAACCCTCTTGCCCATGCAACAGCCCTTTTGAATATGGGGATCCAGTACAAACCTCGGTTTGTGTGGGCAAGATCCATTGGAGCATGCACAAACCTTTGAATATTGGGTCCCTGATGACTACTTAGTGGCTGAAAGTACACTGCACAAAACTGAAAGTTCCAGTGATTCTGGCATTGCTTAGAAATGGCTTTGATTGGACTCAAAAGGGAGAAAACATTGATTATATAGTTTAAAAGAAACAATTGGCAACTCTGTTTTATCTGAGAAGTTGAACAGATTTACAAGTTCAAATACATGGTAACGAGTACAATGGGATAAGCAACTAAGGTATCTGAAATTATACTAGAGATGGTAAACACTAAATGTCAATAAAGATATGCAAGACTGAGGGTGCATTGCCCTTTTGGATTATTGCAGTGTTAGTTAATTTCGTTAAGATTATAAATTTCAATGCAAAGATATTTGGACTGTTATTAATTTGTGAACTATAGCTGATGCTTATCCAGTCTGAACGATATGCTGGTGGTTGAGAAAGCATACTGTTTTATCAGTGATTTATTTAGACAGCACCATTTCAGTTCACCTCATGATTTATCAGTATCATTGATTTTGCCTAATTATAAATACTGATGTTTCTAATACCTGGGAAGATATTTCCATCCCTGGAAAATTCTTTCTCAGGAATATGAAGTCTTGAAATTTGTGTAAAATTATACTCTTCAAAAGTGTACAAAAATATATCTGATATTTAGAAGTGATGCTTGGCAAGGAGGTTACTAAACTATTTGAATGGAATTTGTGAAGTTGTTTACAAAATTTGCCAGTATTATGAGTGATGGACTGTTAACTATTCTCTTTTATAGGTCGATAGAGACACTGTAATTGTAAACTGTGGATTAAGTTGAGTTTATAGATGTCTGCAAAATCTTAATGTACCAAACTTTTAAGAGCTACTAACAAGTTATTCATCTTAGCACAGTTTCTGACTTTATCATTCCAAAATGGCCAAGTTAGAACATCATCTGTTGGCATTGCCTTTAATGCACTTGTCAACACTCATGTTGAAGAATTTCTTGAACCAATCAAACAGAACAGGTTTAAACATCTAGAGGGAGATTACTTGTGCTGTTGTGCAATTCAGATCGGTCTGCAATAAGACTGGTCTTATTGCAGACTTTGTCGCTAAGGGCAGATCTGGCTTGCATTAACAAGACCTGGTTGGATGGAATGCGGCCCGTTTTAGAGGCCACTGTTTCCGCCAGGTTCTCAGTTATACATCGCCGAGATTGGATCACCGGGGTGGCGGTCTGTTTAAGACCGAATTGGGCCTAACTGGCGTACCAATTGAGGGAGGCTAGATCATTTGAGTGCACTGTGGTAGCTGTGGGGTGCAGGATTGCCTCATTTACCGTCCACAGGGGATGAGAAGCTTTTCTTGCAGGAAATAGCAGATTTTGCCGCCGACATGGCCTTAGGTTGCCAGATTAATGGTGCTGGGCGACTTCAATGTGTGGTCGATTTAAGAATCTTCGCTTTTGTCAACATTTCCTCCAGGTGATGACATCTCTGGACTTTACACAGGTTGTTTCTGCAGCTACACACAAAGGAGGTCACTTTGACCTGGTTTTCCTCCTGGGGATCGGGGCTTCCGACTTGGTGGTGGAACCAGTCAGTTGGTCTGATCATTACTCAGTTGGGTTCAATTTTGGGGCCCCCTGGGTAGGTCGGCCCCTGTGGAGTTGGTCAGGCACGCCCATTGCGGTATGTTGTCCCTGAAGACCTGATAGTGGTTATTGACCTCTCGTTGTTTGACGAGTCATGCACTGATCCTGAGCAGCTGGTAGTGGCCATAATGGGGCCATTTCGGCTGCACTTGATCAGATTGCACCAGCCCATGTTCGCCCCTCCAGTGCTGTCCGTTGCCCATGGTTCGATGGGGCGTTGAGAGGGTTGCAGAGGTTAGGTAGATTGGAGCATTGTTGGAGGAAGACTGCCTCTGATGCCGACCATCTCATTTTGTTAGAGCACTGTAAGTTCTACCAAACAGCAATTTCCATAAGAAGGCAGAATTCCTGTCCAGGAAATTTCTGTCTCTCGAATTGACCGGCTCAGCTCTTCAGAACTGTCTACAGAGTGTAACCCAGTCTGTCGGCAGATCCATCGAGTTTTTATGCAGATTGATTGCAGGAGACGCAATTTCTTTACGAATAAGGTGGAAGACATTCGGAGGCAGTGCCCCGACTCACTCTAAGGTTGTTGCAGTTGATCAGTGTTTTGTTACAGGGCCCAGAGTTTCCTGGAGTTCCTTTAACCTACCAGATCTCGAGACACTATGAGGATTGTCCGTGAGATGCACCGACATGTTGTAGTTTTGATCCGGCCCTACCTCCTGATTATGGATTGTAGTGAGACTATCGCCCAGTCCTTGCTCGGATTATCTGGTGTTCTTTAGATATGGGAGCTTTCCCCACTCTCTGAAGGAAGGGGTGGTGACTCTCTGAAGAAAGTTCTTTAGACCCGGATGACCTAGCAACTACCCACCAATCTCTAAACTCCCTTTGTGGGGAAGGTTATTGAGAAAGTTGTGGTGGCACAATTGGATAACCATTTGACCATCCATAGTTTATACGAACCTCTCCAGTCTGGTTTTGCAAGAGGCACAGCACCAAGACTGCTCTGGTTCGGTGCTCAATGATCTCCTGATGGCGAGAGATCAGAGACACCGCCTATTTTGGTTCTCCTTGATCTGTCATCAGCCTTTGATACTGTGGAACATGGGGTTTTGCTCGAACGCCTGAGGTCCATTTGTGGACTGTCGGGTGTGGTCTCACATGGTTTTCATCTTACCTCGAGGGAGAACGCAGAGAGTGGTCTCGGGGTTTGCATTCATTCTGGGCCTTCTCTCTCTGCCTTCTTGCAGGGGTACCTCAGGCTCGGTGCTTTCCCCCATGTTATTTGCAGTATATATGCTACCCTCAGAGACATTGAAGACGGTTTGAGCTGAGGTTTCACTGCTGCGCTGATGATACCCAGCTCTACCTGTCTTTTGCACCTGACCAGGTTAGTGCTATCTCAGTGCTGAATAACTGCCTCGCTGATATCCAAGACTGGATGAATACCAGTGGTTTGAAGCTGAATCCAGGAAAGACTTATGGTGGTTGACCCGGTCACAGGGTTGAGGGTTTAAGGGTGGGGTCCCTCTGGATTAATTCTGGGGTAGACCAGATCCCTACCTCTGAATGGGTGCTAACCTGGGTGTGGAGCTTGACACTGGTTTGACCCTTCATTATCAGGTGTCCACAGTTGTCAAGACTGCATTTTTCATCTTAGAAACATCACCAGGATTAGGCACCTGGTTCCACCTTGCGACCTGCCAGTTTTGGTCCACACCTTTGTGACATCTCATCTCGATTACTGTAACTCCCTTTACCTAGGACTTTCTGGGGTTGATATCTGCCACTACAGCTAGTGCACAGCAGTGCACGCAACGGGTTTCAAGAAGGTCCCATATTACCCTGTGCTGCGACTCTGCACTGGCTGCCAATACAGTGGCGGATCACCTTTAAAGTGGGTCTTTGACCTACAAAGCCCCTACACGGTCTTGGTCCCTACTATTTGAAAGAGCTCTGGTGCACTACACCCTCTGAGACAGCCCTGCTCAGCTGACAAGGGGTTGCTGGAGATTCCGAGGGTAAATTTGAAGTCCTCTGGAGCCCGTGCCTTTTGGTTTTGCAGCTTCTACCCTCTGAATTTCTCTGCCCATCAGCTCCGGAGAGTACGATGGTGGGAAGTTTTGAAAGGGCCTTAAAGTCTTTTTATGGGAGAAGGCATTTCCTGCTATGTTGTAATTGGTTACTTTAGCTTGGTAATATTTGTTGTGTAGTTCTATTGTATGTATTGATTATGCTGGTGTTCTCATGTTTTATGTACAGTGCCTTGGAAAAATTTGAAAGGTGCTTAATTAAATAAATTTTATTATTATTATTATTACTTGCATCATGGACAGGAGTTGCCCATCACTGAACTTACACCAATAGTAAATTGACCAAGATTTACACCAGCTAGATACAGTGAAGAAGTTTTTAGACAGAGACGATTGGGATTTAGTGATACTTACTTCTTACTAATAGAACCTTCAAAAACTTATTTTTAGAAATGGAAGAGACACCACTTTTGTAATATTTTGGTCGACAGTTTCAATTTTCCACCCCTTAATAGCAAATATCTCATATTTATAACATTTTACAACAAGCGAGGCTAGTCAGTACTTTATGTATCAAGGATGCATGGATTCAAGAATTGAAAGGCTTTGCCTGTGGTTCAGGGGTTGAAGAAACCAGCCACATACTCTGCCTGAGCTGTTTAAGGCAGGCCTTCCAGCTTCCTTCATAAGCATTTTGTCTTTGCTGCAGCCGGAAGCTCTACACCCTTGTGCTTTGGACCATGCTTGGTTTGCGCTGGACTTCTATTTGTTTGTACTAGCTTTCTGCTTGGTTGTGCTTCTCCTCTCTCCTAGGTATATATATTGCTTCTCCTACAACTGCAGTCTGTGCTTCTCTCTTGTTGTTGTGTCTGCTCACTCCTGCTCTCCTGCTTGTGTCTTCTTTTGTTTTACTTCTTTTGAGCGTATAAGGTTTTCTAGCCTCCGGTGTCTCAATTGCTTTGGCATGCTATTCAAGCTTGCATACTGTGTTCCTTACAGTTAACATTCCCAATTTCTTTCTCATACTTTTAGCAATTCCTCAGGTTTCTACATTTATCTATATTCGTTTTGGTTCCACTTGCTGTTCAGAGCCTGTAGCAGTCTCCTGAGCACACTTCCCTTAATTGTTTACATCTGGCTCCTCAGTCCCTGGATCCACACAGCAGTTGCATCTCCCACATTTTCAATTTCCTGCTTGCTTTTCTAACAGATTTTTGCTAGCCTACTGCCAGTTTTATTGTTGTTTTACTGCCATTTATTCCTGCTACCTTAGCAGTTTAAATCATTTATGTGTCCTCATTTAACCCATGCTTGTGGACGTGCATGTTTGTGATATACCTATGTGAAAGTATCACCATTACAGTTTGTCCAGTTTCATTCAGTTGTTTGCTGCTACCTGTTGACCTATGAGGAGGTATCGACATTTGAACTGTACCTTATTTTTGCACTCCTTTTGTGGTTGTTCTTGTTGCAGTACTGGAAACATTTTATTTCACAATAATTTTGCTGTGACAAATATGAACAGTAATGACAAAATATTTTTTTCACCACAATAATTTGGCTTCACTCATGGTACTGGTTTGCTTGCATTCCTTATTTACTATGCTGCATTCCAGGAAAGAATAGAAAAAGTGTTACCAAAATGTGGGTCTTTATATGTTGTGTGACCTAAGTGTGGGTCTTCAAATACATTGTGACCCTAAATGTGGGTCTTAAAATATGCTGTGCGACTTATGTGTGGGTCCTATGTACGCTTATACCTGACTTGTCACCTGTTGTCTTTCAAAATGCTTTCGATACTGGAAGCATGCCAACCATGCCCATAAATTACTGTGCCTCAGGGCTGCCTGGCAGCTGACAGTCTTGCTCTTTATCCACAAAGTCCATATCTTGAGCATGTGAAACTCGGGGTGGGGTCCTTCTTATCTTGCCCATTGTGGGAATGTCCTCAATCCAGGTGGAGCTTTAGAGACATATTGATGGCACCACTTGATGTAGAATTTAAGACTTCAGCTGTAAGTGTGGGGCCCTTAAGCCCAAAGAGGATCCTTTAGCTTTGCTGAATGGGTTCAGTGACACTATCTAAGCTATTCTCCCTAGAACTACCTCAGGCTCACCTGGTCTGTTCTTAGGCTCATGTAGACCAGCTGATTGCCTTCAGCAGTTGTTGCTGTCCTTCTCCCACCTTCAGGGATGGTCCTTCCATGTGGGACTATCCTGCTGCTGCAGACTGTACTCACCGCTCTTCACTGTGTTCACATTAGAGGGATAGAGTGAGAGCTTTCCTCAAACTGAATCTCCCTGAATTGGGTCTTCAAATTACAGCAGCAGAGCCATCACTAAATGTATCCCTAACCTGGAGGGAAGCTGATTTAGGCCTTGGATCCCCAGAGTTTTCCTCCTCATGGAGGGGTTCCTTTGCCTCTGTACCAAAGGTCATAATACTAGTTAGACTATATACAAGTAGATTCTTAGGTCCTTAGGATCTGCTATTGGATGGATTTGGTGGTGGCTCACCTTTGACATTCCCTCTCTCCTTAGGAAGTTATGCCCCTCTGCTCATCTTTCCTCAATATCGGCTCAGACTGTGTCTATCTCCTAATCTCCTTTGGCTTTTATCTCACCAGCTGTTTTCAGTCATGCTCCTTGGCTTTAGAGAGCAATGTTTTCTGTTTAACACTCTTTCTGGTGTTCCTTACTAAGGTAATTTTAGCCATGGGAATCAATTTCCACAGTACCTCAAGGAAACCCTCCTCCAGGGATCCATGCTTCGTACCAGTACAGGGTGGTATTCCCTGTGGAATAGTGATGCAATGGCCACAAAGGTTTGTCAACAAGATGCACAACCATAACATTACACTAGGCTGCGTAAGCCCATTGAATTGAAAGGCTTTGCCTGTGGTTCAATGGGCTGAAACAACAAGAAACACTGCTGCCTGAACCATTTAAGGCAGACCTTCCAGCTTCTTTCAGCATTTTGTCTTACCCCACCATCCTGCCCTCCTCCCTCCTCCTCCTCCTCCAATGGCTTGCCTCTGTCCTTTGGGTTTCTTCCTAAGGTACCTTTAGCCAAGGGAATCATTCCCACAGCACATCTTGGGGTGGAACCCTCCTCCAGTGCTCCTCGCCTTTCATTCCCTACAGGGTCATATTCCCAGTGGAATAGAGAGGAGAATGGCTACAAGGTTTATCAACAAGTTGCAAAAGCATAACACTACACTAAATTGCATAAGTCCATTGAACTTCAAATACAACTAACAAACTGACAAACTGAGCAGGGAGAAAATACACCAGGAAATCAATAACACTAGGGGCAGCATTTTCAAAGGTGGAGCAAAGCACAGGGCAATATCCCTAATGGGAGCAAAGTTGCCTTTCATGCATTAACTTGTAATATGGAACAAGTGCAGAATCAAGTTTGCACCTGCAAAGTTTGTTCCATTATTTGGCCATGGGAGGGCAGGGCAATGAAGGAGCAAAGTGCATCCAAAACCCTACTGATCTAGAAAGGAAGGACAGCTGCTGGAATGGCATAGGCAGGCTTTGTGGTCACAGGAGCAAACAGATGTTTGTACAGGAAAAGCTGTTTGCTACAGGAACACACAGCCGATTGATTGATAGATTGATTAATTATTTGACTGACTGACTGATTTCAAAAGACTTACTAGGAAAGACATACAGAGCTAATTGCAGCTCATTCCCAGGTGCATTCTGGGAGGAATGGGACTGGGGGAATACAATATAACAATGTAAAAGAGACAATAACAATAATGAAGGTACAATAGTAAAGACAACAAAATACAATAGTAGTAGTAAAATTTATTTTTACAGGATATGAAGACAACTGCAAACACCATTAGTGCCAGATAGCCCTTTTACAATGTGCACCTGTTTGATGTAAAGTACAAAAGTTCAGCAATTAAGGACAAAGTAAAATCTACACATTTAACAATACAAAAATTACTTAATACAAAAGACAAACAAATTGTATATCATATCACAAATCATCATTAAAAATAAAACAAATCATCTATTACATACACAACGAAAACATATTTCTTGCTTCATAGCTGTAAAAATACATTAAAATGAAATAAAATTGTATAAAAATAATAAGTTATGCAGTCACAATGTACAGGCAGACAGTGCAAACACAAAATAATGATGCAAACAAATTTATTATAAAACAAGTGCAAATAGGGTGTGAGGTAAACCAAATACAGCAGTGATACCACCCAGCCTGTGAACGCAGAGTTATCAGTGCCAATGTATTATGGTAGGTACAGGAGTTAAACATTACCTAAGTGAGCTAGTGAAGAGGAACAGTACAAGTCCAAAACAGATCAGGGACCTAAGGGATAATGGAACAATGATATGAAAATGACCTCTGTGTCATGGACAGGGCAAGGAGGACATTTACATGTCAGGATACCCTTATTGAATGGGAGGAGCAAACATTTACTAACCCAGACCTGTATTGGATGAATTTTTATATATTGCAGCTTAAAGGGGTACTGGTCCAACCAAAGACACAGCATATAATAGAGGCCTGGAGCCCCACATACCTGCACACATCCCTGGTGTCCAGTGCCCCTCTCACAATCCATTTCATATATAGTAATCCCTTATGTCCAATGCTCCCCTTCTTCACCTGATCCCTATTTCACTTATTATCATAATCCTTGGGTCCAGATACCTCCTCTCCTCACCCCATCTCCATTTCACATATTGTAATAATCCAATTCAAATATGAAGAGGAAACAGAAGACCACACTATTTTAGACCATCCTAGTGGGCACCCTCAATGAGAGATAATTAGGCGGACTTGGTTCAGAGCCTCATCATGTCATAAAAATCTGTTGAAGGCAGGGAATTTTGTTAACATGTTGGATAAGTAACACAATTTATTGTAGCAAGTTGGAAACATAACTGTCATTACATTAGCACATTTGTCAAAAGTGACCAAATGATGTTTCTGTTTCTGGCCTAGGCAATCTGTGTATTATGCCTGTGGGGTTGGAGTGTGGAAGAGTATAGTATTATGCTGTGCAATATATCCATATATTAAACTGCTTATAATGTGTGTGTGTTGCCTTTATGTAGTTTGTAATATTACCTGTTTGAATGTATTATTGTGCTGTATTTAGGTATGGTACAAACAAAAATTCAATTTAAGAAAAAGACCCTACATAGTAAGGAACTCACCCTTTTGAGAAAATATTCTATGCATTTGAATATATCAATGTTCAGGATCTTAGTTTGTTTTAAAGTGGAATGTTTATTTATTTATTGATTTGTCATTTTTGACAAGGAAAGGCATGCAAAGCTGTGAAAGCTTGTTTCTGGCTGCGCTTTGGGGGTGGATACATGGACCTGTTTTATTGGTGGGGAGTGTTGGCCATGACACTGGAATAACTCTCCTAATCTTCCTGCCAGTGGTATATCACATTACCTGCTGGAGAATCGAGAACCATGGAGTGAAGGAGATGGACATGGCTGGCTGGGTGGTAGAGATTGATTCCTCCCAGCTGGTGTGAGGAAGCCCTGAAGCTGTTGTTTTACCTGTAAATGGAGGGGTATATGGTGATGGGAAGTCCAGGAATTAAGGAAAGTCCAAGACAGCCAGCACAAATATGTCCCTGAATGCCCCCATGGCTGTTGTGCCTAGGGATACATGAGGCAATACAGCTTGCTCAGAGGAGAAAATGACCAAGCATCTCCACAAGAAGCATCAGTATCTGCTGGCCATGATAACAGAAGATGAGACAAGATTTGAAATTGCAAGATGCCTGAAAGTCCAGCTCATTCAAGTAAAAGAAACAACAGGGGCCCTTTGAAGTCCACTGCCCTCCACTGTCAGAATCAGCCACATGATTCCCTGACAGAAAACAGCTGTCTGAAGCCTCAGTGAAAACACTGATTAGGACCACACCAATGGAGCTCTGCAGCAGTGGCAGATAGCAGTAGCAACTGTAAATTTGCAAATGCCAAGACTTTTCACTGACTTAGCTCAGACACCCAAGATGATCACTGGAATAGCACTGTCAGCACCCTGTGAGGAGTGGTCTGATGACTGGGCATTGTTGTTAGCAGGTTGGGAGAAGACTGGACTGGGGTAACTTGGCTTCTGGAGCTTCCCTGAAAATAATTCCAAAGGCAGGGATTCCCCTGCTACAACACTGGAATAGGCAAGTGAACTGTTTCCTGCTCAGACTGTAAATCAGCCTCAGGTGATATGATGGAGGGATGAGGCAGTAGCTCACAAACCCTTTAATGTTGAACTGTCTTTGACCTTTGAGTTATCTCAGAACCCATAATGCTGCTGATGATTCTCCCTCATCTGCTCGCTCCCAAATGAGGCACCCTCAGTTACCCCAGCAGACGTTTCCATGATGGACATTGTCCCTGCTGATAACTTTCCGCAACTGAAAACTCCCACTAAAGGCACAGGGCAAACACCCCAAACAGCTCCCTTGCCAGAGGAGAATTCTAAGACCTCAACTTGCTATGGTGACTCTTCACATCCTGCACAGGAGGTCATTCCACCTCTGGCTGATCATACTGAAGGACCTCAACCACATGCTTCACTCTTCCATGCCCCTATCTTGCCAGCAAAATGCACAGTACAGTGAAACTAAGGAATAGAGCTGGATTGAATGTGGCCCCTGACTGAGTTTATGTAGCCAGAGACTTACACAACTGCTCAATGAAATTTGCTGCAGGTGACATACAGTACTACCTAATCCATGTCAGTGGGGAATTATTGCTTGCTGTCAGTTTTAAATCTGCTAAAGCCCTAGAAATCCTTTGGCAGAGGTACCACACCTATGAAATAACCCCTTCATTCACCTTTTCAAGTAATTCCCTCACTAAACCTGCACATAAGACAGTGACTATCATCTTCCCAAACAAAGGGGTTTCTATAACTGACAACATGTTTTGGTTAAAGCAGAAATATACTGTTTTGGGTGGACTAAAGGCCATTATTGATTCAGAGGGCATCTGGTCGAGGGTTGTAAGGTCAGGGTGCACCTCAAACAAACTGAATCTGGGGTTCAGCACTGCCTGAACACGCTTTTTGGGGGTTCAGAACAGAGGGGTACTATTCAATGCAGGCCAACACAAAGTCTGTTATCTCTGGAGCTCCAGTGACCATCTCAGTGGTGCATACGATCTGGTTAAGTGTTGCCTCTCTGATGAGGTGAAGCATGCTAGTTTGCACTATGTAAATGAGCTACAGTGCAACCTATGTGAGGAAATGTGCCATTCCTACTATAGCTACTCCTGGGTGGTCATTAACTAGCCAGGCCAGGAAGATCATCTGGAAAATATATAGTGTCCCTAGCCCAACAAAACATATCATTCAGGCCAGGGTTCCTGCTAGGAATAACTTACCTAGACTTCAAAGCACCCAGTTACTTAATCAACAACAACCAACAATGATCTCCAGGGCCACCAGAGTGCCTGAGAAGCAACCCTCACACCCCATAGCCCCTGAACCTGTGGCTACTCCTGCTACCAAGATGCCCCAACAACTTATGCAATAGGCAGGTGCTCAGCCTCACAGGCAGATCAAGTAGAAGACCCTATGGACATGATGCCTCACTCCCTCTGCCCCTGACACCAACAGACTACAGATTGTTACTAGATGTAGGAGATCATGGTTAACAATAAGTCAAAAGTCTTGAAGCCTGATTTAGTCTCTCTCTCCATTTTGTATAAAGCCTTACAATCTCAGAGACAGTGGGGGAAAATGGAGGAGGACTCCAATGCCTCATCTGTACTGTCCTCCTAGCCAGATACTTCCTCTGAAACAGAAGACCATACTATTGATGGATCCAGTATAAAGAAAAGGAAGATCAGAACTAAATGAGGGAATTGCAAAGGAAAATATACTTAATAATATGGAGATCTTTTGACTATCAAGCCATACAAAAGTGAGGGTACTGGACTTTAGGAGAGCTGACTTTGGCAAGATGGGAGAGTGCCTCAAAAAGCACTAGCAAACAGACTAGAAGTAGGGGTGGACCAGCAATGGGGAATCATCAAAACTGCCATCACAGAGGCAACAAGCCTTTGTGTGAAGCAAATAAACAAATCAAATGAAAGAAAAAGCCACTATGGTTCTCAAAAGAGGTGGCTGTGAAAGTCAGGAAGAAAAGATAGCATTCCGAAGTATAAGGAAACACAGAAGGAGCAGGACAGAGAGCTGTACCAGTTAAGGCAGAAGGAAGCAGGGAGGGAAGTCAGAATAGCAAAGGCCCAAACTGAAGAAAAGATAGCCAACTCAGTTAAGAAGGATAAACCTTTATAGGTACATCAGCGAGCAGAAAGACAAAGGAAGGGATAGTGAGGCTGAATAAAATGAACGGTGGGTAGGCAGAGGGGACAGTGAAAAGCAGGGATACTGACTGCTCAGTATTCACAAAAGAGGAGGAGGAAGTGCTTAATCCAATTAACAGAAGCACTCTTGATAGGGGGTCATCCTATTCCTTTCACAGAAGAAAGGGTTCTGCAAGAACTCCTAAAACTGAAGGTGGACAAAGCAATGGGTCCTGATAGAATTCACCCCAGAATTCTAAAAGAATTAAGGGAGGAACTAGTGAAACCACTGGCTGCTCTTTTAATAAATCATGGGAGGATAGTGTGGTACCGAGGACTGGAGGAAGGCGGATGTGATGCCCCTTCACAAAAGTGGGACCAAGACAGAGGCAGGAAACTACAGACCTGTCAGTCTGACCCTCTGTGGTAGGGAAAGTGATGGAGTCACTTCTGAAGGAAAGAATAGTTGAGTACCTAGAGGCCAGTGGAGCACACGACCAAAGCAGCATGGATTCACAGCGGAAGGTCATGTCAGACGAATCTAATAGATTTCTTTGACTCGGTGACCAAAGTAGTAGACTCAGGGAGGGGCTGTGTACATGGCCTACCTAGACTTTAGCAAGGCATTCAGACACAGTCCCACACAAAAGATTAATAGTCAAATTAACCAGCCTGGGAGTGGGTCCCAGGGTGGTAGCCTGGGTAAAACATTGGCTGCACAACAGGACACAGAAGGTAATTGTAAATGGAGTCCACTCTGAAGATAGAGGGTTACTAGTGGGGTACCACAGGGTTCAGTAGGTCCAGTCCTTTTAATGTCTTCATCAGTGACATTGCAGAGGGACTGAAGGAAAGTATGCCTTTTGCAGATGACACAAAGATCTGCAACAGGGTTGATACACAAGGAGGCGTGGAAAGGATGAAAAGGGACTTGGCAAGGTTGGAGGAATGGTCAGAAGTATGGCAGCTAGGATTCAATGCAAAGAAGTGCAAAATAATGCACCTGGGAAACAAGAACCCAGGGAAGAATACACAATGGTTGGGGAGGTAGTAACAACAACAAAAAAGGAAAGGGACCTGGGGTAATCATATCAGATGACCTTAAGGTTAGCAAGCAATGTGAGAAGGCAGTAGGGAGGCTGGGGTATACTGGGATGCATAGGGAGAGGCATCAGCAGCAGAAAACAGGAAGTTGTTATCCCTCTGTACAGACAGTTGGTGAGACCCATCTGAGTACTGTGTCCAGTTCTGGAGACCCCATCTCCATAAGGACATAGACAGGATAGAGGTAGTCAGAGGAGGGCAACTAAAATGGTGCAGGGTCTGCAAGAGAAGCCGTATGAGGAGAGACTAAAGGAGCTTAAGATGTATACCCCTGAGGAAAGAAGGGGGGGACATGATAGAAATTTTAGGCACCTCAGTGGAATCAACAAAGTCCAAGAGGGTAGCATCTTTCAGAAAAAAGACTTGCAAGAACAAGGGACATAATTTAAAGATAGAAGGAGGGTGGTTCCGGGCAATGTGAGGAAGTATTATTTCACAGAGAGGGTAGTGGATGTATGGAACAGCCTTCCTGAGAGGTTGTGGGTCTAAAACTGTGGGAGAATTCAAGAATGCATGGGACAGATATAAAGCAATTCTTGTGGGGGTAGGAAGAAATAGGCTGTTGGTTAACTAGGATCTACGGCCTATACTGTAGGTGAGAAATGGGCAGACTAGATGGGCCAAGCGGTCCTTATCTGCCGTCAAGTATGTCTATGTTTCTATGTTTTGGATCCTGATGTCTGCTTTAAACCTCACCTTCACAACTGTGAATGCAAACAGCATTTAACACCTGAATAGGTGTCATACAGCCGTTTTTTTTTTTTTTTATCCAACTCCTATATTGTGAGGTGACCTTTGTGCAAGACACAAGCCTCCACTCCTAGCTGTGGTTCCTTTACAAAAAAAGTCTGGTCTAAAGGGGCTCTCCTTTGTTTCCCTGACTCAGAACCCTGCTCGGGTGTAGTCTTTCTGTTCCACTCTCATGATACTGAAGTGCTTGAACTGGTGGACCTGAGCCTTGGGTGGTATTAGTACGTGATGTAAAACTGCATGGTACTTTACAGTGGTTAAGTCAAATGTATACAATACAGTTTAAAAGCAGTAGAACTGATCTTATGAAACTTTACCAACCACACCTCTATACATCCCTACCAATAATCTAGGAAGTGACATTAACTGTGGCCTTTCTGCTTTAGACAGTGGTGCAAAACCAAAACAAAGAAAACAATTTCTGACAAGTCTTTTCTTTCTGCAATGATCTTATTGGCTGGGCTATTCTATGCCCATTATAAAATTATAAACAAGAGGGTCCCACCTATTTTCAAGGGCACATGGCACAAGAACAAACTTTTATTCCTTTCCTCCTCCCTACTGCTGGTATCTGCTACAACATGCCCAGCAGAATTTTCTAACCATAAGTTAATAACTGTCACTACTGACCCTCCCTAAGTTGCCCCAAGGTCCATGAAACTGGAAATTTAACCCCAACCTGTTAGATGATAAAGAGGCACTGGAGACTTTCAGGGAATAATACTGGCTAGAAAATCTGTTTTGGCAAGTTATTACAATCCCTTTTGTAGTGGGATGACACTAAAATAGAACTATGGTCCTTTTTCCAAAAATGGGTGAGGAGGTTTAGCAAGTCTGATTGTTTCAATTATTTAACAAACTGGCACATTCACAGAACCTCCAGTTGATGGCAATTGAAACTAGTGATGACTGCAGCTCCCAGACTTTAAAATTCAGACAGGAACTGACTTATTTTCACTTACTGAAATCCTGGGTGTTACAACAAAAACAGCGATATGGGACATTGAGCAAATATTCCTTCCTGTACCCTTTTGAGGCCTATAAGAAGAGGGTAGAAAATAAGCCCATCTTTTTGGATCTAGGATGAAATGGACACAGTTCATGAAGATTCTAAAGGCATGCTAAGGCCACAAACCATTATGCCAGGAAATTATTCAGCCAGACTTTGTTTCAGTTTCAGGTACAGAACCTTACTTTCAGACTTCTTTACACCATGTTCCAAAGAACTTATTCCAAATTTTGCAGCAGAAATTTCAGTCAGTGAAATTACTTCAGCCATCCATTCCCTAAGAGATGACACAGCCCAGGATGGATGGCTTTGATCAGTGAGTTTCAGCTATACGTGGCACCAGCTCTCCTGGAGAAATTTGTAAACATTTTTTCTTTCTGCTGCAACATCCCTCCCTGCATCAGGAGAAGAAAGAAGGCCTTCTAGTCTGTCTATATAAGAACAAGCATTTGTCAATGCTGAATGCTTGCTTGCTTGCTGGTGTTGGCATTGGTACTGCATGAGTTAGAAAGATGCATAATAGGAATGGCAGTGAAGTATTGAACTAATTACAACCCCACCCCACCCTGCAGAGATTGACAGGCATTGGGTGTGTCTTTGGGTCATCAGCCATAATGCTCACACCATTACACCTCACCCCACCCTGCAGACACTGACAGGTGTCACAGTGTGCTTTGGGGTCTTCGACCCTTAAGCTCACTCCATTCCATAAGAAATATGCTGAGATGGGTGCAGTATAGGAGAATGGGGTGAATAATAGGCTGAAGACCTCAAGGCACACCTTGATGCCTGTCAGTGGCTGCAGGGTGGGGTGGAATGGCTTAGCTTTATGGCTGATGACACCAAGCCACACTCCCAATGCCTGTCAGTCTGTACAGGTGGGGCGTTATGATTGGAAACCCTAATGTCCCAGGCATGTGTTGGTATTTTCTCCAAAGTTTTGACATGGGTTTTTGGACCCCACCTCTTGAACAGTGGCACTATCATTTCATTACTCAATCCTGAAAGGTGATTTCAGCTTAATGCACCATTTGGCACAACAGCTGTGAAAAGACATTTTAGGCAGGATGAAAAATGACATCTGTACTGTTCATGAGGAGGTGTGAAAATGACAATGTTAAAAATCTGGAGTAAAAATATGAAAAGTGGTGAAATTATGAGCATGCATAGAAACTGCATAACACACACTCATAACACAGTCATTTTTTGAATTTTTTCACCAGATTTTCAACATGGCCTTTGGGGCCTCTCCTCATGAACAGTGGCACTGTGATTCCATTAATCTGTCTCAAAGGGTGATTTTGCACTGCAAATGTGCCATTCTGTGCAACAGGTACGAAAACACATTTGGAAGGATGCAAAAATGGCAGCTATACCGTTCATAAGGAGGTGTGAAAAAATGGCAATGTTGGAAATTTGGAGTAAAAACATTAAAAACTGGCAAAGATACGAGCACATGCGTACAACTAGCAATGCGTACTCATAACACAATAATTGTTTCAATTCATTTCACCAAACATGTAACATAGGCTTTTGGGACCCCACCTCATGAACAGTGGCACTGTCATTTTGTCAATCAGTCCCAAAGGTGATTCCACACAGCGACGAAATCACCTTTGCAGATTGAGAAACAAATTGACAGTGTCAGTGATGATGAGGTGGGGCCCAAGAACCCATGTTGAAAATGTAGGACAAAACTCCAAAGAATGGCTGAGATATTGACCTATATTGAACCCCCTTGATTGCCATTATTGGGTGTACCATGATTTTCTTCAGTTTGCAATCAGCTTTTAAAGAGTGAAAACATGTTCCCAGTTCACAGAAGATCACAAACCAGGACCTTCAGTGGTAAGTATGAGTGAGGGGTCTACAGGAGAGGGAGGTGCGATGGAGTTGCGGGTTAGGGAGGGGCTGGTGGGGGAACGATCAGGAACCATTTTCTATTTTTGTTCAGGTTTTAAAAAGAATAAAATATGGCATAGAACTGTTTTCTTTTACAAGTGAAAACAAAATGGATTTCTGCACACTGGGTGGTCTCCCAGTGTGGCAGACTAGTGAAGGGGTGAGGATCAATGCTCACTCAGGTATTGTACCATGAGGTTGGCTGACAAAAGGTGGCATGAGGAGTGTGTCCAACACTGGGAGTGGGCATCCTAGTGTCAGAAAAACATAAAATACTTTGGCACACTGGGGTGGGCTCCCAGTAATGCCATAGTATCAGGGGGATGCCAACAAGGAGATTGTGCGGATGTCGGCTTTGGGGGAGTGTGTGGTGGGCAGCAGGAGCCACCAATATGTGCAGCTGGGCTCATTTATTTATTTCACCAGGAAAGACACACTGAGCAAAGGGTTGCTCGTAACTCCAGCCATGTGCATTACTGTGCACTGGAAATGCGCATGTCAGGAATTTAACTCAGTTGCAGAGAGGGGAAGAGATCTTCCACTGCAATGATGAAACTGTCTGTGATTGGAGCATCAGATTTCTTTCAAGTCTGGCGCTTGCTCTGAAACTGCCATCATAGGTAGCTTCCCTGTTGATTGGTGGCCAGGGACAAGCCCTGAAAGTGTTGACTGGATTGGCCAAACACTGCCACACCTCTGCAATACTCTCCTCTACTCAAAATGTTTCTTGTGTGCTGTGCGCTCAAGCAAACATAATGAGGAGAAAAGTGATCTGAATAACTGGATCCCATCTGTCTTTTAAGTACCACTCTAAAAAAGTTTCCAAAATATTGACCTGAAGATTAATGCAGGTCATTGGGCATCTGATATCTCACTCACAGGCTTGCTCAGTTCAAGGACATCAATTCAGGATCATATTATTCTTCTAAAGTACTAGCTGAAAAGGGGGCCACAGGAAGAATACAGGGTTTTCTGTTATCATTAGACCAGTGAAAGGCATTTGTTCTAGTCTCACATGACTGTTCATGGTTCATACATGGTAATACGGTTTTCCTGTGGACTTTATTAACTGGATAAAATGTATAGTTCAGTGCCTTGGTCACACCCATAGTTAATGGATGGCTAGGGACTTACAAATTTTTAAGGGTGTACTACAGGGTGCCCCCTTAGCCATATTTTGTATATCCTTTGTCTTGACCCATTATTACAAAAACTGGACCTATGTCTCCTCATAATGCCTCTACATAATCCTGAGTGAACTGTTGTGTACAAGGCTATTGCTTACATGGATGATATATGTCTGTGGTACAGGATGAATCCTCTGTTATGCAATATTTGAAATCATTCAGACTTTTGGTGGTACCTTAAGCATTCAGAGATGTGAAAGGAGAGTGTTGGGAGGTACTACACCCCATCAAACACAGTTGGAGACATACATCTGTGATCTGACACTTTGACCATTCTTGGCATTCAGTTTGACATAGGAAACTTGGATAAACTGAACTAGGACCTAAACTAAATCTTACTAAATGTAAAGTGGCTGACTGGAACAAGGTGAAGCTTAAGTAACAAAAATAAGATGGTGTATTTAATGAAAACATTTTAGTCACAATATTCTTAAATATCAGCCAGATTCTCACCTGCCCCAAGTGCAATTGAAACTCCCTTATTGAGTGTTTTCTTTTAAGCACTCTGGGCAGTCAGCATAATCTAATTAAGAGGATTGTTTACATGCTAGTGACATACGGTGACATTATTAATAAGATCCACCAGTATATTGACAGTTTCTGTGAATAAAAAATGTAAATATGTCATGTTTCAGTTGTTTTTATTTGCCCATACCTGCAGTCTCCATGTTATGGAGTATGCAAGCCTTGCAAACTGGAAATGAAGATTCTGATGATCAGCGCTGCTACTAGGAGCAGCAAACTTAAATACTTTAGTGGGAACAGTCGTTTGTTCCATTTGCTTCTAATGCAACACATTAGTAGTTGGCACTGCTGTAACATAAGTAATGTATGCCTGCAGTTTTCAATGGACTGAAACTGAAAATCAGTTGAGGTTCAAATGATTTTTATGTACAGCTGATAGTTGTTCTTTCTGATACCTACCTAGCAAGATCAGAAGTCAGCTACAGTAAGTTTTGCTTTGTCATGTTATAAATTACAATGTTTTTACATGCATGTCTTTGATGTTTCTTTAAACAGTGGGTCTGTATGCTTGTATTTTCCAAGCCGTGATTATACTATACAGTTTAAGCAATGTACAGTATTTGAGAATCAGGAGATGGCAAGGCAAAGGCAAGGCAAAATTTATTTAAAAGATGCCCATTCCGGAGAGTCTGTGTGCCATACAGATAAATAAACACATGTTCAGGGATACATCAATAAAAACACATAAATAATTATAAACATATAAATATTTCATATAAACATTAGGAAAAATAGATTATCAACATCTATACTCAGATCAGAATTTATAGATTAATAGCTTAATCTAAGAATGCCTGGGTGAATAGGAGGGCCTAAAGCAGGCCTGGAATACCTCTAAGGTGGAGGCCCCTTAACCCCAGAGAGCGAGTTCCACAGGATGGGGGCAGTGACACTAAAGCCCTATCACCAGCCAATTTCAACCTCAACATAGGAGAACGCTAGAGGTCTCCATGGGAGAGGAACAGAGGGCAAGCCAGACAGTGGGTAAAGAAGGTCTAACAGGTAACAGTGCCCTGACCTTGTAGGGCCTTATAGGTGAAAGCCCCACCTTAAAGAGGATGTCCCACCTGATCGGCAGCCAATGCAGCTCATGCGCAACACCGGTGTAATATGGCAAAACTTTGGCTGACCATTAAGTAACTGGCCAGCTGCATTCTGCACTAGCTGCAGTCTGCAGAGAGATCCTCCTATGACCCTGAGGTAGAGCGCATTACAGTAGTCAAGCCTTGATGTAACTAAGGCATGCATCAAAGTGGGGAGGTCCAGAGGGTGGAACAAGGGCTTTATCCTGGCGACATTTCTGACATGGAAAAAACAGGAGTGGACAACGGAGGATATCTGTGCCTCCATAGTCAGATTCATATCCAGAATGACACCAAGATTTCACACCTTGAGGAGGCCTTCAATGAAACAGAACCCAGAATAAGTCCATTCTCTGAATCAGAGGCCAACCTATCATGCACTCTGTTCAACTTCACCACCACTACCTCCGTCTTACGGGGTTCAGTGCAACCAGCTAGAGGCCATCCAGTCATTGATCTCAACAAGGCAGCTGTTTAGCACATCCACCATGTTAGATGTTCCTGGGGCAAAGGATAAGTATAGCTGGGTGTCATCAGCATAGCAATGAAAACCAAGCCATACTTCCTAATGACCCCTCCCCAGGGGCAGCATGTAAACTCCGAACATCATTGGGGCCAGGACCCGATCCCTGAGGTAATCTGCAAGAGAGAGACTAGAGGGGGAGGAGAAATTCCATCACAACCCGTTGCCTCCTGTTGATTAAAAGGACTCAAACCAGCAGGTGACAGTGCCAGTGAGTCCACAGAGTTCCCTAAGGTGGTCAAGCAACACACAATGGTCCACAGTTTTAAATGCTGAAAAGAGATCAGGAGAACAAGAATTGTCCTTTCTCTTCACTCTCTAGCCCTGAGATCATTCTGCACCCAAACAAGCATGGTTTCTGTGCTATGCCTTGCCTAAACCCTGACTGGAACTGTTCATACAACTCATGGGTCATGAGGTGCTCCTCCAACTGAAGCTCCACTACTTTCTTCACAACCTTCACCAAAAGGGAGATTGGAGATAGGTCAGTAATTTGCCCTAAACTCCAGGTCAAAGATGGTTTCTTTAAGAATGGTCTCACCAACGCCTCCTTCAAGGCATCAGGAAAGACCCCTCAGATAAGGAACAGCGGACAATCAGATCAAACACCTGGCCAATGGTGTTGATGTATCTCATCAAGAAATGTGTCGGTACTGGATCCAGTTCTCAAAAAGTGTGCTTCAGATTGGTCGCCACCCGATAACCTCACTTGCCTCCACTAGTCTAAACTCCCCCAGCCAGGCAGAGTGCACTTAGAACAATTCTGGTGCCCACTGCCAGCTATGGCATTGCTGAATGGAGAAACTCCGGCCGGATACCGGACACTCTGTCCAAGAAGAACTGAGCAAACTCATCACATTCAGAATTTGAAAATCCTTCTTTACCTGTAGACAGGCAAGACAAAGTAGCCTGTCCACAGTCTGAAAAAGTATAGCTGGTCAGTTCTTCCTGGCAGCAATCTCCTGGACAGGAACATTGCCTTCTTATGGTTGATTGCCCTGGTATGCATTATAATGCACATGCAGGGCCAGTTTGTCCTCCTCCAGGCTGGACCATCTCCAGCAGCACTCTAACATCTGACACTTTCTCTTCATCTCCCTGAGGTCCCCATCAAACCAGCGGGACTTCAGGTAGGAAGGTTGGGTCATACATGGACAGGTGTGAGGGAGTTAATGGTGTCAGATAGCACTCTGTTATAAGAGTCCATCATGGCACAACACCCCAATGCATACATTACCCACATCAGATGGATCAGCTGTAGCAAAAACCCTCTGCAGGTCAATCCCAGCAAAGGGTGACAGCTCATCATCTCTGTAGGGAGATGGCATCTGGTGGAGCCCTGAACATGAACTGCACCTGCAATGATCAGACCAAACCACCTGATCAATTCTGAGATTATTTATCTCAAGCACCAGTGAGAACATCAGGTCCAACGTGTGACTGCCCTGATGAGTTGCAGCAGAAACAACTTGCGACAGGCCCAAAGATTACATAGTCGGAGGAGATTATGACCAAGCTGAGAAAATTGATCATGGCCCAATCATTGGCCCAAACATTGAAATCCCCCAAGACAATATATCCTGAGGCTTCCAATGTTTTACCGGGGTGATGAATTCGGTAGACCTCCTGCAGGAAGTTCCCTGCTGCCCCAGAGGGTAATAAACAAGGAAAATCCTGCAACATGTGACTGGACCCCAAAACGGCCACACATTCAAAAGAACCTGGGGCTCTCACCGGGTGCACAGTGATGCCCAAGTCGGATCTAACACATGGCTACACCACCACCCTACCTTCCTCTCCAGGCAGTGCACCACTGTATACCGGGGGAGATGACAGCCTCAAGGACAGGGCCCACATCATCCCTAACCCAGGTCTCCGTGATGCAAGCTAGATCAACTGAGGAAATCAAGTCCACAATAATTGCATTTTTTTCCTGTGTGACCTGGCATTGCATAGCACTGCCTTCAGGGGATTTGTGGGCAAGGCAGCCCCTTGGGTTACCTGACCACTCGGTCTGAGTGGATTCCTGGAGACAGGCTCCAAACACGTCTGGCCTTTCTCTTGTGTCCGTCATAATGCAGGGGTGCCTTCTGGTCCTAACATTCTCAATCCTACCACCCTCCACTGTGCACAGGGCTCCCCACCACCCAAGATCACCCCAGCCTCTCCAAATCCCCACCTCCTGGCAATGTCTTGCCATAGTATCAAAACCAAGAGGCAGGTGAAGGGCTGCAAATGACACAGAAGGGATGCCCCATACACTATCCTGACCCCTGGCCCACCCAATGACCCTTGCACATCACTAATTTCTAGGATTTTAGCTACTAAAAGACACTAAATAGACTAAAATATCTTACTTTTAACATACAAGTATTCAATTTGTAACATAACTCTCTATATATTGGCTTATTTTTAGTTTTAAATCATTTCTAACATATCAAAGCCATTTTACCATTTATATTTTATTTCCTACTACAGTGAGACTAAACAACCACCCGATCAACTCACTAATTACCTGCCCTGCCCTAACAATAAAACCCCCAAAAAGCAGCTGTTGTAAATACAGGGTGTCTCCTATTGTGTTGATGCTGTCTGAAGTTACGCTGTTAATTTACATTCTGAAAATTGTCTAATTTACTCTACAATTCTTTTGTATTTTCATTCTTTAATGTGGTCAAATTGGTGAATTTTGGACAATAGACATTGTTAATCTTGCAGATATAAGTCCACAGAATGTGTTTGCAGATGGCATAATACATAACATCTCACTAATAATGTACTGCAGTACTTTACTACAGTTTGTAATGGAATACAGTTGAGTCAATTGTCCTGTAGGTTGTGTGTCATACATGTCACCAGTATGGTTAAGATTAATCTATATGTGTCTTGCATCCTTTTACTTTTTGTTTCCTTTTTTAATGAAAACACTCTGTTGCACTTTGTGATGTCTTTCTTTGCTATGAAGGTGAAAGTTCATGTAGCATGCACAATTCAATCATTCCGATTTTAATCACAGAACTGATAATTTTACCTATAAAATACAGAAGAAACAAGAGTGTTTTCTATGCATGACAACAACATTACATGTTTTTAAGTAAGTATTTTCTATTTGTAGAATTTCAAATTATGTGAGTTACAGTACTGCACACTGCTGGTGGGGATGGGGTGGGGAACATAGAGACCATCAGCTATTGCATGTTTGCAGCAGCTGTAACTACAAGTGCTACTCTCTACAAGAGTTTCTAATATGTGATCATTACACAGATAAAATCAAGATTTTTAAACCTAAAACTGTGTCTTATAAGTATGTCAAACAGCATATGGCTTCTTGTTCTGGAATGAAATTATGACCAAAACAAGTAATTCATTTCTAAGCAAACCTTCACACTCCAGAGCTCAAATTTTACTTATCAGAACAACACATATTAACAAATATCAATTAAAGACCACTTTTTTTAAATTCTACTTAAAACAAACAAACCACATCAGGACTATGGATGTAACTGTCTGCTGCAAAGTGGTCTGAGTATACCACTGTACACCTGTTGCTAAAGTCTGGTAGGTTTTCCATTTATTTGCTGCTTTGCATTTACTGATATATAACTTGCCTTTTGGGAATATAAAAAACAGAAATGTCACAGCATCTAACCTTGTTAGATGCATTACTACACTGATTACTCAGCAGCATACCATAACTGAAAAACCTGTTTAAGAAATGTTGAGACTGACAAGTGCATTCAGACTACCGCAGATCTGAATGCAGCTGATAATCACACACATCACAGTTCTAAGAACCTACTTAAAATGGTGTGAATGTACTGTTACAGTTTCAGAGCAGTTTCAGAAATGATATTTCTGGTAAAACAGTTACACTCCACTTTAAGTCTTAATTGACTTAAGTTAAATCAACAGTAGTTTACTGTAGATATACCCATGTATGTAAACAATCCCTTTAAGAGGAATATCACTTATTACTAGAGATTTTGCAAAGTTTTACTTTGCCGGTGAAGTTAATGAAATTCGCTTTCACAAATTACTTTGTAAATTTCCCACTTCACAACTTTGCTTAACTTCACCTAGAAAAGTTAAAAGTTAAAGGTGAAGTTAGGCAAGTTAAATTTAAATCAATTATCCTAGAAGAAGTGCAACTTTACCTCCGTAAGAACTTCAAGGTTGGCACATCGCACTTCTCAAATTTAACACTTTGCAAATTCTTTTGTGAAGCAATTTTATCCACTTCACCCATCTCTACTTATTACCCAATCAAACAGAGTGGATTGGCCATGCTACACCCATTGATTTCATTTGTGGCATGTTTTTGTAACTTCAATTTTCCTCCACGTTTTGGTATTTTTAGAAACCCTGGTCTACTTGGGTGATGCATGACATTACAACCTGTCTCAATCTTTGGGGAGCCAGGAAGCTATGAATTGTGCAGTCTTCTGGGGCACCCTTATTCATGAAATATACATTTAACAATCTCCCGGTAGGAGGTGTCACCTTCACACAACTGAGGAACATGTCTAGGAAGGCAGTGTACAGGTTCCTTCTCGACAACAATTTCTCAGACACTCTATATTTGAGCCTCCCTCCTCCAGATTATGTGCCAGATTGTTATGTCAACTAACAGTCGAATCCACAAGAATGTGGGTAACAGTTCAACTGTGCTGTGCTGCCACAGAAAGCTAATCATCAAAGGAAATCAGAAACATAAGCAATTAGTCAAATGACTGTGTGTAAGACATGGTTGTTTAAAGCAACTGGAGACCATGAGACATCTTTTCCTTGACTGTTCCTATAATCAAGACTTCTAAGATTTGGTGGCAGGTTCCAGTCTGAACCCATATTTTGCAAAATGGACTGAGAGACATGTGTGCATGGACATTATAGTCCTGTTTGGAGTAAACAGGACATTAGTTACCTTGATGTCCTTTTGCTTGTTTTAAGTACCACACGTCATTGAACCAATGCCACTTTTCCTTCAGCAGAAACTGCTTATGGGCATGTCCATACTAAATGGGTAAATTTCTATCACATGCACTTTAACACTCAGTAACTCTGCAAAGAATGTTTAAATATATTTCAAAACTGCACTGCTGTCTACTACAGAAGTTAGTGAGATAACATAAATAACTTCAACCACCTAATAGGAAAAAATTTTGTTTTTTAAACTTACAGATTTGTCCCCTGGTTTTGCATTGGTTAGGTGGGACATTTCAAGACACCACATGTTGTATGCTTTCCTTCTACCTACCAAAATGCTGTGCTGAAAAAAAGTCTCCCTATGCATTTTATGTAAAGAGCCCTGTAACATCACCATGTTTGTGTGCCTTTGTATATTTTTATTTTTTCCAGAAGAGTTAAAAAGTGACAATTTCAGTATGTAACCTTCTCTGTCCCATAGGTTACATATGGGATTAACTAGTATAAACGTTAAACTGTGTAAGAATCAGGGCACTGGATGCCAGAAACAGAAGGAGGCTCAATTAGTTTGCTGTTCTGGCTGAAAAAAATATTTCAAAACTGCAGAGATGCTCTGGCTGCCTTAAAAGTAGAACGGGCTATGTGTCTCTGTCCCACCCCTATCTACGTATGTAACAGCTGTTTATCATGCTTGAGAGTGTAACATTTTTCACAGTGCCATTGGCTTATTTCTAGCCAATCATAATACCAGATTAAGTCCTTTAATCTTTGCTTTGCCTCTGGATCAATCAATTTTCTTCACAAACACCAAATGAGTATATTCTCTGTCTCCTTCAAACTTGCTGTTACAAACATGTGACTGAGTTATAAACAGGAATGTGGAAACTAGTCAGAAATGTAAGCAGACATGAATGGGGCTACATAGCAGTGAAATAATGATTTTGATACTGTCTACTATACATCTGACTGCATTTTGTTGCTGGATTTGAAATGGGAGTATACTGTACACAGATTGGCATTCAGTAAGGTCTCTTGGGACAGATAAAAGGTCAATCATGTTTGTAACAAGGGACAGAGATAATACATTTGTCCCTGTTACAACAGGATTTAGCTACTGAACATGGTTAATTATGTTAAATAAAGTTTGAATTTATAATGTATCTTACTTACCCTTACTGGGGTTCATGACTGCTGTTTAGATATATCAATTTATGTCTGAAAATGGCAAATATTTGACATATTGTTCAAGGTTATCTATTTTGTGGCTCTAATTACTGCCTTCTGTGTGTCAGATATGCTGTGAGTTTCATAGATTTGCAATGTGCTAAACAGGTGCGTAAGGCTGTGTAATTTATTGTGGATGTATGACTTTAGCAGGCTTCCAAACATCTTTTTAGTGGTCTTATGGTACTGTCCTGATTGTAACAGGGCAGAGGTAGCATGCTAATGTTTGTAATGGGGACCTCCTAAAAATCTCTGTCCCAGTTACAAACAAGACTTTTGGTGTACCTTATTTTGGAATTGTGATTATTAAGAGATTTAATGAGATTTTTCTTTGCTTTTAGTGTGCATTTGTTTAGGGGTGTAACAAATGATTTTGTTTTAAAATGGTCTTTCACATGCTTTGGAGGAGGGGGGCTGCCAGCTCATCTGAAAGAAAATTATTTCTGCAATGTTTGCTGCAAAAGTTGTGATTAAAATAGAAAAGCACTGGGTGCTGTAGTCATTTACTGATGCATTTTAAGTGAAAAGTCATGGAATCCAAAACAGTATTTTCAAAGTTGTCCTAACAGCCCACAGCCAAGCTCAATCATGTTTGTAACAGAGACCTCAGGAAAACAGTGGTCCCTGTTATAAATAAGACTTCTGGTGGTGCCTTATTTTCATTGTTATTATTAAGAGATGTTACATGCTTTTGGTTTGATTTGAGTGAGCATTTGTTTGGGGTGTAACAAAGAATTTTTATTTTAAAATGACCACTCACATGTTTTAGGGGTAGGGGCTGCTAGCTCATCCAAAAGCAAATTTGAAATGGAAAGTTTGCAGCAAAGATTGAGATTAAAATATAAAAGTATTGGGTGCTGTAGTCATTTACTGATGCATTTAAAGTGAAAAAGCCTGGAATCTGTTTTAGCATGTTCAAAAGTTGTCCTAACAGCTCACAACCAAGTTCAGTCATGTCTATAACATGGATCTCAGGAAACCAGTGGTCCCTGATACAAATGGATGGGACTTCCAGTGGTACATTGTTTTTAATTGTGATTATTATGATATTCTACAAGACTTGTTTGTTTTGACTGAGCATTTGTTTTGGAGATGCAACAAAGGAATTTTGTTTTAAAATAGTCACCCACATGCTTTGGGGGAGGGGGCTGCCAGCTGATCCAAAAATAAATTAGAAATGGAATGTTTCCTGCAAAGTATGAGATTAAAAACAATAGACATATTGGGTGGTGTAGTAATTTCCTATTAAATTTATAATGGACCAATGCCAATGACAATATTTTAGAACAAAAAAGTTTTGCAACTAAAGACCCTTGAATGTTATAAAAATAAAGATTGTAGTGGTAATTTCCTCCTTGGAAGCACAATGGTACCAGTTAAATTTATAAAATGGTTCTGGTCAAAGTATGGCTAATAGGGCAGCGGGGAGGGAGACAGTTGCCACCAGGTACCCTTGGACTGCTGACAAGATATGGAGAGGGATAGGACTGACCATAAGTCCCATGGTACAGCTGACAAGGCTACAGAATTTTAGTGGTGTGCCACTCAGACCCTTGAGACTGCTGACAGAGATGGGATTGACCTTGCATTCAAGGGGCTGATAGGGAGGGCAGTGGGATTGACCTTGGATCCCATTGGACTGCAGATTTGATAGAGCATGCCAATGGGTCTTAGGTACTGGGGAGAGGGTTGGGACTAACCTCTCATGCCAGGGGCTGATGAGGAGGTGTGGGACTGACCTTGGTTACCATGGTACTGCTGATAGGCCTGAAGAGTTTTAGGAGTATACCAGCAGACCCCAGGACTTGGGAGGGGATGGGACTAACCTTATATCCCAGGGACTAATGGTGAGGGTGGAACTGACCTTGGGTACCATGGGACTGCTGACAGGGCTGAAGAGTTTAGGCAAGAACCACCAGGCCCCAGGGACTGGGCAGAGTGAGACTGACCTTACATGACAGGGGCTGATTTGGAGGAGGGTGGAACTTTCCTTGGTCTCCATGGGACAGTGGATTTGTTGAAGTGTGCCACCAGGCCCGAGAGACTGGGGAGGGGATGGGACCAACCTCATGTGCAAGGAGGCTGATAGGGAGGGGTGGGACTGACCTTCAGTTCCATGGGACTGTAGATTTGTCAGTGTGTTCCATTAGGCCTCTGGGACTAGGGAGGGGATGGGATAGACCTCATATGCCTAGGGCTGATGGGGATGTGGGACTGGCCTTTGTCCAATGGTACTAAGTATTTGCTGGAGTGTGCCACCAGGCCTGAGGGACTAGGGAGGGGATGGGACTGACCTCAGTGCCAGGGGCTGATGGGGATGGGGCTGGGACTGACCTTGGGTCACATGGGACTGCCTTACAGGGCTGGAACATTTTGAAGTTCACCGCCAGACCATAGGGACTGCGAAGGGGTGGAACTGAACTCATGTGCCAGGGCAATTGATGGGCAGGGGATGGGACTGACCTTGGATGCCATGGGACTGCTGACAGGGCTATAGAGTTTTAAGTGTGCCACCAGACCCCAGGGACTGGGAGAGCAATGGTGCTGACCTTACATGCCAGGGGCTAATGGGGAGGAGAATGGAACTTACCATGGGTTCCATGGGACTGTGGATTTGTTGGAGTGTGTCACTAGGCCCCAGGGACATGGCAGAGGAATGGGACTGAACTCATGTGCCAGAGGTCTAATGAGGAAACTGGGACTGACTTTGGGTTCCATGGGACTGCAGATTTGTTGGAGTGTTCCACCAGGCCCCATGGACTGGGGATGTGAGTGGGGCTTACCTTATGTGCCAGGGGTTGATGGGGAGGGTTTGGGACTGCCCTGGATCCCGAAGACTGCTAACAGGGCTGGAGAATTTTAGGAGTCTGCCACCAGGCCCTGGGAGATAGATGGGACTGACCTCACGTGTCAGAGGGCTGATGGAGGGGGGTGTTACTGATCTTGGGTCCGATGGTACAGCTTACATGGCTGGAGCATTTTAGGAGTGTGCCACAAGGCTCCAGGGACTGGGGAGGAAATGGGACTGACCTCACATACCACGGGGCTCATGGGGAGTGGGGTGGGACTGATCTTGGATCCCAGGGGCTACTGACAGGGCTGGAGAATAGTAGTGCTAGGAGGTCTAAACCTCACTTTCAGGTTCTTGGCAATATTGGGAATGCAAGTAATCACAGACATGTTGCATAAGAGTAATACACAAGTTTATTACTACCAAAAGGATAAATCACAGTTGCCCAAAGCAGTTCTTACCAATATGAACCAGGAGCCAGTACTAAGCGTTCCCTATACCTTGAGGTTTCTCTGTATCTCTCGGGGTCTCTCCTGAGGTCTCAGGTACAAGACTAGTGTATTACATTATATACCTATGATAATTACTATTGGTTACTGTAAGATAGAAACATTTCTAGTTACAGAGATGAGCCCTATTGGCTAAATTAGAGGTGTCTCCACAGTCTAAGATAACATTATACAATTCTGTATAGTCATCAGTTTATGAACAAAGAGTTCTTATACAGAGTCTTACATAACTCAGTGTAGTAGTACAAATCACCATAGGGTGGCAAAGCTGACTTACATATCATAATTATTCCAAGGACATAGATGCCTTGGCATCTTACAAGTAAGAAATACACAGAAAATACATAGAAGAATATATGTATTAGCAAGCAAAGTGTATTACAACAATATGCATTCATATCCTGACATCTACTCTTGTACTGTAGATGCCCTTAGCCCTATATGTTAGTATAACATACACTTAAGTAGCTAATTGTCTATGGTGTACCTCTGAGGGTACCAATCAGGGTGCAGGGTCCTCATGTAACATTCCCCTTGTTGCCTCCAAGGGCAACACAGGCAAATCTAGGGAAGGCCAGAGAGCAGTGGTCGTTTACAAACCCGACGTGTGAGCTTTAGAAGGAACTCGAACTGCTCACAGTGGTGGTGCAGAGGTGCCAGGCAGCAGAGCATAATAATCAAAATAAAGATTAAAAATGCTTGTATAGTAACAAACCTTTAAAAGTAATCTCTAACCAGGTGTTAGTCAATGCGTCATTCATGTCACCATTATTAATCAATGAGAGGATAGCTTCATCTGCCTTGGTCATATTATTGCTGATGTGGATGAGGTGTGTCTTTCCTCTCTAAAACTGACTTTAATGTAAGTGTTAGTGGGTTTATGTGTACATTAAAATATGGTAAGTATTCAGACAATGTGAGCAGATAATCGGGGATACCATCAATGATGTCTGCATCTAGCGGGAACGGGAGTTATGATGGTATGTCCAATGACATTCTTCTGGTGGGGACAAAACAGAAATTGGGGTAATCAAAATACATATAACAGATCCATAAGTATAGCTTTTGAAATTTGTTACCACGCAGTATTCTCCATCGGAATTATACTGAAGAGCAAACAGTAGGGAGTGTCCATTTTGCAACTGAACAGGGCAGGTGTGGCCGCTCTTTGAAATCCATGTTGACAGGTGATGAACCTCCTCCACGATATGATTGGTAGAGCTTCCAGAGCCAGAGTTGAGTTGAAGGAGTCAGTGCCATTTGTCGTGATGTCATCATCCATGGTGAAAGACCAATCAATGCTATCTGGATAATAACCACAAACAGGTTGAATAACATCAAATACATCACATCGGCACAAATAAATGTACTGCTTCTTCACACAGCAGTCCGTGTGTGGAGCCACCCAGGCATCCAGGAAAGGATGGAAAACCAGTAGAGGTGGTAGATCCAGACGTTCTCTGTAAATGTCTTTGTCCAAATGCCCAGTGGAATGCACCAGTGCAAGCTTGTCAAACAAAGCTGTAGTGGGATCAAAACGTGGTAAAGAGAGACAGTAAAGAAACAAACATGTTATCTGTTATGGAACATTTCTAGCAGCAAAGCAAGGATCAGTATTAGGGCATCTGATCACAAACCCCAAATTCCTAGCTGTAGAAAGAGGAATGGTTAAAGCTTGTTGCATACACATAGCAATACAGCTATGGGTTTTACATCGTGGACAATACAATTTGGAGATGCATCTGTCATGTATGATATCAGGGATTCTTCCAGATTCTAGATCACAGAAGGGATTGTTGATGGTAGTGATAATGTATGAGCCATAGGCAGAAAAAAGGATTTCTCTAGCAATGTATTGTTTATCTACTTCTTTATTTTTTGTTGTATGAGTGCGTTGATCTTATCTTGTGAATCAGTGAATGCTTTAGCAATGTCGTGCATGTTGTATACAGTGTATCTTTCTTCTGACTAAGGCCATACACACCATGCAATAATGGAGGTAGTATATTCTTAACCAAACCAGTGGAGAACTTGGCAGAATGAGCTTTGATAGCAGTAATGTCTGCTTTATTCCAAATAGACATAGCTGTACAAAAAGGCCTGTGCCATCACCTGTTGCACCTGTAACATCAGAACTGTCAATTTCACATGACTTACACTCGAATTAGATCATCAGGAGTGGGTTTTCTCCTGAAGTTGCCTCTATGTTCAGTCGAATGGACCCCGCAATAGGGTCTTGAGTACGAATCTGAAATGCAGCTAAACTATCAAGCAATAATGAACTATAAAACGCTGAAGTGTTAGTATTGTGACACATACCAAAATCTTTCATATTCCAGTAAGTAAGATTAAACAAAACTGGTATATGCATAAACTGTAAGTTATTAATCAAAGAACCTGGGAGGGCAATGGCTGTTAGACCACTAAGGGGACCAGGGTATGCTTTGAACATTCTAAAACTGTTTATCAGTGGGTGGTAACACAGAGAGGTACATGGCTGCAGAAGCCATGTGGTAGCACAACATTTTCGAGCAGAATTCTAGACAAAGAATTACAGTATGAAGGATCAATTATGGCAGTAATGTTGTACAAACCAGAATGTCTTAATGCAGTTTATAACAAGGACAGAGAACCATTTGTGGATAATTTAGCATTGGCCAACCCTGGAAAGTTCCTTTGACAGTGAGAATTTGTCTCATGTATATGGTTTGCCACTCAATTTGTAGGGTTGATTTATCAGGAGTAACAAATCAAGCAGTAGGTAAGCATCGGAACCTTCCTGGACAGTGATCAGACTATCTGGTATATTGATGGATACTCCCTCTGGAGGAGGTGCTGGAGGATCGAGGTGTTGTAGGAGGTTCAGTACCGTGCCTTGGATGCAGGGGATAACTCCTGAGATGAGGAGATAATGGAACAAGATAGCCATCTTGTCAGGGTATCTGAAAAGGAAGATCAAAGATTAGTATGTTAGTACTATTCCACCCAATGGGGTGAGGAAAAGTAGTTAAGCTCCTTTATATAGTTTGGCTGGTTTGCATGTAACCATTTGTCAGTCAACTTGATGTTATGCAGAAGTCTAACCTGATAGACTGCTGGACTGATCTTGTTGACAATGGGGTATGGGTCTTCCCACTTGTTGGAGAAGGAGGGTGGATGTGCAAATCAAAGTACCATTACCTGATCTCCAACTTGACAATCCACTTCTGTGCATATTTTCAAACTGTATTTTGATTGTTGCTGGGCATTGCCCATGCAGTTGGCAGCATACAAGTGTGTGTGTATGAGGTCTTTTCTGAGTTTTTCCACATATTGGTCTACAGACACACGGTCTGCAGTGGGGGTGTGCAGGTCAAATAACAGGTGTTCAGGTAATCTCATCTGTCTGCCAGTCATCACCTCAAAGGGTGTGTAGCTGGGTGGTGGCTGAGGGTGCCCCTAATTGCCATAAGGAGTAACGGCAGTAGGGAATCTCAGGTTTTGGATTGTCCTCAGTGAATTTGAAAAGCATTTGCTTAATCCGCCGTTGGCTTTTTTCTACTTGACGGAGGATTGGAGGTGGTAAGGCATGTGGAACTTTTGCTGAACTCCAAGGAGTTCAAGGGATTCTTTCATCAACTCACCTGTAAAGATGGTTCTTTATCAGAGTCTACCTTGAATGGTAGACTCCACCTGGAGAAAATCTGTTCCACCAGGATTTTGGCAGTGGTTTTGCAGTGCATGTCTTAGTGGGGAAGATTCAACCCACTTAGAGAAGAGATCAGTTACCACAAGAGCATACTTGTTATTTCTGCTGGTGTTGGTTAGAGGACCAATAAAATCAATCTGTATGGCATGCCAAGGGCTAGAGTGTCATTGTGGTAAAAGCTTGGCATTTCATTTGGTAGGGTGGGGTTGTTTTGCACACAAATGAGACAGTTGTCTATATATTGTTTAACATCTTTGGTGACACCAGGCCACCAGGCAGTGGTCTTGAGCATTTGAGGAATTTTCCACTCCCTGGTGTCCACCAGTGGGTGTATCATGCACTTGGTGCAGAAAGTCAGATCTTAAGTGTTTGGGGACCACCCACAACTTGGTGGTGGAGTCATCTGGTTGGAACCAGATGAGCTTTCATCTGGTGACAAGCGTAACTTACCTTCATGCCTCAGTAGGGTTGTGTGTGGGAAGTTTCTCTTCGGGCACCCTTGTCAAGGAACCTGAGCACTTCTTTGAGTTCAGTATCAAATAGCTGGGCTGCTGAGAGGTCCAAGGGGAGAAAGGTTCAGATTTCTTCCTGAGTGCTGCAGTCTGTACCACATGCATTGGCCTCTGGATGATCCATCATCCAGGTGTCCCCAGAGGCCTCTTCCTTAGCAAGGTGTCTGCTGTGTCATTGAAAGGCATGATAGGGGTCATGGAAGAATGAGCTTGACTTTATGTACATAGAGTTTGTGTGCAAATTTTTGTTCCAGTGAATGTATGTATATTACCATTTCTTGTACTTCACTGGGCTGCCACCAGAGGAAAGGAAAGAGTTCTTCTCCAGAAAGGAAGAAATTCTGTAAGAGAACAACAAACCCAGTTAGAGTCTGTAAAATGATAATATCCTCGGTCCCGTGTTGGATGAACTCGAGGGCACAGGCCACCGCTGCCATCTCTGCATATTGTGATGATGCTACACTACAGCACTTAGATATTTTGACAGTGTTCCCATAAGGGTAAATGACTAAGATACCCATCCCTGCGATTTGTTCTCCTGGTAGTAGGATGCTAAACCATCAGTAAAGACAAGGCACAAGGAAGTGTTATTGAGTATTTGTGGCATGGCAGGGAGGAAAGGACCTGGATCCGGAAGATCAGGTGACTGTAGTGTACAGTCATGGGGTTCTCCCTGAAAAGGAGTCCATGAGCCAGCATAGATGGAAATTCATCGGTTGTACCTGTATGTCCCTATCCTGCAGAAGAAGTGACCAGTGTGTCAGTCTGGTGTTAGAGACTGACCCATCCTTCACTCTGTCTGAGAGCAGGAAGGTAGTTGAGGTGTGGTTGGTAATGATGATCAGTGGTGAGTACCCAGTGAATACAGGAAGTGCTTGACAGCCCAGTAGGTGGCCAGAAGGTTCCTTTCACAAGGTCGTACTTCTGTTCCACTGGGGTCAAGAGCTGTGGGGAATATACAATGGGTTTCAAGTGCCATGCACCTTCTAGGCCAACCGCTGACATGGCAATGTCAGAGGTGGCACATTCCAGATGGAATGGTAGTGCTGGATTGGGGTTGACCAGAGCTGAGGCGGAGTCCAAGGCCTGCTTCAGTGACGTCACAACCTGGGTGTGTATAGGGCTCCAAGTCCATGGGATGTCCTTTTGAGTAGCTCATACAGAGGAGCAGCTTCTGAGCAAAATCACAAATAAAATCTCTCGAGTAATTCACCATACCTAGAAACCTTAGAAGAGTTGCTACGCTGGTGGGCAATGGCAAATCTTACAATCCTGTGCTTCCAGGTAGGAGCTTGCGACCTTGGTCAGTTATTTTCAGACCTAGAAAGAGTATTTCTTTCTGACACAGTTGTGCTTTGAGGATTGCATTTCAAGCCTGCTCTCTGGATAAGAGTCAGTAGTTCATCCAAGAGATCCAGATGTTAGTTCCTGTGTGGCTGTTGCCAGCAACAGGTAATCCCACATATTAGAGACATTGGGAAGTAGAAACTCTCGTGGGTATCTATCATGTAGATGGAACAGGGATGGACTGTTATGGAATCCTTGTGCAGCAAGCAAGTCCACGGTACTGTCTTCCTTCAAAGGTGAAGGTAAACTTATATTGACTCTTAAGGGCCAATGGTAGTGACCAAAACCATTGAAATGTCCAGGTCACTGAACCATTTCAGGTCAGGAGTCAGAAGTCATAGCACATCAGGTTCTGATGCCACAGTTGGAGAACGACTGGGAGTGACCTGATTCAGTTTCCTGTAGTCAATAGTAAGTCTCCAGGTGCCTGTGGGTTTTTTCACGGGCCACACTGGGGAGTTGGCAGTGGAATTGCAAGTTCTGATTACTCCTTGCTTGAGGAGTGACTCTCCGTCTCTCTAAGGAAGGCAAGGCCTCAGTTCGGAAAGGATATTGCCTTTGTCTCTCATGTGCTGGGCCTGGCACTTCGATAACGGTGTGCATTCTACAACAGTCATGTTTGTTAATTGCAAACTTCCAAATGTTGTTGCAAAATGGGAGGAGCTTTGGGAAAAGTTCATGAGTCTTGAACAAATCTATGACATCATACTCCTTGTCACTGGCAGATATTGTTGCCATGACGTGTGAATCACACAGCAATAAAGTCAAGCCATGCAAAGGCAAAAGTACTGGACTTTAGGAGGGCTGACTTTGTCAAAATAGGTGAGTGCCTAAGGAATGCACTAGCAAATGTGCAGGAAGGAGGGGTGGAAGAACAATGGGGAATAATAAAACTGCCATCACAGAGGTAACAAGCCTTTGTGTGAAGCAAATAAACAAAATGAAACAATGTAAGAAACCACTATGGTTCTCAAAGGAAGTGGCAGTGAAGGTTCAAGAGAAAAGAAAGCATTCAGGAAGTACAAGGAATCACAGAAGGAGCAGGACAGAGAACTGTATCAGTTAAAGCAAAAGGAAGCTGGGAAGGCAGTCAGAACAGCAAAGGCCCAAACCGAGGAAAAGATAGCCAATTCAGTTAAGAAGGGGATAAAACCTTTTACAGGTACATCAGGGAGCGAAGGAAGACCAAGGGAGGGTTAGTGAAGCTTAATAAAGGGGAGGAGGGTGGGCAGAGGTGACTGTGAAAAGCAGAGATACTAAACAAATATTTTGCTCTGTATTTACAAAGGAAGTGGAGGAGGTACCTAAAACAAACAGTAGAAACACTCTGGATACAGAAGTTGATACCAGCTCATTTACAGAAGAAAGGGTTATGAAAGAACTCTTAAAACTGAAGGTGGACAAAGCAATGGGGCCTGATGGGATTCATCCCAGAATTCTAAAAGAACTAAGGGTAGAACTAGTGACACCACTGACTACCCTCTTTAACAAATCATGGGAGGATGGGGTGGTACCTGAGGACTTGAGAAGGGCAGATGTGATTCCCTTCACAAAAGTGGGAGCAAGGCAGAAGCAGGAAACTACAGACCTGTTAGTTTAACCTCAGTGGTAGGAAAATGATGGAATTACTTCTGTAGGAAAGAATTGTTGAGTATCTAGAGGCCAGAGGGGCACAGGACCCAAGGCAGCATGGATTCACAGTGGGAAGGTCATGCCAGACAAATCTGATAGATTTCTTTGACTGGGTGACCAAGTAGTAGATCAGGGAGGGCTGTGGACATGGCCTACCTAGACTTTAGCAAGGCATTTGACACAGTCCCACACAAAGATTAATATACAAGTTAGCCAGCCTGGGAGTGTGTCCCAAGATGACAGCCTGGGTAAAGAATTGGCTGGAGAATAGGACACAGAGGTAATAGTAAATAGGTCACTCTGAAGAAGGGGTTACTAGTGGGGTACCGCAGGGTTCAGTATTAGGACCAGTCCTCTTCAATATCTTTATAAGCGACATTGCTGAGGGACTGAAGGAAAAGTATGTCTCTTTGCAGATGACACAAAGATCTGCAACAGAGCTGATGCACAAGGTGGGGTGGAAAGGATAAGAAGGGACTTGGTAAGGATAGAGGAATGGTCAAATGTATGGCAGCTTAGATTCAATGCTAAAGTGCAGGTAATGCACCTGGAAACAAAACCCAGGGAAGAGTACACAATGGGGTGAGATACTAACAACAACAAAAATGGAAAGGGACCTGGGGGTAGTCATATCAGATGATCTAAAGGTGGGCAAGCAATGTGAGAGGGCAGCAAGGAGGGCTGGGGGATACTGGGATGCATAGGGAGGCATCACTAGTAGAAAACAGGAAGTTATTATCCCTCTGTACAGACAGTCGGTGAGACCCCATCTGGAGTACTCGTGCAGTTCTAGAGACCAATCTCTGCAAAGATATAGACAGGATGGAAGCTGTCCGAGGAGGGCAACTAAAATGGTGCGGGTCTGCACCAGAAGACATATGAAGAGACTTAGGAGCTAAATATGTATAGCCTTGAGGAAAGGAGGGAGAGGGGACATGATAGAAACTTTCAAGTACCTCAAGGAATCAACAAAGTCCAAGAGGTTGCATCTTTCAAAAAGAGGTGTGCAGAACAAGGGGCAAAATTTGAAGATAGAAGAGGCGGCTCAGAGGTAATTTAAGGAAGTATTTTTCACAGAGAGGGTTGTGGATGCATGGAACGGCCTTCCAGAGGAGGTTGTGGAGTCAAAAACAGTGGTGGAATTCAAGCATGCATGGGACAGTCATAAGGCAATTCTAGGGGGTGGGGGTAGGAAGAAGTAGGCTGCTGGTTAACTAGGATCTGCAGCTTATCCATTAGGTAGGAAATGGGAAGACTGGGTGGGCCAAGAAGTCCTTATCTGCCATCAAAATCTATGTTTCTATGTTAATCAGGGATCAAAATGGTATGATATTGACACTGAATATGTATCAGTAGCATGTTAGCTGGGTCCACCAAACAGCAAGTGTGGTGCAGGAAGTCATTCCCTATGATACTAGGATGATCATGCAATACCATCAGTTGGAAGGTGTGTGAGGCCTTTAGATGGCCTTACTCTACTGGTAGGGTGTAGAGAACGGTATGCAGGTAGCCTAGTACTATCAACTCCTGACATGATGGTCCTCCGTCAGGTGGACCAAGGGATGTGTCTGAGTGTTCATCATGTAACACAGACACAGCTGCACCTGTATGTAACAAGACTACTAGTAGGTGGCCCATGACCTCGGCCTTGGTGCAGGGCCTTCCATTTGTATCCAAGACTAGCTTGTTTACAATCTGGACTGGGGCCTGTAATTGTCAATCTGTACTGCTGGGAGCATGGCTAGGTTGTGCCTGACTCTTGTGAATCACTTCATCATGCTGCACTGATGCTATATAGGGAGAAGCTTCTGGGTTCAGGCCTGTATGGGCCTGAGGGCCTGCACCACCAGTGTCCCCATGACCCATTGGGGTCTGGGTTGCTGGTTATACCCTGCAAGAGCCTGTGTGGAACAGCATCTGCTACAGAGTGCACTTGTCCCAGGAGCTCTCGGAATTTCTGATTCTCTTTGGCTGTCTCCCATATGAAGGACCTGTTCTTTGCTGTTGTGGTTTACCTTTACCCTTATGCTTTTATACTTATAACAATTCGGTTCCCACCACTGTTGTTGCTGTTGCGGTTGTTGTTGATGGGCCTGTTGGGGGTGTTGGTTTGTCAGCTGGAGGGACTTGTTGGTGTTGGGCCTGCCCTTCCATAGTGTAGTGCATCATGGCCTCAGAAGTAGGCTCCACAGTGGCTACTTCTTGGAACCAGATCCCATATCACAGATATAGAGTTGGTAAACTCGGTTTTCTGAAGAATGTCGGCAAACCTATCCATATTGGGGTAGGTGGTTGACTCTACCTTTCTTTTACTGCTGGAATCATGTTCCTAAGGAACAGGGTCTTGTATTCAATAAGATCTACATCCACAGCTTCTTGTGCCAAATGCTTTCCTGCTCGGTAGGCCATCCAAAGTCTCTGACGGTAAGTCTCTGGACTTTCTTTGTAATTCTGTTTTACAGGGTATGCAAGCATCACTCCTACTACACCTGGGCTGTGAGCAGAAATGAGCTCAGCTGCAACCTCATCAAAGATTGCGTTCCCATCCTGGTGGATGGCATCGGGAGTTTGGCCCACAGACTAGGATCAATGGTTTGGCGTAGTATTTGGACCTGATATTCTGCAGTGAGGCTAAGCATCTGCATTTAGAATGCACCTTTTCAAGTGACAGCTGAGGATGTCGGACGGGTTCATCCGACCGATGCTGTCAGCTATTTGCTGTACAGAGTAGGCCATTTGTGAGGGGATTACTGGGTCGATCAGGCAGAGGTAGAGTGTCTTGAGTGCCGTCCAGGGTGGCCCGAGCTGCGGCCTTGGCCGCAGTGTGGACAATACCTTTGTTGAGTGCCAACCTCTTGCAGAAGCTGCTCAATCTGAGGTTTTAATGGCCTATTTACTTGTCTCAGGAAGGGTACATTGCCTATCGCAGTTTCAGTCATGGTTTCTATCTCATGCCTGTCTTCCACATTAATAACGGCTATCGGTGGTGCCGTTTGGACCAAACCTGGTCTTGCTCCCCCATCATGGGGCCGCCATCTTGGCATCTCCCCGATGGCATCACGACGTCGATGACGTATGACATGGTGAGGGTGTAGTAGGGACCCTCCATGTTGTGGATGGCTGGGTGGGGTCTCTGGGCCATAGTAGGGGCATGATTGGGTGTTGTATTGAGAAATGTCATCATCTGACGACTCCTTCAGATGGCGTATGTAAGGCAGAGTTCGCCTCTCCATTGCCTTAACATATGCAGCCAGAACCTCCTACGATGGTGCAATTTCTCCATTTTGGTTCAACATTCAGTATGACTCACACTTGCAACATCCATGTCAACCTCATGTTGCTTTTGCTTTTGCAACACTCTATACGGCCTCAATTCACGATTGTCCCTGATAGACACTTCTAAGTCATTATGTATCTGGTTTATCTCGTCCTACAGCTCACCCATTTCCTCACTCAACTGAGAATTTGCAGCACTTAGCAAATCATTCATTTGCAATGCCTGTCTCTTATCCTGTCTCAAACTTTCCACCCTGTTTCAACATACAAAGTTCCTGTTCTCCAGCTTGAGCTGAATGATGCAATAGTGAATCATTTTCATTCCATAAAGTTTGGAGTTCAGACTCCAAGTTCTGCTGCAGTCTAACACATTCTGTTTCCTGCAAACCCATCTGTTGTTTAAGGATGAAATCCGTAGATCAAGGTTGAAACCTCGCCTGGAGGCTTCGGAGCAGCATAGAAAGCCGTGACCATCAACCCTTTAGCTTGTCGCTTATTGGCCGATTGTCTCGTCTCCATGTACTGGGTTGAAATCCCAGTAATAGGGTTTTGGATTGACTTGCCAGCGTGAAGTCAGCCATCCTCCATGGGAGGTAAGGAAGTTCGAGACATCGAGTCTCAGTTCTGCACAGATATTTGATCGGTCGCCATTCTGTGGGAGGGAAAAAATCGAGCTGTGAAAAGGGCGCCATGCTGTGTATCGATCCACAGCAGGAGCACTTTATACACAGCCAGGCTACTGTAAAAGTTGTAGACTTACAAATCAAAGCTGTAATGGAGTGAGTCAAGTCGGCATCAACCACACCCAAAGGATGACAGCCAGACTTTGTAAGTGACTACAAACTGGTTTAAAATGGGAGAGGTGATACAGGAATGTACACCTATTGTCCCGTGGGAAAGGAAAAGTTCTAGCAACAAGTGAAAACTTGCAAACACCAAATATCGCCTGCGCGATCGCTAATTTGTTAGGAGGTCTAAACCTCACTTTCAGGTTCTTGCAATATTGGGAATACAAGTAATCACAGACACATTGCATAAGAGTAATAAACAAGTTTATTACTACCAAAAGGATAAATCACAGTTGCCCTAAGCAGTTCTTACCAATACTGAACTGGGAGCCAATGCAAGCATTCCCTATACCCGAGGTTTCTCTGTGTCTCTTGGGGTCCCTCCTAAAGTGTCCGAGGTACAAGACTAGTGTATTACATTATATACCTATGATAATTACTATAGTTACTGACAGATAGAAACATTTCTAGTTACAGAGATGAGCCCTACTGGCTAAATTAGAGGTGGCTCCACGGTCTAAGATAACATTATACAATTCTGTATAGTCATCAGTTTATGAACAAAAGAGTTCTTATACAGAGTCTTACATAACTCAGTGTAGTAGTACAAATCACCAAAGGTGGCAATGCCAACTTACATATCATAATTATTCAAGGACACAGATGCCTTGGCATCTTACAAGTAAAGAAATACACTGAAAATACATAGAAGAATATATGTATTAGCAAGCAAAGTGTATTACAACAATATGCATTCATATCCTGACATCTACTCTTGTATGGTAGATGCCCTTAGCCCTATATGTTAGTATAACATACACTTAAGTGCTAGCTGTCTACGGTGTACCTCCTGGGGTACCAATAAAGTGCAGGGACCTCGAGTAACAGTAGCATGGTCTACCAAGCTCCAGGGACTGCTGGCATGGATCTGGAGGGATGGGAATAGTGCCTCCATTTTGTTTTGCAATCCAGTGCTTGTGTCTGTGCCTGGCTACATTTTGTTTGCACTTCAGTGGTTGTGTCCATGTCTGCCTCCATTTTGTTTCCAATCCAGTGGGTTGCTCACATTATCATCTGTTCTCATCTAGTGGATTCAAGTTATGTCATCACCTGGGGGTCTGCTGGGTCCCTGGTCAATCTTTCATGGGTCCCTGGTGGGTGTGCAAGTGGCATACTGCACAGCAGCTTGACTTGAGTCACAATGGACTGGTGCCAGGGTTCTCATCTGGTGGATTTAGTTATGCCATCACCTGGTGTCTGCCAGGTCCCTGATCAATCTTCATGAGTCCCTGGTGGGTGTGCAGTTTGTGTACTGCATTCACGTGCTAGACTCTGAGTCACTGTAGGAAGCACCTATGTTCTGCTCTGATGGATTCAGTTACACTGTCACCTGGGGTGTGTCAGGTCCCTGGTCATTCTTTTATGGGGGCGCTGGTGTGTTTGCAAGTGGTGTACTGTGCACACTGGCTTGAGTGAGTCACTGTAGGCCGGTGTCCATGCTCATGTCTGGTGGATTCAGTTACGCTGTCACATGGGTGATGCCAGATGTACACATGTACATTTGTTGAGGTATTAGGCCTGTAATAAGCAATGTATATAGTGTGTATATTGTGGTGTTATGGTTAGGGTTTAGTTAATTTTACTTAGTGTGTCTGATATTTCTAGTTAGTACAGTGAATTTGTTGTATTATGAACTTCCATTGTGGTGATGGCATGCAACCGTAGAACATTTATGCTGATTGAGTCATAACTTTAGACATTAAACATAAAGTGGAAAGAATATAGGACTCCATTGCCTGATTTTTTTTCCACAATGTTTTCTGGGACTGCTTAAAGTTTTTGAATTTTCTCTGTCCTGTTATATATATTAATGAAACACTTTTCATAGATTTTTGGAGTTACATTTTAAAGTGATCAAAATGTTTAAATATCATCTACTCTACCCCCAGTTATGTACAAATGCATTTTAATCTGTGATTACCCAAGAAAGCGTTGGTCAGGAAAACTTTGAAATTACTTTGCCCATAATTCTCTGCCACGTGTGAAACTGATGATTATCACATTCTTTTGCATTCAAATATTTTAGGCGTTGCCTAGTGAATTAACAAATGAGTTAAAGTACTGTAAATTCATGTAGAGATTCAAAATATTTATACATAACTTTTCTAGTTAACATATTCGATGTCCCTGTTGCATATATTACCTGGCTACTTTTTCCAAACATCAGGGACTGTACTCAGAAAAACCATACTTTATTATCTTCCTGTTTACACTTTTAGTAAAGGACATTAAGGGTAAAGTAGTGATAGTGAAATAAGAAAGAAATGACAACATTTATTTTTCCACAGTCATGTCCACATATGTCCCCTATTACTGTGGACAGACCCTTATGTGAACTGAAATCCTTACTACTAGAACCTCTGAAGTTAGATCTGTTTATTATGCAAAATTTTAACTTTCTAACTCTGGCATCCTTGCAGAAAATGATGTAATATAGAATGAGTTACCCAATGAGTAAACCTGTAAGTTTATTGTATATACTTTCTTTTTGAGTCTTTATGTGTGCTGCACAATGTTCCTTTTCTTTCTCCTCCCTAATATTTCTTTAGTTACCCCAGTTTTTTGTCTTTTGTGTATTGCTGCTGTACAATTGATATTGTATTTGGAGTTTTGTTTTTTTGATGATGTACTGCTGTTTTCTTCTTTTTATTAGCTGACTGCATGGTTTTGTGTAATTGTTTACTTGAGTAAAATGAATCACCTGCCTTCATTGATAAGTGGCATGGAATATTTACATCCACCTGGGAAGTGACCAGAGATTGGCAGAAGGGACCTTGGTGTAACATCTCATCTAAGGGACAGCAACTCAACAGTATAGTCCCCCCTCATACAGAAAAAAGTATCAGCTATGTGTATTACCCCAGCTACCTGGTGTGAGGATAGAACCCAGTCCTTCCAGCTCTAGAGGTGAGTGTACTACCTCTAAGTTACTGACACTGGCACTGACTTATTAACACTGGTGGAATGCTCTGAAATAACTTGTTTTTTTAGATTATATGTTTTTCATTTTCATGGTTTCTGTCGATATGATTATAAACTATTCATTTTTATCATATAGTAAGCTTTCATAATAAAACATCCACTCATTCTTTGAGATATATGCAGTAATGCCACTTTGAAAAGTTATCTGTTCCTTAACTGCCATATTAAGAAAGTGTGACATGTTTTATTTTTACTGCTGCCAGCGATAGATTCCCAAATTCACTTTGATAACATGTCTTTTATGTTGAAGAAATTCCTAATGTGTTTGCCTTTCTTTTTAGTTAAGAAGGTGGGTTTCCAGCTTAAAGGCAACCTATTGTCAGGGGTCTCTAGACCAAAATAGTGTCGGTGGGTGTTCAGGCATAGGCAGCACAGGTAAGGGGAAGGGAGGAGAGGGAGGTGGGGGAGGGAGGGAAGATGAGAAAGGAAGAACTATGGGAGAAGAGTAACAATGAAGTGTGATCATGGGAAGAGGGTTGAACAAAGGGTGAGGGTTCAGGCAACTAGGTCAGGGATAGGTGATGGTGAGGTGGGGAATGACTGCAGGGTAAGAATATTTAGGGAAGAAAACTTAAGACCACCCTCTTTCTTTGCTAGAAAGCAAGCTGTTGACTTCTAGCACTTCAGTTGGCATTCACAGTTTCTTTAAGGATCATTGGAATATACAGGTACGGTATGAAAATGATGGTGATGGCTGTTTTCTTAATAGCTGTCTTTTATTTGTGATGGGATTTTCTCAGAAGGCTGGTTTCTCATTTAGTGTTAAAATGCAAGTGATGTAGGCTGGGATGTCATGTTTGCAGTAAGTTATGGGTATTTTTACCTATTGTAGAGAGAAGAGAGAAGAATGAGGTAAATTATGTTTATTGTCATATTGGAAAAGGTATATTTCATCTGTAAAAAATAAAATATAATAAAAGAAAAAGAACAAGTAGGCAAGCAAGTAATGAATGAGGATGCAGATTGTAAACTGCCAATTTAGGGGCACATACTTGCGGCTGAGGTTTTAAACTGAAGGGCAATGGTGAGGAGTTCAAGCCCTAAAACAGCATAAATAAAAAAGGAAGTGAGCCAGCTAGAGTGGATAGTGAGCCCGGAATAGGCAGCAGACATGTGTTCTCCCATGGGTAGAACTGATAAAGGCTGTGGATTGTCTGTGACTGGAGAAGCACAGTTAGTGTGGTGAGGTATGAATAAGGATTGACAGCACTGCTTATCCTGTTGGTCCATGCCCTAAAGGAAAGTAATAGCCTGCCTCACTTATGTGGTTTAGGATGGTTGGCAGTGGAGGAGATGGCAGATGGTGAGGGATAGATGGTTAGGTAGCGGTATAGGGGATAAGATGGCGGAGGCCATGAGAAGAGCCAATCTTTTGTTCATAAAGACACTATGGTTTCAAACATTCACAGACTGACAAGAAAAGGAAACTCAGCATGGGTGCATGTACTCTGTGGTTGGCTGCCATATTAGGCACAGCAGCAAGCTAGCATGCATGCTCAAGGGTGACCAGCCACCATATTGGTAAAAGGAGGTAGAGGTAGCTGGCTATGAATGTACACTATGGATGGCAAACCATCTGTGCAGGGAGGGGCCAGTCGCCATTGTAAAAGGAAGTTTTGTGGGCCACCATTTCAGGGGCAGAGATTCATGTGAGGGGGGAAAATCCAAAATAAAGGGATCCTTTTTAAAGTAGTATATAGAATAAAGATTAAAACAAGAAAGAGAATGGGAGGGCTGCAGCAATGGCATTCAAGGATCAGAATGTGAATAGAGTGGATGGAAATATAACAATATAATAAAATAATTGTAAAACAAAACAAAAGCAAAGGAAAAATAAGAGTGATGGAACTGCATAGCTACATGTGGGAGGGCAGAGAGGGAGACAATAGGGAGACAAGGCCTTTGAGGCCAGGTGTCATAGAGATCTGCTAGGTCAAGGGATGTCCTAGTGTGGTTGGCATGTGATCAGGGTGACAGAATGTGGAAGAGTGAATTTGCAAAATGAAAACAATGGAACAAATGGTGTGCTAGCAGCAGTAGTAAATAAAGATTGTCTGCTGATATCTTGTTTGTCTCTGAGTTTTTGATAGACATGGGAGCAAGACCAGGTAACAAAAATGGTGGTACAGGTGCATTTCAAGGGAGGACCCTGTTCAACAAATCACATTGATGATGAGGGCAGTCCAGGTGATGTGGAAAGCAGTGAGGATGAAGGATGAGAGGAGAAAGAAGCTGGAGGGGAAGAGAAAGGTGAAGGCAGGGAATGCAGGCCTGGGTGCAAAGAAGCCTGGAAAGCAGGTCAAGGGAGCATTTGGAGGTGTAAGAAGGATTTAATTGATCTGATGCTAGAAGGAGTTTGAAGGAATATGTATAGGGTCTCATTGAGGTAATAGGGGAGAATGGACTGGGGATCTGGAAAAGATGTTGCTAGAACTAAAGGGCACAGAAGGGAAAGAGCAGGGTGAGGTGGCAGGGAGATGAGGTGGGAAGAACAGGAATGAATGGGCACTGGTTGTCACAGTGGGGATCTCATCCTCCAAGCTTTGAAAAAGAAATATGGCAGTGTGAATATATAGAGATCTTTGCCTAAGTAGATAAGAAAGTAGCAAAAGAAGTATAAGGAAAGGAAGAGGACAGGGAAGACAGAAATGGCAGTGGCTCTAGAGTTATCTGAGGATATGCAGGATGATAAGTCATTCAAAGATAAGAACATGGGAGTTTACATATTTCAGCTCTATCAGGCTGCACAAACAGCCAGAACTACATATCCCATTATTAGCATATTCCATGATTATATGTAATGGATACAAGATGCGGAGAGGTATGGATGGTCGCTATATGATGAGAAGTTTCATCACAGAGTGGCTTCTCATGGGAATATTCTATGGGATAGCAGGCACCTGGACATCTAGTTGGAAATGATAATGGTGCAGATCAGAGGTTGGGGGTGGGCATGATGAATCAGCAAAAGATGTGCTGAGATTATAATAGGGCACAGTGCATGGGAGAACTGCAAGTTCATGTATGCATGTGCAGAATGTGCTCAGCCATACCCATTATTGAGCTGCAGGAGTGGGGGGTGAGAGATTCAGGGGCAGCACACAGGAGCCTGTCCTTTAGAGGGGCTTTGAGGTGCTAGTGGGGAGGGATGGTGCCAAGGGGAGATGTTGGGGATTTAATAGTGGAGTGCAAGTTGGATCAGGCAGTGGAGGACAATAAGGGGTAAGGGTGGGAGCAAGGAAGAGGGATTTTGAAATGGCCAGGATGCCAATCAAGACAGAGTTGTTAATAATATGGACACAAAGGTTCCCAGATAGAAGAAGCAGGACATTTTACAAGAAAGATTTGCAATATGAGGGCAGTGGCAAGCCATGAGGATGCGAATATAGGGTCGATAAAGGGAAAGGAAGAGATAGTGGTGAAAAAAATAAAGAAGGAAATAGAGCAGCAGAGCGGAAGGCCCATTCAAGGAACCCCCCCATTTGAGAACCTTAGGTATCACCCTTGGGCTCTGGTACCAAAGAAGCAGCTGGGGAATCCAGGCTGATCCACTATATGTCATATCCAGAGGGGAATCAGTTCATGATTTCATTGAGAGGAGCAGAGGACAGTGTTATATGCACCATTGGATGAGGTGTTGGAAATCATTAGGGTAATAGAGGGGCATGGCTGGTGAAGACAGATAGACGCTTACTTTTAATCCTTGCTTCCTATAAGGGCAGAGCACTGGGTGCCATTGGGGTTTAAGTTCAACAAGCAGCATTATCTTGATAAAGCCATGCCAATGGGATGTTCCATGGTGTGCACCACAATTGAAATGTTAGTACATGGCTGTACTGGGTATTGAGGAGCAGTATGGGCATCAGGCGTAGTACTCTACTTGGACAACTTCCTATTCATAGGGCAAGGAGAACAGGGGCAGCAGAAATGCTCAATGCTTTCAAGAGATGAGTGGCAGGATGGGAGTCTCTGTAGTGGAAGGAAGAACAAAGGCCTAGCCTGTAAGTTGAAATTCTTAGGTTTAGAAGTGGACATAGAGCAAGGGTCTGTCAAGTTACCGAGGGACAAGGTTCAGAAGCTCCAGGAAGTGATCACAATGGTAAAGGAAATACAGGATGCCCTGGTGGTGGTGCAACAGCTGCTGAGGCACTTTAGCTTTGCATGCAGGGCATAGACCACAGGCAGGGCCTTTACTCATATGCTGGCATGAGCAATGAATGGTCCTAGGTGGCCCATTATTGGGTGCATATATTGAAAGGTGTAAAGCAAGAATTGGAGGTGTGGGAACAGTTCTTATAAATGTATAATGGGATCACTTTCTGGCAAGAGGATTGTTAATTCAGTGCAGACCTGGGGCTGTATATGGACAGAACAGGGGCATTACTGATGGAGGCATTCTTTGAGGGAGATTGGATATCTGAAATATGGCCAAACTAATGGCAGGAGAGGGATAACCATGGGACATATGGGGAATTAACTTGGCTGGACATCATGAGGAAAATAAAAGGGGATTTGGGGATAATAAAGAGATGGTGGTGTGAGGTATTGATTGTCTGGTCTGAAATAGTCACAAAGTGGATATGGCAGCATGCAAAGGACATACAATCTGTGGAGGGGTCAGGAAGAGGCTGAATAAACAGATTCCTGCTATGGTGAGGGTATTAGGGAAATATATATAAAATATAATGACATTTGTATGAATGTGCAGGACTGTATAGACAGAATGGGGTACATATGATGGGCGTGGGCCTAGATATGTTCAATCTGTAGTTGCAAGGGACTTTGGAGGCCTGGGAAAGTAACGATGGTATGAGGGGAACCCATCATCTGGTGCAATAGTTGGAAATGGGCTAGTAGAAGGAAGAAAGAAAGGTGGAAGGGAAATAAGAGACACAGGAGAAGGATATACGGGGCCCAGAGGGTACTGGCAGGACACCAAGACATGGGCTGGCTGTGCCCCCAGCCATGTTTGGCCTGTGAGTTTGCATCCCAGAGGACCAAGGTGGATGTCAGGTATTCACCCAATTCTAGAGTGTAGTTAAAATATGTGGATGAACACTGGAGATATATATATATATATGTATATATATATATATGTGTACATATTATGGTATGTGTAGTGCTACCATAATTAGGAGTTGAAGACCATTTCTATGTTAAACCCCAAAACTTTGCACCTTAATAACTTTGCAACTGTTTGAGGATTTGGCTGAAATTTGGAATACACAATCAAGAACCATAGGCATTGGGATCTGCCAAGTTTCGTACTGGTCAGATATATGGCTGGAGTTATTAAGCGTGATCTGTCTTGGCGCGTTCACGCTTTTCTGGAATTCTATGGTGCCTGCCTACAGGTCAGTACAGTTTGTGTGACCAGCCCAAAATCTGTAGGTAATGTGCGGCCAGCGTCCCCGATGTGCCTTTTGGGGATTTGGTGAAAAAATATTAACGGTTCAAAAGTTATTCAAAACAGTTTCCCATTATAAGTCAATGGGAAAAGTTAACAAAAAGTTTGACAGTGTCGCAAATGCATTTTACTTTCGCAAATGGGCCTGTTACTTTTGCAAATTGGCCATTTGTTTTCAGTTGGTGATCAGAAAAATGGTTGGCATTTAAATTTGGGACCCTCTAGCAACCTAATTTTTTTGTATTCAGCTAGTCGGACCTTGAGGATGCTTGCCATGTCTTTATTTTGTGATAAACACCCAAATATATTTTTCAAATTTCTGGAAAAGTACTTTCATAAATTACTTTGTGTGCTCCACGAAAGTGTCGAACTTTTATGAAGCTTTAAATTAAGTACAGTAGTTTACATCTGTGGGAAAGTGACAGAGATTCTTTGGCACTGTGCTGCAAAAAGAACCGCTGGGAGTTTTGGGCTGAAATTTGAGGAACGGAGCCGATATATCACAGATGTGCCTTTCAGTGTTGTATTTAAAAAATATTACATGGCAACAAGTATGGCACTCCAAAGTTGACAGTTTTCCCATAGGATAACATTACGACGTACAGCATTATAGAAATCCTTTGGATCCCTGCTGCAAAATAACGGTTTGGTCTTTTCCTGAAATTTGGAGGAAGACAGCCAACATCCCACAGATGTGCCTTTCCATGGTTTGGTGAAAAAATATTACAGAGAGGCAAAGTTATGGTACTCGAACTTCTCTTTTTCCCATAGGATAACATGATGGCATTCGCCGCCTTTCAGGGCCCGTATCTCGGAAATGGTGCAAGATACGGACTTTTGTCAGAAAAAATCTTAGCCTTATAAAATTAGCCAGGACAGTTGTGAATCATACGACTTTTAAATTTTTTTCTCGTCGTATGGTTCCTGAGATATAACGTATTTAGTATTCCAAGTTCTCATTTTCGCGATACTCATTATTATGCATACATTATTTGTACTCACTGTCTTCCTCTATGCAGGTTTTGGGAAAACCAGCCTGTGCACTCACATTACTGTTACTGTTGCCCTTTCCGTTGTGATTCCATACCGTTCACTTACCGTTGGCGTCTAAGCCACCATGTGCATTATCCTTTGCATTTTCATTTGTGCTTGCGTTTCTGTTATTTTTGCCATTTCTGTCTACAGTACTGTTTATCTTTCTGTTTCACTTTATGTCACCATGCCAATTGACATTTCTGTTTGCAGGCACCATGTTACTATGTGACAACACATCACGTGGCAGACCGTTCCGTCGCCACCATAATCGTTACCCTTTCTGTTCTCATTTAAACTTGTGTTACCATATAGCCACTGTTCTTATTTCTGTTTGTTGCTTGCTCCATGGGCCCGCACTCCCGCTGTATACATTCACTATTTCGTTATCATTCTCAAAAGAAGAAATTAGAGGCAAAAACTCAGTTTAATGCATTAGTTGGGTTGTTACACACTGAAAAAAGCAAGGAAATGTGGTGTTGGGTTGAAAGCCCTCCTTGACCCCCTGCCCACACCCCCAACTGGCATCCCGGTTGCACATTATGGTTGTCGGCCATAACTCACCCTATCACATGTGTAAAGAAGCAGAGGTGTAGGAGAATTGGATGAGAGGTAGGACCGACAACCTAATTCGCACCCGATGCCAGTTGAGGTGTGGGCAGGGGCCAAGGGGCTTTCAACCTAACACCAAATTTCATCACTTTTGTCGGTGTGGAACAACCCTAACTAATGCATTAAATGGAGTTTTTTTGCCTCTAATTTCCTTCTTTTGAGAATGATAATGAGAAATAGTGAATGTAATGCGTAGGCAGGAGGCACATGATGTCTTGCCTCTTAGTAACATTGTGCCTACAGCACAAAGTAATGTCGTGAGTGACACAAAGTGAAACAGAAAGAGAAACAGTAGTGTAGGCAGAAATGGTAAAACAGCAAAAGCAAATGCAAATGAAAATGGTGCGCACATGGTGGCGTGAGCGTGAATGGTAGAGTGAAATGGTAACGGAACTGCAGCGAAAATGGTAACGGTAACAGTAATGTAGTGCACAGGCTGGTTTTCCCAAAAGCTGCATAAAGAAAGACAGTGAGTACAAAGAATGTATGCAAAATAATGGTTCTCGGAGCAGAAAATGAGGAGTTGGAATACTAAATTGCCTATATCTCAGGAACCGTACAGCATCAAAATTTTTAAAGTCGTATGATTTTTACTGTCCTGGCTAGTTTTATACTTAGCCCCTTGTAGGGGCCAAGTGTTTTCCGACAAAAGTCAGTATCTCGCACCTTTCCGAGATACGGGCCCTGAAAGTGCGGTGAACGCCATAATGTTATCCTATGGGAAAAAGAGAAGTTCAGAGTGCCATAAATTTGGCTCCCTGTAATATTTGTTCACAAAATCACAAAAAGGCACATATGTGGGATGTTGGCTGTGTTCCTCCAAATTTCAGCCCAAAAGACCAAACCATTATTTGCAGCAGGTAAAAGATTCCTGTAATGCGCGGACTCTGTGAATGCTATTCTAAGGGGAAAAGCATCAATTGTGGAGTGCAGTAACTTTGCCACCATGTAATATTTTTTCAATGAAACACTGAAAGGCACATCTGAGAGATGTCGGCTGTGTTCTCCCAAATTTCAGGTCAAAACACTGAACCGTTCTTTTGCAGCAGGGTGACAAAGAATTGCTGTCATTTTCCCACAGTCTAGAAAAGTACTGTTGAAGTTTCGCAAAGCTTTAGCAAATTCATTCGACAGTGTCATAAGTACAACAGTACTTTGCGAAAGTACTTTTCCAGAAAATTGAAAAACATATTTCTGGGGTGTTTTACCCCAAAATAAAGACATGGCTAGCATCCTCAGGGTCCAACTAGGTGAATACAAAAAGGTAGGTTGCTAGAGAGTCCCAATTTTAAATGAAAAGCATTTTCTGATCACCAACTGAAAACAAAAGGTGACTGCGACATTAAAAGGCCATTTCGAAAGTAAAAAGTGCATTTGTGACACTGTCGATTTTAACTTTTCCCATTGACTTATAATGGAACTTGTTTTTGAATAACTTTGAACTGTTTAATATTTATTCACAAAATCTTCAAAAGGCACATCAAGGATCCGACGCACATTCCTAATTTTCAGACCCGATCCGCACAAACCATTACGACCTGTATGTAATGACAGTAAAATTCCAAAAAGCGTAAATGCATGTGCAGATCACACTTAATAACTCTGCAGCCATATATATGACCAATACAAAACCTGGCAGATCCCAAGGCATATGGGTCTTGATCGTGCATTCTAAACCTCAGGCAAATCACAAATCATTGCAAAGTTATTAAGGTGCAAAATTTTGGGTTTAACATGTAAATGAATCCTCAACCTAACTATAGTGGCACTACCGTGCCACTATAATATATATATATATACACACACACACACACATATATATACATATATACTGTATATATATATATATATATATATATATATATATAATGTATAATGTACATATGAATAAAATGATTTTGAAGATGTGTATAAAATGGGTATGAGTTTATAAATAATTAAACAAAATATGTCAGCTGAGCACCCAATAAGATAATGTGTGGCAGTTATTTTGGAGGATTCCCTGACAAAAGTCGGTTGTCAGATTAAAGGTAACCCCTGTTGTCAGTGGCCACTGGACCAAAATAGCAAGGTGGGTGTTCAGGTATAAGCAGCATATGTAAAGGGGAATGGGAGGAGGGAAGGGAAGCACGAGGATGGGAAAGTGAGAAAGGAAGAACTATGGGAGGAAGAGCAAGAGTGAAGTGTGATCATGAGAAGAAAAGTGGAAAAGGGGAAGGGTTCAGGTAGCTAGGTCAGGGATAGAGCTGCAGAAAAGTGTAAATTTGAGGGTACATTTTTCTCAAAGTGGCCAAAATTCACCTCAGTGGAGCTCAATGAAATTTTCCCCAAATTTAGAAAATCAAAATGGCGAAGTTCCACCAAGAAGTGTGGAATTTCGCCCATAAACTCAGGAAATTTCAGAGAAATTCCACAATTAGCTAGTGAAATTCCAATCTTCATGGTGGAATTTCGCACTTCCTGGCGGAATGTCACCATGCAGAATTTGCAAAATTCCATGGAATTTGTGAATTTATCTGTGGATAGCGTTTGTCAAATTGCCCAATCTCTAGTCAGGGATAGATGTGAGGTGAGTTGGAGGAAGAACTGCAGGGTAAGAGTATTTAAGGGGAAAGTTATTATCACCTTCTTCATTTGCTAGAAAGTAAGATGCCAACCCTCCCACCCTGTAATTTAACTAAAATAACTAACTCTATTGGGGGATGTTAAAAGTAAATATTGCACAAAATGTGAAAAAATGAAAAATTCCATGTGTCTGGGACCGGGAATCGAACCCAGTGCCAAATGCACTGCCTGCCTCCCTTGCAGACAGGGCTCATCCCATCACACCATGGCAGCTGCTTGGCAGATCCCTGTCCCAGCAGAGATCTCATCCTCTGCCTGGGACAGTGAGAGACAGTGCAGTACCATGCACAGACCCATTTCTGTATTGCACCCACTCACTGTCGAATACCATGCTGTTTCTGTTTTGGGGTTTTGCTGTACCATATTGAGCATATGACATATTGACCCATTAGGTCTGATTTTCGTAATGAGAACTGGGGCCCAGTAGGAGCCCATCATGCTTCCATCACTCCATAATGGTAGGACCCAGCACTCTCATCTATCCATAAGTGTAGAGACCTTGTAATGAACCCTGATCTCCTGTGGGAGTGCAAGGCCCTCAGATCCTGCCCTCCCAGTAATGCATAATGTAGGGCCCCAAACTCCCATTACTGTATAACGGTGTCTATATGTGCCCCATCTACCCATAAGTGTAGAGACAGAGCGCAAGCCTAGAGACATTCCAAGTAAACCCATGTGCTGCAAATGAAACAATATCACAGTCACCATTTGATCACTGGAAAAAGTCAATGGCAGTTGTAATCATGGCATGGCACCTGCATACTTGCTTAGTATACTAAGCTGCATTTAGCAAAAATCTGTATTTTGAACCATTTTTCAAGATATAGCTACGGAAAGGCACTGCGACTCCATAATGTTATCCTACTGAAATTTGCAAACTTCAGAATGTTATAACTATGGGGCCGATGTAAATTTTATGACCAAACCAGCAAAAGGCACATCTGTTGTGCAAGCCCTTTCTACCTGCATTTCTGCCCAAAGGTCTTAACCATTTATTTGCAGTGAAGTGGCAAAAAACCAACATTTTTGAAAGTAATGTCACAAATTTGCGAATGTTTTATAAAGTTTGCTAAAGTTTTCACAAATGTTTCTTAAGTTTATGGCACTACATTTATAAATCTTTCACAATTTCGAATGTTTTGCTAAAGTAGTGTCACAAATTGCGACACTTCCAATGGCCAAATTAAAAAAAAACATGTCCAATGATTATTTTAAACTCTTTTGCCAGGATCATGTTCCTTGTGCCTTGATTATGTAAATAAAACTGTTGGTGTTTACAAAGGGGAGTAATTTTTGAATTACAGTGTTTTTACCCATCACTAACTGAAAACAAGATGACAGTAGTGACGACAGTACTGAACCCATTTGCTGCAGTAAAAAATGCTTTCGTGAAAGTAAAAGTGCTTGAGGTGTACATATATGTTTTCCATAGGCTATAATGGGAAACTTTAAAGTTTTATAACTTTTGAATGGATAAATATTTTTTCACCAAACCTTCAAAAGGCATATCAGTTACCTGACCCATATATCCTAACAATTTCAGACTGGACCATAAACCATTTCAGACTTATGGCCAAGCAAAGAATTTACACCTAAGTGGTAAAATTCCCATTTTTATATTCTCATGGCTCCACAACCGCACCACCAACAGCAATGAAATTTACCAGATCCAGAGAGCTATCGTTCCAAACAGCACATGCAAAATTTCAAGCAAATTGGTTAAACAGTTGCAAAGTTATTAAGGTGCAAAATTTGGGATTTAACATAAGTGGCTAGAACCCTAACTATAGTGGCACTACTATGCCACTATAATAAAATGATTTTGGTGATGTGAATAAAATGAGTATGGATTTATGAATAATTAAATAAAATATGCCTACTGAGAACCCAATAAGGTTGTGTGTGGTGGTTATCTTGGGAAGAGAATCCTGACAGTGGTCATGTTTTCCTTAGCAGGATTATGCCTTGTAGTCTTAATTAACTGTAGTAATTTCTTTTGGTTCCTAGTCCTTCTCAAACCAAGTTTTTTGTTTTGTTTTAATTAGAATTTACTGATCGTAGTTGTAAAAATGTTTTCTGGAATCTCAAGCAAGTTCTCAAATTCTGTTTCTGCAATATTAAAATTGCTTATCATAATTATTTCTCTACATGTCATCAAAACTTGAGTTCATATAAGGAAAGTGTGAATTAGAGCGCAGTGAGTAAAATTCTGCTTGTGAGTGGAGCACTTGCGATGCCATCCCACAACATGAAGTGCCCATTGTAAAACCAATTTCCTACGTTGCACTGTAATTTTGACTTTGCATTGTTTACTCTGCCTTAATTTGCTTTTAAGGCACAGTGGAGAAGTCTTTTTGGCAGCCCATACACATCACATGGCTTACACTAGTGTAAGTCACATGTCTTCAGCCTGGCTGGCAAGAAGTGACTCATGCTTGGAAGAGAGTTTCACTTTCACCTTGTATTAGGACATAGAGGTTGGGAGAATTTGGAGAGTGAGGAGAAGAATAGCTGTGTAAAAACACTTGAATTTTTTTTTTTTGCTCTAGGTGCTTTTGTTTGAGTATTTGTTGTCTGGATTTGTGTTTGTGTAGTATTTCTGTTTAGTATTTGTTTTATTAATTGTTTCTGTGTGGCTGTGTGTGTGTGTTGTTTGTTGTGGAGATTTTTAGTTATCCCACAATGGAGGGTGAGAGACACAGGAGGTTTACTTGAATTGACGATGGGGTGGGCATGTGCACATGTGGTGGATGGCCGTCTGGACCTGAGCACCATCTTGAGGGTCCCCTGAACAAGAGTGACTGGAGTTGGTGCTGCCATGGAACTACCACCTCCTGTGGCACCACTGACCAGTGCCCCTCCAGTGCCAGCAGCACCTATTTCCCTGTGCCAGTGGCTGAGCAGCAGAAAATGAGGGAGGAGCCGCAGCAGCAGGTTTCTGCACCCTGGCCCCACTGTACAGCCACATCCCTGGCTCCCACCATCTCGGGCCCCTCAAGCCTGTGCCTGGTCCTCCTCCACACCTCCTTAGGGTGTTTTTTACTGCACTGCTGGGGAAAGCAGTGCACTAGTCTAATTGTGTGGTGTAGAGGTGTGCTGTGGCCCCTGAAGAAGTTACCTTAGCACAGGGGGTCAGCACACCCATATGTACAATCACCACTACCTAGAGTGGCAGGCTAAGGTCACTGAACAGGCCAGCAATGCTTCTGCTGGTCCTGCTGGGAGAGGGGGCAGAACGGTGTCCACCTGCGATGGTGTGAAGCAGGGGAGGGACATGGCAGAACTTGATGCTCCACCACCACAACCCCACACCCACCTCCTGCTGAGGGTGGCAACCCTCTTGAACTGCCTGCCCACAAGCCGATTTGGGACTGCTGTGGAGCAAAATGGATGCTGCAAACCACCCACTCGACAATGCTGAGCAACACTTAGAATGCATCGAGGGGCACCAACTTCAAATCATGGGGATACTGCAACTGCTGCTGTCCCACCATAACACTGACTATTAGTTTTTAGTTTGTCCTGGCTTGCACCCGCCGCCACCACTCTTTGTGTGAAAAACATTTCCCATCATGCTCTGATCCTTCCGCCTCTATCATGAAATTGTGGTCCCTTTTCATGCACATCTTTTGTTCTGGATGCATCTACCCTGTTGTTGAGTCCATTTCTGTACTTAATAGTTTATATCCTGCCCCCTTCCTTGTGTTTGTATCTAATGTCCTTTAGCGTATGTTCATCTGGCTTCATTCTGGTGTATAAACTTCAGCATATTAGTTCCCCTCCTTTGTACAGACCTTTTCTGACTTCATTTTGATGTGATGCCTCCCAATACATCCCAGTATACCCTATCCCCATCCATCCCTAGTTCCTTCTGGCATTTGTCTTCCTGCGTTTAGGTAACCTGACACAGGTTTTACTATCCATTTTTGTCTCCCCTTACCCACATTGTGCACCTTTATGTGTATAAAATGTTAAGTGTGTGTTCTGTTTTTGTTTTGATAACCTTGTTTAACTCCCAAAATGGTGATAACCATGCCCCAAAACAGGTGAAAGAAAATTAAGTAAAAAGGGTTTTCCTTTCCTCATTATATTCCAACTCAACAAAAACGAAATCATATCTCTACACAAATAAATGCCAATAAAATATTTTCACTATTAGTGTAAATGTATTAATGGCAAAACAAGGCACATAGTAAATTAATGATCCTTGCACTTTGAAAGTTAAGCCTTCATTAGTGTGACCATAAATGAAGGCCTAAGCGCCGAAGCACAGTGGGCATTTGTGTGTGCCTTGTTTGCCATCAATAAAGTTGCAGTACCATTGAACAGTTTTCTTGGCATGTATTCATATAGAGTGATGGCTTTGTGGTTTTGCCTTGCACTTTTGGAACCAGCTACTGTGTACCAGCAGCCATCCACATAGTGCAGCATGCTTCTTGTGGCCCTGTTATATTCCTATTTAACAATGTCTGTTTACCCTGAATTATTCCAGAGGTATTCAGGTTCAGCCAATCAGAACACAGGAAAACTGCCAGTTATCCTCCTACAAACTACCACCAAGATGCCCACAGAAGTTTATTCACTTTCCCAGAGTAGTTTATTCACCTATAACCATGCCCACAGTAGGTTATCCAATCTCCTCTGTTGACAACACACTACCTATTCCATCTAAAATCTGCTCACACTGCTTCCCCAAACACATGTTCAGCTTTGCAATACAAAGAACTTTATTATTCACTTCTCCACCAATATTTATCACAAACCTTTACCACATCACACCAATGGGACAGAGGACATGGAACAACAGCCACAAGTTTTACTACTCAAGTGCGCCCGACTTAAACGTGACCAATGGCAAAACAGATTACAGAAACACAAGTTTGTCAATTCTGCTCACAACGGCCAGCAGCAGTAATAAATAACAACTGTATTTGATTTAATCTTTATGTTTGACACACACAGTTTACATTTTCAACAGTACTAATTTACCAGGCTTACTAAAACAGATGGAAAGGGAAACCAAGTCAAAGGAGCACACAGACATGATTTTGTTCCTGAAGTTCACAGGTCATGGCAGAAAGATGAAGACACAGAGACAGAATTTACACAGACGAGACCACTTTGTGTATTCAGCACAGAATAGGTAGGAAACATCGCATACTTACCTGTGCTAAAACAGATTTCAAAACTAAAACCATGACTCTGAGTACACATACTACTTCCAGCACTAAAGCTGCGCCCAGAATCACTGCTTTCCTTTTAAAACTGTAATTTAATCTATACCATCGCTCATTTTTACTACCAGTTTCATAAAAAATCTATCCAGCTCCTACTGGTATAATAGTATTAACATTCATCTTGTAAGGTATACTAGCAATAACCAGCTTGTGGTGATTAAACACTTGACTTCGCCTCAGCTTTTAATCCAGAAGCTGTTATTGTAGATATCTCTACAAGATGAATGCTATCACTAAATATTTTTGTGCTTTGGTAATGTTTCCTATCTGTTATCAAGGGTTTGTTTGTTAAAAAGCAGGATTGAGCAGTGCAATAATAATGTGCTAAACAGCATGTGTGCAGTGCACTGTCATGTGTGCACACTGTCCACATCCCTGAAAACGTATATGATGACTTGTTCCACTGTTGATGGTATAAAGAATAAAGATAGAACATTATAACATATATTTTATTTATATCATCATCAACAGCAGACCAAGAATCATATAATATGTTTTCTAAGGGCAGTGGGCAGTGTGCCTTACAATGCACACATGCTGTTTAGCGAATCATGCACTGCTCACTCCTCTCTTTCAACAAACCCAACAGAAATTAAATATTGCTGAGGGCACCCAAAATATTTCATAATAAACAGACATTATTAAGTAGAAATATAACAGGTCGAGTCCAGTAGCACGCTGCACTAACAATGGGCCCAGGAGCTGGTGGAGAGCAGCTAGCTGCAAAACTGCCACTGCCAAACTAAACAGAAAGCAAGCACTCCAGATGAATAAATGCAAAGAAAAAATGTTCACAGTCTGGTAGTGTAAATGTATTGATGGCAAAACAAAGCACAGACATGACCTTGAATTGTGGTGGTTGGGCCTTCTTTTGGTGGTCCCATAATGAAGGCCTAAGAGCAGAAGCAGGGGTAATTTTTGTGTTTCTTGTTTTCCATCAAGAAATTGCAGTAGCAGTGAACATTTTTTCTTTGCATTTATTCATCTGGAGTAGCTTCTGATTTAATCTGGCAGTGGCAGTTTTGAGCTAGCTGATCTCCACCAGCACCTGGCCCCATTGTTAGCACACAGCATGCTAATCGATTGTACTGTTATATTCCTATTTAATAATGTCTCTTTACCATGAAATATTTTGAGTGCCCAGCAATATTTCATTTCTGTCTGGTTTGTTGAAAAGCAGGAGTGAGCAGTGCTATGATCTGTTAAACCGCATGTGTGCACTGTGAGGTACATTGCCATCGAGTTCTCTAAAATATATTATATGACTTAGTCTGCTGTTGATGATTGTACAAATATAAAATATATGTTATATATTCTTATCTTTGTTCTTTATAGCATCAACAGTAGAGACAAGTCATCATATATATTTTCAGGAGCTGATAGAGTGTGCACATGACAGAGCACTGCACACATGCTGTTTAGCACATTAGTACATTGTTCACTTCTGCTTTTGCACATGCACACACAAGACAGAAATAAAACATTACTGAGACCACTAAAATAATATATTTTTGGAAAGAGACATGATTAAGTCAGAATATAACAAGGAATGGAATTAATTAATGGTGCACTCAGTCATGTATGCAGTTCTGTCACACGGTCTCCAGAATTAATGTGCACACTCAAAATGCTGCTGTCTTATGTCCAGAAAATTCCCAACTCCAGATGAAGAAGAAATGAGAGCATAAAGTGGAAAGAAAAGTCTCCATTAATTCATGGCACTCACTCCATTAATTCATGCCGCACTCAGTCATGCGTGCACACACCCAATAAGAACTATGTAACCTGCTGCTGCTGGAATTTCATGTAATGCTTATTGACCAAACTGGGCTGATGTACAGTGTCTTGCCAAATGGTTTGCTAGAAGGATGATCCTACCAATCTGTTAACCATCCATGATTATGAGATAATGCTGTTGGTTGCCCAATGTCTGCTGCACTGACCCCAACAGGAAGGATGCTCTGTGTGTACACTAATATTACCCTTGGTAAGTTAATGTACCTGGCACCATCATGGTTTCTGACAGAACTTGACCTTCAATATTTATATTTGTATACAGTATATATATATATATATATCTTTATGAAATGGGTAGGAAAAAGAAGCTCATCTAGTGAACAATCATCATCAAGTGACCGTGCATATATCAGGCGGCGACCGCGCTTTCTTTCACCCCTGCAAAACAATTTTGCCATTTATAGATAGACAACCCACTCTAGGGTATGCTGTTGTGCTCTGATATACACACCTTGGGTGATTGACACTCTCGGCCTGCAGCCTCATGTGTAGCAATGCACACCAAGGCAGCGTGATATCAGAGTGCAACCACACACCATAGAGTGGGTTATCGCTATATATATATATATATATATATATATATATATATATATATATTATATGATATGGCCTGACTGAAGATATCATATTTATCTTCACTTGAGGCCAATGATATCTCACAAGTGGCAAAGCCACGAGTGAGATATCTTGATGTCATTGGCCTTGAGTGAAAATAAATATGATATCTTCAGTCAGGCCATGTCATGTTCTGTTTATACTACTTATGTTTTAGGCAGCTGTGCAGCACCAGTCCTGTACATGTTTGTTTAAGTTCATTGTTCAGCTAGAGTAGAGGTTTTAAATTTCTAGAGAGGTTTTGGATCTGCTATATCTCAGGTGACTGAGTATGTTTAGAGCGCCCAACTCTCCATAGTGTAAAAAGGAAATAGATTTCTGATTAAAAACATATCTGGTTAATCCTGCAATTTGTGGCATTTTTAATGCAGGAGTTTCATTTTCCTCCTGTTAGCACTTTCACTGTCCATGCAGATCTGTAGCAAGACCGAGGTGGAATGATTTTTGTGGTGTCAGACCTACTGTGTAGTAAAAAAGTAAGAAATCCTCAGTTTTCAAAGTTGTATTCCATTTATTTGAAAGAAACTGCCGACTGTGTAGTGAGATGAGCAAGTGAGTCGGCGGCTTCTGAGTACTAGATGGAAGCACAAGCATATTGCTATAGCAACTTGCACACTTCTGTGTAGTAGTCTGAAGCGCTGGCTCAACTCCTTCTCATCCTCAGTACAGTCGGCAACTTCCTTGAAATAAATGAATACAGTTACGAAAACAGAGGATTTTCTTACTTTTTGCTTGTGCCACCACATAAATCATACTGCTTGGTCACACCACAGATTAGGCCGAAAGTGAATGTGCTACATGTTTCAGACTGAGGATTACTTGAAATTAAAAAAAAGAGTGAGTAGAATTATGAAAGAAAGGACAGTTTATAATTTAAGAGAACAGAGTGCGGTAGTTTAAATCACTGTGACCACATGTTGACATGGCTCAGTAATGCTACATAAACACTGTAAAAGTGAAAGTGACTAGTTGAAATGTGAGAATAAATGGTAGGATCAACCAGATAAGTTTTGATATGACATATAGGAACATGGAGATAACATATGACGTATAGGAACATGAAGATATCAATGATATCTTCACTGGATGTGGTCTGCCAGTCTAAAACCTGGTATGTAGAAAGAGTTTGGGTCAAGGAACATACCACTTTTGTTTGGTGAAAAATATTAATCCATTTAAAAGCTATTAAACATTTTAGCTCCCATTATAAGTCTATGAGAAAATTTATATGGTTATTTTGCAAAGAAGAATGAGGGTTTGGCCATCTGGTCCTCCTCATGTTAAAAAATTTGCAGACTCACGATCAAAGAATCTTTGATCGAAAGAAATTTATTGATAGTGATGGATGCCATTTTGTTTTCAGTTTGGGGTCAGAAAAACAAAATGTCTCAGCCCAGGGGTGAGTTCTGAAGTAAAACTTGGATGGGTTTTGCTCAGGAAGCTTCCGTCTATCAAGCCATACCTTTGATTTAATGTACTTATGTCAAAAATATAGTTTTAAACTTTTAAATTATTTGATGGCTGCTCACTAACAATCTTTGATCGTGAACCTGCAAATTCTTTGATCTAAGATTGTTTGAGTCACGATCTTCGTTCATGAGGAGGACGAGATGGCCAGATTTTTAGTTGGAAGAAAACAAATATCTCAGCCTAGGGGTGACTTGTGAAGTCGAACTAGGATGGGTTTTGCTCAGGATTCCCCTATTGAGCCATGCCCGTGGTTTAATGTAATTGGGTCAAAAATGGAGTTTTAACATTTTTTTTATTTCTTTGATCATGAGCCTGCAAATTCTTTGGTTACAAACCTGCAAATTCTTTGATCGTGAGATTCTTTAATCTCGATCTTACGCTCATGAGGGAAGGGCAGAGATGGCCAGATTTTTGATTGGAAAAATCAAATATCTTAGCCAGGGTGACTTGTGAAGTCAAACTAGGATGGATTTTGCTCAGGGGCCTTCTCTATTGAGTCATAACTGTGATTTAATGTAGTTGGGTCAAAAATGGAGTTTAATGTTTTTAATTCTGTGATCATGGCCTGCAAGTTCTTTGATCATGATCTTTGATTGTGAGCTTCATTCGTGGGGGTGGGACAAGATGGCCAGATTTTGCTCAACCAGATGTCTCTGGAGGGACCAGATAGCCCAAATTTCATGACCAGATGTCCGCTCATGATCAAAGATGATCTTTGATCGCAAATTCACAGTCGAATCTCACCATGAAGAATTTTTAAAGGTGCTAAAACTTTAAAATTAAATGTCTTAGAAATGGTTTGGTGTTTTAACTTGAAATTTGGAGGGTGTTGAGGGATGTCTGGTAGATGTGAATTATGGTGTTTTGATGTCATAAAATTAATTTTCTCTGGGGACATTGTGTAGCGCAGTTTACATTTACAGATAGCATTCTCCATTGTGGTAGTCATTTGACATTTATAGGGACCTAGCCTTACTGCCACGGAGTAGTTTTCAGTGGCTAGGTGTGTAAAATGTAAGCGGGTGCAGAATTATGCCACTCCGTCGAATGACAATTTTTTTTTTCAAGCTAGTCTGCTCCCACCAATACGCGCGTGCCACCAAAACATATGATATTCAGTACTTGTACAGGTATGTTAGCAGACATTTTCAAGTTGATGGGAGTGCATATCTCAAAAGGCTCTGCATTCCCACCAACTTCAATGAGCTTCAACCTTTTCTATGCTTTCCGAAAAAGTAAGAATTTCTTTGTAAAAACTGTGTTAATGCATCATTTAGGGCAAAAGCACAAAGGTCAGGAAATGAGATCTTTAAGGTTCACCCCTACCCCATATTATGTACCCCCATCTTCACAGACTGACAGATGTTGGGGTGTGTTATTGGGGTTGTGAGGCCTAAATGTCATCCCATTCTTCTTTACTGTGGCATGTCAACATGCTTGCACATGGAATGGGATGACATTTGGGCCTCACAACAACACCATCCATCATCTGTCAGTCTTTGGAGATGGGGTACATGATATGGGAGGGTAAGGCAAACCCATAAAGGTCTAATTTCCTGACTTTGTTCTTTAACCCTAAATGATGAATTAACAGATTTTGCAAAGAATATATATATATATATATATATATATATATATATATATACATGTAATCATTGTGTTTGTTTTGTATCACAGATCATATAGTCAAACTTGGGTGTGCATTTCTTGGCTTGAAAAGGAATTTTGGCATTGGAATACTATCAAGACAGTGAAGGTAAGTATTTTTTGGGGAGGACATTATTTAAAAAGTTATTAAAGTTTTAGCAATGTTTTGATCATCTTTACAGGTCTTCAGCATATGATCAGAACTGAAAAAAAATTAACTGCTGTGATTTGTGAAGAGCGTGATTTGTCTCGTAATGAGTGTCTGGTGTGAAATGATCAATGATAATAAACTGTATCGGGAATGTGAATATCTACCTATGGCTGTACTTCCCGACCTGCACCACACAAAACTACCCAATTTGAAAACTCATATCAATGAGCACAATGGTGAATCCAAGCCCGGATACTACGAAACAGGCTTACATGCAACTAAGTACAAAAAAACCCTTACAGTTTTGTGATTTATGAATTCTGAATCATGAATCATGACCGTGAAGATGAAGAAAATGATTTATCTCGAGTTGGAGTTGTGATCAGTGTCTGTGTGACATGACCAATGATAATAAACTGTACAGAAACATGAATACCTACAGCTGTACTTCTCTGACCTGTACCACAAAACTACCTGATTTGAAAACTCTATCAATGAGTACAATGGTGAAGCCAAGACCTGAGATACTACGAAACAGGTTTACATGCAACTAATTACAAAAAAGCTTACAATTTTGAGATTCGTGAATAGTGACCGTGAAGATGAAGAATGCGATTTGTATCGTGAGTGACTTGTGATGATCACCCTGAATTAAAAATACACATTAATGAGTACAATGTTCATGCTGAGATATGCACCACACCTGTACTCTGAAGGGAGGCCAAGCAAACAAATGTGACTTAAGTTACAGGTGGAGATTGAGCCCTAAAGAGATGCAAATGCACAGACAGATCAGAGTGTGCTGTGCACCTAAGAGATGCAGATGCAAATGCACAACACCACCTAACCAGTGCTCAGAAGTCACAAATCCAAATCTGGAAAAGAATACCTTTGCCGGTTGGGGTGGAGGTGGGGGAAGTGCACTGCAGTAACAGTCCACTACCAGTAAAGGTACCATAAAGCAGTACAAAAAATCACACAGATTCAGTGAATAGCTGGTTCACACTGCTGCAGATACTGTGTGGCACAATAAATGTGTCTGATTTCATAGCACATCACACATACACACACACACACACACACACTACAAGTACAGAACAATCCAGAGCCCCTGTCACAGGGAGGCCCACAGGAAGGAGGCAGAGGATGCCACAAGGAAGGAAGAAGCTCCTGGTGGGGACTCAATTGAGGGATAGAACTGGGGAGCAGGAAAACTGAAGTAAAGTGCCTGCCTGGTGCCATGACTTGTAGGGACAGGAAGCGCATCCTCAGGATCATGAGAACAGCTGCACGGAGTCTGAGCTGGATGTCATTGTCCACCTAGGGACAAATGACTTGGCTCAACATGAGATTAGAGCAGTGCAGAAGGACTTTGTAGAACTGGGGAGGGCCTGAGACAATGCACACACAGTATCCTTCTCAGAGTGCTGCCTGTAAATGGCATGAGTGAGGCAAGGGTACTTTGCACCATGCAGTTTAATGAGTTGTTGAAAAAATGGTGTGGAGCACAGGGTATGGCTTCATTGGGGACTGGGGTTCCACCTGGAGGACACCAGCCTATACTGGCAGGATGGTCTGCATCTGTCAGGAAGGAACAAGTCTTTTGAGCAATTGGTTTAAATGCTCATTGGCAAGCTTTTAAACTAGTCAAGGGGAGGCACTGATAAGCAGCAGGAAAATCCCAGCCTCTCCCTACAAAATCAGGGTACTAAATGGAAAAAGACTGAGGTAGAAAGGTCAGTGGGATGCTGCAACAGAAAGTAAAGCCATCAAAAATGGAAAGCAATGAGTACCAATGCACGTAGTCTGAGTAACAAGCTTCCTGAATTAGTGGCCTTGATGGAGGAGACATCTGGATATCGTGGCAGTCACAGAAACATGGTTCACAAAACCATGACTGGGACGTAAACATACCAGGATACACTATCTACAGGAGACACAGAGAGGGTAAAAGAGGAGGAGGAGTAGCTCTTTACATAAGGGAAGGAATCAAAGTAACAGAACAAAAGAGAAAACAGAGGAGAAGAAGCACTGTGGGTAAATTTGGAGACAGGCAATGGCACCACAATCCACACAGGGTTATACGAACCCCTTCTCAGGGGAGGAAATGGACAAGGAAATGATAGAAAGTATACTTAGTATGGCAAAAAAAGGGAGATATTGCAGATGGGTGATCTGAATATGCCAGATGTTAACTGGAGTGCAGTTGCCACAGCCACTTCAAGAGTAGGTTATTCTAGATGCCCTACAGGGGCATGCCTTAGACAACTAGTATTGGGGCCCACTCAAGAGGGAGCAATCTTAGACCTGGTTCTCAAATGGAGATGAAGAGGATCACAGATGTAAGTGGGTAGCCATCTGGGAACTAGCGACCATCGAACAGTATGGTTCACAATAAACACAGCAATAGAGTCAAGCCATACAAGGCAAGGTACTGGACTTTAGGAGGGCTGACTTTGCCAAAATGGGTAAGTGCCTAAGGAATGCACTAGCAAATGGGCAGGAAGGAGGGTGGAAGAACAATGGGGAATAATAAAACTGCAATCACAGAGGCAACAAGCATTTGTGGAAGCAAATAAACAAAACTAAACGATGTAAGAAACCACTATGGTTCTCAAAGGAAGTGGCAGTGAAGGTTCAAGAGAAAAGAAAGCTTTCAGGAAGTACAAGGAATCACAGAAGGAGCAGGACAGAGAACTATATCAGTTAAAGCAAAAGGAAGCTGGAAGGCAGTCAGAACAGCAAAGGCCCAAACCAAGGAAAAGATAGCCAACTCAGTTAAGAAGGGGATAAAACCTTTATAGGTACATCAGGGAGTGAAGAGAAGACCAAGGGAGGGATAGTGAGGCTTAATAAGGGGAGGGTGGGCAGAGGAGACTGTGAAAAGGCAGAGATACTAAACAAATATTTTTGCTCAGTATTTACAAAGGAGGGTACCTAGAACAAACAGTAGAAACACACTGGATACAGAAGTTGATACCAGCCCATTTACAGAAGAAAGGGTTCTGAAAGAACTCTTAAAACTGAAGGTGGACAAAGCAATGGGGCCTGATGGATTCATCCCAGAATTCTAAGAAGAACTAAGGGTAAAATTAGTGACACCACTGACTACCCTGTTTAACAAATCATGGGAGGATGGGGTGGTACCCAAGGACTGGAGGAGGGCAGATGTGATTCCCTTCACAAAAGTGGGAGCAAGGCAGAAGCAGAAAACTACAGACCTGTTAGTTTAACCTCAGTGGTAGGGAAAATGATGGAATCACTTCTGAATGAAAAAATTGTCCAGTATCTAGAGGCCAGAGGGCACAGGACCCAGGCAGCATGGATTCACAGCAGGAAGGTCATGCCAGACAAATCTGATAGATTTCTTTGACTGGGTGACCAAAGTAGTAGATCAGAGGGCTGTGGACATGGCCTACCTAGACTTTACAAGGCATTTGACACAGTCCCACACAAAAGATTAATTTACAAGTTAGCTAGCCTGGGAGTGGGTCCCAAGATGACAGCCTGTAAAAATTGGCTGGAAAATAGGACACAGAGAGTAATAGTAAATGGAGCCCACTCTGATGAAAGGGGGTTACTAGTGGGTACCACAGGGTTCAGATTAGATTCAGTCCTCTTCAATGTCTTTATAAGTGACATTGCAGAGGGACTGGAAGAAAAATATGTCTCTTGCAGATGACAAAAGATCTGCAGCAGAGTTGATGCACAAGGTGGGGTGGAAAGGATGAAAAGGGACTTGGCAAGGTTAGAGGATGGTCAAATGTATGGCAGCTTAGATTCAATGCTAAGAAGTGCAAGGTAATGCACCTGGGAAACAAAACCCAGGGAAGAGTACAGAATGGGGGTGAGATACTAACAACAATAAAATGGAAAGGGACCTGGGGGTAGTCATATCAGATGACCTAAAGGTGGGCAAGCAATGTGAGAGGGCAGCAATGGGGGCTGGGGGATATTGGGATGCATAGGGAGGCATCACCAGTAGAAAACAATGAGTTATTATCCCTCTACAGACAGCTGGTCAGACCCCATCTGGAGTACTGCATGCAGTTCTGGAGACCCAGTCTCGCAAAGACATAGACAGGATGGAATCTGTCAGAGGAGGGCAACTAAAATGGTGCAGGGTCTGCACGGAAGAACTATATGAAGAGACTAAAGGAGCTTAATATGTATAGCCTCGAGGAAAGGAGGAGAGGGGACATGATAGAAACTTTCAAGTACCTCAAGGAAATCAACAAAGTCCAAGAGGGTAGCATCTTTCAAAAAGAGGTGTGCAAGAACAATGGGGCACAATTTGAAGATAGAAGGGGTGGCTCAGAGGTAATTTAATGAAGTATTTTTTTCACAGGAGGTTGTGGATGCATGGAGCGGCCTTCCGGAGAAGATCGTGGAGTCAAAAACAGTGGTGGAATTCAAGCATGCATGGGACAGTCATAAGGCAATTCTAGGAGATGGGGTAGGAAGAAGTAGGCTGCTGGTTAACTAGGATCTGCAGCTTATCCAGTAGAGCAGGAAATGGGCAGACTGGGTGGGCCAAGCAGTCCTTATCTGCCGTGAAATTCTATGTTTCTATGTTTCTAATGTGCAGCAAATTGAAAGCTTCATTAATATAACCAAATATTTTAAACAAACTAAAATTTGCACTGCTGCACCACAACAATCGCAAAAAATGTAAAAAATAATTAAAATATTACTGTGTGTACATTAACACAGTTATACAAGAAAAATATAACCAAAACAGAAAGATTGCCTTTTCTCCCAGTTAATCTACCTCCACCACAGACACACCCCTCCCCAAAGCACACTTCAAGAGTCTTGTCAGTACAATGACTGAATGTTCTAAATTAACATTCAAAATCCACACAAACAATAAACACTCGATGATATGAGCACAGGAGGTTTCTACAATTGATATACTAACTTTTGAGCAAACAAAATGGCTCAAAATGGCTTTTATCAGCTTTCAGAGGGTTTGAATTGCACAGCTCTGAGAGCAAACTGTCTCAAGCTACCACTACACACACACTACGTAGAACAGAGGCTGTGCAGAACAATCCAGAGCCCATGGGACCTGAAATCCCATGAATCACTGCAAAATTCACCTTGGAGCTCAGTAACAAGGTGAAGTGATGCGAAAGTGCATTGTTTTCTGCGTACTTCACACTAAAATTAGCTTAGAAGTGGTTGGGGAAGGTGAAGTAACGTGAAGTCTTTGTTATCACGGACTCGTGATTCCTCATTATGATGCAAAAGTACTCCACTCTCGCATTGTGGATTATTTTCACGATTCTACACTGCTCCATGAATTGCTTCATGAGCAAATTTGGCCACTTCACCCACCTCTAGGGTGAATGTGTCTCAAGATAACAGCTGGCTTAGATTGACTTTGTCTAGTTCAGAAAACTAGTAGTCTCTTTCTTAATACTTCCAAGTCTACATGGTGATATAAAGAGGGTTTAAAAATGGTGAAACCTGATTGTCTGTCAGCCATCTTTATCCATACTGTTATCTTAGCACAACAGCACTACATAAAGATACAGCAGCCTCCTCACAATAAAATCAGCACTAAACAGACATCCCTATTTCTCATCTTAACCATGACAGTCACCTTTACTGACTAAAAACCTTCAGATAGCTCCTAAAAATAAAATTGCCTTCAATCAAATAGAAAACAATTAAATGCTATTTACCATCATAATCCTCTTCTTACACACACATACAAAATTACAAAATAAAGTACAGAGGTACATCACCTAAAGTTTTCATTTCTTGCAGGTTTCATAGGACATTTTAGAACATTTCTGTTGTTTCTTTTGTTGGCCATGTACAGCCTCCTTCTATCCTTACCTATTTCTTACCCAGGGAATTTCTGGGTTTCACCTGCCACAAATAATAGTGAAGCTTCCAGTTCCATCTGAGGCCTTCTGCTGTGTGAGAATGAGAGTGAACATTCTGTCAATCGAATTGAAGAAATTTGAATTCTTGTCTTCCATGAATAGTAAACATTCCATCTCAAAATGTATGAAGAACAGAAAAGAAACAGGTTTGGGCAATAGACTAAGTAATATAAGGAAGGGGAGAAAAGGTGAGGAAATGTGAAAATAGGGGTAGGGAAAATAAAGGGTCTGAGAGCTAATAAAAGAAATGTATTTTGAAACTGATATAGCATGCCATTGCAAGGATGTACTGAGACTATTTTGGCAGAGTGGATGAACTTTATTAAAAATAATTAAAATGTTAAACATTATTTTATTTGTGTGCATTTTCACACACACCCCAGTATGGAAGCATCTTATAATCACAGTAAGACACCTCAGGGTGTGCTTTGAAGTGGGATAACAGCATCTCCTTGGTGGTTGAAGGCACTCAGCGATTTTTTTTAATTGAAAAAGCTTTATTGTTTTAATAAAAGAAAAACATAGAACAACAGTACATTACAAAAGAGAAAACTGTTAGGAGAAAGAAAACCATTACTCAAATCACCTCCCTCCCCTCCCACCCTATCCTGAACCTCCACCCTGATGGAGTGCACCAGCCCTCAATAAGAAAAATCACAATAGAATAGCTGTGAACAGGGTATAAACTTTTATGTATAACAGAAAACTTATGAAAAAGCTAATAGGGCATTCCACTAAAAGGCAGGCCAGCTTGTCTGATGACCCTGCCAGGAGGAAACACAGAAGGTGGAGGGGTGGGAGAATGGGGAGGAAAGGATCAGGTTGAAGGGGTGGGGCTAGTGACATCACCAAGCAGGTGAGGTGAACATGACAGGGCGATGCCTGAGCCTCAGGGATTCGCTGGAGGTGGAGCCCCAAGGGGTCCTGACCCCAAGGGTCCTGTAAGGGTATATTAGGCCAAGGACTCAGGCAGGATGACCTCTTTTGCTGGGAATTTTCAAGACTGATATCTCAGCACATCATTGGCAATCAACAGGTAAGGCACATGAAGGGCAACTAGGCCTGTTAGGCCATGTGGCCCAGTGTGTTTAGCTCATGAAGAATTTTCTTAGTATGTTTGTTATACATTGCATTCTAAAATGTAGAGTAAACATGAGCTAAACGGGACTGGTTTCACTGTGCAGGCCATGGTGTAGTGCATATTGATTACAGCATGCAGAGCTCATGGAGGGTGTTGTTATGTCAGTTATTAGAGCAGCTAGGCCTTCTAGGCCATGAGGCACAGGGCCAGCTCATGTAATCTGTGTATTATCTCAATTGCATTTTAAAAAGCAAAACCTGGGAAGAATTAAAGTGTTTTGCTGAAGAATGAGCCTGATGACAGAGATAGATCTGTGTGTCATAGTAGCCAGGTACTGGGTTCAGAGCTCAATAGTAGCAGTGAGTTGCATGCCCAGTTGTGGTGTTGTTGTATTTCTGTTTAGGAGTACAGAGCTGATTCTGTACCATTGGTTTCTTAGAAGAGTGCAGACTATGATGTGTTGGATAAAGCATGTGCCCCTGGCATTTTAAGGTGAGGTACATTTTTTTTTAATGAAGCTCTTGCACTGGCGAAACACTTGATGAGGCTTCCAGAACTGCATGGGCATGCTGAGGCCATCGTGAGTGGTTTGTGGTGCATCCCTCATGGTACAAAGCAGAAAGACTGGCAATGGTATGACTTGCAGAAAAGAGTTTAGGAAAAGAATTGGATGTTCCTGCTGTGGAGAATGCTGCTTGAGTTGTTTGACCCGACTAGGCAAGCAGAGCTCATAGCGGTGGTTTTCTAGTTTTTTATCACACGGTTGTACCTGCAGAATCTAGGGGATGAGGTGCAGAAGCAGGTTGTGCAATGGGAAGATCCAGCATTGTTTGGCCAGTGTGGGGAGCACTGCAGAACGCCTGTTTTTTTCTGTTGTCACCTACTGCTGTGCACCTTTGAACAGTGAGGAATCATGATCGCCAGGCAGGCTGGAGTTGGGATGTGGCCCATCCGGTGAGTTTTTGGTGGTTTCAATGATGGAGGTGGAGAACCATGTGGCGTGGGGAGGCCCCTTCCAGGCTGTCTTGTAGCCAGGCCCTTGCTGCCATGAAACCTGGTGTGGCCTAGTTGGTGAGGCTGCTCTCTTTGTGCAGGGCGGTTGATTTGGAGGACAAGGGAGGGAATTTTGACACATAACTGGTATTAAAAAAATAGAAAACAAAAGCTGGTAAAGTGGAATGCAGCTCACTCCTTGTTCATGGTTGGGCCTTCACTGGGTGATGCCAGGATGTGCACCGGAAGCACAGTTTGCTGCAGTGTTTGTTTTGGAGCCCTGGTGACCATGCCATGGGGTAAGGAAGGTTGGGTGGGGGCTGCACAAGACTTGATGGGGAAGGCATCCACAGAGCAGGGGCAAGGCCTGTCATGTGGGTTTTAAGCTGGGCCTACAAAGTGGATCAGCAGGCTAGAAGCGTGGCCGCTTGAGGTTGGGGAACAGCAGGTGGTATTCTTTGTGCTGGGGTAGTGTGGCTTGGATCAAAAAAAGGAAAGAATGAATGAGGATGCACAGCACTCACAGCACACGGGCATCTCTGAGGGCCTAAATTGGGCAGGCCCAGACCAGAGGAAAAAAGGGGTGTACCTCATGGGAGGCATGGTGCATGCCACAGGAGGGAGGACCATGAGTAGGGGTGCCCAGATGGTAGGATAGGGTAAGTGGGCCCTAGGGGGTCACACACACTATAGCCAGGGAGAAGAAACAGTTGGTGGCACTCCACGGAAGGGGGCAAAAGGGGTGGTGGATGGTGCCACTGTGTTCATGCCCAGGAACAAAGGAGAGAAGCTTAATGAGGATGACGGATGCACACTACAGGCCTAGGCTGGGGCATGGGGGAGAGCTGCCAGCTGGATGGGTATCCATCACAGCAGTCAGAGTACAGGAAGGGGCTATAGGGTTGGCAGGCTACAACATGGTGCTGGGGGTGCACATTACTGGGGGTATTTGGGGATAGGAATGGCATAGTAACATGGAAAGATGTTACTAGTGAGTGGCATGGGCAGAGATGTTAAGGTCCAGACTTCCCGGTCTGGGGCCACTAGGGATATTACAGTCCCACAGAGCAATAGCCGGAGAGGCTGGTAAAAAAAAAATGACAAAATACTAAAATAATATGGCCCGGTACAGCACTGGGATGGTAGGCCGGGAGTAGGGCATGGGAGTGGTCCAATGGAGCACAGGGCAGGGCAGTCCTCCAAGACCGTGCAACCTCGGTTAAAGGGGCAGTTGTTTTGAGTATACAAGGCTGAGCATTATATTTCTCACCCTCAGCCTACAGTGACAGAGAAGCAGATATGGCACCCAAGTGAGCCCAGCTGTCCAGTGAGAAGATGTTGCAGTAGGCATCCAAATTGATGGGGCAGATGTCGAGCTAATGGCAACAGCAAAGCAGAGAGAGAGGCAGAGAGGTGCAGAAAAAGTAAGGGAGGCGGAAGGAGTGCCTGGGCAGGGGAAAGGGAGTAGGAGACCTCAGACAGGAAGTCCCACCCCAGCACCCATCCCAGCACCCCTGCCCACACTAGAACTGGATGATGGGAGTTCGGATGGGGTAAGTATGATGTGGATCTCACAGATGAAAGTGGTCTGAAGGATTACTTGAAGGGGTTGCTGGGCAGCGTGGGGGATCAAAAACATGGAGTGGGCCATGCTGACCTTAAAAGGTAAGGGCCGGGTCAGGAGGAGGCCACAATGACAACTAGAAGCTGTAAGAGGGGCCCCAGGCTGCTCAACTGGGGACCACATACCAGCCTCAATCAAGGAGAAAATCTGTGAGGGGACTATATTGACATCTTCTGGCTGGTGGACGAGGACACCGCCATGAAATATGAACAGAAGAAGTTGGTAGGGAAGTCTGAAATGGCAGTGGCCCTGGCAGTAATAGGCCACAAGATGGAGGAGGTGAAGTATAAGGGAGGACCATTGAAAATTGGCAAGGGGTTTCATAGTCTATAGCTCATTGTTGCTGGGAAGCAGCCAGAACTTGCCATCCTTTGCTGATATACCGTTCATCATCAGAGATGTGTACAAGGCAAAGGTCGGGTATAGGTGACTCATATATGATGAGGCATTTTGGAAGAGGATGGCAGTGAAAGAGGACCTGAGATTGGATTGCACCCACTCAGAATTGTAGGTGAGGACCCTTTCTGGGGAGGGGTGGGACTGGGGGTGAACATGCAAGGAAGACCACTCCTGCCACAGGGGCAAAGACATGTTAGGGTTATAACAAGGTCACCAGCACATGGGGCAGCTGTAAGTTCTGGCTTGTTTGTTCCAAATTTTGGGGTCACACCGGCCTCTACTGTTGGCAGAATGGGGACAGAGGATGACAGAGAGGGGGACAGTTCTATGAGCAGTCCTTTCAGGGTGCCTGGGGGAGGACAGGGCAGGGGCCAAGGGGCAGCCACAGGGGGCAGCAGTATGCCCCCAAGTTGGTGTTAACAGGGTGCCCAAGGGAGGGTGGTGGGGTTACACACTGGCATGTACTCCCATTTCTCCAGCAGAGGTGGAGGAGTTGACCATGAAGTACCCGAATAAGGGGTAGGAGAACTGCTCTGGGAGGGTTTCTGGATGAGCTTCCACTGGGGTTTCAAGGGGTGGGAAGAAATGTGGGCCAGGAACCTCCAAGTCAGTGAACAGGAAGGAGGGATCATAGGGCTAAGATAGATAAGAAAATCATGGTGGGCCAGGTGGAGGCCGTTGGGGCCCCATGCCATACATTTCCAAATTTCCCATTGGTGTTAGCTTTGCAAGAAGGCGGAAGGAATTCTGCCTGATTCATCATTTACCATACACCTGAGGGTTCGTCGGTGAATGAGGGCATACCAGATCACTTTAGGGTGGTGTTGTATGCCCTCAGCTAGAGCAGGCCATAACACTGATCAAGGTAAATCGAGGGGCATGGCTAGTGAAGATGGACATTGAGTTGGCATTCCGGCTCTTGCCCATCAGGCCGGCAGATTGGGACCTGTTGGGTTTTCAATTCCAAGGGTGCATCTTATTTTGACAAAGCCATGTCACGTGTGCTCAGTGGCTTGTTCCACTACAGACATTCAGCACCTGGGTGCAGTGGATAATCAGGGACAGGTATGGGCACAGGAGGGTGGTGCATTACCTGGATGATTTCGTCCTTATCAGGGAATCATACAGAGGTGCTGGGAAGCTACAGGATTTAAGAAAAGTGCCAGTGGATAGGCATACCACTGGCACAAGGCAAGATGAGGGCCTCGACCGGAGGTTGGAATTCTTGTGTATAGAGGTGGACATGGAGCAGGGCTGTTTCTGGCTGCCTGGGAACAAAGCAGTGTGCCTTAAAGACCTGCTGGCCCAGGTCATGGGGGAGGGGGTGCCAATGGTACAAATGCAACAACTGCTGGAGCACCTTAATGTTACCTGCAAGGCCATCAGCCCAAGTAGGACATTTACAAGGAGGCTGGGAAGAGCCATGGGAGGGCTAAACTTCCTACCACTGGGTGGATATGTCAAATGGGGTTCTGGAGGACTCCGGGTATGGCAGGAGTTTCTCAACAGCTATAATGGGGTGGCATTCTGGCAGGACTATTGGGAGTGGAACACAGACTTGGAGCTGTTCACAGACACTCCGGGCACCCTGGGAATAGGGGCATACTTCCATGGGGACTGGATGTCAGAACCTTGGCTGGCATCTTGGGCAGAAGGGTAGTACTGAAGGGAATTACATTCTTGGAGATCATCCGGTATGGGTGACCATGGAAGTGTGGGAGTATAGGATGAAGGGAGCGCATCTTGTTTTGGTGTGACAACAAAGGCTAGTGGAAGTCATTAATAGGCAAGGGGAGGACGGAGACAGTGAGAGGCTGCTTAGGCATATGGTCTTTGGGACTGCAACTGAACCTATCTTTCAAAGTGCAGCATATCAAGGGCTGAGGAAAGAAATGGCTGACAGTCTTTCCCATTACAGATCAACAGGTTTCAGGAACTGAGGCCTCAGGCAGTGCCACACAGGACCAGGATCCCAGACCAGTTATGGGAGGCTGGAGGGACACAGCCAGGGTTCTGTATCGGGCTCCTGATCAGCAAACACATTGAAGGCCTACAAAGCAGGGTGGGTGAGATTCCAGGATTTCAGAGGGAAGCATGGGTGAGGCAGGGATGAACCAGCCTGGGATGAGCAGGTAAGGAGGTTTGTAGTAGAGCAGTGGGAAGATTGACTGGCCCACCAAAATGGTGGTGCACTTGGCGGGCATCAGCTGGGTACATCAGGACAGGGACTGGCCCGATGTAGTGGTCAACAGGACAATAAAGCACATGGCTTCAGGTTGGCAGATGGGTCAGGTGACCAGAGCAGACAGGTGGCACCCATAAGAGGGTAGTTGCTTGAAAATGTCTTATGGGCAACTCAGAAGGTATGCACCTTGGCCCAGGAGGGGCACTATTCCGAGGCCGTGTTTGCTGTTGTGCAGCAGGAGCATTCTGGGTGGGGAAGTGGTGGCCCATGAAAGACAGCTGCTAGGCAGGCTGTGCATCATGAGGACATCCTATGGGGTCATGACAGGGTGGTCATTAACCTGGCCAGGTCTAAAATGGACCAAAGAGGAAGGAGACCAAGGTGTCATTGGTGAGGCAACCACAGTCTGCCAGCTGCTCAGTGAGTGCACTGGAGGCATAATGGGAGCACTCAAGGGGGACATGGGGTCTTGTTCCAGACATTGGAACGGCTCCACAGTCACCAGTTTTCAGGTAGAGGCAGTGCTCAGGAGGGCCCTGACCTTCATTAGGGAAGACCCAGGTGAATGCCCGCATTCTTTTTGGATTGAGGCAGCCACGGAGGCAGCAGAGAATGGGGCTGCAGTGGAGGTGGTAAAGAAGGTGGGGTGCAGGAGTCCAGCTGCTATAGGAGGTATGTCAGGTATTGATAACAGCAATTCACACTGTTTATCTCATTTCCATGCAGGTTCCAAGAGGAAAATCTGGATATTGGGGCATTCCTTTGTATATTGGGCTGAAAGGTTTGTGTTCACCACCTCCAGAGGAGCAGAGCTGTGATACAATACCGAGCACACTAGGGTGCTGTGGAAAGGCATTAGAGAGATGAGATGGGTGCAGCTCATGCCACTAATGGAAGAGTTAAAGTTGCAATGGGAGTGTTGGACTGCATTATTATACACCTCAGGGCAATGATTTGGGGGCCTGTCATGGACTGAATTGGGGAATATCATCATGGGGACTTAGAGAAATTGAGATGGTGGTGGCCGAGGGTGACATTTGGTTGGTCTGGACACCTCCTCCCGGCAGGTTTGGAGGGGGTTTAAGACATCCGCAGATCGAGAAGGTCAGAAAGTGTCTGAATAGAAGAGTTGCAAGGACAGTAATTGAGATGGGTGAGGAACCTGCAAGACAAGGACATTTCCTTGATCAGCCTCCGGTGTACAGAGTCTTGACAGTATGCTTGTCGGATTTGGCATGTGCCTATTCCTGAGGCTTATTGGGAGCTAATGAAAAGATAGCCAGCAAAGGTTTGAGGTACTAGCCCACAGGGGAGCCCTCCATCCATTACAAGCTGGAGGAGGGGTAGTGGAAGAAAGAAAGGGGAGCAGTGGGGAAAGGAAGGGAGGGAGGATACACAGGCTGGGGACAAGGAACTCATATGTGGTGGTAGATCGGGAGGAGGATAGGTCCAGGTACCAGATTCAGAAGTGTCCGAGCCAGGAGGGCAAAAGCCAGGGTAGGTGAAACCGCCTGTCTCTGGTGTGGAAGAGGGGGCCTGATCTACAGTGTCTGGGCCCTGAAAGTCAAGATGGAGGAATGATCAGAAGAAGGACAGAGGCCGGAACCAGGAAAAACTTTAAAAGAATTTCTGTGTGGAATATGACGCAATAATATTGTGGATGTAAATATATTCTTTGTGCCAAAAATAAATATTGACAATGAACAACCAAAAGTAAAATAAGTGTAACGTCTCATCATTCCTGGAAGGGTTCAGGGACAATGAGGTGCTAGGGATAAGATAAAAACTACTTCAAGTATCGGACAATTAATTTGCTCCATTTCTTGTTGAAAAGGGGAATGTGGTTACGCATAGCAGAGATTAGATGTTCTGTTCTTAGGGAGAAGGAAAGTCTATTAAGCCATTCGGCATAGGAGATGGGAGATTGGTCAAGCCAATGCATCAGTACTCATTTTCAATCACTAATGAGATAAGAGCCATGTGGTATTGCCTCTCTTTAACTTGAATCTGTGAAAAGTCTCCAATAATACAGATTTCAGAAGAAAAGAGGCTTAGCCCCAAGAGAGTGATGAAGACTTTTCTATGCTCGCCCATAGGGGAAAGACCTTCTCGCATAGCCAACAGACATGCAGTGAGGTACCATCTGCTTTACCACATCTGGTACAGCAGGGGAGGGAAGATGACCCATTCCAGAATTATTTAATAGCGGTGTAATACATATTATTTAGAATATGATATTGACTAAGTCGCAGCTGGTCTTGAGTCAAGTATGTATAGAGGTTGATCCATAGTTTAGGCCAATCAAAGATGTATTCAAGCATGAGAGACTCCCAAACCTTGGATCCGGTCAGATTAAGTGGTTGAGGTGAAGTTAATAAACATCGGTAAAGAGCTGAGACCCCATGGGGTTGGGATGCTATATCTTGAATCTGTTGAAGAAGGTCTCCAAGACTTGATTCTTGTGGACCGAGCCCAAATTGTCGTATCAAGAGATATCTTATCTGGTAAATCTCAAAACTGTGATTGGGGCTTAGATTAAGCTTATCTAGCAGTTCTGAAGAAGTAAGAATAGAGGTCAGATGTAAAAGTCAGAGACCTTAAGATGAGGAGTAGTAAGGAGCCAAGTAGGAAGTAACAAGAATTCCCAACCTTAGAAGGCACTCAGTGATGTCTCATGCCTCACAACAAACCCAAGGTGTGCCATTATTCCACCTCAATGCACACCCTCTCATGTGTTATTGCTTAACCATTCTACTCCTTTAGCAGCACCCTCATAGACTCAGATCTTGCTGCTTAAAAGTAACAGTGTTATGCTTTTGTGACCCTGAAACATCTGCAACATGCACCCTTTGTATAATATGATGTTTTTTCTTTTCACCAGCTTACATATTCTGAAATTGGTTTCATGGGTCCATGACTCAAATATGCATTTATCTTCAGGAGTGAGGTAGCAGGACCATAACCCATCAGTGGCAGAGCCACAAGTGATTTGTGAGCCTTTGACCCTGCAAGTGATCATAAATGGTATAATCTGAGTGAAGCCATTGTGTATTCAATTTATACAATGTATTCTAAATTGCAGAACTTTCATGAAGACTTAACTTTTGTTTTTACTTCAAAGCTCTGTTCTGAGTACAGCCAGGGCCACTGTGATATCATCAGGCATTGATCAAGCTGTTCTCTCATTGGTTATGAGCTCCTTTGTGACCACCCACAATTGGAAAATAAATACTAATGACACACCTAACATTAAAAAAATAATTTATTTCCACATTAGGAATGAACACAAATGCATTTATTTGTATTTTTACACTTACAGACATTGTAGAAATAGAGGATATTGCATGGGGCTCTAGTGTATAAGCTTTTTGATTTCCCTTTGGAATGTTGACAACAATGCTCTCTAGGTACAACTGGCAGAGGGAACTAAAAATCTTAGACACTAGAGTTCCCTGCGATGTCCTAGTTATACAGTATGGTCCAGTCTTCATGATGTACCTGCAGGGATGGTAACAACCCTGTACCAAAAGTTCCTTGCTATGTCCTAGTTATACAGTATGGTCCAGTCTTCATGACATACCCAAGTGGGATGGTAACAACGATGTAGCAATGACAAAAATGTATCAGCCCTGCAGGTACATAACACTGTAACATGTTTTATTGAGTTCATTTTTCTTCCCTCAATAGTATAAATATATAATAAAGCAATTAGTATATTTCATCAGTGTTTCTAAAACCAAAAAGTCATTCTTATCATCATTTAGAAAATAATTCATATTCTTGACAGTGAATTATTTCTCCACAGATTCTCTAAATGATCAGTGTTGCTCTCCAGTCAACCATACTGAGACTACTTGGAGAGTGAGGTCATTCGGCAGCAGCTTCAGCTCATGAGAGTTCTCACAATGGCATCACTGTCCAGTCATTACCAAAAAGAAATATCACACACAGCCTTACATTGTAAAAAACAAATAGAAAATGGTACTAAGCTGTAAACTGTGTTTTAGAAACAGGCTGCTATTACACTATACATTGTACAATAAAAAACTGTAAAAACACTCTCTTGAATTTCACACCTTGTTAGTGTGGTGACATCATTAGGGCACTAGAGCTTGGAATTCATGCAACTGATGTCATCACACTAACTTTGTGTGGAATACCAGGTTGTACTGACAGTTGGGGTGTTGTTATTCTATATAAATGTATTACACAAATACTGACCTGAGTCAAGGGCTACAGTTGGAAAATAATTGACACCAAGGGATGAACTATTGCCTGACAATTGTTATATTGCCCCAAAGCTGAAGGCTGAGGGTAATATGACTACTGGAAGCAACAGTTCAGCCAAAGAATCAATTATTCCACATGTATCCTGACATAACTCCATTCAATATCTGCTTTATAAAACCTTGCTTGATTAAACCTCCCTACCACCCTCTCCTGCAGTTTCTCACACAAAATACATTTGCATAAAAAGTAGAAAATAAAGCATTGATTTACCTGGTTCTGTCTTCAAGTTGACCTGTACTGCCAGGGTAAAGTTTTAGCTTTCCTTTCTGCTTGTTTTGTTTGTAGCCTTGTATGATATTACCATTATCAGACCCTTACACCAGTTGCACCCTCTCTTTGTTTGTGCTGCTTCTTGGTTCTCTAACCTGTACGCGCCCCCACCTCACCAAAAATCAGGACAGAAAGCAGGAAAAAATGTTCTTGTTTTAAAACAAGCTCAATGGTGATGCCAAGGATCTGCTGTTTGTGGTTCAAGCAACATAAATACCTTTTGCCCCACCTTCAAGGACCTGCAAATTGAGACAGGAATAGTTCAGCTGATTAGGTCATGACACTAACTGTGGTTTTATAGTCGCATCAGTGTACCTTGAATGGGAGTACATTCTGCACCCATTACTGGCATCACCAGAAGAAAACAGGAAGTTGTTATCCTCTGTACAGTTAGTGAGACCCCATCAGGAGAAGTGCATGCAGTTCTGGAGATCCCATCTCTGAAAGAACATAGACACGATGGAAGCATTCCAGAGGAGGGCAACTAAAATGGTGCAGGGTCTGCAATAGAAGCCATACTAAGAGAGACTTAAAGGCTAAATATGTACACCTTGAGGAAGGAGGAGTGGGGGACATGATAGAAACTTTCAACTACCTCAAGGAAATGAAAAAGTCTGATATGAGGCATCTTTCAGAAAAAGAATTGTGCAAGAACAAGGAGCGCAATTTGCAGATAGAGGTGGACGCTCCAGGAGCAACGTGAGGAAGTATTTTTCACAGAAAGGGTGGTGGCACCTGGAACTGCCTTCCTGAGGAGTCATGGGTTCAAAAACAGTGGGAAATCAAGAATGCATGGGACAGACATAAGGCAATTATAGTAGGGGTAGGAGGAACTAGGCTGTTGGTTAACTAGAATCTGCAGCTTACCCAATAGGTATGGAAATGGGCAGACTAGGTGGACAAGACGTCCTTATCTGCCATCAATCTATGTTTCTATGTTTCTATGTTTTGGAGTATGACCCAGTACACATCACAGTGTGACCCAGTACAGAGGACAGACCTAAATTGAGTTACCCAGTGCAGGCAGAGGAAGGTTCCCCTCACATCTCAAGAGTGTTAACATAAAGGCTGATGAAACTTGGAGTGGAACCCAGTTCAGAGTGATGGACAGACAGGAGGGACCCATCTCTCCAGCATCATTCTCGTTTGGGGACCCGGGCATCATGTCCCTCCTCACTACAATTGGTTTGGATCCCATTCTGTTTCTCTGCTGGTGACAGTGTGAGGCTCCAGCCACAACCAATTGAACATGACAAGCAGGGAGGGAGAAGAAGGCATGCCTGGCTCTGGAGGGTCCTCCTCCTCCTCCTCCTCTGTGGGAAGGCAACTCGGTGACAACTAGGACAGGATGTAGGGACCCCACCACACGCCATCATCACAGAAAACAGAGTTCAAGAACCCAAACCAAGCCTTGCCAGCTCCTGGTTGCCATGGTGGGCCAGTATGCTCCTTGTGGTGCTGACATGTGAGACAGTGCAAAGCTTCTCATCTGGTCTTGTAACCCACCCTGGTTGAGAGTTTCTTGACACCTGAACCGGGTCTCCTCTTTCTGCTCTACATTTCATTTCTTAAAGACCTGAAAGTAACAATTACCCTCCTGTTTAGGGAAGGTGCAGCAGGTGTTGGAGTAGCCAGTCACAGTGATTTGGGAATCGATTAGTCGACAGGAGGTGACTGATCCCAGGCTAAGGAAGAAGAGTGGGTTTGGTGAGTCGAGTCACATTTTCAATGCATGGCCCTAGCCCAGGTGGACTGGGTCTCCTCCAGCTGCAGTATCAATGCCTGTCCCCTTGCCTGCATCCCCCATCCTTGCAGGGAAGCCTTCCATGCCAGCGCTGCATCCAGTGTTAAACACTATGAGTTGAATCTGATTTCTCAATGGCAGATTTGACCAAGTGCAGTTGACTGAGCATGAGAACAACCCAAGCCAGCCACACATCTGACACAAGTAAGGGTTCTCATTGGAAACCAGCAGGAGAGGAGACAGAGTTCAGATAAAGAGTTTGTCCTGGAGTTTGTGATCCATTCTCCATACACACTGCTTAGAACCTGAGTTTAAATTCAGCCTGTTCTTTATCCTCTAGTGTCAGGAAAACATTATAGTTGGGTGCCACATTGATGGTGGTTGATTACTGATGAAGAGTTTGCCCTGCACTTCTTGATCCCTACACATTACTTATGTTGGGTTTGAATCTGGCCTGTTCCTCCTTCTCCAGTGGCAGGAAAACTGTACAGGTGGGTTTCACCTGGGGATGGGGTTACAGCTTACTAATGAAAGGTCAGTTTGCATGGGCCACAATTTGTGGACAACACTGGAATGAGTGGCTTGCTTGCCAGATAACTTAAAATAGCTTCACTTAATTGTTGTGATGAGAATCAGTAGCCACACAATATATTGCACATTAACATTTGGTTGCCCTGTAAGATCACATCTTCTGGATATGGTGATCCACCACTCCATCTCTTTTGCTTGAGATTTTTTCTATGTCACTGCAGCCAAAATACCTACTAGGTTCCAATTTGCATGCCATTTAAAATACCTGCTGTATGTTGACTTCTCCCTGCTATAGCTCCTTTGGAAACCCAGAGATATCCTGTGATCTCTTGAGTGAATTGGACCTTTAAGCATTAATGTGATTGTTCTGTCTGATTTGGGTACTGAGAAACTTGCGATTAGTTTCTGAGTATGTTGGTGTTTGAGTATATTGGCCAGGTAATGGGAAACCTAGCCAGCATTTGTGGCAAAAGTTCTGAACAACTTGTGTATGGGTATATTGAAAGAGTTGAGGCAACTGAAGCAGATAACTGAGAACATACAATTCTGAGCAGGTTTGTGTATGGGTGTTATATTGGAAAGGTTGTGGGAAATGCCCTACATTTGGAAACATCTGTGAAAGTTGGCATTGTAGTAGTGCCACACTGAAAGACCATGTGGAGAATCAACCCTTGCCCCACTCCCTCAAAACCAGGTCTGTGGGTTGGAAAGTGCAGCTGTATCAAAGGGGTAGTCGAACATGGGGACAGTTATTGGGAAGCAGGGTAGATTTCAGCAGGTAACAGAATAGTACAGCGGAATCTAGTGGGAAAGCAGTTTGCCTCTGTTTGATCCTCCCAGCCTAATCTGACTCAAGTGGAGTGGCTGTAGTTGGTGTTGCAGTAACAAATGAAGCCAGAACTTATATTATTAATTTGTAAGAACTTTTTGAAAATGAATTGCTTTACCCAGCAGAACAAACCTACTTTTCCTCATCAACTGCCCCATACCCCAGCAATCAATGATGACCACCCAGATATGTAGTATAATATCCTTTATATGTATTGCTGTGTCCAGTTCTGGTTGCCACATTTCAGGAATGGCATTAAAGAAGATGGGATTATTCAGGGGTAGAGCCACCAAACTGACCAAGGGCAAGAGGTTATAAGGAGAGATCAAATTAATTCTAATTATTAAGGCCCAGAAAGAAGAACAGGCTAAGATGACACATGATCATGGCGTTCCTACTACTAACAAGCATTTGTCAATGCCTGAAGTTTGCCATGGTGTGTGTGTGTGTGTGTGTGTGTGTGTACTGGGAGGGTGATCCTGGCTGTCCCTTCCTGTAATGTCTACTATGTGACCACATGAGTTTATGCACATGGTTGAAACTGGCACCAGTCCACTAGCCAAATGCTGTTAGATTTTCTTTTGGGATAATCAAAATTCTTTTAAGTAGCTAGGAAGACTTGTACTGGAAAAGTAATATTTTAATAAGTAGATCAGCTGGGCCAGCAGAAAAGTTTGTGGGGCTAGTGGTTTTGAAGTCAGTACCCTGCTGGCTAGTAGCAACAAAACTTAATCTGACCCTGCAAGGATCACTGCAGACATAAGGCTGGCTGCTTGAAACTTAAACAATGTTTATACTGCAGCAACTATGAAGTAAAGGGATACAACATGCTTCTAGCTACAGTTTGAAGTGCATAAATACTGTTACCAATATAAATATATAGCATGGATGTTACTGAAGCATGTAAAACTTAAAGGTTGCAGGAATAAACACCTTTACCAGTGAGTAAATACCATTTGCAAACAGTGAGACAGAGAGAGACAGGGAGAGAGAAAGAAAGAGAGAAGGAAGGAAGGAAAGAAGGAAGACACATACACATTACTTTGAACAGCTGGTGTCTGGAACTGTGCTGTTGGAAGCTTGGAATACCTTAGCAAATCTGATAAGAGAGGTCTGCATGTTGGGCAACTCATCAGAGGAAACCATAAACCCATGATTGGGTCAGCTTTTTGTTTTGAAGTCCATGCAGTTTCCACCCACCAAGCTAAAACTCTGTCATAATTTGGCTGATAACTGGTCTGCTACAGACTTGCCTATTAAACCATGCTCTGCATTGGAGGACAGTATCCACCCCTCAAAAGTCACTATCATGGGAAGATGTTTGCTTGCTGTGTGTGCCGCATGGCAAACATAAATAGAATAGACTGGATGGAATATGCCAAGATATTGTAGTAAGTGAATGCAACTGCAGAACCAGATGACATGCACTGAAACTGAAGGGGTGCAGAATAAGGAAGCGTCAGAAAGGATTACTTACACAGAGGGTAATTAGCATGTGGAATAGCCTACCCAATGAGTCTGTAAAAAATAGCTTTTTTAGGATTCCAAAGGAGGACTAGACAGATTCTTAAGAGAATGGCATTGTGGGTTTCCCACCACGAGTGCGTAGAATTACAGCTGGTAAGTTTGGATGTGTCCATACTCAGGTTGGGTAAGTCACTGCTGTGCAGCAGGAAGTGCAGGCGAGATGGACCCTAAAGCTCTTCTGTCAGCAATGTACTGTATTGCTTTTATAGAAACAAAAGAAGTTGATAACAGAGGCCAAGTGTTCTGTCCAATCTGCCCCTATCCTGCCTGACCTGTGACCCTTAACCCATGTCTCATCATTGTCTCCACCATGTTACTTTGCCGCTGATTGCCTGCCATACAGAGGCCTTGCAGAAACATAGGAAGTGATGACAGAAGAAGGCCAATTGGTCTATACAGTCTACCCTTAGCCCTACTTTACTAATTTGACTGAGTTGTCTAGTGGCACTAGTCTCCTCACTCCTCTTTTGTCCCTTCCCTCATTGCTGCCTTCCCCAACCCATGTGGTAATCCCACCTATGCTACATCACTACACTGATTTTTGCATGGAACACCTTGTTGGGCAGTACTTCCCACTCAACATGCGAAACAAAAAAAAAATAAATAAAAGAAGAAAATGTACTTCCTGATAGTGTTCTTAAAAACAGGAAATCTGTGTTAATTGACAGTTGTTTATAAAGTTTTATTCTCAGAAATGGTAAGCATTCTCCTAAATTACCCATAGCTGTAACTGAATAAAATGTTATACGAAAACTGCATTTGCATTGATTATTTTTTTTATGGAGAGCATTCTGTTACAGTTCTCTTCATGGAACCAGAAATTTGGAATGTTTACTATGTCATGGTTTGTATACAGAATGTTAATTATAAGCTGTTGACCTACCACAGCTATCACAACTGAGCTTAGAGTTATGTGTACAAATGGTGACATAGTTAAAATTTTAAATTACAGGTCCCATAAAAGAACTGTAACAGAATGTTGCTCATAAAAACAAAACAATGCAAAATGCAGTTTTTTATCACTTTCTATTCAGGTACAGTTAAATATAGCTCATTTGGGGAATGCATATCATTCTGAGAACTTTCTAAACAGTTGCTAATTAGGAATGGTTTCCCATCCTCTTTAAACTCCCCCACCTGTTTCTTCTTGTTACATCTAGTATTCGTTTACACTTTCTATCTGCCTTCTTAAGGCTTGTTTAAATATACCTCGGTGTTTTCATCTGTTTGGCTGCCACTGTAAGGTTTGAAGGCCACCCTCTTCTTCCTCACCACTTCTCTTACATCCCTCTTATACCATACAGGCTTTCTTCTTTTCTTGTTTTCCCTGCATGTTTTATGCAGGTTTAGTGACATTGTCTAACCCTTTCCTGATTATATGCCACTTCCTGTCTAACCTGTCTGTCAGTTTTACCGACTCTAACCTACCCATAGTACTTCCCACACGAAATCCAGTGCTTTGGTCCTCGAACTAATATGATGAGCCTCCAGCACTGTGTTGAACTCTGCTGACTGATCGTCATTGTTCCTCAGTGGTTTCTTTACAGAAAGCTAATTGAGGTCTCTCTTTAAGTAAGGACCAAGTCCAGGACTGCTTCCTTCCTTGTCAGTTCTTCACTGCATCATAACTGTAGTACATAATGAAATGCTTCTGCTGGCACCTGACTCATGGCACATGCTGCTGCTGGGACACACCAGTTGACATCTGGCATATTGAAGTCCCCCACCAAAACTACTTCACCCTGTGCTGTGGCTCTCCTGATCTCTTCCACCAGTAACCCATGTGACTCTTTTGGGATGGTGGGGTCAGAGCATGCCACTGCCTGGCTATCAACTGGTGAAGATTAGAAAACTTTCAATGAATGCTCATAACTCGCCCATTTTTGGAATTTTATCAAATTTTCAACATGACCTGTGTGGGACCCTTCCTCATGAACACTGCAACTGTCAATTTGTTAATCAGGCCGGAAAGTGCTGAATAATGGGATTGAATAATGGAATTTCATCACCAGTGTTCATGAGGTGTGGTCCTCAAAGGCCATGTTGAAAATCTGGTAAAATACCTAAAAATAACCAAGTTATATGCCTTCATTGAAATTTTTCTTCGCACTTGCATAACTTTGGCAATTTTTAATATTTTGACTCCAAATTTTCAACATAGCCATTTCTCGCATTTTCAGGCCCAAAGGTGATTTTGCAATCACTCTGCAAAATCATCTTTCAGGATAGATTAATGAAATAACAGTGCTAGTGTTCATGAGGTAGGGTCCCCAAAAGCCAATATTAAAATGTGATGAAAAATTCAAAAAATGGTCAAGTTATGTGCTTTCATTGAAATTTGTCTATGTACATGCGTAGTTTTGGTAATTTTATATTTTGACACAAAGTTTTCAACATATCCATTTTTACACCACCTCATGAACAGTAGAACTGTCATTTTCACATCCTGACCTTATTTACAGATAGAAAGAGGTGAGCTGAGGCTTGAGAAGCCAAGACACCACACCTGCTCTTCTGATTTGTTTGGGAATGTGGGGTGTTAGGAAAATCCTAACACTTCATTCCCAACTTTGGTTGCTTTCACCTTAACTGGAGCATTAACAAAGTTGTTTTGCAATATATGAGCAATAGGGTTGAGAACTTCTAGAGTGTGATAAATGAAGATGTCTTCACTGGAGTGTGATAAATGACTATTACATCAGCACAGTGATGATAAATGCCATTTATCCATACTGTGCTGATGTCACCACTCATGCATTACAACCTGTATTCTAAATGAAACTGCTTTATCAGTTTCTCTTTCTCACTGAGGCCTGCAAGTTACTCAGTTAGTACTGCAAAGACACTCACCTGTTTTCCATAGTGTTTCTGAGACTCTCAGCCCTTTACTATGCTAATCTCAGGTTCACTACAGCCTACATTCTAAAGAAAAATTCTTTACCAGTTTCTCTTCTCACTGAGGCCTGTAAGTTACTCAATTAGCATAGTAAAGACACTCACCTGTGTCCTAGAGTGTTTCTGAGACTCCCAGCCCAGTCAAAAAACACACACACTGTGACAACACACAGGAAGAGCAGAAAGCACACAGAAACAGGAAAAGAACACAGGAAAACATAACAATATTTCAGAGTTCCCAATCCTATTATATAAATAGCACACATGGGACCGGATATTCAGACTGTGCAGGCTGTGGTGCAAGCCTGGGCTCAGTGCAACTTGGTTGCGCAGGGCATTGATGGAGGCGATATTCAAAGGAGCTGCGCCATGGCACAGCCTTGTTGAATATCGCACACTGTTTTCCTGCAGTGTGCATGGTACAATGGCACTGCACCAGCGCCAAGTGGCCAGAGTGGAGCAGGGGATACGATAGCACAAGTTCCATTGCGCTATGTGCAACAACCCACGATATTCAAAAGTGCACATGCAAATGGAAGGCCATAATGTATGCAAGGTGCAAATGGGGCCATTTACATGTCATTATACCTGGCACCTGCCAGGTAGCAGCCGTCAGGGACCGATGCCCCTGCACAACGCAGCAATGTGACCCACAGCCCGATCACTTGCTTCAGTAAATATAAATCACATCCTATATCCTGGTGGTCCTATGGACCGCTGTCAACCTGATAGTGGGCATTTGTAAAAATAACATGAAGTCCTATATCCCTGGTGGTCCAGTGGGCTGCTGTCAGCCAGATCACAGGCATTTGTAAAAATAAAATAAAGTCAAATATCCCTGGTTGTCCAGTGGACCGCTCGCAGCCCGATCATGGGCATTTGAATTAAAAACACAAAGTACAATATCCCTGCTGGTCAGTACCCCCTCTCCACCCACCCACTGAGCCCCACCAACTTGCCCCCAGTCAGCGGCGGGTGGCAGAACCCTGCCTACCACCCCACTGCCCACTGACTGACACCATAGAGTAGGGCTGTATGCCCATTGGTCCACAGCATGAGCCAATGGGCATGTAGCCTGTACCATACTACACATTCCAGATGCCACTGACCAGGGGGAGCAGGGCAGTGGGGCTCAGTGGGCAGGTGGGGAGGGGGGTACTGCTGGACCACCAGGATATTGGACTTCATTTGTTTTATACAAATGCCCACAATCGGCTCTGAGCAATCCACTGGACCACCAGGATATTGGACATTAATATAAGATTACAAATGCCCACGATCAGGCTGAGAACAGTCCACTGGATCACCAGGGGTATAGGACTTAATTTAATTTACAAAAGCCTGCGATCGGGCTGACAGTGTTCCACTGGACCACCAGGGATATAGGACATGATATTTTTTATACTTAAGTCCGTGATCAGGCTGACAGCAGTCCACTGGACCACCAGGGATATGGAACATTATTATTTTAAACAGATGCCTGCAATCGGGCATTGAGCGCCGCCATGGAGGTGCAGCGAGCTTGGGTGGCCACCCACAGGTGGCAGCTGCCATGTTGTGCCCTGCAATACGGCTGCTCACCTGTGGGTGGCCAGCCATTGTTCCTTTTTTTGGCTCACCTGTGGGCTAAGTAGGGGTTATGCATGCATGGACTCAGCACATCCCGAGCTGAATACGATCTGTGGAGTATGCATGGGCAAGCCCCCTACCTGCGCACATACATTACTGATGCCAGACACAATCCCAATTTGAATATGCGTGCGGGGCACATCAGTGGGTTGCACAACCCCTTTTGAATATCTGGGCCTCGGGATGTGCAGATCGTGTGTGAAAATATTCTTACTCCTGCAGAGTGAGCTCTGGATACTCTCACTCATGCCTTCAGCACTTGTGAGTATCCGGAGCTCATTCTGCAGGAGTGAAATATTTTCCATATTTTCCATATCACCTCCTGCCCATCATGTATCATATATATATGTAAGTATATATATATGTATATATATATATATTATAGTGGTGCAGTCGCGCCACTATAGTTGGAGTTGGCCCACTTACCTACTAAAGTCAAAGTTTGGACATTAATAACTTTGGACTAGTTCAATGGATTTGCCTGGAATTTGGTACACACGTTGGGGTGCACTAGATCTCTTAATTTGCCCAATTGCATTTCTGTTGGAATGCTGGTCTTTATGTACAAAAGTGCTGAAAAATGCAAAATTATCCATTTTGAAGGCACCTTATTGCATTCTTTATGTGGTCCTGCTCGGCTGTTGTGTGGTGTGCCACTCTACAGGATAGCTTGTTTGAAAAGAGCTTTGGTGGCTGAACATGCTGCTTTTGTTTGGTGAAAAAATATTAAGGCATTCAAAAGTTATGGCACTTTTAAGTTCCCATTATAAGTCAAAGGAAAATTTATATGTATATCTTCGATCAAAGAATGGGGGTTCTGGCCATTTGGTCTCACCTGGCGATCAAAGAATTTGCAGCTTCAGCAGTTCAAGAATCTTTTTCCTGAGGAATTTTCAAAATTCTTTGACTGCAAGGTCCACCATCTTGTTTTCAGTTTTCCAATCACACAAACACAAATATCTCGGCTCAGGGTATCACTTCTGAAGTAAAACTTCAGTGGGTTTTACTCAGGGACCCTGATCTATCAAGCCATGTCTTTGGTTCCATCCAAATCAGTCAAAAATAGAGTTATAAGCTTTTAAAATCTTAATTCGCAGCTGGCTAATGATCTTTGATTGCGAGCCTGCAAATTCTTTGATCGAGAGATTCTTTGATCACGATCTTGCATCATGGCGAGGACGAGATGGCGATTAAAATAATTTTTCTCAGCCCATGGTGCCCTAGGAAGTCAAATGAGGGTGGGTTTTACTCAGGGGCCTCGTTCTGTCAAACCATGGTGGTGGTTTATTGCAATTCCTCCAATTTTTGATTTATTACATTTTTATTCTTTGTTCGTGAGCTTGCAAATTCTTTGATCGTGAGATTCTTTGACATGATCTTGCATCATGAGCGAGGACAAGATGGCCCAATTTAAAATTCTATTTTTTTAGCCCAGGGTGTCCTAGGAAGTCAAATGACGATGGATTTTACTCAGGGGCTTGCCTTCTGTTGAACCATGGTGGTGGTTTACTGCAACTGCTTTATTTTTGAATTATTACATTTTTATTTTTGTTCATGAGCCTGCAAATTCTTTGATCATGAGGCTGCAAATTCTTTGATCATGATTCTTTGATCGTGATCTTTGATCACAAAATGGGGACAAGATGGCAGATTTCTTGTAATGGAATAGATAAGGAAATTTTGCCAATCTTGACATTGAATATCTCAGAAATGATTTGGTCTTTTTACTTGAAATTTGGAGGAAGAAAGGCACATCCCACGGATGTGCCTTTTGGTAGATTGGTCAAACAATATTACAGAGCGGCAATATTCTGACATGCAGTAAAGTTGGCACTTTTCCCATAGGATAACATTACGACATCCGCCATATTACAGGAATTCTTTGCTGCTCTGCTGGAAAATAACGGTTTGGTCTTTTGGCTGAAATTTAGAGGAAGAAAGCCAACATCATACAAATGTGCCTTTTGGTGGTTTGGAGAAAACATTTTCAAGGGTGGCAAAGTGACAGCACTCCGAAGTTGACAATTTGTCCCATAGGATAACATTATGGCATCTGTCGCGTCTTTCAGGGCCCGTATCTCAGAAGCGTTGCAAGATATGGACTTTTCGTCAAAAATTGCTTAGCCCCATATGGGGCTAAGCTAAAACTAGCCAGAAAGTAATAATTCATACAAAATTAAATTTTTTTCCTCGTCATACAGTTCCTGAGATATAAGCAATTTAGTATTCCAAGTCGTACTTTTCTGCTCTGAAGTAAATTATAATGCATACATTCTTTGTTTTCAATTAGTTTTTTCATTGCAGTTTTGGGGAAAAGAAGGTGTGCCCTTTTGTTACTGTGACAGCTAAGCGTTCCAGTTGCGCTTTTGTTACCATTCGAATCACCGTTCCGTCTATGCGCACCATGTGCATAACGGTTTGCGTTTTCATATGCACTTGCATTTCTGTTTCTGTTGTCTTTACTGTTGCTGTTACTGTTACCATTTACATTTACTATTGCGGTACCATGACCTTATGTGTAACAGTTTGCATTTTCGTATCGCTTGTGTTTCTGTTTTATTGGCTTTATTGTTGCTGTTACCATAACCATTTGCATTTACAACTGTGGTTCCATGAATGTGTGCATTGCGGTTCTGCGTTTTCATCACGTGCTTGCATTTCTATTCACTTGGGTGTTATTGTTGGTGTTACTGTTACCATTTGTGTTTACAATTGTGGTACCGTGAATGTGAGTATTACCAGTTGCATTCTGTTGCTTCTGTTTGATGTCTCCATTTACATAGCTGTTTGGTTCAGCTTCACTTTACGCTTGTGTTTCTATTAATGTTTGCTTTGCCATTTATGTTTGCTTTGCTATGTGCATTACTGTTGCCACTTGTGTTTGCTTTGCAGTTCCTGTTACTGTGTAACAAGACATCACGTGGGCCCTCGCTCACGCCACTGCATTCCTTTCATTATTTATTATCCTCATTCTCAAAAGAAGGAAATTAGAGGCAAAATAACTCCATTTAATGCATCAGTTAGGGTTGTTCACAGCAAATAAAAGCTAGTAAATTCAGGGTTAGGGTTGAAAGCCCCCATTGGACCCCAGCCCCCCCCAACCAGCATGGGGTGTGCATTGGGGTCATTGGTCTAACTCTCACCCCATTCTCCTATACCTCAGCTTCTTTACATACGTGATGGGGTGAGAGTTGGGGCAGATGACCCCAATGCACACCCCAATGCCAGTGGGTGGGCTGGAGAATCCAAGGGTGACTTTCAACTAACTCCAAATTCCTAGCTCTTTTGCTGTGGAACAACCCTAACTGATGCATTAAACTGAGTTTTTTGCTTTAATATATATATATATATATATATATATATATATATATATATATATATGTAGTGCTTGCCATAGAAAAGTTTAACAGTGAGAATACACCACTCAGTACCGACTACTGTGGTGTGTTAGAGAGAGTGTAGCTGTGCTTTAGAGAGATGGTACTCGGTACCACTGTGTTGGAAACCTCATTTTATCAGCTGTTGAAACACAATTCTCCCTTATCCACCAGATGGCTTTACGAGCCATCACAGAACTATTTGGTTGTCTGAAATTTAAAAGATTATCCGGTAAAATTAACCTGCAGGTGACGTGGGGTTGCACAGAGGACAAGGTGATCAAATTACTTAATCACACACTGTTAAAAACAGTTAATAACTGCCAATCATTTACATCAGCCCTGTATTCATTAACCCCCAGTAAACAAGGACATTTCGATTGCAGTATGTGAATGGAAGCTGCCAATGGCAATGGCTCACCCCAACCTAATGTGCACTTGTACTCCAGACCCTCTCTACCATGCTATGTGCTGCTACAGTACTCATTGCACCATATCCATTGAACTCCCCAAAAATAAGGTAGACACTGAAACACATGATGATAAACCCCTCCTAATATGAACTTGTAAAGGCATGATTGACCTACTGTACAGTGTTGTAATCACACATCAAACTGCAGTCTAAAGGGAAAAAAGTGATAAATAAAAACACAAGTGTGACAGATAATTAATAATTTGTTTATGCTTTCCTCAGGTAAAAATCACACTCTTTAATAAAGGAAGCAAACCAGCACTGTGCATTTCATAGATTACTGAATGTAGTCTGAACTGTAAAAGGCAAGTAGATAAACTGATGGAGGATAGTGACTGAGCACATATTGAAAATAATTCATTTTGGAAGATGGAGACTGGTCTATCCATTGTGTATTAAACAAATGGATGCAGTTTTGAATTAATAAATGCATGTCTCAACAGTGTCAGATAAAATAAAAGTGTTGCTGCTGATGGCACTGAAAAGAAGGTTGAATCGAAGCAGTACACAGCGTCTGCATATGACACTGTCAATGTGTTGTATCTGAACATGTACAAACAATGATCTAGTGATCTGGCGTTTATAACATGAAAAGCAGTAATATGGAAATTAAATAAAAAATAAAGAAAGGATACAAGCAGATCATTGGAGAGAATTGAGTTACTGGATTTGACACAGAGCAAAGCAGATCACTTTGAAATTAATAGTTTAATAAATTGTTATGAGTGAGTGAGTGAATCTGTAACTTCCCTGAACTTCCCCGTTGTCTCTCATCATCATTTCTCTGTACCGTTTGCTACTAGAAACATCCTCATTGTCTCATATCTCTCCAAAACAGAAAAGAGATCTGGACACAAATTGAATGCAATACAATAAATAAAACCCAGATATTTACTCTGCCATACTGTCTGATTGAGGTTCCATAGAGAAATTTATTAGCAATTTGCACATTTTAAACTCATCTCACATTTTGCCACAGAATTTAGTGAGCCAGTCTGTATTCATTTTATTTTCCACAATACATTATTTGCAGAAAAGTAATGCAGCAATGTCATTTTACTAACAATACCATAGGTGTGGGGGCAAGAGGAGGGTGTTCATATTGATTAAATACCTCTGCAAATATTAAATTCCACATCTGTCATGGTATGACTCTCATCACATTTAATGAAAATTCTGAACATTTTAGCCATCGACTTAATTATGGGGTAGTAGAAGAGGTTAGTGTTTACACCACTCATATTTATTAAGGTAAAGAAATGCTCCATATCAACAAAAAAAAATCTGAATTATAAGACATTTATATCATAATACCTTTTGATCAGTTAGATTCCAAGTTATTCTTAACAAACAGCACAGCTGGCAGTCACTGACTGCAAGCTGCAAGGGAAAGGAATACAAAGTCAAAAGAACTGGACCTCGTAACCAACACAGCTGCAAATGTGAATGCAGGCGGAACACCCTGGTTACAGGAAAACAATATCTTACTATTTAGAAACACAGTATAAAGTGAGCAACAATGTAAACAAATAAGATCGTTCATATCTGAGTTATGGAATTGAACACATTACCTTGTTTGATGCAATACCTGTTGCAAAATAATGTGTGATTTGCGTAAGTTGATCTTTATTGAATGTTGTAAAATGAGTATATGCAGTATTTGGCTGTTAGTAAGGATTTTATGTAATTATAATATAGAGGTAAATTAACTGATCGGTATCCCCTCATGCACACACACAAATGATTAAAAGAATTAGATGGAGAAACATGACGTCTGTACTGCAGTTTATGCAGTCAAGTAAACAGAGAAGCAATCAAACTAAACTGTATTTTGTTAGTAAAATAATTTTTCCTTAAATGTTTATCACAATGTGTCAGACTATTAAAATACAACTTGCACCCATTGCCACAATCATCGATTTGTACTGTATCTGTGTCAGCACTCAATGAAAATTTGCATTGCTGGCTAACAAATAAATCTGTCAAATCTGCAGTGGCCACCATGGTAGTTCAGACAGTAGAAAAACAAGTTACTAATTCCTTGCTGGCAATCAGAAGATGTAATGCAGAGGGGGCTGGGTCCACTATTCACTACTGAATACATTTGTTAAATGAATTGATTGTGATCACTGGGAGGGCATTACACTTGACCCCTTTGAAATCTGCAACCATACATGCTGGTTTACATTCATGGGGTAATAATTTAACTTATGCAACTGACTTGTGAGGTATCTGCCACTCATCTTAAGAACAAAAAAATTGCTACAGATTGGTAAACACAGGAAGAAAAATCTTATCTGTAATGCAATTCACACAGTCTAGTGAATACAATGTACATGATGATAATGTTATATCATCATGTACATTGTATTCACCAGACCGTGTGAGTTGCATTACAGATAAGATTTAGTTTTTTTGCTGTGTTTACCAATCTCCCATGACACTGTATTTTTTGTGGGTTATGATTTATCTTTTTTTTTTATAAATCCTGATATCAATGACTAGAATGCAAATGTGGCCAAGGTTTAAATTGGGTAGCATGCTGAAATCTGTAGCAAAAGACATTTTGGGTATCTAGAATAACATTTACTGTAAGTATAGAATTGCAACTGCAGTGGCACTGTCCATCACAGAATAGGCAAGGGAATCTTTTTATAGCACCATACTTATTCTCAGTATGAATAATGATTATCAAATAATTTCAAATGTTTTAGGGTCATGAATAATTGGTATTTTTTTTAACAAAAATGAATTGCACACCTACACTGAATGGAAACTTAGGGTGAAACACAACCTGGCGCTTCCACAAGATTCACCATACAGTTACTAAAGCAGTTACACTGGATTCAGTTTCAGACAGTCCTTCCAGCCTTGAACCTTCTACATCAGCAGCTTTTGTAGAAAACAAAACAAAAAAGGTGAGCCCCACAAAGCAGAAAGTGAAGAATGAATCAACAACATATTGCAGTTCTGGATTTTTTTTATTTAATTGTCTCATTACGCAACCCATTATTTACAGTATGTCAGTAGCCATGATTGCTGCTTTTATTAAGGCACTAGCAGTTTATTTTGTGTGTGTGTGTATTTTAGTAGTTGGAATTTACTGTCTGCAACTCGCCAACCTCCCCACCCCAGATTTCACTAAAACAAAATATCTGCATGATCATGGTGTGCAGTGTCTTCTTCAGCAATCAGTCCCACCCACCCACCCACACCACATCCACCCCCATGAATTTATTTTTCACAATGTAACTGAACAGCTACCCCACTTTCCATGCTTGAATGAAGGTGTGAATTGTTTAACATTGGAATGTTCATCCGTGTGAACTAACCTTCATGCCTTGCCCAAGAGCAGTCCGTGAGGCTGGGGAGAGGAGAATGAAGTGAATGAATGAAGCAATGTATTCTCCCTATATATTACACTACTCAACTCTACTACAGTAGAATCCAGGTATATGTTTAATAGTGTGTTTGGTAGAGGTTGACCTCTCCCACAATCCTTAAGAGGACTAATGCAGGCTGTAAAGTAAGCTTGTTTTTGATATAGAATGCATTTATACAGTTTATGTTTTTATTTTTGATATATGTAAAAATGCTGCCTCTTACTAAAAAATACAAATAAATAGATGTTTGCTTTACAATATATGTCTTTATTGAGTCCTACCACCCACCCCACAAAATGGACCATATATCTGACAGTCTCCTTTGAAAAGATGAGTGCTAAATTTGGTAACCAGTATTCAATTAATGTTGTATTGACTTTTACTTTTATCATACTGTACATTCATACATTTGCAACAGATCATGTATGCAGAACATGGATCCAGATTTGGAAGTAGTTGTATAATAGATGTAAAATTTAAAATGTTACCAAAAATGCATGCCCTCCTTCCTTATCATTTGCTCTCTGCCAGCTCAACAGCTGAGGCTTTGTTCTATGACAACATCTAAATGCTGCACAAAATAAATGGATTAACTGAGTTAACTTTTTATTTACTTGTGTTGTCCTTATCTAATTTAGCCTATTTGTTTTACTGTCTCATTTTATGTTATATTTAGTACTGTGTAGTTCACTGTTCCAATCTGCTTGACTAAGGATACTTGTTCTCTGGTCTGTGAGCCCTGCACAGTCACTGATTGCTACAGAATGTATTAACAAGCACAAGTTAAAATTAATTACATTATTTTATTTAGTTTTGTTAACCAGGTACTGTAGATACACTAGATAAAGTAGGTTGCCTATTTTCAGGCATGACCCAGCACCAATAGAGATTTAAAAAATATACGTAAAATAGATTTATTAAGAACATGTAATGTATATAAGGTTTACTTCATCTATTGAGTATCTATGAAACATGAGTTGGGTGTTGTGGGACTCCAATCCAGAGTGGTTCAGTAATGGAAATTCCTAATAGGCTACAACCCACTGTACTTGTTTGTCAGATTGGAATTAAAATGCAGTTGATGGTACAATACACTGCTTTCATAACTTTTAAAGCTTGCCCTTCCAATTTCTATTGTATCTTTACATTTACCCAGCAGTATTCCCCATTAGCTGATGCAGTGGCAGACCAGATTTGATTTTCTTTCCTCTATTTAGGTAGCACATACAATTAGTCTACAGCGTGTGTGTGTATGTATATATATATATATATATATATATATATATATATATATTCATGGCAAAAAACTCAGTTTAATGCATCAGTTAGGGTTGTTCCTCACTGACAAAAGTGAGATATTGATTTGATAGGATTGCCACCTCTTGCACCCCATGCCCATCCTGCCCCCAACAACAGGCATCAGGGTGTGAATTGGGTTGTTGGCCCAAACTATCACCCTGTTCCATGTGTAAATTAGCTGAGGTGGTGCAGTATAGAGAATGGGGTGAGAGTTAGGACCAACAACCTTAATGCACACCGCGATGCCTGTTGGTGGGTGGGTGGGTGCAAGGGTTGGCACTTTAAATTAAATTGCCTCACTTGTGTTGCTGTGGAACAACCTTGATGCATTAAACAGAGTTTTTACCATGAATTTTCTTCTTTTTTGAGACTGTGCACTGTGAATAGTGAATGGAATGTGGTGGTGGGAGCGCAGAGCCCCATCATGTGAATTTTTATCACTTCACTGCCCAAAAACTGTATGATAGACTGAAATTAAAATTGGTAAATGAAGACATGTACCATACCACAACATGTATAACAAATGTTATCTGTATCTGTTCAACAGTTTCACAGCGTTACACCAAGAAAACTGCACAGGATTGCCGAAAAGAACATTTTTGCCACTTCATTATGCAAAACCATATATCCAATGGAACCAAAATTGTTAAAAGAAGGCATGTACCATAGCACACCGTGTGTCCAGAATTGTGTCTACATCCATTCAGCAGTTACACAGCGCCATGAGTAAACGATGTAACATGCACAATTCAGCAACATTAAGTGCCAGTGACCCACAAATTGTCACAGTCAATAAATCTTTGTACATGCCAAATGCTAAGCAAATCAGACACATGATTCAGAAGTTATTGAAGCATAATGAACCAAATTTTCATTTGTCAGAGTGGCATAATTCTGCACCTGTTAATGTTTTACACACCAAACAACTGCAAGGCACCTCCATACCATTAGAGCAACCTATGCTATAAATTTCAAGCCAGTAGCACCATGCAGAATGCTATGTGCAAAATGTTAACTGACTCACACAGTATCTCTTCAGTGAATTATTTTCCAAAATGTAAACAGCATTATCTACATCCGAGGACATCCACTCAATACCCTCCAAATTTCATGTGAAAAGACCAAACCATTCCAGAGATATCCAATTTTTATATTTCTGCACCTTTAAGAAGTCTTCTACCACAAAATGGCAGAAATCGCAGATGAAAATGCACTAAAATGGCAGACCTGGCGGCCAAAAACCTGTAATCATGAGGGGGCCAACTTCAAATGGCATTAACTCTGAACAAAACAGCATTTTTTCACCAAAGAAAAACTGGCATGTTCCTTGAATAAATGTCTTTCTATGTGGCAGGTTTCATATCAATCAACCACACACTGGCTGCACTATGCATCATGGAAGACAGTGCAGAAAAATAGAATGAAAACATAATGTTTTGCACTGGGCAAATGCAAAAACACAAATGGTAACATTAATGCAAACGGTGATGGCAAGAGTGAGGTAAAAGAAAGTAGTAATGCTAGCGATAATGCAAATGCAAGTACAAACATTAACGCACACGGTGATGCAAATGGAAATGATAATGCAAACGGTAAGAGAAATGCAAGCGAAACATAAATGAAAAAGAAATGATAACGCAAACGGTTACGCAAATGTTAATGGCAAGAGAAACTCAAATGGTAATGAAAAAGTAATAAAAATACAAATGGTAACAGAAACACAAACAGAAATGCAAACAGTAATGGCAGCAGCGACGAGAAGGAAACAGTTATGCACTGACACCGAAACGCTTACTGATAATGCAAATGTTAAGCGAGCGGAAATGCAAATGGTAAGGAACATGCAGACAGTAATGGTAACGCAATTGAAATGCAAAAGGTTACGGTAACACCAACGATGACGCCAAAGAAAACAGTAATGCAAATAGAAATGCAAGTGCAAGCATGTATGCAAACGCAATGGTAACGCATATGGCGACACAAAAGTAAATGCAAACAAAAATGGTAATGGAAACACAAACAGTAAGAGAAACGCAACTCAAATACAAGCACAAATGGTAACAGTTACCAAACTCACACCCATTGTTTCCCAAAAGATGCATTCAGAAGCATAGTGAATACAAAGAATATGTGCATAATTATGGCCCTTGAGCAGAAAATGAGCACTTGGAATACTAAATTCTTGTATCTCAGGAACCATACGACATAGAAAACATTTAAAATGTCATATTATTTATGACTTTCCAGGTTAGTTTTGCACTTAGCCCCTTAGTGGGGACTAAGTATTCTTCCGAAAAAGTCCGTATCTCGAACCATTTTCAAGATATGGGCCCCGAAAGGCACAGCGTGAGACCGTAATGTTAGCCTATGGGAAAATTGTCAACTTCAGAGTACTGTAACTTTGCAGCCCTCTAATACTTTGTCATCAAACAACTAAAAGGCACATCTGCAGGAACTTGGCTTTCTTCCTTCTAAATTTCAGCCAAAAAGACCAAACTGTTCTTTTGCAGCAGGGTGGCAAAGATTCCCTATTGTTTTTTCCATAGTGTTGCAAAGTACTTTCTCATATCAAGACACTTTTGCAAATGAAATCACGAAAGTGTGGTATATATGAAAATACTTTGTACACTACTACTTAAAAATTTAAAAATATATTTCTGGGTGCTTTACCCACAGAAAAGACACAGCTAGCATCCTCAGGGCTCGATAAGGTAATCACAACAAGAATTGTGTTCCTAAAGGGTCCCAAATTTAAATGCCAAGCATTTCTGTGACAACCAACTGAAAACAAGATGGCTGATTTGTGACACTACAAGGGTCATTTGCAAGGTAAATAGAGAATAGTGCATGGTCAACCATGTCAACCAGCCTATTGTACTACAGATGGGTTCCGATTACCTTAGACCTAGAGAGCGAAGCTTGAGAGGTCCGAGGTAATCAGAACCTCGAGTTGGCACAATAGTCTGGTTGTGCATGAGGTTGCCATGCATTATTTTTATAGTGTATAGTCCCATTTTCCATTAGGGTTTTAATTTTAAAATTAAAAAAAAAGTGTGTTGCTCCATCGTGCTCTTCAAGTGAGGGCTGCTTGCTAGATGTTGTACATGGTTTCTAGGGAACAGAGGTGTATTTGTTTAATGAGCAGCCTTCTATTGGCTGTCTTTCCAGTATGGGAGGATTTTGAAGAAAAATAAAATGGCAGTCATAGTTTTTGCTAAGTGAGAGGGGCTTGGTTTGGGGATCGCTAAATCATTTTCTTTTTTAAACTAAAAATATCTGGTTGATCCTGCATGTCAAAATATCTGGTTGATCCTGCTTCTTTGAGGCTGTGATGTGACTTCTTCTACTGCCACCACCAGGAGTGTGGAACCTGCCATTTCTGTCGAGTAAAGGTAGCGACTGAGCTGTGGAACTGTTAGAGGTTTTAAATGTTGTTCTGCTGCAGTAGAGTACAATCACATTCCATGACCTTTGAACTGCAGCAGAACAACATTTTAGAACTTCCAGTTTCCATGCACAATAAGGGTGTACTATACACTATAAAGTGCATTTATGACACTTTTGCATATTTTAACTTTTCCATTGACTATAATCAGACATTTTTTTAATAACGTTTGAACTGTTTAATATTTTTTCAAGAAATCTTTGAAAGGCACATTGGGGACCCTAGCTGTATGTTCCTGAAGGTTTCGGACTAGTCATGCAAACCGTATGACCTGTAGGCACAAGCAAAGAAAACACAAAATGCGTAATTTGTGTATTTTAGGTGCTCTGTAGCTCGCAACCATACATCAGACCGTAACAAAATTTGGCAGGTCCAGAGATATATGATATACCAGACTGTGCATGCCAAATTTAAGGCAAATCTGTCATACAGTGGAAAAGTTATTAAGCTGCAAATTTCAGATTTAACCTTAATGGGGTACTCCACCCCAACATAGTGGCACTACCGTTGCCACTGTAATATATAAGCATATTGTGGGAATGAGCACCTATAAACTGATACAGTACCATACCAGTCTTAATTGTTTTCTCTGTTTACAGGAGCTAGCATACAAACTTAGCTGCTTTTCTGTGTGGGATGTTGAAAGTGAAGCAGTTAGTAGATTCCATTTCACTTCTTCATTATAAATGCTTGTAATTTTTTTTCTGTTTTCTGAATTCTGTCTACTCATTTCACATCAGCTTCTTCTACAACTGTGAATATCTGTTCCATGGTGTTCCTAATATAAACTGGTGTTTGGGATGGGTGATGTGTAGCTAATACATAGAAGCAGCTGTGATCCCAGTTATGTATAAATATAAAAGTGAAAGGGAAGGGGTACCTTATCTAGTTCAAGCTTAAAATTCCTCTCCACTGGTGATCAATATATTTTATTGAGTATTGACTACTGGCTGAGACAGGATTGGGGGAGAAAGAAAAGGTCACCCACTATAATGCACACAAAAGAATGTTCTGTCTCTAGCTCTTTTACACTGATAGCTCAGTGCTCAGGTTGTGAAATCTATTACTCATCAAGGGAAGCACTATACTGTATGTTCTGTTTATTCCATAATATAGGAAATGCATGTTATCTGTAGTTCTTTAGAAGTACTGAATATCTATTATTAACCATCCCATTCAATAAAATACCACTTTTAATGAGGTATGAAAAAATTGCTTCAGACAGTTTTCCACTATAAACTGTTTTATTTCACTACTCCTGGTTTGTTTCTTGACAAAATGCTGCAATAAAGGAGATGGACTGGACAGCTGGGCAGACAATGATTAATATAATAAGGCTTTTTTCTCATTTTGCAACAGACATTTTGAACCTTGTATTTTTATTTGTTCAGTTATTTGATGCTGTACAGTATGGAATCAGATGACACAAGCAAGCAGACTAAAAGAAATATACTTGCAGTATTGCATAGATCATACGTCAGCTTTTTTACAAGTATTAGTTCACAAAGCACTGTCAGTATGGCTCCAGTGATATTTAGGTAAACTAAAGTCTCACTGTAAAGCCTGGCAGATCTAAAGTGTTAGTAAGCATTTCAGAAACATAGCCTGTAAAATTTATAACACCCATCTTTGGCAGACAGCAAGAAACCCTTAGATAAAACATACTACCAGCCTTCAGTAGAGTACATTGAGACAAATGCCACAGATGTGAAAGGTGTTGTTGGATTACCAATGAGGTGCAAATGGGTCTTCAAGTAATTTCTATGCCACTTTTCTCTGACTCACTGTTTCTTTGGGTTTCTCTCACGTCATTCAGGGACTGAATGTCATTCACAGATTACTGACTAAAGGCAAGTTTAGCCTCTGCCTGCCTCCCTTGGTCCTATAAAAGGTCTGAGTTCACTGACAAGCAACCTTTGAGCATTTATCAATAGCCCTAGCTCGGAAAAAAATCCTATTTCCCTTTTTGAGGTTATTTGGTTTATTAAGACTTTGCTCTTTTAATGCAATGCAGTCTCTTAGTCATAACATCAGTAAATGCTTAATTTAAATATTCTGAACAATAAGTAGATAATTGTTATTTCCAGGGTCATAAATCATACTGTCATTATTAAAACAAAACAAAAATCACCTCTTCAAATGTCAGATGAAATATAATTACACTAAATTCACACTAAGCCAGCTGCAGTAATTTTTACTACCTCTTTATAACTCTTGTTGTCACATGTTTCTGTTAGAGTGTGGTGCTGGATACACCTTGCACACCAATAGCCTACAGTGTATCCTACAGTATTTAACTCTCAGGTTTGATAGCTGTGTGCATAGTGTTTGATTATATTATGTAAAGTACAGACAAGGAAAATAAAAACATAAAACAGTAAAACATTAAAATAAAAATACTTATGAAACAAAACACCACCTAGTCATATAGTATTGTCAGTGATCATATACATGTGTTACAACACAATGCATTAGGATATCTGCCCCCAATCTCCATCAGTCCTGCCATTTTATGTTGTAATAGGATTTACTATATATCTATCTTTGCTATGCAGTATTTTATTCCAGTCTCATATTGCTTTCTCTTCTTTTATTTTCATCTCTGACCACTAATGAGTAGCATATCTATAAATTGACAGTGTTTTACATTGATGTCCATAATTATCTTTTCACTCCTATATTTAATGATTTCTCCACTGAAAAGCATGAATTTTAATTACTGTATATAAATATGCCATGCAGCTGTGCAGCACTTCAGTTCTCCATAATAACATTTGTTTCACATTAAGCCATGCAATGCTGCAATTGAATTATTACTTACTGTATGATTGTGCTCATAATTATTTTTCCTTAAGTTGGTGTCAACTATTTCTCATTGCATGTTTAAAGCATTACTAGTGATTTCTAAGTAATGTATTTTTATAGTTACATGGGATGTGGTAGTCTAAAGTTCATTTACAAGCTATGCTTACCTACCAAGAACTTCAAGTCCTTGGAGGGTGATCACAGCTTGTAAACGGCTTTATTTTGTATAATAAAGTCTTAGCAATTCTGCACAAAATTCTCCTGAGTGCAGTTTACTTTTTTTTTCTCCTAGTACTGGGATCTATTTACTGCCCCTATTGGAGCAATGCCTATCATCTACTGCCTGCACTCCTGCTCCTGTCCACAATTGTTGATACCAGCACTATAACAGGTGTTTTTGTGTCTTGATTTATGATAGCAGTGCATGCGGACTGGCATCATCGAACCCCTTCCCCAAACACTTTAACAGTCCACGCCCCACCCTGTCTATGATTTACTACTGATACAATTACAGCATCCACAATTAATTATGCAGCAGCTCAGCTCAGTTACTTTGTCTGAGTGATACTGTATGAACACATTCAGTGACGGAGAAATTGATTTACTGCTGCTCACGTATTTTTATTACCAAGAAATTATCCTCCAGTCTTGCTATGGATTTTATTTATTTATTTTTTGGGGAGTGCAATATATTTATCCACACTGTAGTTTTATGCCACACAAATCCTAGTATTAACATTGCAAATTGGACCATGATAAATAGTGTGGAGCCTATAGCAACAAAATAACACAGTACAATCCAAACAAACAACACAAGCAGATCATTAATTGTACATTATCATTATCAAGGTGACAGTGATTCAGCACTGCACTCATGTGTTTACAATTTTAAATTATCTAACAAAATCATCACACCAATTTCAGTTCTTGTACAAGAAGTAGCTGACCCGATATCACCAATACCAGTCAAGTGCTTAATTTTTGGTAACTGTAATAATATCAGCACATCTAATGCTAAGCTTGACTGACATGTGGCCACACTGTCACTGGCTCAGCAAGGCATGCAATGTCTTTGGATCTGATGTGACCATCCAGTTCTTTTGAATGAGTGTTAGCAGTACAGAAATACAAATATTTGTGGCAGCTACTGAACTAAATCAGAGGGGCTGAATTTTAGATCAAATATAATTGCCATGGACTATGGACAGTGGAGACACCTGCCGGGCAATTGTAAATTGCTAAGATAAATTTCACTACAACCAGCAGCACCTGGCGCATTTAAGCTAGTAATGAAGGATTCAATTAATTAACAGCTCAGTCACATACTTCGGGACATCTGATTGGTATGAGGCTCCTCTGTACCACCACTGGGTACCGGTCAGCATACCTGTTGGCATACTGCACCCACTGAGGACTACCACATTACCGTTAAACCTTTCTATAACAGGCACTGTGTGTGTATATATATATATATATATATATATATATATATATATTATAGTGGCGCAGTCGCACCACTATAGTTAGGGTTGAGCGCCACTTACATACTAAAGTCAAAGTTTGGACATTAATAACTTTGGACCCATTCAATGGATTTGCCTGAAATTTGGTACATGCGTTGGGGTGCACTAGATCTCTTGATTTGCCAAATTGTATTTATGTCAGAGTGCTGGTCTTTGTGCACGAAAGCGCTGAATACTGCAAAATTATCCATTTTGAAGGCACCTTTTGGCATTCTTAATGTGGTCCTGCACAGCTGTTATGTGATATGCCACTCTGCAAGATGACTTGTTGAAAGAGCTGTGGTGGCTGAACATGTCACTTTTGTTTGGTGAAAAAATTAAGGTATTCAAAAGTTATGGCACTTTAAGTTCATAATAAGTCAAAGGGAAAATTTATATGTATATCTTGCGATCAAAGAATGGGGGTTCTGGCCATCTGGTCTCGCCTGGTGATCAAAGAATTTGCAGCCTCACAGTTCAAGAATCTTTGTTCCTGAGGAATTTTCAAAATTTTTTTACCGCGAGGTCCGCCATCCTGTTTTCAGTTTTCCAATCACACAAACACAAATATCTCAGCTCAGGGTCACTTCTGAAGTAAAACTTCGATGGGTTTTACTCAGGAGACCCTGATCTATCAAGCCATGGCTTTGGTTCCACCCAAATTGGTCAAAAATAGAGTTATAAGTTTTAAAATCTTAATTCACGGCTCGCTAACAATCTTTGATCATGAGCCTGCAAATTCTTTGATCGTGAGATTCTTTCATCAGATCTTCCATTGTGTCCTAAAACACTAATATCTCAGCTCAGGGTGGGCTAGGGACACAAATGAGGGCTTGTTTTGCTCAGGAGGTCCGTTCTGTTGAACCATGCCATTGGTTTGGTTCAAATCGATGAATAAATTGCGTTTCACCCTTTTTTATTCTTTTGATCGTGACTCTGCAAATTCTTTGATCGTGAGGCTACGAATTCTTTGATCGTGATCTTGCATCGTGAGCGAGGGATGAGATGGCTGAATTTAAAATAATTTTTCTCAGCCCATGGGTGCCCGGAAGTCAAATGAGGGTGGGTTTACTCAGGGGCTTCTTTCTGTCAAACCATGGTGGTGGTTTACTGCAATTCCTCCAATTTTTGATTTATTAAATGTTTTATTCTTTGTTCATGAGCTTGCAAATTCTTTGATCATGAGGCTGCAAATTCCTTGATCGTAGATTCTTTGACATGCCGTTGCATCGTGAGCAAGGGACAAGATGGCCCAAATTAACATTCAATTTTCTTAGCCCAGGGGTGTCATAGGAAGTCAAATGAGGATGAGTTTTATTCAGGGGCTTTGTTCAGTTGAACCATGGTGGTGGTTTACTGCAATTGCTTCTATTTTTGAATTATTAAATTTTTATTCTTTGTTTGTGAGCCTGCAAATTCTTTGATCATGAGGCTGCAAATTCTTTGATCATGAGATTCTTTGATCGTCATCTTTGATCACAAAATAGGGACAAGATGGCCAGATTTCTTATAATGGAATAGATAGGGAAATTTTGCCAGTCTTTGACATTGAATATCTCAGAAATGGTTTGGTCTTTTTACTTGAAATTTGGAGGAAAGAAGGCAACATCCACAGATGTAACTTTCTGTGGATTGGTCAAAAAATATTACAGGGTGGCAAAGTTACAGTACTACAAAGTTTGTGCTTTTTCCCATAGGTTAACTATTCTGTCCGCCATATTACAGGAATTCTTTGTCACTCTGCTGGAAAATAATGGTTTGGTCTTTTGGGCTGAAATTTGCAGGAAGAAAGCCAACATCCTACAAATGTTCCTTTTGTGGTTTAGAGAAACAATATTACAGGGTGGCAAAGTGACAGTACTCCAAAATTGACGATTTGTCCCATAGGATAACATTATGACATCCATCGCGTTTTTCAGGGACCGTATCTCAGAAACGGTGCGAGATACAGACTTTTTGTCTTTTTTTAAAAATGCTTAGCCCCCAATCAGGGAACTAAGCAAAAACTAGCCAGGAAAGTAGTAATTCATACAAAATTTAATTTTTTTCCTACGTCATACGGTTCCTGAGATATAAGCAATTTAGTATTTCAAGTCATACTTTTCTGCTCTGAAGTCAATTATAATGCATACATTCTTTGTTTTCAATTAGTTTTCAATGCAGTTTTTGGGAAAAGAAGGTGTGCCTCTTTGTTACTGTGACAGCTAGCGTTTCCAGTTGCACTTCTGTTACCATTTGAATCACTGTTCCCGCTCACGCCACCATGTGCGTAATGGTTTGCATTTTCATATGCGCTTGCATTTCTGTTTCTGTTGTCTTTACTGTTGCTGTTACTGTTATCATTTACATTTACTATTGCGGTACCATGACCTTATGTGTAACAGTTTATGCTGGCGGCGCTTTAAGTGCTTTCTGTTTTGATTGGCTTTATTGTTGCTGTTACCATAGCCATTTGCATTTACAACTGTGATTCCATGAGTGTGTGCATTACGGTTTGCATTTTTGTACGTGCTTGCGTTTCTGTTTACTTGAGTGTTATTGTTGGTGTTACTGTTACCATTTGCGTCTTACAATTGCGTGTACTGTGAATGTGTGTGTTACCAGTTGTGTTCTGTATGCACTTCTGTTTGATGTCTCTGTTTACTTAGCTGTTTGGTTTGGCGTCACTTTATGCTTTTGTTTCTATTAACGCTTGCTTTGCCATGTGCACTACTGTTGCCGCTATGCTTGCTTTGCAGTTCCTGTTACTGTGTACACTCGACAAAAAGTCCATATCTGGCACCATTTCTGAGATACGGGCCTTGAAAGACGGATGGATGCCATAATGTTATCCTGTGGGACAGATCATCAACTTCGGAGTGCTGTCACTTTGCCACCCTGTAATATTTTCTCTCCAAACCACAAAAAGGCACATAGGTAGGATGTTGGCTTTATTCCTCAAATTTTAGCCCAAAGACCAAACCGTAATTTTCCAGCAGAGAGCGGCAAAGAATTCTGTAATACGGCGGATGCCGTAATGTTATCCTATGGGAAAAGCGCTAAATTTGTAGTGCTGTGACTTTGCCACCCTGTAATATTTTTTGACCAATCTACTAAAGACACATCTGTGGCATGTTGCCTTTCTTTCTTTCAAATTTCAAGTAAAAAGACCAAACCATTTCTGAGATATTTAATGTCAAAGATTGGCAAAATTTCCCTATCTATTCCATTATAAGAAATCTGGCCATCTTGTCCCTATTTTTGCATCAAAGATCACGATCAAAGAATCTCATGATCAAAGAATTTGCAGCCTCATGATCAAAGAATTTTCAGGCTCATGAACAAAGAATAAAAATTTAATAATTCAAAAATAGAAGCACTTGCAGTAAACCACCACCATGGTTCAACTGAACGAAGCCCCTGAGTAAAACCCATCCTCATTTGACTTCCTAGGACACCCTGGGTTAAGAAAATTGAATTTTAAATTGGGCCATCTTGTCCTCGCTTGCAATGCAAGATCACAGTCAAAGAATCTCACGATCAAAGAATTTGCAGCCTCACGATCAAAGAATTTGCAAGCTCACAAACAAAGAATAACAAATGTAATAAACCAAGGAATTGCAGTAAACCACCACCATGGGTTGACAGAACAAGCACCCCGAGTAAACCCACCCTTTTTGACTTCCTAGGGCACCCATGGGCTGAGAAAATGATTTTAAATTCGACCACCTCTCACGCATCAAAGAATTTGCAGCCTCACAATCAAAGAATTTTCAGGCTCACGATCAAAGAATAAAAAGGGTTAAATGTGATTTATGCACCGATTTGAACTAAACCAATGGCATGGTTCGACAGAACGGACTCTCCTGAGCAAAACAAGCCCTTATTTGTGTCCCTAGCCCACCCTGAGCCAAGATATTAGTGTTTTAGGTCACAATGCAAGATTGCGATCAAAGAATCTCACTATCAAAGAATTTGTAGGCTCGCGATCAAAGATCGCTAGCGAGCCGCTAATTAAGATTTTAAAAGCTTATAACTCTATTTTTGACTGATTTGAATGGAACCAAAGCCATGTCTTGATAGATCAGGGTCCCCGAGTAAAACTCATCAAGTTTTACTTCAGAAGTGACCCTGAGCCGAGATATTTGTGTTTGTGTGATTGGAAACTGAAAACAAGATGGCGGACCTCGCGTAAAAGAATTTTGAAAATTCCTAGGAACAAAGATTCTTGAACCGTGAGGCTGCAAATTTTTGATTGCCAGGTGAGAACAGATGGCCAGAACCCCATTCTTTGATCGCAAGATATACAGTACATATAAATTTTCCCTTTGACTTATAATGGGAACTTAAAAGTGCCATAACTTTGAATGCCTTAATATTTTTTCACTAAACAAAAAGTGGCATGTTCAGCCACAACAGCCCTTTCAAGCAAGCCATCTTGCAGAGTGGCACACCACACAACAGCTGTGCAGGACCACATTAAGAATGCCAAGAGGTGCCTTCAAAATGGATAATTTTGCATTATTCAGAGCTTTCATACACAAAGACCAGCACTCTGACACAAATGCAATTTGGCAGATCAAGAGATCTGGTGCACTCAATGCATATACCAAATTTCAGGCAAATCCACTGAATGGGTCCAAAGTTATTAAAGTCCAAACTTTTGACTTTATGATGTAAGTGGCATCAACCCTAACTATAGTGGGCACTCGCTACTATAATATATATATATTCTGTTTTTTTATTTCTAATTGTATATAATTCATTGGTTTTCTTAGACTATCCACCAGGTATTTCAACAGTCCATGCGGTTTAATAACTCTTTCCAATATATTCATACTTGGGAATAACACCTCTATCCCTATATGCAATAGCTTCCTCCCTACATATTCTTGGTAGTCTTGTGTCCTTCGCTTTGAAATACATTAAACCAATAACATATTAATCTTTGTTCTATATAACATTTCACTGGTGATTGCCCTATTTCCAGTCTAGTTAATACAGAGGATGCTCCATTGGTAAACCCAGTATTCTTTTATAATATTTATTAAGTAAGATTTATATTTCCTTATTATTTCAAGCCCCATATTTCTGCACCATAAATTATTTGACTTTTAATTTTGCATTAAGTGTTCTAATGTTTCCTTTAATGGAATATCCTCCATATTTATACATAAGTCTTTCAACTGCTGGGGTAAATTTTTTCTTTTTTTTTTTTTTTGATTTTACTCTTTTATGTTAAATCCATTTTAAGTTATACTTAAAACTGTTCTAAGTAGCAACAATTCTGAACAGTTTCTAATGTATAATTCTACATTTCAGTGCTATATCCATTCCTTTCCTTATTGATGTCTTGTTGCAGATCATGTACTTAGTTTTCTCAAGATTTATTTCTAGGTCTGCTTCTCAAAGTTTAGTTCTAAAATTCTCCAAGCTTCTTTTTATACCAATATAATGTGCGGATATTAAAATAATATCATCAGTGTATGCCAAGAATGGGCAATACCTCATGCAAATATTGGCATATGGTGTTCATTCTCATCTAAACTTACCAATATCTTGTTCAAAAAGATTTAAAACAAAATTGGTGAAAGGACACAACCCTGTCTTATACCTAATGTGGATACAAACTTCTCAGTTTTATCACCTTCTTTAATATATCTTATACATGTGTAATTATTACTATACATCGAGACTATTATCCCTATTATTGCAAGATCAAGCCATAATCTTCCAATACCTTCCATAATTTATTTCTTTTACTTCATCAAAAGCTGCTCAGAGATCCACAAAACACAATAAAACATCTGTTTACATATATATATATATATATATATATATATATATATATATATGTATATTTATGTATAACATTTGCTAATACAAAACACTTGTCCACCATTGAATGGCCTGGCATGAAGTCTGCCTGTGCTTCATCAATAATTCCTTTTTAGTACCCAGTCCATTATTCTCATATGAAGTGCCTTTGAAAAGATTTTTAAAGATGTATCTAATAGACTTATAGGTTGATAGTATTTAGGGTTTGTTTTTTCTCCATTTTTGAAAATTTGAACTGCTATATTTCCTTTCCATGTTTTAGGCATTTCTCCATATTTAACTATATGATCAAATAATTCTTTCAATAAAGGTACCATTGATTAATATTATTTAAAATTATGTCTATAGGAACACCATCGGGACCTAGTGCTTTACGTCTTTTGTCCATTCTTAATGTTTCTAATATTTCTTCTTTAGTAATTTCTTTCTCTAGGGCTATCCAACTTTTTGTGGACTCTCAGTCTTCTCAATGTCCTTATTCTGGAATAAATTGGATAATACTCCATCCACTTGTTGGGGTCTATATAATTTTCTATATCCTCTGGTATACATCCCATCCTTTTGTTACCAAACCCCAGAAAAGTGTATCACCTTTATTCCATACTGCTTTCTCTATCTTTGTCAATAGTTTTTTTTTTCTGTGTAACTCCTTTTATTTTCAGGAAGCCTTTTATATTTATTCCTAATTATTATCAGTTGTTCTCTATTAGTTTGTGTTGGTTTCTTCCTTACCTGTGTTACTTTTTATTTAATTCATTCTTAACGATTTACATTCTTTATCAAACCATTTGCTTGCAGTGTGTTCTTTATATACCAGGGCTTTCACAATCAATGTTTTATTTTTCCTTATAATGGTTTCAAAGTCCATAACTATTCTATCATTGCCTCTCTCAACCACTTCCTCCAGTAGTTCACTTATCCCCTTTCCTTTACTAGTCTTATAGAGTCCCATTTAACTCCTATTTTACTTTGTACTATTTTTGTCTCATTCTTTCTTATTCTTATTCTTTCCCAGTTATTTAACATCACCACTAAAGGGCAATGTTTTGTTTCCATCCTTTCCCCTATTCTTTAATCTCCAAATGTTGGTATTACATTCCAATTGACCTATCAAATGTCTATTATAGAATCCCCTACTTCCTACATATGAAGTTTCCTTCTTTGTCTCCTTTAGTTCTTCCATTTAATAGTATAAAGTTCCCATAATCTAATATTTGACTAACGATCTTTCCCTTTTGGAGTTTTTTTTGTGTGTCTTGATTTCCTTTTTTAGCTAAATTATCTTGTCCTATTGCTAAACATAATTCTATATCCTCAACAGTTAATGATTTGTTATTATTTACACTTGAATTAAAAGTCTCCCACTATCATAATTCCACTTTCTGGCTCTAACACCCTCCTTTCTTTAATAAGTTATTCTATGGTTGTATTTATCTCTCTGTCATTATATTGTGTACTAGCAGGGAGATATATATATATATACATATATATATATATATATATATATATATATATATATATATATATATGTATATATATATATATATAAAACCCCTTGTTACCTGGGGTTACTAGAATCCCAGTAAGACCTAGTGGTAGGCAGGGAAGGCAGCTTGTGAAACTCCAGTTAAATGGGTTTCACACTGTCTCACTTCTCTCAGTCTCAGCTGAGACTGAGGGATGACATCACCAATAGAACTTTCACAGCTGTATAAGCCACATTGGAATCTGCAGCAAAGGGAGTTAGATAGAACATTGGGAGTTTTCAAAGGGTAGTCTTCAGTGTCCAGTTTGTCTTCAGTAAGTGAAGGTGTGCTCAAGTGGTGGAGACCACTGTTCAGGTCTCAGTGCCCCTCCCTTCAGGGGAGGGATGTAAGATCCCTAGCAGATTCCTGGGGCAATCCCTTAATTCTGCCAAGTGGAAGAAAAGCTGCCTGTTTAGTTCAGCATTTATTTTGAAAGATGGAAGATTTGTGAGTGCCTGTGGGCACCTGCAACTAAAGGGTGAGTGTCTGCTCTGACTAAGAGGGAAAATGTTTCTTCACCCTGGGACATGTGTGAAAATCTAGGATTGTGCTACATTTTGGGAAGCCTAGAGAAATGGGTCAAACAAGTAAAGTAGTGTCAAATGCTAGAGTGTTGTGTGATTCAAGTAATATGTAGAGAGATGCACCAGATCATCTACCCTTTAATCTACATTTAGAAGTTCAGCAAAGGAATGGTTTAGTTTTCCCAGGGAAATGGCCGCTATGGGCTGTGGGAGCTGGAGGTGGTGAACCCCCATCTTTAGTGACCAGGTCCACCTCTACGATTTCTGCTGTGGTTGCTACTTTGCCTCATGCACTTGGTCGGTGATGGGGAAGTACCCAGACATGGGGTTGCAAAGGGAAAATCTCTCAGGAGTCGAGACTCTAAGTGGTGGGAAGCCACAACAAGTAGGAAAAATTTCTCTAGGAGCTGGGAGTGACAACAAGTAAGGACAAATTCTCTCTAGAGTTGCCGACTCTAAGTGATGTGGGAGCCACGACAGGATAATTGGTTCATTCTTCCAATGGACCGTGGGGAAAACCCAGTGTACAAGTCGGCTGTGTACCCAAAGCTGCATGCAAGTCCGGCTGTGTGCTCAGGGTCCAGAGCCTGAGGGCTGAAAATGGTGATAAAGTGTTCTGTAGTCTCTAATCTGCATTATCAGGAAATGTAGCCCCATGGGGTCCGTCTATGCTTTGTTTTGTTCAGCTAGTATGTGAATAAAAGCCACACTGAAGAATCCCATTCCTGGTTCTGGACATTACAGTTATTGCTTCCTGTGTTCGGATTTACTTGGGTGCCCCTGTACAGAGTAGCCAAACCTAGGTCCCCCTGTGCCGATTAACCTCATCCTCCCCGAACCCAGTCCCCACCAGGTACTGCTGTCAGCTTCAACAGCATGCCACCTGCCATTTTGGCAAAAGGCAGGGGTGAGGGTTATATATATATATATATATATATATATATATATATATACACACCATGGGGTGAGAGTTTTCTCAGTAGGATATCCTGTGTTATTTGCACTGCAGTGAGAATAAATCTTGAAGATGACATTTATCCATACTCTGCTGATGTCACCAGAGTGAGAATAACTGCACTGCAGCTTGCACTCTAAAGGAAACTGCCTCAGAAAACACTTTGCCTTTTAACTTTGTTTTTACCAGGAGAGAGACACACTAAGCTGAAAGCTTGTTTACAGGTGTAACCTGAGAGCACAAGAAAGTTAAGTGATTTGCTCAGGATCACACAGTATGCAAGTGGGGTTGTGGATTCAACCCCAGGTCCCCAGGTTTATAGCTCAGAGCCTTAACAGCTCAGAGCCTTAAAAGCACTGTGCTATACTGCCTCCTTAAGTTTTCTCTTATCTCTTTCCCACTGAAGCTGCAACTTACTCAATTAGCTTTGCAAATGACTCTCACCTGTGTCCCATTGTGTTTCTGACTTTCCTAGCCCATTACTGTGCTGATCTCAGCTTCAAGATAACCTGAATTCTAAATGAAACTCTTTTACAAAGCACTTTCTGTTTCGTAGTGCTATCTGCAGCAATTTTTTCTTTCTCAGTGAGCCTCTGACTCACTCAATTAGCTTTATGAAACACTGTTAGCTGTGTTTCTCACCTCAGTCCATTCAGAACACACACACGACAGCACACACAGAATGAGCAGGAAACACACAGAATCAGAAAAATGTTCCTAAAGCTCTCACCCTGTGGTATAAATTGCACACATGATGGGCAGATCATGGGATATGGAAAATATTCTCACTCCTGCAGAGTGAGTGGCACTCATGAAAATACACAGCTCACTCTGCAGGAGTGATAATATTTTCCATATCCAACTCCTATATATATATATATATATATATATATATATATATATATTCATTCATTATCATGGATTGTCTCTTTCCCATTATCCTAACTTCTAGTATATTATCCGACTTTATTTGTATTTCTTCTACCTTATCTTTACACAATTTATTAGTCCTCCTGATGATCTACCATATTTCTTATTTTTATGCTTTTTATAAAATACTTCATAACCACTTCACACTATTTCTTGATCTAACCATGTCTCTTGCAAAACATATACAGTCATTCTCTTTAAGAACTTTGTAAATGTTGGATACACTAATCTATTTCTAATCCCTGATATGTTCCATGATATAATTTCACTTTTTTAATTTTTGATTTTCTTCCCTTAGTTCCATTTTTTTTACCAATATTATAATGTTGATGTCAATCTTCACATTGTGTTTCTAGAACCTGGAATCTATTTGTTGTCTGTACCAGGTAACTCCATTTCTCCGAACCAAGATTTGTCTGAACTGAGGATACTGTTTTTCTCTCCTACCATATTGATCTCAATTTTGTCCAGTATCCCAGCCTTTGAAATTATAAGCCTACAGACTTCTTTAATATTCATCCACATTGCTATCTGTCCATTGTTTTCCCATCTTTTTATTCTTTTAATCCTTTTGTTTACCCTTCTAACTTCAATAAATTTTGTAATAATTCAGCTATTTTCATTTTAAATTATTCTTTGTCTCATGTATAAAATTGTTTATTCCAAATATGGATATAGGTAAATCTATCATATGATTATTATTATTATGTTCCTTCTGGCTCCAAAATATTCGGAATAATACTTTCACTTTTACAACACTTTCTATTTCAATCCCTAAGTTCTTCAATTTGTTTTTCTGTTTTTCTATTACTTTAAGTACACAATATCAATCAGAGACCAGCAATACCAGCTGCTGGTCTTTCAGTGGTCTAATTACACTTAAACAATCCAACATTGGGTTGTAATTTGTAATATTTTGTAATACAGTGGCTAAAAGGATTTTAGATGTCATCTAATTTATTTTCTGCTTCCTCTGGAAATACTATCACTTTGTACATTGGTATACAAAATCTGAATCAGGCAAACGCCATAACATATTCTCCAGTTGTTCCTCTGTTCCTTATCATCCCCTGTTGTTCTAACATGTTGATTCTCCTTATTCCTTCATTCTGTGTCTTGTTGTTTTCCTCATTAATTTTATTAGTCACATTTTTTATGTTTGTTTTTCTCTTGATTTTCCTTTTTCTATTTTTCTTTGTTTCAGTGTTCAGTTCCCCTTTCAAATGTTCCTTATTCCTACTTACACTTACAGTTTTAACTTTATCTCTTTAGCTGTAATACAACCTTTACTTTTCTCTTCTATTGGTTTTGTTGCTTTTTATTATCTAGTATACTTTGTTCTACTTTTATGGTACTTATCTTATTTCTGGTTGTCTCTATTCTTTTCTTTTTTCCTTTTTCATTCTCCTGTTCTTCCCTAATTCTCTGTACCCTCTTCTGTTTATGTCTTTCTTCTTGTAATAATCCTTTTACCATAATGTTGTGTTACCCCTTCATTTCCTGTTTCACTCTTTCCTGTCTCCAGTTATCATCTGGGAGCATTATCAATTTGATTCAGTTTCTTCATTCCATGACCTTCCATCCTATTTCTTTACTATCGCCTTCCTTCCTGAACAATCCCTTTGAAGTTCCTTCTGATAAACTTAACATTTCTTCCTCTGTGCTTTTTATTAATCCATTTGTCTTATATATATTAAGTATCTTCCATATTTACATTTTGATCTCTATAAGTGTCACCTTCCAGCAACAAGGGTTCTCCTTATTGATAGTTATCTCATCCTCGTACTTTCCTGTTTTAATTTGCACTCTCTTTGAGTGTCCATTACTTCCCAATGTAGTTCTGGTTCTCCAGACACACCCCTTTAATGAAGGAGAGATCCTTCCTGATTGTCAGCAACTGTTCATACACCATTATGTTGGCCATCAGGGATCTCTCTACTACTACACACTTCCTCAGCAATGTAGTGCCTCTGCTTGAATTGGGCTCATGGGGCTCATAAATAATGTTTCTCCACTAGATGACCATCCCTCTATTGTGTCCTCATTGTTTGTCACTTTGTCTACTCCATTGAGATCTTCTCTTTCTAATGTCTCCATTCCTGTGTTAGTTTCTTGTTTACTATGTCTTTGTTTCTGTCTAAACCTTGATCTTGTTTGTCTTGTACTTTATTCCAAAGTACTGGTGCTTGTATGTTTAATCTGATTGCACTAATTTTCTTCTATTCTCTTATTGTAATCTATAGTCTCCTAATCTCTTCTGCTGTTTTGTTTACTTCCTCATAAACAATGCTTATCATGTCTAATTTACATCTTTCTTTCATTTTCTCAGTTCTTTCCTGATCGCCCTGTGTTTCTTCCTTTGTTCAACAGTAACACTGGCATCAACAGTGAAAACAGGAAGTTGTTATCCTCTCTACAGACAGTTAGGAGACCCCATCTGGAGTACTGCATGCAATTCTGGAGACCCCATCTCCACAAAGACATAGACAGAGTAGAGGCTGTTCAGAGGAGGGCAGCAAAATGGTGCAGGGTCTGCACCAGAAGTCATATGGGAGAGACTAAAGCAGCTTAATATGTATACCCTTGAGGAAAGGAGGGAGGAGAGGCCATGATAGAAATTTTCAAGTATCTCAAGGGAATTAACAAAGTACAAAAGGTAGTATCTTTCAGAAAAGAGGTGTGCAAGAACAATCTGAAGATAGAGGTGACAGCTCAGAGGTAATGTTAGAAATAATTTTTTCACAGAGAGGGTTGTGGATGCATAGAACAGCCTTCCTGAGGAGGTTGTGGAGTCAGGAACAGTGGAGAATTCAAGAACGCATGAGACAGGCATAAAGCAATTCTAGTGGGGGTAGGAGGAAGTATGCTGTTGATTAACTAGAATCTGCAGCTTATCCATCAGGTAGGAAATGGACAGAGTGGGTGGGCCAAGCGGTCCTTATCTGCCATCAAATTCTATGTTTCTATGTTTCTATTCTTGTCATGTCCTGTTCTCACTTATTATCCTCTTTAAGGTTATTCAACCTATTCTTTTCAGTCTCAAAGATCTGATAAATCATAGGTTGAATCATCTTTCCTCCTCCATTAATAGTTGGAGTGGAGGTTATGTTTATTATGTTATTTCGTTCTTTCTTCCCTCTCTTATTTCTCATCTCTTCTATTAATTCAACATGTTCTTTCAGTATCTTTTGTTTCTTATCCCTTTCATATTTACTTTCTTGATATTGCTCTTCTTATTCGCCCTTTGTTCTTTTCACTTTTGTCTTGATTGGCATTGTTTATAATCACCTTCTTTTCTTAAATACTTAAATTATATAATTGAGTTTTCTTATAAAATTAAATTTATACCAGATCTATTTCAATCTGTGTGATATGCAATTCCAACTGATTCAGCAAATACAATGTCTCTTATACTTGTGAGAAGTACTTGTGAGAAGTCCTGGACTGGTAGTATAGCCTAGAGGTTAGAGGAACAAGGTATGAATAAGCTTGATACATCCAGCAGACCACACCTGAGTTTGATCCTCACAACCTCCACTTGCATACTGTGTGACTCTGAGCAAGTCACTTAACCACCCAGTGCTCTCAGGTCTCCACTGAAAACAGGCATGTGTGCCTAATGGGCCTTACCGGTTACAAAGACTAAAATAAAATAAAAAATAGATCTTAATAAGACTTAGGAAAAACTGTATGGTTTCATCACCTTTCACTGATATTAAGTTTCATAAATCTCTTTTCAGTCTATTGAGATCCACCATATCCTCTTCTTCACTTCTGTCCAGCTTATCTCTTTTTAGTCCCTTTAAATAGACCACTAAAGCTTTTAAAGTCAATGCCGTTATCCTTTCTTCCACTTTATATCTTCCTTCTTGCTTTCATAAACGTCGTAACAGGAATGTAAGGCCAAGCCCAGATCTTTCAGTTTTTCACACCTTCAGTCCTCTTCTTCTTGGATGTACTGTCCTTGCTGATCTTATTCTCCTTATTCAGTTTACTTTCTTTTCTGGTCCTCAGAGGCGATGACAATAACAGTAGTATTAGTAGCGATGGAAAAGATAGAAAAGTCCTTCCTCCACTTTCTTTTCCTTCCTTAAAACCTTCCAGTCTTTCCTTTACTGGAATTAAAAATTAAAGCTCTGGTAACAAAATTGTAATATCTAAAATACATTTTGCTCAAAGATCTTAATGATTTTAAAAGGCAAAGTGAATTCTAGTACAAATACAAGAACAAGTACTAGTACAATACTAAAATATCAATGCTTCCTCCTATAAAATATTAAAATATAAAATACAAAAGGCATACATATTTAAATATTTTAAATTTTAAATTAAATTCTTAAAGCCTTTATAGATTTCCTCTATCTTCTCTATTATTTTCATTATGAAAGAGGATCTTCAATGGAGCTTTAATGGAGCACTTTTCAGTGATTTCCAATCTCACTTCTGAGCAGCGATCTCTACCCCCAACTGGCAGTGACTCTTCATATAGTCCTAATTCTTCAGCCTTTCCATATTTATAATTTATAATTTAGGCAGAGCTGCTTATTTATCCACCATAAACCATGTAGACAAGTACTATTTTGTACAAATATGTGGCTGCTTATGACTGTCGCCTAATATAGGTGTTTGCTATACTTTAAACACTCTAAACGCCCACCCTTAATATCAAGTGCTTCACCTCGGATAATACTTGCAGTTCTCTATCGCAATTAATGTAAAATCAAAGGAAGAGAAAATCCTCTGCTCAGTTCTCTCTGATATCTCTCTTGTGCGATCTAGTCAGGAATGGCACTTGTGGTCTTAGGACACCTGCACATGCGATTTATACTCCTAAGCCACATTCAACTATGCTCCAATAGAACTCCTACTTCCTGGTTCTTGGTTCTATTCTTTGCTTTCACTCAATATTTTATTTATTTTAGTTTAGTTTTGATTTAATTTAAGAATATTTTCAGTGTGTACAAACTAGAAACTATAATCTACAGTCTGGATACAGGTAAGTGTTACATGAATGAAAAAATCTCCTCGAGTCTCCTGGTCAGCGGCCTGAAGTGTAAAGCCAGTTCAACCTTGGTACTGCTACTGGCTCAAACTGATAAAACAAGTAAATAAAACCTTAAAATAGCAGTAAATACAAGGCAAAAAATTGAGAGCAAAAGAAAACAACCCAAACAAAATCTCATATGCAGGCAATATAGCTCAGTGTGCATTACGCTGCCACAGTGTTTTCCGACTTCTGGGCTTTCTGTAATTACAGATTTCCAAGAATAGTAAAAATGGAAGTAAGTAGAAAATAAGCAGAAAGTCCTGGAGAAGCACTCCATTATCTATAAAGTTCAAAAGCTGGATAGTAGAGACAGTCCTTGTTCAATCACTCTTTTAGCCTGGTGCTCATAGCTGTTAAACCTCTGCAGGCTCCCCTGGTCTCACTTTCCACTCGTGGCAGACTTCTCCACCACCCAAACTCCTCACCATTTGACAGGAGGCCCAGAGGCCAACAAACACTATTCCACTCCACAGGACTGACCAGAGGTTGTTAGCTCCAAGATGGCCTGGAAAGGTCGGTGAGTCATAAATCATAAATATTTTAATGGCAACAGTGGCATACCTTTATAAAACTAAAAAAAGCTTTTCACCAACTCCTGCTACTGGCGCTCTCTCCACAGCATACTAGTGACCAGTTTCCAACCTCCTCTCTCTCATTGAGAGATGAGTCAAATCAACCTTTCTATTTTGTATGTAAGTTTGTTTGTTGTATCTTAGAATGTTTTATTTATGGAACACAGGTCTTTGTTGTAAATGGGGTCATTCCTCAACAAAAGTTTCCTGTATAAAAATAAAATTTTGATGATGATAGTGTTTACTGTACTCTGTCATTCACAGTTCAGTTGGTGGCCAGCCATAGTGATGGGAGGTTGGGTGTTCAGGTGGCGGATGGACCACTGGACTACTAGGGATGAATTTGTTTCAATATCGATGGCAATCAGAGACTGAGGAGGGGGCCACTAGACTACCAGAAAATATTCTTGTCAATAAAGAGAGAGTCATTGGACTTGGGGAGGGACCACTAGACCACCAGTGACTACAGCTCATAGGGCAGAGGTTGGGAAGGTATACTAAGATAACCACATTCAATGTAAATGAGCCCATAATTGGCATGCAAATGTCCAGCAAGTGCCTTGCATGCCCAATGGGCTCATTTGCATGACTGCTTTGTAAATATCAAATAGCACACTGGCACTATTCATTGTGGAGTCATTTCAGGGAATACAGGCCAAGCAGTATTAGAGAGGTTAGAGGTAGCAGTAATGAGGTATGCCTCTATTTACCTCTATCCACAGTCAGATAGTGCCCTAAACTATCCATCTGTGAATAGCATTTTTACCACCCAGTCAATGGCAAAGTGCAACACAAACTTTTGAGCTGCACTTTCTGATTTTTGTGAATCTAGCCCCAGATATTACAAAAACTGTCACAGCTAAATTTTGCAATGCCCAACAGTTACCATTAGCCCACATCCCATTTCATGCAATATGCAAAGGATTAGCCTGTGAGCAAACACTGCTGAATATAATGTGAAAATGGAGGTTTGCAAACATAGCCCAGAGTGCAGTGCAAAGGTTTCCCAGCAAGGAAGACAGCTCTTGATATTGCAAATGGACAGTGAAAACAACTACATCATGGAATCATTGCATTTTCATTTTGTGCTGTGCAAATGCACAAACTGCTTTGTGTAGTGCATTTGTGTGGTGCATTGCATGATGTGCAAGCACAAAACCATTTACCATGGTGAGCAAATTTGCTATATTCTGCTAGGCTATGCAAATAAGTCTCATTGTGCAGTCAACGGGCAAACAATACATTAGCATGTCATTATAGCCTGATCTGCATACATTTACATGTGCAATTACCACACACCCCACAACACACTGGAACTGCAACAAGGAAACTGCAGGAGAGAAAAGTCTTCACAGGAAATAACATCCACAGGCACAGGTAGGTGCTCTGCATGCTATACACATAACAAAACCTGTCAATGGTGGGGTACATCATTGTACAAGAACATGGGTTGCCAGTAGAGGCAGAACATATATTACTCCAATTTGTGTTACCTAAGCTAGGATACTGCTGTCAAAGAATATCCCACCCGAACTGTCAGGTGTGTCCCAACAGTGTGCATCACTGTTGCACTGTCTGTCCATGTAAACCCATGTGCCTGCGCCCAGAGTTTAACTGAAAACACCCACATTGCTAGACATGGACAACAAGGTCCCTGTACATGTATGCTGTTTTCTACCAGTTTTATGGGGAACTATGTTAATGCCACATGAGCTTGCATGGCACAGCCAGCACTCATAGGCAACATGGTGTAAGGTGCAGTCCTTGCATTGCACTTTTGTCCAATACCTGCACTGCAGGACACAATCCACAGCAGTGACTGAAAATGAACATCAACACACAGAGGCCTTTACAACACACACATGTTGCCCCACATCTGTGAGTGGTAGCTCCTGTGCTCCTGGCATGTTGCCACCTGTCCACTGCATGATGTTAGTTGGCTTGGATGTGTCATGTGCACACCGGCATTTGTGGTGTGCTCCATGTTGACCATGCATGGAACAATGGTGGCCTATGACAGGTTGGCAGTGGGCATTGTCTGACCCCATCAAAACACACACACACACACACACACACCCTATTCAAACAACAGGCACTGACCACTGTCTCACAACTTTCTCCAAACAGGTGCCTCTGGTCAAAGAGTGAGACTGTAGACACACAAATTCTTCTGTGAGGAGCTTAAACCCTGAACAAGGTGTACAAATCCAGGGAGTCCCTGCTGATATGAAGCCTTGCCACAGATGCCACTGTCAGACAATTGTGGGGATCACTGCAGTAGTGGATGCCTTCAGTGAGCAGGGTCAACCACTGGATGCAGTACACAAGTGCTTCAGAGACCTCCAGCACCATGTTAAAGAAAATATGGCTGCATAGTGCCATGTTCAATGTGCAACCGTGGTGGACATCATCCATTAACAGTTGCAAAACAACTTGACTGTGCAGAGGAGGTGGTGACTTTCATGCTGTGACCAATGGAGTTAGCAGAGGTCCCTGGGAGTGGCTTTGGGTCTCAGATTGTGTCCTTCCAGACATGTAAGAGTATGGCTGGGGCATATCCTTGTGTGCATGGAACCATGTAGATCCTGAAGTGTTGGGGTACACTGCAGCCATGGACATAGCAATCATGCTATGTGCTTTTTGGCTCAGTATGTTCTGTGATATGGGTTTCTGCTGTGTTTACCAGGTGTCCAGCACAGCAGCATCTGCCACGGACAGCCTGATGGGTGCTTCTGTACACACAGATACCCTGGCATTGCCCATGCACATAGGGTGTGTGTCACATCTGCCAAGGTGACTGCCACATGTTCTGGTGCATGCTGCCACATGTGTTGTGTGTGTCACTGTGTGTGAGGTTTTGGCATTCACTGTAGGTGGAAGTGTGCTTGTGTGTGGCTTGTGTGGGATACATTGTTAGTGGGTACTGTTATGCATGCAAAAGCCAACATCCACAGGTATCTGTGTGGCCACTATAGGTGCAGTGTGGGTTGTGCTTTAGCCACCAGTTGCATGATGACCCTGGGCAACAGAGACTGGACTGCTGGAGCATGCATACATGACTTGGACTTGACAAATGTACAATGAGTGACACACTGACCATGCACTCTTATCATTACAGTGCAGAATACATCATCCATGGAGGAAGTGGAGGCTGCACCATCCACCATGGTGATCCTCCTAGGGACGATGCCAGAGGAGGAGTAGGAGAAGGATCTACTGGATTTATTTGTGAAGGAAATGGAGGACAGTGATGAGAACACGTATGTGCCAACACATCAATACCTTGAGGCCATAGCTACTGGGGAGGTCTCACCAACCCAAAGGCCCCCACCTCCCTGTCCAGCCAGTAGTGCCCTACAATACAAGCAAACCTGCTGACAGCCAAAACCCTGGGAGTGGGACTGTGTTGCCAGGGACAGCAATTTCCCAGGGACAACCACCACTTCTACCACCATCCACAACAATCACTGGGGTGGCTTCCCACATATTCCAGCTCTCATGCCACCTGCACTGCACAACAGGTGAACATGGACAGCCATCAGGATACCCACCATCCCACACCCTTCCTGTGCTTTCTAGAACATCCACTGAGGCCCTGCCACCTCTGCCACCCACCCTGTATGTGGTGCACTTACTCCCACTCAGCAACCATGCCAACAACATGTACTGTCCCCAGGACAGTGTACCCAGTGGCAGGCTCCTTCTGACTTTCAGCAACTGCAGCAATATGCCATTGCATTGCAGTCAGCCACACAACATAAATGGTGACAATCCAGTGGAGTACAGCAACCACAGTGGCAGGGCAGGGTGAGACAGCATGCCAGCAACACTGTCATCCATGGCACTCCAGGATCCTTGGGCATGACCTGCAGATTACATCATCCAGCCAGAGGTGTGTGTCCTCCCTATCCCTTCTTGCCTCCAGTGAGTACATATTGAGGTTCTTTAGTCTCTCTCATATGTTGTTTGGTGCAACCTTTTACCATCTTAGTTGCCCTTCTGAACCCCTCCACTCAGCATGTCAATGTCTTTATGAAGGTGTGGCCTCAGAACTGCACACAGTACTCTAGGTGAGGCCTCACAAGTGTTTTGTACAATGGCATAACCACCTCCCACCTTTGGCTTGTGATACCTCTACCTATGCACCCCAGTGTTCCACTAGCTCTGCCTTCAGCCTTTGTACTCTGCTTAGACACCTTTAGATCATCAGCAATGATAATCCCCAGGTCAATTTCTTCCTTTGTAATAGTTAACTACTCTCCACCCATCCTGTAATAGTGTCCAAGGTTCCCTCTTCCCAGGTGTATTATTTTGCATTTCTTGGAATTGAATCTTAGTTGCCACACCTCAGACCTCAGACCATGTTTTAAGCTTCTACATGCCCTTCTAATTCTCTCTACTCTGTCTGGAGTATCCATCACCCTGTTGCAGATTTTGGTGTCATCTGCAAACAGGCAGACATTTCCTCCAGTCTTCCTACTGCAATGTTACTAATGAAGACATTAAACAGGAATGGACCAAGGACTGATCCGTGAGGTACCCCACTGGTCGCATCCCTCTCCACTGACTGGATCCCATTTACTACCACCCTCTGCTTCCTTTCTGTAAGCCAGTTTCTAACCCAATTTACCACTATGTGTCCCATGCCATGTCCAGACTACTTGTCTTGTCTCAATACAACTTGCATGCATTTATGGGCATCACAGGGTGTTGCTCACAGTGAGGAAAAAGGCAATCTGCAACACTGACTGCTTTAAAAAAAGTTCAGAAATCAAGTCAGTATACTCACTCTCAATGCTGCCTTCCACACTGGGTCTTTTTGGAGGCAGTGTAGAGTTCCCACTGGCTCATCCACTTGCTGAACCTCTTCTTTTTCTTTGGTGTCCCATCTCTGGTGTTGGTGATGGCAGCTCTCAGAGCCTCCAGAACTTCAGGGTCCTCCTCTGCAGATAGTCCCACTTGTGCTTAATTTGTTTTATGCTGTGGGACCCAACTCCCTCCATCCTTCACTAAACTGACCTTGATGGCAGCCCACAGTGTCTCCTCTCCTTAAGTAGCACTTTATTGGGGCAAACATTTTGTCAGAATACCTGGTGACCTCCTTGACAAGAACCTCCACCTCACTGTGGCTGAAGGGGTTCCATCTGTCTCTTCATGCTGGTGGGCGAAGTTCTCATCATTGGTTGTGGTGTCGGCACTAGTGCCGGAGGATGTATGGCCATAACCTCCTCTAGTTGAACCATTGTCTACTCCTGCTGCCCCTCCTACTCCGCATTCCCACCATCTCCCTGCTGATGTCCATGATCATCAGTCTCCACATGGCTCCTGCTGCCCACATCTGGCATTGTGACACTTTCTGCCATTTTCAAATGAAATTATTACCACCACCAGAAAAAAATAATAAAAAAATTATTCACTCTCAAACAAGTCTTCAAACTAAGAATAATTAAATGAGCAGATTGTTTTCATTATGTTTTATGTCTTCTTGTTTGCTCTCAAAATCCCTACTCTCAATTTCAAGTTTTCAATCTTCTAGTGACCATTTACATTACGAGCTGTTAACAGGAAGAAAACTGTGAGTCGTATTTCCGTATTTCAAAATGCAGATTTTTTGTTCCATCTGATAATAAGGTTCTGAGTTTACATAGCGATACTTTTTACTACATGAGGAACTGTTTTTCCGTGACCACTGGAAATGCATAATCAGAAACAAGAAGATTATGGAAAAAGAAAATTGACGTGAGTCCAGATTTCTTACAGTAGATGCATAACATTCTCATAAATGCAGAATACATTTATATATATATGTGGAACTTTTTAACACAACTCAATGTAAAATTACTCATCTACCAAAAACACCCACAGTTTACGGTGCAATTTCCATGGAAGTCTGGAAAATCATTTCTGAATTTTAAGAGGTGGAATTCGACTTTCGCTGAAATTTCACTTGCAGAAGATTTTTTTTTGCACATGCCTAGTATTATACAAGTCTACTGATGCTGTATCATGTGAAAACTCAAATTATTCAAAGTGCTTTAGTTAGATTTAAAACTAGAAGAAAAATCATGAAATGTTCCAGCAAAACTAAATTCTTAGGTGCTTTTCTTAGATTTCAAACAGTTTAAGGTGCAAGATTGATTAGCCTGTAGCAGAGAGCATTAGCAATTTTTATACTGACGCTTTAAAAGCTGAGTAGCTCGTGGGACATAAAACTCATATATGACACCAAAACATGTATTATATAGTTTGTTTGCAACTGGTTTTGGTAGATATCAAACGCTACCTTTAATTATGCATACATTTCAATTGTCCTTTGATGTGCATCATATATTACAACACCACACCATCAGAGACTGCCACTCCAGTGAAATTCTGTAACTTACATTATTTTTCTTCTCTGGCTGTATTCTCCATGCGTGGTTTTGACTTTTGAGGTTTTCACTGTGCCATTTCTGACTGCACTGCATTTCTTATACCAAGTTGTGATACAATCTCACATGTATGCTGGGTAACTTGTGCTTGCACTTCTTAAGAGCCATGTACCTCAGCACTGCAATAAGATCAGCCTCCACCCCACTCCCAGCAGCCCTGATGTGGGATTCTGTGACTTCCACATGCATTCAGGTCCTCCAGATGGCAACACAATGTGTGATACCACTGAGCCAGCATACCTCTGATGATTAAAGCAACAGTAAGTAGTGTAAACAAATCATATTTTTAGCATTAGCATTTTGGACATAGTTACATTTAACACCAATATATTTTATTTCTCTGAGATGTTTCTAAATAGCTTTAATGACTAATTTTTTAATGAATGCCTCAAGTCATTAAAGATAGTGACCATAAGCAATGTTTAAAAATCTTTTTCTTCAAGTTTACCTATTGACATTACTGTACATATTGGATTCATACTGTGGATGATTAGAAAGGTGCTAGCACATGTTTCTGATAGTAAACAGCCCAGCACCACACCAAAACGTTAAATTCATAAGGGGCATAACCAAAGAGCAGGGAATTTCATAAACTTCAAAACCCAATTTCTAAGTCTAGGAGTACAATGCAATTAAAAGAAGATAGGCATGTTGATGTGTTTTTCAGAAATGTATTATTCCATTCAATAAACAAATTCTTCTTTATTATTGATCTGTGGACCTATTTAATAATTCCCTTGAACCTGACTACAATTTGTATTAGGATTTAAAATGTGATGTATTTGAATTGTAATACCTATGTAATATCCTTTGAAAGCAGAGATTATAACTTCCTGTGAGTTTTATCTCTGTAGTAGAAGAGTGAACATCATTACAAAATGGTATACATTTACAAAAAGGTCATTTGTTTAGTAGTCTACAAGTCAATTTAGGACGTAATGTGAGACAAATAATTCAAAATACTGTAGTTAGTTTCAGAACAAGAACAAAAGGGTGTGTGGCATGGACGCTGGAAGAAGATGGCCGCTAAGCTTTTAGCTCAGTCCCTAGCTACCACAATCTGAGCCATCATGCTGACATCCAGAGGCAATTTACATTGCTGAGGTGAGAACATGCATCTTTAGCCCCTACCCACTGATTGGTGTGGGTTTTATTGCGCCACGGATCTGGCAAATCATCCTGTGGTGCCAGCCCTCTCATGACCCAAACTGTATCTGACTCAGCCTCATATCTACTGCTGTTCCTAGCGGGCCCTTGGCTGTGACCGCATGGTGGTGTGCTTCTCCTCACCTCTCACTGCTGATGGTGCTCTCCTAAATGGCTGTAGTGCTCAGTCATATCCCTGCTGCAGACACTGGTACACAGACTTTTTACCTGCTGTATGGCCTCCTCTAACTATCCTCAGTTAGCCCAGTGGCAATATGAATGGAGTCCACCTCCCAACCAGTAGACATGGCTAGCTCCTCCAGCACATCACAGCCCTACTCAAGACACTGCTCACCAGGGTAGATTCCTTATCTATGACTCTTACAGGTACTGTTGCAGAGGTGCAGGTGCTCAATGACAGAATGAATGTAGTGGAGCAAAAATGGAGGATTTAGTATCAAGTCATGACAGAATCTTGTAATGAATCCAAAACATGAGGACAAACTGGCTACACTTTGGAGAAGGGCCGAGGACCAAGAAAACTGAGGGAGGCAATAATAATCAAATTCTCGGTATTCCCAAAGGATCAGAGGGCCCAAATACAGAACGCTTTCTGAATGAGGAAATTCACAGAATGTTAGGGATTGTTGGCAAGGCCCAATAGAGGTGAAAAGGCACACTGAATCCCTGTGGCTCTCGCCTAATACTCCATCTCCATGGCCTATTATAGCCTATATTCTCAAGTACTCTACAAAAGAAAGAATTCTAAGAACAGCTCGGGACAGAGGAGAAATCTGGTGGCATGGGGCCAAGGTGTCTTTCTTTAGAGACTTCTCTGCCAAAGTGGAAGCCCACAGAAAAACATTTATACCCATCAAAACATTTCTAGCAGAACAAGGTTTTAAGTATGGCTTTCGAATCTGGCTTACCTGTATGTCTCCGGGAAGGAGACTTAATCACCGAGACACCTTGAGATATAGAAGTGTTGGCCTCCAAACATTGGCCTCAGCTATCACCAAAACTACATCTCCCAGGAAGCTGTAGGTCCCAGTGCAATGGGGCCATGGGAGGAGGAACCATTTTCTAGCAGCAGCTCTCAGAAGGACCATAATAGTGACCGGAAGGATTCATGACTAGCTACACCCCAAGCCTCCCTATTCCATGAACTCATAGAGATCTGTTAGCAACACCTCAAATGCCCAATCTCACCCAGTTTGCACCTCCTCCTCCCCGCAGCAACAAAGTTCAGGCCAAGAGACCCGATACACCAGCATTCATAGAGTGATCACGATCCAGCCTCAGTGGTTCAGAAACAACTCCGCCTGCCAAGCTAACCAAGGATGAACACTCACAGCGCACCAACTGACAACTGGCGACATTCCAGATGAGCTCATTATGGAAGTTGCAGATGTCAGCTCCTGGGCAGACCTTCCTCAAGATTTAGACGATGGAGGAGACTCCTGACTCTGTGGATTAAGCCTATTGGCTTTGCAGAAGTGCTCTTAAAGACTCACCTCGCTCAACAATCTGTCACCCCAATACCAGCGAGCCTGCTCCACTGGACTGAACTCTTCTTTGTACCTCCTGTAGTTTACATTCTATATCTGTCCTGAGCCCACTTCAATGTTTTAATCTCATTTACTGGCACTCAGGATGGTGTTTGTGGGGTGAGATATTTTTCAGTGGATGAGGTGCCAGGATGCACAGGCTAGATCCCCAACATGTGCTGTGAATGGCCTGATATCCTGCAGTGCAAGAGGGTAGCCTCACAATTGTGAGTCAACATCCCTTGCACCTGCTAGCCCCAGGCAGGTTATCCTACCCCACCTTAGCTAAGCCTCTTTCTTTTATACCAGTGGGCACTACTATTCTCTCCACTATTTAACTTTGGGAGATCACAGAGGCACCTGGGCTAATTCCAAGCTTTAGTAGTATACACCATGCCTGGCTTTTAAGCCAGTTTTCTGTAGGTCTTGAGTTCCTGAGCTAGGTTTACCTTCCTCCTGACCCACCTACCCTCCAGTTCACATTCCCTCTTCCCTCCCTCCCTCCTTCCATCTGGTTGTCCCACCTGATGTTTTACAAGGTGGGGAAATTAGTCTGTGAAGATTATAGCTGGGGACAGAGTCCTGCAAAACTGGTTGGTCAAACTCCACTTTTCCCCATATAGGCAACTGGCTAGCATGGCTGTATAAGCTTCTCCATAAAGGTAGGGGTAAAATACCTTCATTTGCATCCCAATCACCTTTAGCTTTTTGCTTACTTAACTTTTATTGACTCTGATAAGCTAGTGGTTAACAGTTTTATAAATATATAGCTTGGTCTGCTTATTAGCGGACGTATTTCTGAGAATTGCAACCTAACACTATATGTAACTGATCTGAGTGTTATTTGGCAAATTTAACTTTAACTGTTTCTCTTACCAATAGGTTAGTTCTGCTACACCTCTCACAGGATAGTGTACCCTGTCCTTTTCTTTTGACTGACCCTCCTTACTACTTCCAAGGCTAACTGTCTCTTCTCTACTGTCTATCCCTACTGGTTCCCAGTGGTGAGTACCTACATACCTTTTGACTTAAAAACTGAGATGCAGAACTCGAAGGCTGGGGTTAAGTTCCTGTCATGGAATGTAAAGGCCTGAACCATCCGACCAAATGCTCTATGGTCCTTAGCACCTACACTCCTTGCAGGCAGATATTATGTTCATCCAAGAGACGACTCCACTGCAAGAACTATAAATGTGGCTCCAAAAGTCCTGGGTGGGAACTGTGATAGCCAGTTCTGCAAGAACCAAGTCTAAAGGGGTAGCTAGTCTAGTTCAGAAAACATGTCCCTGGACCAAGGACAAAGTAGCCTCTGATGCCCATGGTCTCTGGATAGTGGCAAGGTTTTTCTACCCTGGGGTCATGCTGTGTTGACCAATGTTTATGGCCCCAATACAGACAATCAGAGTTCATCCTGGACCTTAACCAGGCCCTTGACTCCCTTGCGGAAGGCTATTATCCCTATTATGGTAGGTAGGTACTTTAACTTAACTTTAGACATATTTCTGGACAAATCCAAACTAGTTCCCAAATGCACCCCAAAGCGGTGCTCACCCTGCAAGAGATGATGAAGGTGTGGGGATTGATTGATGTATGCCAGAGGGTCAATCCTTCTGGGAGGGATTACTCTTTTCCTCAACAGCCCATACCACAAATAGTCAAATAGGCTTCTGGCTGGCCAACGCTCCCACAGCCCACAACATTATTTCCTCCAAGATAGATAACATCCTCATCTCTGACCATGACCCCATCTCTTGTACATAGGGCAGGGTGGCTCAGGCACTAGATGGCGCTGCAACCCCCTATTTCTTCAGGACCCCATATTCCAGACTATGGTACAGAACACAGCCACAGACTACTTCACTATTAATGCCGCCACAAACACATCAGCTGCAACAGTCTGGGAAGCATTAAAGGCTTGTCCTTCTTGGGCACATTATTGCATATGCAGCCCAGAGAAATAAAGCCTGGAGGGTGGAACTGGCTCACATCCAGACCAAATTGTCAACCTAGGAAGCTAAATTCAAAGCCTCTACAGCAGGCAGTTCTGACCCGATGACTCTACGGGAGATAGTCAGTCTGAAATACCGCATAAATACAATGCTCAATAGCAAACTGAATGGCTATTGGTGAGGAACAAACATGCCCACTGGGAGGAGGGAGACAAAGGAGATAAGCTCCTGGCTTTCAATTAAAGAGGCAACAAGCTGTCTCCCTATTCACACCTTAGGACTCTAAGGGTGACACAGTCACAAATCCTAAACAGATCAATGAATGCATGCAACAGTTCTACCAGCAATTATACCAGTCACATGTATCAATTGATCAAGGCCAACTGGAGCATCAATTAAAGATTTTGCTCCTCTGCAAACATCCCTCAATTGTCAAAGCCAGTGAAGGTGGTGTTAGATAAGCTATACTCCAGCTCATGAGCTTGGAAGTTAGTGCACCGCTGCTATCAACCTTTCAAGAGGCCCATGAGTTGACTCTCTTCCCCACCATGCAGAGGCCCTGATCACTCTCCTCCCAAAAAGGATGATCCACTAAATTGTGCTAATTATTGTCCAATCTCCCTTATTTCTGTGGATAATAAGATTGCAGCCAAGATACTAGCCAGTTGGATGATGGACATAATACCCTCCATTGTGCACCCATCCCAAGTTGGGTTAACTAAGGGTAGGGCCTCAGCTGACAACATTAGATTGGTTCTCAATCTCAAGTGACTGGCTGTGCACTCCTCCACCCCTATGGCTTCTATGGCAGTAGATTTCTCAAAAGCTTTTGATTCCGCTTGAGTGGCCTTACTTACATGAGGTACTTGACTTTATGGGTTTGGCCTATATTTCAGACAGTGGATCCAAGTGCTGTACAATGCACCCCTAGCTAGAATTCTAACCAACAAGGATACCTTTCCACCTTTCTCCGCACAACTGGGCACACAGCAGGGTGCCTGCCTCTTGTTATTTCTGGTTGCACTAGATCCCCTTACCCAGAAATTACAGGCCACTAAAGAGATTAAAGGCATCCAGGTGGGTGATCATTCTTACCTGACTGCCTCTTATGTGGATGACCTACTCCTTACTCTAACTCACCCTCGGACTCTCCATACAGTTTTGGAGATCTTTCAAGCCTTTGCTCAAATGTCTGGATTACAAATTAATCCAAAAAGACCAGTGTCACCCTCTCAATGCGGCTTACACCAAAGACTGTCTGCAAGATTCTGGGCTGATCTGGGCCCCTAACTGTCTATCCTACTTGGATATAGTTATACCCTCTGACTGGAATCAGATAAAATCCAGAAACTTCTCTCCCTTATATCTCAACGTAGTCGAGGTATCCCACTGGCGCAGACTCAATCTCTCTCTTCCTGGCAAAGTTGCAGTGATCCAAATGCTCCTTCTACCTAGAGTAAAATATCTCCTTAATAATCCCCTATTGCCTTGTCTGACAGGGTCTTTTGCCCCTAGACAAGATAATCTCCTATTTTCTCTGGGAGGGCAGAAGCCACATCGAGACATTCATAAACTGTAGGCCCATTGGTCCAGTGGTGGTTTGGGACTCCTTGGTTACAAGGCTACCATTGGTCCTTTCTGTTGGCCCAGGCTACTAAATGGTTTGTTCCTCTTCTTCCCCACCCTACATTATGGACTCTTAGAAGCCCAAATCCTACATTGGGCCTCTCTCAGTTTACTACTAACCAATGTCTCTCCACCCTCCACATGGGACAATAAAGGGATTAGAACTGTCCAGGATTTATTTATACCCAACTCCACCACACTGATGTCCTTTGAGCAGCTCAAAACCTGATACTCTCTCCAGTCCAATGACTTTTGGAAATATTTGCAGCTGTGCAGTGCAGTGCAATCTCTTAGCTGGTCTCACTTGTCTGACACTAAATGGCACTGGCTGCCACTACACTTAAAATCCTCTTCTTGGGGTCTGGCTGGTAAGTTCTACAATACCTGGCGTGAGTCTAACCCGACCACATGGAGTCATGCAGAGTTGCATGGAGCTAAAATCTGCATTACCCCATCACTCCAGAAGTGTGGTCCTACTGCTTGCAAAGGGCTCACTCTACTTACAAAGATGTTAGGAGCCAACTAATTCAGCTCAAAATTATTCTTTGCTGGTACTGCTCGCCTGTGGTTCTACACAAATGGGGTATTCTCCCTCATGCAGAATGCTGAGGTGCTGACACAGCCTGGCTGACATATTACATCACCTGTGGCAATGTTCTGCTCTGGTCCCCTTCTGGTCCATGGTAGCAAGGGACTGCTCTGGGGTGTTGGGATAACCCATTGACCTCTCAATCCCATGATCCTGTTGGGAGATACTACTCCCTGGTCCAACTCAAACTTCAGCATAAAACTGGATCCTAGCAGTCCTCATGGAAGCCAAATGACTATTGCTAATGACCTGGAGGCAACCTTCTTCTCTCGACATCTCCATATGGCACTCTGCCCTGGCCAGGCTTGCTACCTTCAAATGACTCACCTTTGCCAGCAGAGGACAACTTCCACTGTACTACCGCAAATGAGAAGCATGCCTCAATTCCTTTCTTTGTTGAGCCCCAACCCTTCCCCTAGCAATCCTCCTATTTGAATAATCCCACCGTGTATAGCCTTCTGTTGGCTGGCATTTCTTGTAAAATATTGATTAAGTCTAGTACGGGACTTGTACTACATGTTGGAACCCATCCATGTCATTTTCTATACCTACCCTCTCTCTTCTCTCTATATATATACATATATATACATATATATAGACATATATAAACCAGGTTACACGTTGCCAGTCAATGGAATTTGCTTTTCAACTATAGTGACTGGTTGGCTTTGGTAGTTTATATCCTGTTTCTCCTTTAGAAACTCCTATAACAGTCGTAGCTTTCATTGTTATGTTATTATAAAGGTTTAGGCAGACATGGATTTACATTACTTTCCTTCATAATTGTAAATGTATCATTCTGCTCATCCTCCTTCTGTGTTTTAAGTAAGTGTACTTATATGTTTTGGAAATGAGGTATTGTGTCACACAAGCATGTTTAACTCTATGTTCATGTAATGTAATTAATGAATAATAAAAATTATTATATGACAAAAACAAGAACAAAAAATTGCATTTTTAATAAAACTAAATTCTTAAAGTTATACATGATGCATACCTATGTAATCACTGACATTTCAATGCCAGTGTAATATATTTTATTTGCATGATCATTTTGCCTTGCATCATAAAAACATGGGCCCAGATATTCAAAAGGGTTGTGCATGGGCGCAGCAGTGTTGCACATGCACAGCCACTGATGCGCCCGGTCGATATTTAAAAGGGAAAAGTGCGCTCACAAATCTCGATGCCCGGGCCATCAGTAATGCATGCAGCACAGGTGGGGGGCATGCCCATGCACAACCTGCTCAGCCCGATATTCAGCCGGAGCTGTGCAGAGTCATGCATGCGCAACCCTACTTGCACCTGCACAAAGTTACACCCAAAAAAAAGGAACAAGTGATGGCCTCCCACAGGTGAGCTGCCGCATTGCAGGTCACAACACAGCAGCTGCCACCCATGGGTGGCCATCACTTGTTCCTGCTGCAATTGGTGCCCCATGCCCCGGTCGTGGGCATCATTAATCACACCCCCAAGTCCAATATCCCTGGTGGTCCAGTGGACTGCGCTGAGCCCGATTGCGGGCATCATTCTTCACCCCATGTCCGATATCCCTGGTGATCTAGTGCCCCCACCCACTCCCTGGGCCCCACCACCCGCTCACCCCTTCAGCCGGAGGGTGGCAGCACCCACCCGCTGCTGCCCGCTGCCCACTGACTGACAGCTCGGTGAGGGCTGTACGCCCATTGGTTCAGAGCATGAGCCAATAGGCATGTAGCCCATACCGCAGTACTCAGTCCAGATATGTGAATGAACTCATTCACATATCTGACTGAGTAGTGATATTGCTGCACACCCATTGGCTCATCCTCTGAACCAATGGGCATGCAGCCCTACTGAGCTGTCAATCGGCGGGCGGTGGGCAGCAGGAGGGGTGCTGCCACCCACCAGCTAACAGGGGAAGCGGGTGGTGGGACCAGTGGGTGGTGGGTGGGGCACGCTTAGATCACCAGGGATATCGGACTTGGGGGTGATGAATGATGCCCACGATCGGCTCTGCCAGCGCAGTCCACTGGACCACCAGGGATATCGGACATTTTTTTTCTTACAGGACTTCCCCGATCGGCTGCAGGGGAGTCGCCTCGATGGCTGCTGCCTGGCAGGGTGCCAGGCACAAGTCGTCGGGATCAGCACACCCGCATGCTAATGGCATGCAAATGGAGCCATAATGAGATGCAAATGGCCCCGTGCACCTTTGCATAACTTATGGCCCTATTTGCATGTCCTCCTTTGAATATCGCAGATGCTGTGCATGACGCAATGGCACTTGCACCACCAAGACTTATGTTCTGACTTGATTCACTTGGCGCTGGCACAGTGCTACTGCGCCATGCACAGTGGGGTGGCCAGGGTGTGATATTCAAAACTGTTGCACCACAGCACAGTCGTTGAATATCGCCCAGGCCACACCTGCTGCAACAAAGTTGAGCTGTGCCTCAGGTTTGTGCCACAGCCGGCGCAGTTTGAATATCCGGGCCATGCTATAAATACATTTAAATTGTCCTTTGGGGTATACTAGAGCATAAAAATACACTTATATGGATTTGACTTAATTTTGCATTTATTACATTACAAATCTTAAATGTACAAGTGCAACCTAAATGGGCAGGTTAAGTATATTCATAAATCCCATAAACTAATATCCACAATTTCTAGTAACTATTTAATATGCCATTACTTAAAATAAGAACTTTATTCAGCTTTTATTTATTAACTGCAAAATATTAATATATTCATCAATTGTTTTAATTATTTATTTAACAGACTTTAGGATTACAACCTTTGAGTCAGGGATTCATTTACAAAGGCTCCGTGTCAGAAAAACAAACATGAACAATTCATATAGATGTAGAATGGCAGTTAAAGGTTACAGTTTTTAGTTATAAAATATTACAGAATCAAGATCAGCTATACATTGCATAGAATGTGTTACCAAGAGCTGTATTTTACAGTTTTCAAGAGAATAATAAGTTTGCTAATAGAGAGAGGGAGTAACAGGTTTGATATTTACAGCTAAGTAGAGAATTAGGTGGATATCTTGTAAGTGCAGCCAATGGAGGCATTGTTAATAGGTAATGTTTGGTAGCCCTTGTATATTTCTGTTCTTTCACTGCTGCAGTTTTCAGGTTTCTTGATGAGTCCACAATGGGATATCAAATTTGTATTTTATGACTAATGACACATTGGTCTCTGAAGGTTAGCATCAGGCATGTCAACAGCAAATTACTGTTCTATAAACCATGGTGACATTTACAATGAGGTCAAACCAAGTTTACTCAGGTTACAGAACACCATAATTTTGTTCTCTTCTTGCTGCACTAAGCAAATGTAAAGTAGGCTGCATAGACTAAATAACACATAATTATCTCCATTGTAGAGGATAAGTAATATTTTTATAAAGCTTACAGAACAAAATAATAGGGTCTATTCATCAAAGATGAGTCGGGTACATACGATTCACACATACCTTGCCTGTATCTCTCTGCAGCTGCAGCTGCAGAAAGAGGTGAGGCGGCCAGCATGCTAAAAAGCTGGTCACTGCTGTGTGGCTGTTTGTGACTTCACCCCTCATGTGTAGCTGCATGAGAGCAGATCAGGGGACACAGATGGGCATCCAGTAGGCTACTCATCCTAGGTCCCACAGTGGATCACTTGCTCTGTGTGAGCAGGGATTTTGGAAAGGCACTGGTACACAAAATTTTAGAATGTTGGTGAATGGCTGCCTCAGCCCTCCCCTTACAACCAGAGGGCTGGGGCAGCACCACAGGAGGGTGTTTTGTTCTCCTGCAGCTTGCACACTTTCTGTTAGGTGGTGCACAACAAATGAGGATGAATCCTGCTGCTGTATCCATGCCCCTCATCCAGACCTCTGCACCTTAGTGAATGGTGTGGAGTGTAGGCACACACCCCAGACAAACCCTTTGACCAGTCATGCACATAGATGCATTATTCACTGTGGGACTGAGTATGCAACGAGGTGTATGACTTGCATGATTGCCTCTGTGAGCCTGCTGGACTCCCTATTTATGACATTCTGACTTAGGGTTGCCTACATGCCTTAGATCTGCAGTATATAGACAACCAAAGCTTTCGTGCATAGACCCCATTATGAGGACTGGTAGAAAATCTTCATGCTGTCTGTATATATATTAAAAGCTAGGGCTCAAACAGATGAATCTTACCATATTTGTAAAATAGTCATAACTGTAAAAGTCCACTTTTGGCTTAACATATGTCTCCATACTTACATTGCATAGATAACTTTGTAAAATGTCATGGTGTGTTTTAAGGCACATAAGTCAATTAAATACAGCATCACTCACACTTAGACATAACCACATGCAGACTGTAACATCAAAATATGCATTAAGGCTTTTCACTTATCAATGATTGCAGAAAAACAGCAGACAATATAATTTGGAACATAACAAGCATTTGTCAATGCCGAACGTTCACTTGCAGGTATTTGCAGTGGTGTTTGGCATGTATGGTTCTTTACCCTAATGCCCTGTGCGATTGCTGGTATTTGCACAATAAATGGTCAGCATGACCTTTTGTTACCCCATTTGTGCTACATAGGCGGAAACACGTTTTGGGCAGGATGTGAAAATGACAGCTGTACTACTCATAAGGAAGTGTGGTAAAATGCCAATGTTGAAAATCTGGAGTGGAAATATTGAAAATTCGCAAACCTACGAGCGTGCATGGGAACTGTGCAACACACGCAGCGTAAAACAGTCATTTTAGGATTTTTCACCAAATTTTCAACATTGCCATTTTAAAACCTCTGCTAATGAACAGTGTCACTGTGATTTTCTTAATGTGTCCCATACACTGAGTTCGCACACCGACTGTGCCATTGTGCGCTACATGGCAGAAACACGCTTTGGGCAAGATGTGAAAATGACAGCTGCAATGCTCATAAGGAGGTGTGGTAAAATGTCAATGTTGAAAATCTGGAGTGAAAATATTTGAAATTCACAAACTTACGAAGGCATGCGAGGAACTGCGCACGCAGATTCATAAAACAGTCATTTTTAGGAATTTTTCACCAAATTTTCAGCACAGCCATTTTAAGACCTCTGCTCATGATCAGTGTCACTGTGATTTTCTTAATGTGTCTCATACATTGAGTTCGCGACAATCGACTGTGCCATTGTGCGCTACATGGGCGGAAGCACATTTTGGGCAGGATGTGAAAATGACAGCTGCACTGCCCATGAGGAGGTGTGGTAAAATGGCAATGTTGAAAATCTGGAGTACAAATATTGGAAATTCTAGCATTATGTAAGGCGTGCAGGAACTGCGCATAGCGCTGCGCTCATAAAACAGTCATTTTTAGGAATTTTTCACCAAATTTTCAACATAGCAATTTTAAGACCTCTGCTCATGAACAGTGTCACTGTGATTTTTTAATGTGTTCCATACATTGATTTCGCACACCGACTGCGCCATTGTGTGCTACATGGGTGGAAACATGTTTTGGGTGAGATGTGAAAATGACAGCTATACAACTCATAAGAAGGTGTGATAAAATGGCAATGTTGAAAATCTGGAGTGAAAATATTGAAAATTCACGAACTTACAAGCCTGCGTAGGAACTGCACAATGCAAGCTCATAAAACAATCATTTTTGGAATTTTTGCATCAAATTTTCAACATGGGGTTTTGGGACCCCTTCTCATGAATGATGTCACTGTCATGGCGTTATTTGAGGCCAAGGATGATTTCACGCGGTGACTCGCGCAGTGCCCTCAAAATCACCCTTCAGGCCTGAATAATGCCATGACAGTGACATCATTCATGAGAAGGGCTCCAAAACCCCATGTTGAAAATTTGGTGCAAAATTCCAAAGAATGGCTGAGATATGCAATAAAGTTGAAACCCCCCATGTAGCCCATTATACAGCTACCGGCATTTCCTCAGTTTGCGGTCGGCTTTGAAGAGTGCAGGCGTGTTCCGGTCCACGAAGAAGATAGTCGCCCGAGTCCGGAGGTAAGTATGGGGTGGGGTGTGGGGAGGCTGGGTGCGAGTGGTGGGTGCGGTTGTGGAGGGGCTGGGAGAGTCACCATGGGACCGTTTTATTTTACAGGTTTAAAAAAAAGAAGACGTGGAGAAGTTTTCCAAGCTGGGGTGGGCTCCCAGCATGGCAGAAGATGTGGGGGACGAGGAGCCGACAGGGATTGGGCACCCCATCAGCAAACTACGTGGGGGCAAGGAGCCGACGGGGATTGGGCACCCCGTCCTCAAAACAAACAAATGTTTGCCATGCTGGGCTGGGCTCCAGCATGGCAGCAGAATGGCTTGGGGGCCGTGGAGCTGATGGGGATTGGGCACCCATCGGCAGCAATGTTTGCCACACTGGGGTGGGCTCCCAGTGTGACACAGCTTTGGGTGGGGCGGTGGCGTGCGTGAGGGGGAGCGGGTGATGCAAGGAGGGGATTGCAGCGGCACTCAGTATGGCAGTGGTGCTTTCCTTTGAAGCAGAGGAACACCGCTGTCATACTGAGCTCCTGCTCCCATTGGTGCAGGACCGCCACGCCTGCTCAAGGGAGCAGTGCATTGGATGGGAGAGGCACACTCCAAGTGTGCTACTTTCCTAAACGCCTTTGTGCATGCGCAAGTGAACGTGAAATGATCTGGTAGAGATGCATAGAGCAGACAATGTGGTGGTCGGTATTCATCACTTTAATTATTCTGCTGTTGTAGAAAAGCAAAATAAACATACATTTACTTTTTGTGCTGTAGTCTGCCTGTGGCAATGTTAGTCTTTTACTAGCTGACAGTCAAACCTCAGCCAAATTTGCTGCAGTTTATTAGTGAAGTGAACATTAGTGAAGCTCATATGGCACAGGATAGCCAGTCGAGAAAAATGTATTTAGTAAGTTAGTTAGTGAGTTAGTTGTGTGTTTTATTTTTGTTATCAGGCAAGCCATTAGTCTCTTTTACATGGGTAACCAGGAAACAAACAGTAGTAACAAACTGCATAATGATACAAATATACAATGCCAATACAATTAATAAATGATATATACATATGCCCGTGCAAAACATACACTGGAACATTCTGCAAGTAAATATTTCTTATCATTTACTTTAAAGGACTCAACTGAATTTGCAGCTTTCAATTGTTAAGAGAGATAGAATTTTGGAGTTATATAGGCTGAGTAATGTTGGCCCATTAGTGATTTCATCAAGGGACATCAAGGGGACACTAGCAAATTTTCAGTGCTGGACCATAAATTCAATTGAGATATTTGAGATTATAATAGATTTGCTAATCAAGAGGTACTGCCACTATTATAGGGTTCAGTAGCCCTATACTTAGGTTGAATGGTCACTTTAATGTTAAACTCAAAATTTTGCACTTTAATAACTTCCCAACTGTTCAACCGATCTGCATGAAATATTGCACGCACCATCAGGAACCAAAGATGTATTGATCTGCCAAGTGTTGTTCTGGTCAGATGCTTGGGTGAGGAGATACAGAGTGTCAAAATTGTGTAACTTACTGTTGTTCTTTTGACATTCCTTTGTCACACTGCAGCACAGAAATGGTTTGAAATTTTGGTCTGACATTTTCAGGGTAGATAGGACTTGCTTCAATGATGTGCCTTTTGCTGGTTTAATCTATTCCAAAGTTATTACATTTTAACATTTCCATTATTTTCAATGGGAACAGTTAGATATCCCACTTGAAAAAGGGACTTTGTCACAAATGTGTAATCCTTTTAGCAAATGGGTCATTCTTTGTCACAAATCAGAAATCTTTTTCATTCTGTGCCATCTTGTTTTCAGTTAGCAAAGGAAATAAAATTAAATAACTCAAATAAAGGATGTGTTCAGTAGAAACCTACACATGTGTTGTGCTAATCAGGACCCGTTTCAGCTGATTCTGGTGTTAGTTTTGGAAAGATGACTTGTAAACGTGTTTTTCAAGATCTTGATATCCTGTTTTCTATCTTTTTGTTTTCTATCTTTTGTGCTCGGAAACCTTTTTGCAAACTGTGAGAACTAAAAACACTAAAAGGATCTTGTTTCACAGTTTGTGAAAAAAGAATTCCTTTTTGAAAATTGTGAAAAACACAACACAAAAAGGATTATAACACAGCTATTTTTTGTCACTCCACAGTGAAGAAATGGTTTGGAATTTTGGTGTGAAATTTTAGGGTACAATGGGGCTTGCCACACAGATGTCTTTTGGTGGTTTGGTGAAAACATACTAATTTATATATATATACTTTGCAAAAAAACCTCAGTTTAATGCATCAGTTAGGGTTGTTCCACAGAGACAAAAGTGAGGAAATTCAGTGTTAGGGTTACCACCGCTTACACCCCAAGCCCACCCTGTCCCCACCAACAGGCATCAGGGTGTGCATTAGGTTGTCGGCCCCTAACTCTCACCCCATCACATGTGAAAAGAAGCTGAGGTATAGGAATATGGAGTGAGGAGTTAGGACCGGACGACCCAAAAGCACACCCGGTGCTGGTTGGGAGAAGCGGGCTGAGGTGTCCGGTTGTTCAACTCAACACTGGCCCCCCTTACTTTGTCATCAGATCATTCCTAACTGATGTATCAAATGGAGTTTTTTGGCCTCTAATATATATATATCTAGTCATGGCAAAAACTCAGTTTAATGCATCAGTTAGGGTTGTTCCTCAGCGACAAAAGTGAAGGAATTTGGTGTTAGGGTTCAAAACCCTAAATCTGCATTCCCACCCCCAGCACCACACACACACACACACACACACACACACACACACATATGCAAGTAGGGGGCTGACCAAGGCAGCATGACCAATCACAGGTAACCAGCAGCAGGTGACAGAAATAACATACAACTGTCTAAACGTACTACAAGACACATCCATCATCATGGGCCAACAAGTGTAGAAGTTCTGCTGCCATCCAAGTGACTTGGTGCTATGCATGCATACTGCCCATCAGTTGTTGCTGTATCACATTAAACTTTTTTATATCTAATAGATTTTTTATCTCTTCTGAATGACAGTGTGTCAGTAATCATCACTCCAATAACATGCCAATATCTGGCAGCAGTTTTAGGGGCCTATGTTGACTATTAATGTCTCCTGATGTTACCCCAGAATAAGACAATTATGTGTCAGTACACTACTATGTGTACAATACTGCTGTACCATTATCTCACATTGTAGAATTGCAGATCTGTGTAGAACTGTCAGAACCAATAACTCACATGGTCACACTACACAATAGCTGAGTTTTGGAAAGATTCTCATTTAAACAGGTAAGTGTTTCTCCACTACTTGATATATTGCTGCAAGCATGGTGTTCAAAGGCCCCATGTTCACATGTTTGTGTTTATGACTGTGTAGTACCACAGATCACTGTAACACAGTTTCATGTGTCTAAGTACCCAGTGATCTTACCATGGCATAAGAAAAACTGGAACAGTACAGTATTATCTACAAAGTCCTTCACCACTATTATTTGAATCTGCACAGCTGTATAAGGGACTGTGTTACCCAAACTATTCCATGGTACCACTTCACTCTCTTTGCCTTGCTGTGAGTTTGTAAGTGCAAACACATGTTTCTGTTTGTATACAAATTCCTACCTATGTGGTAACAGGGATGGCCAAACACATCATGCTACCACTTCTGTGCTAACAATGGATAATATTAGACACCATTTACACCAACCTTTCATGTGTGAAAATAGCTCCTAATGTTACCCCAACAGTAGCAAGTAATGTATCAGAATACAATATAATGTATGGTAGAACACTGTTAACCTTAGGAAATCATCATTTACTAAGGTTGTTAACCTATCGATGTGGCGTAGATATGTTGTTAACCTATTGATCCTACGTCATCATGAAGGTTAACAACAGCTAGTGTTGTCATGTGCGTAATGCTTTTTCCGACGGGGAACCGGCCTTACGAACAGCAGCGGTTAGGTAAGGACTGAACGGCACGCAGTGGTGACTAGTTATGAAAAAGTAAGCAGCCTTTTGAGGGTGGACCGTACACTATAAAAAGCATGTATGGTCCCTCTAGCCAGCCACCGATAATTTTAACCATCTCGAGGTTGCCATGGTGACGTAAACACGGTCGCCTGGCAACCTCTACTGTTAACTGACCAGTTAATGATAGAGGACCATACATTATCCTCTATGTTATACACTGTGCTGCTGCACTGTTGTGTAATCCTAAACAGTTTGGCAGCTACATGTCACTATAGGTCAAAAACTGTTAAATATCACCATGGCCCATGGTTGACATTATTATACAAACATTTGACATATTTACGATAATATAACTATTATCATAGGCTGGAAACATCATGCAGCATTCATACCACTGTTAGTTCTGTTAGTGCTTTTACATAAGGCAGTAAAATAACCAAATTTTTATTCCGCATACTATAGTGAATTGTAAATAACAGAACTGTCATAAAGCTATTGAGCATTGCATGTATTAATAGATTTGTGACCAGAATTCATTATTCATACAACATGTGTATCAATGTGGCCATGCCTATCTTGATTTGAGCAAGAGTACATTAGACAGTGCATGTTACTGATAGGGTCCCATACTGTAATTTTTTCTGCCTATGAACACATTATATTACGTATCATTTTATACAAGATTTCTTTTATTTGTTACTTCATGATATTATTACAGCATAACTAAGCAATGCATATCATAGGAATTCTGTATAGAGTACTGTTGTTCTGTCATGTGACCCTATGAAGATGTCCACAACACTGTGTACACCATGCCTGTCCAAATGCTACAGCTGTTGGCCCATGATGATGGATGTGTCTTGTAGTATGTCTAGACAGTTGTATGTTATTTCTGTCACCTGCTGCTGGTTGTCTGTGATAGGCCGTGTTGCCATGGTCCTACCCCTACTTGCATGTGTGTGTGTGTGCTGAGGGTGGGGTGGGGAATGCGAGTTAGGGTTTTCAACCCCTAACACCAAATTTCCTCACTTTTGTCGCTGTGGAACAACCTTAATGGATGCATTAAACAGAGTTTTTGCCATGAATTTCCTGTCTTTTGAGAAATCATTATCTCATACTATATTGTACATGTTGGTGAGAGCATGCTTCCCTTTTGCACCACAGTCTGACCAAGATATGATAGTTTTATCAGAATATTTACTTGTCTTATGCTATTCATCCAGCAATAGTTGATGTGCTACTCCTTTCACATGAAAATGAAGTCATAAATAAATGGAATAGGAGAGTAATATGTGTGGCACTTGGACCAATAGTACATGTACTCTGCTAAGTAGAAAATATGCAGATGAACCTCTTGCACTTTCTTTCTATGCAGCAATATACCAAGACCAGTATGCATATCAGCACTGTAACTTAACGTATAATAAAAGACACAACACTTGGCTTAAAAAGATTTATTGAGCAATTAATAGTTGATTAAAAGGCCGAATTAAAAGTCCAATTGGTACACAAAATCAGTCTCACAAAACAATGTTTAAAAGTATTACATCAAAATTTAAAATACATGCTAAACAGTATGACAGGTACTTCATGAGGAAGTTGAGACAGTAGCGCACAACACATGAACATAGCTAACAATAGTCTCTGTACACTGCTTACATGCATCAAACAGTGATGATGTTATTGTCATTGTGTGACTGATAGTGTGAATGTTCCTGGAGTGGGTAAAAACCAGATGCCTATTGTTTAAATAATAGCAGCAGAAACACATTATGGTGTCTAGAAAAGATACATCTTTAAGCTATTTAAAACATTTAATTGTAATATATTTATGTGTAACATATGCATATATATATATATATATACACATACATATACATGTAAAGACATATAGATCTATGCGTGCATTTGAAAAATTCACACCCGACCCCTCAATAGAGGTGCTCGAGAAACATTATCAGGAACATAAAATCAGTTGTTATCAGTGAAAGTGTCTGATTTACAATAGTGCACAGTTCTATACATACATTTAATTAACTTCTTATACAACCCAAAATTAGATGGCATATGGTAACAGGTACTATATACATCAATGAAAATCATCAAAGCTAAAATCAACATTCATAGTGAATTAATGAAGCATGTACATCACTAAAATTTTTAGTTAATTATAAGTAATGGTTAGGTCAGTGCTATGAACATTACATAAATATTCTATAATTCAGAAAATGTCACCTCTTGGTAAGAAACAAATATGTACCACAACACTATATATTACTGTTAATGTTACCTAGATGAAATTACTATAAACTAGAAAAGTTCTATTAAATATCTATGTTATATTAATAAATATATGGGCCCAGATATTCAAACTGCACCCAAAAGTGCCCAACAGCAGGAGCAAGCACAAGTCCACTGCGCCCATGTACAAGCGTGATATTCAAAAACTGCACAGGTCAAGATGTGCCTGCGGCACAACACTGAATATCACACCACCTGCACCATAGTGCAACCACGGATGTGCAGTGGCACAGTTCAGATGCGCCATGGCGAACCAGGGATGCTCAGTGGAGCAGGGCAGCAGTGCAACAGCACAACCAGGGATGTGCAGGGACAGGATGCAGGGGCCCACCACCCATGCTACAGATGGGCAGAGGAGCACACAGCAGAACAGGCATCGCCCCCACACCACATGCACTGCACAACTGGAGGAGAGCTGGAATAACCACCAGCCCATGGATACCAGCAACAAACCCACAGCCAGGGCATGGTGCCCCAGCACACCCCTGGCAGCTGTGACCAGCACACGAGGAGGGCTGACCACCCCGTGCACACCATCCCACCAATGCAGAGCACACCCTGCACTGTGAGCCCCAGACACCCTTCACAGGAGCAGCGTCCACCAGTGCAGGACACCCCATGCATTACACCACCCCCACTGTGACAATGCAACCGCCTGTACACCACAGAACCATGCAAGGCAGCCCCACCACAAGCACCCATCAGCGGGTGGAAGCACTCAGTGATGCAACAACTGCATACACAGTGCCACCACACATGTCCCCCTGAGGTACAGCTGAGAGAATGACCATGCGTCAACACACAAGGTACCCACAGGTGACAGGGCATGCCCTGGACCCCACCACCAGTGGTACATCACCCTGCACACCCTCCCAAGGACACACCCTGACCCAGCACTGGCCACAACAGCCAGCGCAGACACTCACAGTGGTGCATGGAAGCATGCACCACACAGGATGCAACACAGTGCATGGACAAACACCCATACCTAAGGGCACACCAACACAGGGACACAGTAGTGGGGTAGCCAAGCCCCAGCATGTGGCCACGGAAACCGTGTACACATGGCCAGCACCCTCCATGGCACAGAGTGCCAGCCACCCTGCACAGGCACCATGGAGCTGTACACCACCAGCATGGCCCGAGCACAAGTGACAGACAGTGGTGCACATCCCCGCGACACACAGGCGACAGCATGGAGGTGGGACAACAACAGCAGAGGCCACAGTGTCACCTGAGGCAGACAGGCACCACACCAGTGACAGGAGGCAACCCAGCATTGTGCTGGTACCGTGGCTGTCCAGCATGGACAGCCACAACTGACATGCCAGTGGACTGTGCAGGTCACAGACATGCAAGGTGTCAGCTGCACAGGCCATGGATGGTCTGACAGGTGCACCATGGACACAGAACATGCACCATGGACCATTGCACACAGTCATCCAGTGCACAGGGAACAACACACACACCACAGACAGTGACTGATAGCTACTCCACACCATAGTCACTTCCCCATGGACACACACACACGCACATGACTGAACCACCCCTGCTGCCATGCACACCACTGCAGCTGAGCACCTATAGCCTGCTGCAAATCAGAGACCACCACAGTAGGCATATCAAAGCAAATGTATTGTAAAAGATCAAACAAAACTATATACAGATATTTACAAAAGGTTGGGGAGGGCCACAAACAACGTGGGGCTGGGTAAGGGCAGGGGTGAACAAATGGTAGAGGGAAGAAGGGATGTGAGGGTGGCTCCAGGGGTAGGGAAATCATGGGCATTAGAATGCTCAGCAAGAGCCCCGTCCCGCTCTGGCTGTGCCTCCCACCATGCAGCCATCAGACTCCCAGGCGGTCTAGTCTCTCAGTATCTCCAGGGAGGCCATGGCAACCTGAAGTATCTCCCGCAGCATCTCTTATCGCCTGCAACTGCCATCCACCTAGGACAAGGGAGCAGAGTCAATAGGTGTGAATGCACAGCCCCTGCAGCCCACCCACTGTGCATGGCATATGGCTGTGGGACATGCCTCTGTGATGGTGTGTGACCTCCCACAGTGATCACGTCCACAAGACCTGCCCACCCAGGCACACACAGCCATGTGGACCGCTGCACACACCCACCGGCCAAGTCCCACACAGCACCACCATGGCTGTGCAGTGACATGGCTGTCGGTGTTGCAGAGGCAGTGGCACAGCCATGCACCGGTGCACGCATGGACCACCATTGATGCACTCAAGACATGCAGTGCCACTGGACAGTGCTGACTGTACCAAGTTGCGTGCATGGCAGTGGTGTCAATGGATGGTGGACATGCCCCGCTGCCCACCCTGTTACACAGCATGCAAAAGTAATCATGGATGTGAGCACTCACCATCATCAGGCTGGTCCCTGTGCTGGTCTGGTCCAGCTGCCCTTGCCGCATGCTGTGACTCATGGCGTATCCTCCCTCCCTGGCATGCCGGCGCTCCTCTGGACCTAGGGTGCAAACATGGAGAGAGGAACATCAGTACAATCCTGTAGCAAAGTCCCCCGCCCGTGTGTGCAATCCCACACAGCCATACCCATCTGCCCCCACCTCTATACCACCACCATGGCCCACACTGGACGGCCCCCCATGTGCTGGACACATGCCACCGTGATACCTGTATGGGCGTTATCAGTGTATGGATGGGGCACCTACCTGGTCGTGTGGCACCGCCCCCTCCTGGCTTGCGCCTGCAGGTGGGCAAGCCTGTCTGGGTCCCTGACACTGCAGGTCCCCATAGCGGTGCCTGCACTGCTCTGCTTGTGCGCCCATGCCAGTGGCCTCCTCCAGGGCCACCACCACCCTCCTCCCACATGGCACTCCTGGCCCTGTCCAGAGGTGCCTCCCCAAATAGGGCAGCAGCATGGGGCTCCACCAACTGCACAAGATTGTCCAGTTTGACCTGGCTCCAGATCGGTGCCCATCTCCATGCCATCCTGCAATTTTCAGTATCAAAATGGCACTCTGTAGCACACGTCTGCCATCGCGGTTGCTGGCGGTACTGCGCTGCCATTCCCCATTGCGCTGTCACTGAACAGCGTGATAGAGGTGCACCCATGTGGATGTATGGCACCTGGGGCAAAGGTCAGCACAGGGTCAGGGGTCTCTCACACACTGACCGCCACAGGCGCGATTGGTACTCACCACATGTAGTGCGGTGGGGTGCCTGTGTGCCACTTCCTGTAGTGGCCTACCATGCTGTGGCCCCAGTGCACCCACGGGCGCCCAGTGCCAGAGCGCCATACATGTGAACAGCACAGTAGTGCCACTTGCACAATGGTGGCCATGCCCTGCATTGCCTCCCATGCACAGCACATCAGCAGCACGGCAGGCGTCGGTGTCAGCACCCGGCATGCACCGTTCGTGTCCACTACGCATGTCACAGAAATGCACCCTCGCTTGAGCACGTTCAACACAATTGCGCAAGGCACAACAGCTCGATATTCAGCCGGCATATGCAAATCAGCTAATCAGCTATTCAATGGTGCAGATACTCGCATTAGCATCCACTTAAAATTGCACCTCACCTCATTTGCATGCATTGCGCTATATAAATGCGACATTGGGCTGCAGAGGTCATAGTCTGGTATTGCAATCTATTGTGGTGATTTGCATGCTATTTGGGAGTGTGGACTGTGTGGGACATGCATGGGACTGCACAGTCACAGATAACACCTGTCATTCCCACAGGATCAAGAATGAGTGATCATGAGGTGGAGGAAGAGGAACAGAGACGTGGGAGGAAGAGGAGGCCTAACTTCACCAAGGCAGAAACAGATGCCCTGTTTGAGGCCTACCTGACCAGGAGCCACTGCTCAGTAGACAGCGGAAAACACCACAGGCCCATGCTGCTGCATGGGGAGAGGTGGCACGTGCCATCAACCTGCATGGCAGCCACCAGCGGTCCGTGCAGAGTGCAAGAAGAAGGTGGGCACAGACAGGCAGAGGATTAAGGATAAGGTGGCTGCTATCAGGGCAGCATGGGCTGCAACCGTGGGGGACAGCTGGCCGTGCAATGTCTAACCCCACAAGAAGAGCAGGTTGCTGGCAGCATGCATTGGGCCATCGAGGGTGTTCTAGGTGGTGGATTCCAGACAGGTGGTAGCCTGTCACTGCATGGTAGGTCCTGATCTGTCACTGGGGGAGGATGAGACAGGGTAGGGAAGATACATTAATGCTACTGTGTTCCTTACAGCTCCTGAGTGTCTACTTGGGTCAGCGTTGGTGGGCTCATCCACTAAGGGTGATACCATGGACATAGAGGGAGGGGCCGTCTACCTCCACAGGTCTCCAGGGTCAGGACGACAGTGGGCCCGCCTGGCTGTCCGGACTGATATTGGTGGAGCAGGTGTGGAGGAGGCCCTGCCCATGTCCCAGCATGCCAGCGCCCATGGATACTAGCATGCTGAGACTCGGACTGGTGCCAGATCCATCACTGATGATGATGGAGCTCACATCATGGACAATACATGGGCCACAGGATGGCCACACTCAGGTTACAGCATGGGCATAGCCATGGGTGGTGCTGCCGTGGAGGCCTGCGTGACATCACAGTCCCAGTCTGTGCCTGTCTGCACCAGCGGGCAGCACTGGTGTGTGTCCAGGACAGTGGGGTTGTTGCAGCTGCTGTGGTGGCACCATTGAGCCCTGGAGGCGGCAGCCGGAGGGGCAGTGTCAGCAGTCGGCCAATGGACATGGGGTACAGTGTCAGGGGGCGTCCAGTGCACCACCTGTGGACATGCCCAGGCATGGCCCTGGTGTAGTGCCCACCCTCAAGGTGCTGCCATCATGGCTGCAAACACCATGAGGGACAGCATGCGATCCGGCGGATGGCTCTTAGATGAGCACACCTGTATACTCCAAGATTCAGTCGATCAGCAGTTGTGGCTTGTGACGGCGGTGGATGCACTCAGTGTGGCCCTGCACCAGGCAGAGGAGTGGCGCAGCAGGGACACCGGTCTTCCTGGCAGGATGGACCGGCTGTGGAGGATGTGACCACTGCCATTGACAGGCTGACACAATCACAGCTGTCATGGCCACAGTGGGCACACAGTTATTTGCCCATGTGTCGCAGACACTGCACAGTGCAATGTCCACCCCCATTCCCGGCATCTTGCGACACCCTCCTTATCAACACGGGTTCAGCTGTGGGCATCCTGAGCACACCTGGCGCAGACATGTTCGGTGTGCTGCAGACCTCTGCACGAGGTACAGTCGTGTTCATGCAGCGGAACCCCTGGGGACTGTCGGTGCCCCCATGAGGCCTTTAGTCAGCCTGTCACTGCTGGCAGCTCTTCGCGGGCCGCCCACGCGTCCATGGTGGCTGTGGCACTGTGGCACATGACTGACCTGTCTCCCACCAAGGCTACTGTCTGATGCTGCCCTGTGTGCAGTGTGTTGTTCAACATGCAATGCATGGGTGGGGTACCAGCCCTGCACACATCCACACGTTCCATCTGCACACCTCCCGGCTGCTGTTCACTTTGGCATGTGCATGATGATGCCTGTGTTGCACTGTCTGCCACTGTGCAATGGTGTCCAGCGTCCTGACACATGCACAATGACAGGCACTGGGAGCGGTGGTCTGTGGACATGTGTGTGGCTAGGGTGGTAGTTGGGGTGGGCGTGCCTCCTACCCTTTGTGCATGTCTTGTGGGGGGTGTGTGAGACCACATGCTGTGTTAGACCTTGCCCATCCCTGATGGTGTGTGCAGTTCCATGCTCAGCCAATTCCCTTTACGACATGCACCCCTGGGTTTGTCCATGAGTGTTTGTGGGTTGTGCCCTTGCCATTGGTGGTTGCACATGGCCCCATGACTTACCTGGGTTGGTTGAAGTGCTCCTCTGTGATGGTGTCCCAGTGCAGCTGCGCCATCCGGATCAGTCAGGGATCCCTTCAACCAAGGGGGCTGCCCATCACCATCTTCACCATCGTCCCCATCGCTGTCCCCTCTTGACCTGTATGGCTATCCCACAGTCATTGGCCATGTTGTGCAGGATGCAATAGGCCAGGAATAGCCCACAGGCCTTTGAGGATCTGTACTGTGGGCACAGCCAGATGTGTCCAGGCTATGGAAATGTGCCTTCAGCATCCTGAACATAGCATTGCTGGATGGGGTCGAGGGCTGCCAGTATGGTGTAAGCAGCCAGGGATGGAGTGGTATCCACTGTCACCTGTGTGTAGAGGGTGGACAATAGTTTGGTGATCAGTGTTGTCCTGCCATGGGTCATCTAGGCCAGTAAACATGTCACCTCTGACTATGCCCTCCCAAGCTCCATGTCTCTCTGAGTGATTTGCATACTCACCCACTAGGTGGCCAGTGGGGATGTCCCCACTCTCGAACCTGTGGCACAGTGCAGACTGGTGCCAGATGAAGGCATCATGTGCTCCCCAGGGTGCATGACACAGACATTGATTATCGCCCTGGCTTTGCACACCACCTGGCAGTTGATGCTTGCATACCCCTTCCACTTTATGTATGCGGCCCTTCAGGGCCAGGTGGCATGCAGATGGCCACATGGGTGCAGTCTATTGCCCCGAGCACACCAGGCATATGTGATACCCTGTGGAACTCCTGAATGTTTGCTGTGTGCTCTGCCGTGTGCTGGGGAAACGGATGTACTCCACAGCATGTGGCAGCAGTGCACTGAGGAATTGGGTGAGAAGGCATGGCGTGGCCAACTGGGTTATGCCTGTCGTGTCCCCTGTTGGTCTCTGAAAGATACCCGTGGTGAGCAGGCACATGACAGCTGTCACTTTGGTCTCCACTGATGGAGCATGGCTTCATCATTTGGGTGCCTGCATCACATCACTGCACAGCTCACAGAGCCGCCTAAGGATCATCCAGTTCAGGTGGTACGGCCCACGATCTCAGTGTCAGTGTACAGCTCGAAGCTGGTGGGCTCAGTACTGCCTGTTAGGGGCATACGCAGACTAGCCCTTCCATGGCCGTGCCCCCTGCTGCCTGCCTTCTCACCCCTCATTACTGCCTCCATCTGGATGGTGGGCACTGGCCATGTCCCTGGCTTGTGTACCCCCCGCAGCTGTTTTACTGTTCCCCTGCTGTCTTACTGCTGCTCCCCTGCACGGAACACCTCCCAGTATTGGCCATACTGCCCACTGTCTGTGCCCTCAGTGCTGTGTGGCACTTCCTTTGTCCTGCCCAGTGGCACAGGCTCCCCACTCCTTCCCTGTTCCTGGTGGTTCCAGGTGCTCTGTTCTGCTCCTGCCCTGTCCTGCTCACAGTTGCTGTGTGCCTGATTGTGCCTCTCTCTTGTTCCTTTTTATTTTGGATCATTTCTGCTATTGCGCAACTTCCATTTGCTCCCCTGTTGTGCATGGCGATTTTGTTGAATATTGCACCGCGCCATTTATTCATGGTTCCTCCCTTCAGTTGCAAATGCATTCATTACCATTGCGCTCTTACGCATTGTGATTTGGGGGCGATCTGCCTCCTGCTGAATATTGCACAATGGCGCTTTTTCAGACTTCATGCTGGCACAACCCTTTGAATATCTGGGCCATTAAGAATATGTTTAATACTTTTGAATCAAATACTGTTAACCAGCAAAATACTTAACATTGTTTAATACATTCAGTTAAATAGCAACTAATACAACTGCTTAAAAGCTAACAGTACTGACTTTAATCAAAAAGTGTATTAATAATCATATATACATATCTGCAACACAGATGTATGAAAAGAAAACAGGCATAGTACTACAGAGTTGCAGAACAATATGGATGTATTAACTGAAGACACAAAGGACAAAAAAAAAGCACAAGCCACACCTGGTGATACTCAACATGTCACAGAGTGATGCGTATTTCAGTATGTTACTCTTAAGTAGAGGTCAGCATATCATGTAAAAAGTGTTCAATGGTGGTAACACAGAAGTGGCAAAAACAAAAGTAGGATATTTTACTTACAATCATATCTTGACACAGACAAGTCTTTAAAAAGACATGCGCTACAGTTTCTTTCATGCACATGGACAAGTATTGTGCCTTAGAAGAGGACGACCAGATAGATATATCTCTTTTGCCATTTCAAAGTCTTTCTTAGACATGTAAGTGTGGTTTCTCTAGTGACTGCGAATACAGTTGTTGCCGATTGAAGACCACTGTGACTATTTTCACTGTGTTACTGATCACCGCAACAATCTTATAGGTCAGATTGAGTAAACATATGCATGAAAACCATGTGATGTGTTAACAGTGTAATCCTGAATGCAGATTTGCATAAAAAATAATCTTTATCTTCCAGAACTCACTCTGTAACAAATGGACAGCAAGTTATGTCACAAATTGTGTGACTATTCCTCTGATGCATGAAGATTGTAGTAGTTCTTCAATATCAGCACGTATGCATTTTTAAGTGTCATGGTAGTCTCTGTTTAAAAGTGCTTGTGGAGTCATTGCATTCAACCCAGCTAGTTCTGTACCACAACAAAGAAGTGTAATGTCCAGAATGTGTAGACTGGCCATAGTGGTAGATCATAGCGTGAATGTCAAACACTGCTTGGTTAAATACAATTCTGCAATCTGTGAAATCTGTGATAGGTGTGTAAACTCTGAGCCCATTAGAGTCAAATCTATGCAATATAAGCATAAAATATTGAGATGAAGTCCTGAGATGTATGGTCTGAGTACATGTACCTCCACACCTTACACATAAGTGACCACTTTCAGCATTGGTAAGTAGCTGCTGGAACTTGACACTTTGAGACTGAGGCACAAACAGAGAAACCAAAGCATGTTCTCGATGGTTTCTCGCTCTGAATGACCACATGACAGACATACATATCTGGTAACATATGAGACAGTGAAGTACTGATGCATTGGAATCCCTCTTCATCCAAACTGTTTATGATGGCCATCATAAACTCAGTGGCATCCTGCTGCATGTTAGCAGCAAACGATTGCACCCATCATATGTAAACATAGAAACATTGAAGACAAGGGGACGACTCAGAGGTAATGTGAGGAAGTATTTCTTCACAGAGATGGTTGTGGATACATGGAACAGCCTTCCTGAGGAGGTTGTAGAGTAAAAACAGTGGGGAATTCAAGAATGCATGGGACAGACACAAGGCAATTCTAGTGGGGGGTAGGAGGAAGTAGGCTGTTGGTTAACCAGGTTCTGCAGCTTATTCGTTAGGTAGGAAATAGGCAGACTAGGTGGGCAAAGCAGTCCTTATCTGATGTCAAATTCTATGTTTCTATGTTTCATATGTACCTAAGACCTGCCGAGGTGTCAGTGGCTGTACGTTGTTTGACTGATCAGATGTCACGTTGACAACTACCTTCAATGCCTTTGATAAGGGAGTGTCTTGTGAAGCTGATATTGCCTGCACAAAGTGTGGCATGCGGAGAAAAGCTTGCATAGCTGAATTAGCATAACAGTTCACTCTACTACTGTTACCAAACACTGTGACAACAGCCATACCAAGTGACTTCTGAGCAACAGCTGGTTCTGCATCTGCATTTGACATTCTGACCTTATTATTGTGCACAGTTGATTCACTAGCAGCAGCTCATTTTCTCTTGTTGCTAGGTGAAGCTGTGACTGTGGGATGTGAGATAACCACATACATAGGTAGTGGGATTAGAGACATCTGTGGCTGATACAGAGTACGTAATCTGTTGTACTCAACAATACATCGCTTGTCAGTGAGTATCTTCTGTGATGTGAATGTTATGATGCAACCTAGAAAGACTGTGGATGCGTGAAAGTGTGATGTAGTTCATGCCATCTTTGAAAATGTCTATGCCTATGTCCACCATTGCTGAATCCAAACTCAAGTCATGTCACTTGTGAATGGAAACAGCATACAAAACACATATTGGGAATTGTTTCTGTTGACATAGATATCCTTAAATACCTGGAACTTAACACAGGTATGATCAATCTGCACAGGCTGTTCCATGTTGTCAAAGTGGATGACAAGTGTCTCAATGAATGTCTTCTGAGCATTGTATCTGAAGTCGATGATGTGACCCATGGCACCATTTACCATGCCACGCTCAACATCAAGATTATGCTGTAGCATGACACGTGCATTCTTACAAACTGTAAGAACAGCTTCCAGGTCAGTTGAAATGTCCGACTTCAGTTCAGAGAGTCGATCAGTCATCTTTGCTACCAGCTACTGACTTAGAATGACACCATTGTGCCGGCCCAGCGGTGCAGAGGGATGATGCACTGGCACCTTACCTCAGCCCACGCCAGTGACCCGGTTCGGGAACAGACTCGAGCATCGTGGGCTGGAGGGGAAGGAGAGGATTGAGCATCCGAAGGACTGCTCTCTCTCCTGGGAGGGGGGTGGGGATAGCTCTGCTTTGTAGTGGCCCCGGTGGAGACTGGGGTAACACAAGTAGTGGAAGTAGGAGGGACTAAATAGAGAAGGCCGGAAATTGGCTTTGACACTGCTGGATGATGGCCCTACTTTCCTTGTTCCCTGGAGCCTCCAGGAGCATCCTGTGCCACAATGGCATCCCAGAACGTAAGTAAAAATAGTGTGATGTGGTTGCCTACCCAGTGCCTTCCCCTAGGAGGAGGGGACCTGCCCGCAATGGATATGCCAGGACAACTCGGGATTGGCTGCTATCTGGGGGAGGTGCTCCAGAAGAGGACTGCCAGGAGGAATGGAGTGCTAGGAGGCCCGAAGGAGTGGCAGGCTTCAGGGTGTAGGAGGACATAAAAGAATAAACAAAAAGAATGGCACCATCAACTGTATTAACAGCATGCAGTATGATAATTTCTTGATTCTTTCTCTGTAACATAACACTGTTGATCTCAGCACATTTCTTAAGTCATGGCATAAGACACACAATCCGTGTGCTCTTGGAGTACACATCGCTGAAAACGTCACCTGCTGTATGTATGGATGTTGTATGCATTGTGATTCTTTGACCATGTAACATTGAAAGATGTTCCTGGTGACAAAGAACCTGTACAAGCTTGATCCAACAGTGCCTTCTAAGCCAGATCAACACTCTGTCATATGTTCTCACTCAACTCGATATAGGTAAATAACTCCCACAGGTTAAAACCTCAATGCAGCCTATTTTATTCTTAGCCTGCTTGACAGTCAGAGCTGCAAAGACATGTTCCACTTTAACTGTTGAAAGTTGTAAAGGTCTCCAAATACCACAATGCTTTTACCACCACATGCATCTCCATAGTCAGTCCCCAAAATCTCCTGTAGACGTAGGTGTATACAGGCAAGCATCAAATTAGAGACCATGCAAATCTCGTCAATGATGAGTAACTTCATCTTAGTAAACATGGAATGAAGCTGAGATGCAACCTCAAATGCAGCTTACGATACCCTCCTGCTTTGCCATGTTCCATTGGCAACATGAAGAGACAGTGTAATGTAACTCCACCAATGATGTATGCAGCCAGTCCAATGGGAGCAGTAACAGTAACAGACATTGATGAGCCTGTCAGTTTCTGTATTTCAGCCATGATGGCCTCTATAAGAAAGCTCTTTCATGTACCTGCTGAGCCACTAACAAACATCAGTAGTGGCTTGTGGTCAAGACAGTAACATTTCTTCTGTTCATGTAGTATACCATGCCGGACAGCATCAGCGACTGCAGAGTGCACCACACGTTGCTGCTGATTGAGTCTCTCTCTCTCTCTCTATTCTGCTGGATTGTCAGTGCAGTGTTACCATGTTCCATAGCACTCTCCACTTCTGACATGAGTATTCTGGGGCATTCAGAGGCAGAGGTACTCCAACTATACATTCTCCTTCCGGATCACGGTTGTCCTGTGAACTAACAGGAGTGTCCTTCAAGTTGTTTCTGTGCCTTTTCAAGCTGCTTCTTCTCAGCGTCTAGTCTATGTATATATGTGTCAAAGTATTCAGTTTTGAATGTCTCATAACTGTGACTAAATTGTTCCTCAAATGTATCACAGTCACCTTTTAATTCAGACTCATTCCTCCAGGGTTAAAATAAGAATCGAGGGTAAAGTAGTAATGCTGTCTGCTCTCAGATGTGCCTAGATGTAATTTGCAGTGGTCAATGAGCCAAGGCTTATATCGCTTTATGAGTCAGCCATCCACTCCTCTGATCATGTAAATGTCACATGTGCAAGGTGAGACATCCGTCTTGAAGTTGTACCATTTAGCCACCTCAAATAGAGACATACCATCCACGTCTTTGTCTCTACGGGGTAGTAAATGTCAATGAGGTTATTCTTCAAGATATGTCTTGAAGAGGGTCTGTTGAGAGCCAGTTTCTCAATCTCAGCGTGAGGAATAAGTACATATTTGCACTGCTTTTGTAGTTTACAGTGAGAAATCACACAGCATTGGATTTGCTGTACAAATGTGTACCATCAAGCATCTCCGGCCTCATAAGCACCACATTTATTTATTTATTGAGTCAGTATAGTGCAGTCATTTAAGGCTCTGAGCTGCAAATCTGGTGACATCCAGAAGACCATACCTGGGTTTGAACCCCACAGCTTCCACTTACATACTGTGTGACCCTGAGCAAGTCACTTAACTGCCTCTGAGCTCCCAGGTCGCACATGTAAAAAGCTTTCAGCTTACTGTGCTAGTCCTGGTTAAATAACTAACAGTCTCTGTGTGATAGGGTCTTCAGTCCCAGTGACCACAACTGAGATGTCAGTGACTTGCTTGAACTGGCAATATCTTCCCATAGATCTTGCAAGATAGTGTTCATGTTTGGTGCTGTATGAAGTGACGTACTGAACCAGAGCCAACAAGTTGTCAGCCACAGACTGAAAATTTATGTTTGCTTGCCACATTAGAAGAAGAGTGGGGTTCTAGTCATTGATGTACACCTCATTCTCATCCTGGGTAACTCATATACCCTCTTGGTTGATTTTGCCTTCAAGTGGTGTTGCATAGCTGAAAACAGTTCATTCATGCGACCATCCTGACAGACACATCTGGGAGACCTGAAGTGACATCTTGTGTGCCAGTTGGATTTGTTCTTCACTATCCAGTGGCACTATTTTGCACAAATATGGTGTTGGAACTTCTGCACCAACTTCCACAGTATAGGACTGTCATACTTGTCTGGTATGCGGCAAGTGATGGTCGCTTAATGAATGCTAGCACTTCTGCTGCTTCATGTTCACATATGGGACATCCTTGATCCACAGTAACATATGAATATGAGGAGCACCTTGTGCCTGATATTCCATCCCCAGAAGTAATGCTCTACAATACCAAGAGGCAGATTGTCCTTTGACAAAATGAAAGTCACAATATCATGGAATCGTTTCAGAAAATGTCTAGTCACAGACACTGGGTCAAGTGAGCACATTTCTTAGAGTCATTGATGAAATGCCCTCTACATCACAATTTGCCCACTTCAACAATTCAATGACCTCCTCCCAGGTATACTCAGCACAGCTGAGTGTGACAAACCATGTGGCTGCACCATACTTTCACAGCATAGTCATCACCTCAGAGTGTCTGGGATACCAGTATTCTTTGGTGCCACGTAGACTTGACAATATGGAAGACATATTGACTTGCACATTTTCATCCTTTTGCCTTAATTTCTTCAAAAACTCTATGGCAGTGATTCCATCAAGTGGAGTTTTGAGCCGTTAGTATGTGCAGTAGATGCAGACAGTATGCTAAGCTCACTCTCCCAGAGGAGATGAAACAGGTACTGTATGTTATGTCTGAATTTGCCATCCTTACTGAGCACATGACTAGTACGGTATTCAGCACCTTGCACACACACTTCTCTATCATCTAGACATCCACCTGACCCTTTTGGGAATAAATCTGGAAAGCAACGTGCCTTCAAAGTTGCTTCCCAAATGTTGACAGGCTCATCTTCCACCTGTTTCATTTGGTACAGATCAATGTTATCTCCTACTGGATCTTTGCCATGCAGTGGGTGTATTGTGTACTGTTCATACACATTATCATTTGTCTCTGCATTGACCTTCTCAATCATTGGTTTGTGGTATCCAACACATCATGTTCAGCACACCACGGTACTCATGCGATCAACGTCAAGGTCTGCATAAAAGGATTGTTGCTCTTCAAGTAAGTAAGAGCAAGCTTCACCTTCCCTACATTGACAACATCCTGCCAAATGACCTTTGACTTTGTTGGAACACCATTGACAAGAATCACCAAACTGTTCTCACTGGAGATGCTCCACATTTTCCTGGAAAGGAAGTGAAAGATACATAACGGAACCCTTAAGAGACCTAATGAGTTCTTTTGTGGAATGCTCCGTGTTTTGTATTCAGACAAAGAATAGTTTGAATCGGTTTCATAGTCTAAATAAGAATCCATTCAAACATGTTCAATGTAGCAATCTCAACAGGCATAACATGTGCCTCCATATTGTTCAACAGTGACCTTGGTGGTAGAGTGTTAGCCTTCACCTTGAGAAACAGTGCTTGCACATAACAATGATTGGGTCTAAGTGGAAGTTACACTTTAACAGCAGAAATGCTGACAGTTGAAACCACATGTCATTGTACAGTGTCAAGGTTTCCAGGTTCACTGTGACCATTTGTTTCTTGTAACAGAGCCAATCACATGACACATATACAGAGTCAAATTTCTCTGTCTTTGCCAACTCAAATTTGGCAATGTATTTCCCAAACTGCTTGAGAATATCTGTTTCTAAGACAAAGACAGAATTTCCATCAGCAAATGATTACTGATCACAGTATCTGTGACACTGCTCTCACGTCAGAGCTGTTTCAGAAATGTCATGGCACCATGCATGTCACCAGACTGCAGTAACTCATTCAGATGAGTATACTGTGCAACAACTCGTTGCACCTCATAGACCCTATACACAAAGTTGCGATAACTGATTGATGCACTCCCAGCATCCGCATGTAGTGAAACACACTGTCGCAAACACCACTATCTAGGCATGCAAGCGAATGACCCAAAAGTCCAGTATGTGGACGGATCTCACAAAGTTCTATAGTCTCAAAGAGTTTATATCTGTCTTTATGATCAGTATTGACAAACAGGTTGACAAAGTGCTTGACTTTGTCAAATGATGATTGCCTCCAGTTGCAAGTCACATCACATTGTTATGACAGACAGTGACGCTTACGAGGCTGAACAGTTGCCTCAGACTCATCATCTGGCTGCTTTGTAATGGCATCACATACACTCAGCACATTACACAGTTTACTGGACTCATCAATGCAGAACTCACTACCCTTTTTCTGTGAATAATATGACTCTCCCAGAAATATGCCTCTGAGTGCTGTGTGTGTAGCCAGCTACCTGTGAAAACATCACAGAAGTTGTGTTGGTTCAAGACAGGATAGCATTGTATCCTCATCTTAATGCTGTACACAACTTTCCTGAACCGCTCAAGTACATATGCCATTTTATGCCACAAGTGTTGAAGAACAAATAGTGTTCTGTTGACAAATGTACAGACTCTGAGATGCAATGTCATCAAAGACAGATGAGTCTTTATTTTTTGCACTCCGCTCTGATCACAGCAGTAATAAGTCGATCATTCTTAGTTTTAGAAGCTAATGATCGAAATACTTTGCTTCCTCAGATGAGCATTAGCAGCCATGCCGTTACGCTTGTTGCTCAGTACCCTTCTTTATGCTTGCCTTTGCAACATTAGTCTTCTGTCTGAAAGATTTCCACAACTGTTGCTGAGCTGTGCATTTTGCCTTGCAGTTGAGCAAGGATGAACTGTTTTGTGGAGTGTGCAACCTGTGAAGTCACCCTCGAGCAGAATGTTGATTCAGTTTACGCCTTGATGTACCATGTGTGGTTTTCGAACCACTCTTAAGCAACAATGTACTACTATAATACCTGTTTCGTCTCTGCATAGAACTGCATCTCTTCATAGAAGGCATCTTTCTTCTCTAGAAATTCAAAGAAGTGTGAGATAATGTTCCATAAGTATCAGACTCCTGTGTAAGAAATAGAGAAAACAAATATGTAGTGGTGAGCAAATATTTTTGTAATAACATTACAGTCACACACACTATTCATGTGTCATTCTACGAAAATAAATAGCACTGCTAACAAAATGTTGCGAGATAATCCTTCTCACAGCAGAACACTAGTGAAGGCAACATCAATGCTTTTAGATATCGTAGAATAGAAACTGACTTATAACATGAGAAAATATCTATAAATATATCAGAAACGAAATCATTATAAAAATTTGAACTATCCACACTATTTTTCTCAAAAACAGTTTTTGCAACATTTTCACAAAGTAGTGTCGATATGCGACAGTGTCACAAATATTGGTGTCATCAGCATGACAGTGTCACAAATGTTGATGTTGTCAGCATGACACTGTCAAACAGTAATGTCGCAAAATAGTGTTGCACATAAGACAGTGTTAAATAATAGTGTTGAAAATAGCATTCTCAGGGTCCGACTAGGTAAACACAAAAATAATTGTGTCCCTAGAGGGTCTCGATTTTTAATTGCCAAGCATTTCTGTGATCAATAACTGAAAACAAAATGGCAGATTTGCGACACTATTGGGGTCATTTCGATACTAAAATCCACTTTGAGACACTCCCAAACTTTTTGTTAACTTTTCTCATTGACTATAATGGGAAAATTGTTATGAATAACTTTTGAACCGTCTAATATTTTTCATGAAATCTTCAAAGGCACATCAGGGACCCCGTCCACATGTTCCTGAAGTTTCTGGACCAGTCACACAAACCATGCAACCTGTAGGCACAAGCAAAGAATGTGCAAAAAGCGTAAATGTGCTATGGGATGTCACTTAATAACTCCACAACCATATATCCAACCGACTGAAACTTGGCAGATACCAAGATCTATGCAACTGCTCCATGCCTGCCAAATTCAGGCAAATCCGTCATACAATGACAAAGTTATAGGTGCAAAATTTCACACTTTAACCTTAAATGGGGTACTCAACCCTAACTATGGTGGCACTACTGTGCCACCTATTATATATATATATATATATATATATATATATAGATAGATAGATAGATAGATGTATAGAGGCAAAAACTCTGATTTAAGGCATCAGTTGGAGTTATCCGTACAAGTGAGGAATTGGTTGAAACCGCTTGGACCCCCCCCCAGCCTGACTGCCACCGCAGTGATTAAGTCGCCGCCCCAACTCTCACCCCATCACATGTGTAAAGAAGCAGAGGTATAGGAGAATGGGGTGAGAGTTAGGACCGAAGACCCCAATGCAGCCCAATGCCAGTTGGGGTGGGCTGGGGTCCAAGGGGTTTTCAACCCTAACACCGAATTTCTCACTTTTGTCGCTGTGGAACAACCCCTAACTGATGCATTAAACTGAGTTTTTGCCTCTAATTTCCCTTCTTTTGAGAATGATATCAAGAAATAGTGAATGTAATGCGGCGGGAGCACGGGTCCCTCCGGCCCCGCGATTTCTGCCATGTCATGCAGCGGGGGCCCCATGCTCTCACCACATGATGTCTTGTGACATAGTAACAGGAACAGCAATGCAAACAGAAGCGCCAACAGTGGCACACATTGTAATGCACGTGAATGAGGACAGAAAGGTAACGCACATGGTGGCGTAGAGGAATGTTCCACCATGTGATGTCTTGTCACATAGTAACATGGTGCCCACAAACGCAAATGGTAATGGGCATGGTGATGCAAAGCAAAACAGAAAGAGAAACAGTACTGTAGACAGAAATGGTAAAATAACGGAAATGCAAGCACAAATGAAACACAAAGGATAACGCATATGGTGGTTAGACGTGAACAGTAAGTGAACGGTATGGAACCGCAAGCAGAAAGGGCAATGGTAACAGTAATGGAAGCACAGCTGGTTTTCCTAAAAGCTTCATAGAGAAAGACAGTGAGTACAAAGAATGTATGCATAATAATGGGTCTCGGAGCAGAAAATGAAGAGTTGGAATACTAAATTGCTTATATCTCAGGAACCGTATGAAGTAGACAAAAAATGTAAAAGTCATATGATTTATGACTTTCCTGGCTAGTTTTGTACTTAGCCTCTGACAGGGGCTAAGCATTTTCTGACAAAAAGTCTGTATCTCGCACCGCTTCTGAGATACGGGCCCTGAAAGGCGCAAGGCGATTAATGTTTTCCTTATGGGAAAAAGAAGTTTGAGTCTACAACTTTGCCCCTATAATATTTTTTCACCAAAGCACTAAAAGGCACATCTGTGGGATGTTAGCTGTCTTCCTCCAAATTTCAGCCCAAATGACCAAACTGTTATTTTGCAGCAGGGTGCCAAAGGATTGATGCAATGCACTGGGCCGTAATGTTATTCTATGGGAAAAGTGTCAATTTTGGAGTGCTGTAACTTTGCTCGATATAATATTTTTAACAAAGCATGGAAAGGCACATCTGTGAGATGTCAGCTGCACTCTCTCAAATTTCAGCCCAAAACACCAAACCATTCTTTTGCAGCAGGGTGCCAAAGAATTGCTGTCATTTTCCCACAGTCTAGAAAAGTACTGTAGCAATTTCTGAAAGCTTTTGCAGAATTCATTCGACAGTGTCCCAGAAATCTGAAGTACTTTGCCAAAGTACTTTTCCAGAAATGTGAAAAACATATTTCTGGGGTGTTTTACCCAAAATAAAGACATGGCTAGCATTCTCAGGGTCCAACTAGGTGAATACAAAAATAATTAGGTTGCTAGAGGGTCCCAAATTTAAATGTCAAGCATTTTTATGATCACTAACTGAAAACAAAATGGCGGATTCGCGACAGTAAAAGGCCATTTTGGAAAGTAAAATGCATTTGCGACACTGTCGAACTTTTTGTTAACTTTTCCCATTGACTTATAATGGGAACTTGTTTTTGAATAACTTTTGAACCGTTTAATATTTTTCATGAAATCATTGAAAGGCACATCGAGGACCCGGCCGCACGTTCCCTAAGATTTTGGACTGGTCGCGCAAACCATGCGACCTGTAGGCACGACCGTAGAATTCCCAAAAGCGTAAATGCATGCACAGATGATGCTTAATAACTCCGCAGCCGTATATCCAACCAGTGAAAAACTTGGCAGATCCCAAGGCGTGTGGGTCTTGATTGTGTTTTCCAAATTTTAGGTAAATCTGTCAAATGATTGCAAAGTTATTAAGGTGCAAAATTTAGGGTTTAACATGTAAATGGCTCCTCAACCTAACTATGGTAGCAATACCCGCTACCATAATATATGTGTATATGTATGTATATATATATATATATATATATATATAGATAGATATATACATATCTATCTATCTATATATATATAGAATATATATATATTTATGGTGGGAAGAGAGAACAGGCCACAGACAAATAAGGATACAATTACAGTATGAAAAAAGTATGGATAGATGGTAGCTCAGGGCCCCATATGCAAACAAGAATATGAATATGGCGTGATGAGATATAACAGAGCTTTCACAGGCAAATAACGATACAATTACACCATCTCAAAAATTATGGAAATAAGGATACGATGAGGGCCAGGAGGGCCCTGTTCTCCACATGCAAATAAGGATACAATTACAGCATCTAAAAGTTATGGATGGATGAGAGCCTGCGGGACCCAGAGGCAATATTTACACACATAAGTGGCTTAACAAATCATATTCTTGATGTGTGTAAATATTGCCTCTGGGTCCTGTGATCTCATCCATCCATAATTTTAGATGCTGTAATTGTAGGTGTCTTTATGTTCTAACAGCCTTCAATAGTCACCCCTCTCCCAACCTCTCTTAGTCAGCTATATAGACATGGAAGCACAGAACCTCAAGAGCCCTGTGCTTCCACAGCTCCATGTTATACCAAACTGGAACAGTGGCTCCTCACCAACCCCCTGTCCTTGTGGTTTTAATGCTATAAATAAATGAATACAAGACATTTTGTATATTTTAAAATCATTTTTTAATAAAACAAATATTTTCTTCAATTTCAATAAATACAAAATGTTGTTTTATTTTTAATATTATTCCTCTTATGGAAAATATGTTTAAAAAATAAAATGTTTTCTCAGAATAATGTTTTCCAAAACAAAAATAAAAATAATAAAAATCAAAACAAAGAAAAAAATAAAAGAGTTTCAATATAACATTCTTGTTTTCAGTTATTGGAGTGATAAAGAGTACCTGTTTCCCAACATTATGATGGGTGGAGTTCAGCCACTTTCAGAGGACTACAGGCAAAGTGGAAGCAGCTTTGCTGTGCCTATGTCCCAGGGTCATGGAGGAGTTTATGGTCCCCAATGATGTAAGGCAGCTGGGCTAGGTCCTGTGCTGTTGTAGAACTTCAGCTTGTGGATCCTCTGGGACACTTCACTGAAGCCATGTTGTATGGTGTTGTCAAGCACCTCACAGTGGTTAAGCAGGTGAATAATCTCATCCTGCTTTTTTATGACCATTGTGAGGTGCTCGTTAGTTGTTGCAGGCCACATGACATATCAGTGATGTGTTGTAGGTGGTCTACTACATGGCTGCAGATATCTGGAAAAAGAGAGAAAAGGAAAGAGTTTTGCAAAGTTTGCAATATTGGGAGACAGTTTTAAGGACAACTGTTTTGTCCTTAGTTTTGTTTCTGGAGCATATCTGTTATGGGAACAGATGGTAGTTGGACCAGTGTCATGTGCTGATGGGAATGGAGATGATTAGTGGGGCTGTGTCCACACACACCTCCCCACACAACACATAAATTGTGGATTGTTTTATTTTGGATGTCAGTGCCCCCACCCCACCCTGTTCCACTGCTAGTAGAAGTACTATACTAGTACTACTACTACTAGTGCTGATAAAGATGATGTTATCAGACATGAGGTCTGCTATGATGATGTGTAAATCTTAGTTATCATATCTGATCTGCCCAAAAATGCATCGGAGACATACTTTGGTCTGTTTTCATTTAAATACATTGTAGAGTATTGTAATGGATATGAAAACTATGAGCTGCAAGGAGACATGTCTCTAAACCCCACTCCCACTACAACCCTCCATAACGGTTGATGCTCCTCCACCTGAATATCTGAAGCCTGCTATCTAAAATCAACCTCCTACAAACTCTTATGATTTCAAACACCCTGACATCCTAATTATTGAGACATGGCTCAAAAAGCACCCTGACACTGCCATTGCTATCCCTGGGTATTCAGACAAGCTTTATCAGGTTGTGGAGGGGATTGGCCATGTATATCCTGTCCTCACTGCAGTTTACTACCACCCTATCTACCTCCATCCCAGCTACCTATGAAGCCCTTGTCACCTGCATTACCCATCCTTTCTCAATCCCAATCTTTGTAGCAGGCATCTATTGCCACCCAAGCATTCAACCCTCTGTCACAACTGAACTCTTAGCAATATCACCTCCTCTCGTAATCCAGTGAACTTTTCATAATGGGTGAAGTGAATCTAAATTGGTTGTCTCCCAAGTTAAACAAGCTACACAATGATGTCGCTGCTGTAAACCTCACTCAACTTATACTTGAGCCTACAGGCCCTAATCCCAAAACACAAAACCACACCCTGCTTGACTGGGCACTCACAACCCACCCACACCACATCATTAAATCTAGTCTCCTCTCCTATGCCCTTAATGACCACAACCCCATTTTGATTGTACTTAAGGTTCATTTATCCAAACCTCCCCTAAAATCATACAGCTCTGGTCCTTTAAATCCTTAGACCTTACCCCAATCAGCTCTGCACTCACTTCCACTGACTGGGGCCCCTCTCCACAGCCATTCCTGTCGACCAAGCACTTGACTACTTGACTGATAAATTAATTGCCACCTGGAATGCCTTTGCTTCTTTCAGATGGACCAGAGTCCGTGGGCTTCACCTCCCTGGATCACCCTCGAACTACTGGTCTGCTTCAGGGAGCATGACTGGGCCTGAACAAAACACAAATCTACTAAACATCCAAAAGACTACACAGTACAGAATGCTATGCAATTCATGTACTAAAGCTACTAGACTAGCTAAGTCTGATTATTTCAAATTCCTCATTCCTGATTAACATTAACTTTCCATCTAAATTCTGGAAGGGTAGTTCATGCCCTATTCTCTCCCCTCTCACAATCCCCTCCAGTTCTCAAAATAAATAACTCCTTAGTTCCCAACCCTGGCTCTGTGGCCAATGAATTTAATGCCTACTACACCGTGCGCCACGTCTCTTCTAAATTCCCTCTTCCCAATGCCACCACTAACTTCAGCCCTTCGCCTCAGCCAGTGCCTACCCTCTCCCATTTTCCTTTTCTACTATCTCCTCTGATGAAGCTCTTAATGTTCTCCTATCCCTCAACCCTGAAAGGCTCCTCACAAGATCAGCTTGATCCTAAACTTCTCTACCTTTCTGCTCCTACAATTGCTTATCCAATCTCCTAATCCTTAACCTGTCCTTTATTTCTGCCCAAGTACCCTCATCCTGGAAACACTCTGTAGTCCTTCCTCTCTCCAAGGGTGGTGACACATCCAGTCCTGGCAACTATCGCCCATTTCCTCCTACTAACCCTTACTAAACTTCAAGAACATTTAGTTCTCTCTCAACTATCACCATTCCTCTCTGATTCCTCCTTCTTCACACCCTTCCAATCTGATTTTTGGAAGAACTATTCAACAACCACCTCCCTCCTCAGGCTTACAGACTCCATCCTTTCAGGGATGGATGATGGCCTGATCACCTCAGTCATCTTTGTCGACCTAGCCAAAGCTTTTGACAATGTTTCCCATCACCTGCTTCTTGATTCACTCTTCTCAACTGGCCTTGCTCTGTCAGCCACCAACTGGTTTAAATCCTATCTCATTGGCAGGACCCAGTCAGTGATAATCCTTAATTCCATCTCCCCTACTCCTCATCGATACTGGTGTCCCTCAGGGTCAGTGCTTGGTCCCCTACTCTTCCATTTTCCTTAATGATCTTCCCACAACCTGCTTATCCTCTGCTATCCACATGTACACAGATGATACTGTTTTGTACAGTTCTGGCCAAAACCCTGCTGCTGTGCAAACCAGCTTACAGCATGACTTCACCCAAGTTCAGCTCTGGCTTGAATTCTCACCAGCTTTTTCTAAATGCCAAGAAGACAGTCTCAATGACTTTTAGCACCAGGCCAAGATTCTCTAGGCTCCCAGCCCTACTTACCTTCCACACCCTTGATGGGACCATCTTGGAGGACACCTCCTCATTTAGATATCTGGGAGTTTAGCTGGACCAGCACCTCAACTTCTCTGTGCATATAGATGCTATCCTGAAGAATTTGCACCCCAAGCTTGGTGCTCTGTACAGGAATCATAGTTGCATCCCACTGACTGTGAGGTGCAAAATTGTCCAGAAGATGATACTCCCCATCTTTGACTACTGTGACGTAGTTTATGGTGCTGCTCCCAAATCTTCCCTGACCAAATTGGATGCTCTCTTTAAATTCTTCTGCTCGCTTTGCTATCGACCCCCTTCCAACTCCCACCACTGTGAACTCTGTCGCACTCCAACCTTCCTTCCACTATCTCACAGATGCATCTCTCACAGTGCCAAACTATCCCCACCCACTCTCTCAGATCAAGTGATGCCAGCACCTTGATGGTCCCCTGCCACCCACCCTCATCGGTCAGACTGGTTTTGCCCATTGTTTCCCTAAAATCTGGAATTCCTTCCACCCTGAAATATGACACTCCTCCTCCAACTACTTCCTTACCTCTGCCTTACACAATTACCTTTCCCTCAGCTGTTCCTGCTTTAACCCACCTCAATCCCTATCCCCAGTTTCTACCTTCCTACTATGACTCCCCGGCAGGGTTCTCAACATCCTGAAGGGGAATCAGGAAATGACTACCCTTCTCCTCATATTAAGTTTTTGCCTCTCCCGCTCTCTTCTCCACATGCCCTTCTTGGGTCACCAGTGTCACAACCTAACCCCATCCTTTCTACTCCAACAGCACTTGTGTACTACCGAGCCCGCTCCTGGTACACTCATGCACTAAATGGTTCTATCACATTATTACTGCTTGTACATTCATATCTTCTTCTGTATGATTTTGGACATGTATTGCAATTTACCCAATGTTCCACTGATGTTTATTGTACAATACCTTGTGTTCCAACTATTGCACAATTTACAATGTTATAATGTTTGTACTACCCACATATTATTGTAACTGATCATCCTTCATAACCCTATGTAACCCTCCCCAGGTCACACTGTGAGATGAGCAACTTGTTGTTCAGTGTGCCCTCCTGGTGAAACATTTCAATAAATAAATAAGCTACAAGGAGAAATTATGTTTTGTGTTAGAAAATAAAAGGAAAACTTTTGTGGTACATGTGTGGCAGTATCTGATGTGAGACAGTATTTTCTTCAGTATGGAATCCCATGATTATTCTTATTGTGGTACTTTCATTGAGATCTGTGAGTTGCAAGGTTATGATGACCATAAAAAGTTAATTGTGATTGGATGTCAAGTACTGTATAATGCTAGGAGAGTACAACAATTTATTGTATAATATATGTATGATTATGAAATCAGTAGAAAGAATGATTGCTCCTGATTGGCCAAGAGGTCATTTCAGGTGGGCTGTTATCCCAGCATAATGGCCTGCTGAAAGGAACTTAAGAACAATAGGTTAAAAAAATACATCCAACTTACTAAAATTACCCATTTCATAATTGTAATAAGAGACTCCAGGAGTGCATTATGGTGGGCTAATAGGCCTTTTAGGTGGAGGAAATCTGAGATGGGCCATTATCCTACCAAATGCACCACTTGGCATGCCTTATTGCTTAAATAGTACAGATGCATTATGGTCTATATATAAACATTTAAGCTGGTAACTTAGATAGTTAGTACATTGGTAATTTTCTGTTGCTATACTTACTTGCAGTAATGATGTACTGCTTCAGAAATATTATTATTCTGAAATACTGTTGTCAAGAATTTATTACATTTCAAGTTTAGTTGATGGTAATTGAACTGAATTATACAATGGGCATCCACAGTCTGCCATTTGGATTGGTTGACTGGCAATTTTAGCTGTGGGTAAATGTCACAACAACCCACACAAAAATGTCAGTCAGTCAAGGTTAACAGCACAACAAATGAAATCAATATACCTGCTCCCTGTTTTTCCCAATTAAAGCTGACCAACAGAAAGTATAGGATATCAGAATTGTGTTCATCTCATCGCTCCTTCACAGCTAGCAACCAGCACAAAAAAATTACAGTCCATTTCTGTGCCCAGTCCTGGTGCTCAGGACTGTGTGCAAACTCTCCAGCTCTCTTCTGAATACTGTTGTCCTAAAACCACTTGCTCTGAATGTCCAAGTGAGGGTTGCCACCTTGGGCACCACCTTTTCTCACTGATCGGAAAACTGCCCCTCCCGAAACTAGGTACAAAAACAAAAGCATTACTTTTATGTTGTTTTGCAGAAATTAATGTGTATACTACAGTCAGTGAAAAGTCTCCATGTTACTGCTTGTTATGATGACAGAGAAAGCTGAATGGGAAACAGACACTGAAAATATATCTTACTTAGTTGTCAGTGAACAGTGGATGAAATGGGAAAACCAAGCCACGTTTTTTTACAACTGACAGGATGAGAGAGTGCATTGAGGAAAAGAGTAGTTTTGTCAGTGGTTCCTTCAATATCCAATATCTTGCACACTGTTGGGGTTACAGCCTATTTCCTATATTGACAAAACAGAATCTTAACCTCAATGTGTTGTCTTTCTCACTCCCAGGAGTTAAAAATTACTTGCTAACAAAAACACAGTAGACATTAATGCCACCATAACCATAATGTTATTGTCAGTGCCATTTATATTGTCTCCCTCAGCTCTCACTCCCTAGCTTAAGGAAACATGAAGGTATTCTCAGTCCTGAAGTGTCAGGCCTCCAAGAAGATGGTTAGTGTTCCTTTCATTGGTGAAGGGAGGGTAGACATGCTGAGCAAGCAGGTACAGCTAGCTTGATAACTGGGCCCAAGTCTGACTGGAAGAAGTCATCAGCTGCAGCTTGCATCTGCAAGTGCAGATTTTTTCCTTGAAAGGTAAGGCAGAAAACCAGAGGATTTTGCAGGAAATAACCTTGGGGTCAGTGAACTGTCACTTCTGCAACAGGTCGGTGACGCAAACCAACCTGTAGCTCCGTTTCTGGTGGTGTTGCTTTGGAGCCAGCAGGTTCCAGTGGTGCAGTGTCCTCCTCTTCTTTAATTGCTGATAACTTGAAGGGGATAATGGGTAGTTTGTCTGCACCACTGGTATCCTCTCTGCCTTCTGTGTCATCTGAAATAGGCATATATATATATATATATATATATATATATATATATATATAACAAGTATTTAGGAGTCATCATATGAGATCAGTTGAGATATTTACATTTCTATGCAATATATATATATATATATATATATATATATATATATATATATATATATATATATATATATATATATATACACACATATACATATATTTACTATGCGCGTTTAAATACAGTGACGAGAGCTGTGCTGAGCCACGAGTAGTGATATATTGTCAATGGTATGAAAATGTACAAGCAAGGTACCAGTCTCCTCTGTGACTGTCACCTGTTGTACATTTGTCTGTGCCATATACACTGTATCTTGTGGCTGGGATACAAACTAATTTGTTGTCAGAAGGAAGAAAAGAAAAAGAAAGAAACATGTTGCTGCTGTGAATGACAGCAGGGATATAAACACACTTTTGTATCCACTAATGAAAAGATGGGAAAAAATTAAAGTTTCACTTAGTGTGCAACATGACTTGCAGAATTTTTATGTGGAGAGAGCTGTAGAATGAGATAATTGATGTGTGTAAATAAGTTAGTCAAACAAACCTGTTCTTGTGATTTTCTTCCCGTGTGTCACTGTCCTGCCAGATGCCTGGTCCACAGAGGCACTGAGGGACCATTTGTCAAAAGAATGATCAATAAAATAAATATTGTAAATGAGTTGTACTCAGAACTGTGAAAGCTGTGATGGCATCATAAGTTTAGGTTTTTGTGATACAGACTCTTTATAGAGGTAGCTAATGATGCTAGCAAGATAGAGTGAAACATGAAATTGAAGGTCGTGAACTGCATTCACCATATGAGAGGAGAGTACAAAGAAAGAAAGTACAGTACTTAATGTTATTTCCATATTGGAAAAGGACAAGTTCTATCATAGGTGGAATGCAAAAATGTGTCTGTGGCATTGGCAGGGATGAAGAGGGGTCCATAGTTTGCAGAGAGAGGTGCTGGAATCCATGGATTCTGAGTGGCAAGAACAAACACTGTGCTCTGCTATTGATGGTTAAAATTGAAGAGTACTTTCTGTGTTAAACATGCAAGTATGCCTAAAGTAAATCATTACTATGGCAATGTTTTAATTTAACAAGTCATATTCACTATAGCAATAATTTACTCCTGGGTGTGTGATATGATGGGATATCATCATATATTGGTGTTTGGGTGAGGGTGCTGGCCTATCATCTTTCACCAACCATCTGAGGTATGATGATGTGTTGTAATATATTACAACCTGGAGTGTACTGTTCCTTCAGTATTTTTCTGTTTTGTTGTAAATCTTGTGTGTGTGTGTGTGTGTGTGTGTGTGGCATGGCAATGTTGTGTTATCACTTGTACAGCTTCAAGTATGAAATAAAAAATTAGGAACCAATGTTTTACATATCTGTATGATGTATATGCATTTCTGTGAAGTAGCATTCTTTCTTGTAACAACTGTTAAAAGAATAGAAAACATTTTCATTTTTGGGACGGGTTGTACTTGTGACTTACCAGATCTTTTGATGATGATCAGATCATCGTCAGGGTCAACCACTTCCTCCTTCACTATAAGTGGTTGGCTTGGTTCCAGGTGTGGCCACTGAAGGGTACTGGAAGGTAAGTGTACAGAATCTGTAAAACATAATTAAGAGAAAACAATGTTTTATGAATTTGTAGTTGAGGTTAACCTCTCATGAGCTTTACTATAAGATAAAAGTATCATTTTATTCTGTGTTTAGTGTACATATCACTGTAATTATTTCTTGCTTATTATATATGCCATGCTGCATATACAGACAGTGATATAAAGATTTTTTATATCTTTTATAACAGCCAAATTTATGGTTATTTTGCATTTTATTAAGAACAGTTATATATTTACTGTTACTACACTACACTTTTAGAAAGTGCATCTGAATACTATAAAACATTGCTTTGTGAATAACTATTTGGAGTATCAGTCAAAAAAATATACAGTGGCAGACAAGATATGGTCAGATATTTCTAGGTATTTTGTGAAATATCTCAAGAGATTCTCTCTGGGGCCCATAGTGGTACTGTAGGCAGGCAGGCAGGAAAATTACAGATATATGAAACATATAAATGTATATGTTAAACCAATGAGAACTATTTCTGATAATTAGCTTCTCTGTCATAATCTTCTGTTATGTTTCAAATGCATATGTTAAACCAATTAAATTATTCCTGTTTTTATGCATCATCTGGTTGTTTATAGTACGGGACTTTCTAAATAACTGTCATAAAGCTTCTGAAGAAGGACCTGATTGGTTCAAAACCTAGAGCACTTTGTTCTTTTGTTGTAACATCTATGTTGGTCCAATAAAAGGTATCAAATCATTTGCTTCTGGACCAGATATATCACAGACATTTCAGGAAATATCTGACCATGTCTATGGGTACCACTGTATGCCATAAAAGTAAACACCTGCACATGATGCTGTATTTTTGAGATTGTGTTCAATATAGTAAGGTATAACATCAGCTGTTTCCTATAGCTTCCCACCCCCTCCCCAGCATGTTGGTGGATGGTGGAGGCAATATCTGATATATCACTAATGCAGTGAGTGTATTGAAGCAGTTGTGTTTGTCTTATGTGTTACTATATAGCAACAAGCTAAAGGCAGTAGGACAGGACCTGATGCCTTAGTACATTGTTGCTTGCAGTGCTGTAATGTGGTGTACCTTGTGCTTAACAATACAAGAAGAATAAAGTCGGCAGAGAGGAATGTGTCATGCCTTACTGCATGCAAGACAGTAGTAAGGCATGACATATTGCCTCCCAACTGCTTTCTTTTTTTATATTCGGCAAGTACTGCAAAATGCAAGCAATTGCTTTAATGTGTTGTTAGTGATAATGAGAGACTTATCTACAGCTGGTGGCTAAGCAGACAGCTGTAAGGTAAAAGAGGATGGGGAGCAGTATTTTGTGCCTTACTGTATTCTTGAATGTACAAAGGTATGTGACTGTCTAATGGTAGTAGAAAGGAATTGTGTTGTGACACATTACTGTTTCTTTTGCAGGAGATATGCAGTGTTACAGTACATTGTTGTTAGAAATGTACATACATTGGTAAAGTATATAGGTTTGCTCTATTAATTTTTTATAGTGTATTTCTTAATATTTCAAATTTGTTTTTAAATTGTACATTTCACAACTCTTTCTCCTACCTTTGGCTTACCTGCCTTTTCCCACATTTCAGTTGCCACCTGGACCCAGGTCTTGTGGATCTCTGGGACATACCTTTTGCTTGAAATCTATAGAACTTTTGTCTCAGCTGCTTCCACTTCAGCTTGCACTGCTTGGAATATTTCTTCAGTTGCTTGCCATGCCTCAGGAAGTGGCTGATCTGCCTCCACATTTCAGTGAGTTTTTGTTTGTGGCCCACTATTAATTTTAGGGTCATCAAACTTTGTGACTGTCTCAACGAGGAGGCATCTCTGGATCCCTCCACAGTACTGGCATGATTCTGTAAAGGAAAAAACAAAAGGCAGAGAACAACATCATTAGTGTATTAAGCAGTATATAAATCTATATCTCTCCATCCATCCATCCATCTATCTATCTATCTATCTATCTATCTATCTATCTATCTATCTATCTATCTATCTATGTAAGCAATAACCTGACAGGTGGGCAGTATTGTGCTATACCAGACTGCCCTGGAGCGTAATGAGGCCCGATGCCACAGGCGGGAGGGCCTCATAGCCCCTGGAAGGTCCGGTATTGCACAATACGCCCACCCTGGAGGGTATTATTGCACTTAGAAAATGGGTCACTGTATTATATGCTTTTGAAAAAAATAGTTATTGTTTAAATTTTAAAACTCTTATTTTGCAATAAAATAGATCCTCCACCTGTATTAGAATGCTGTTACCACCCCACCCACACACTTACACATTAACTAATGACTTGCCTTTTGTAGTGTCTCCTTTTGTTTGCCATTCCACCCCCACACACACACACAAGTAGCATTTTGTTTATTTTAATGTAATAAAGATATAAACTGTCAGTATTTACACAGTCAGCAGTCAGGATTGTTTGTTTGCCATCACCCTTCCCCAAACCCATGTAGCAGACAACACCCTCCTCCAGCTCCCACCAGTGGCACTTTCATTGTGGGCATGCACAGAATGTATTTATTGTTTTATTTAATAAAGGAAGGGATAAGAGCAGTTGGAAGACAATCCTGATGGGATGGCAGCAGGAGTATGATGGCAGCTGGAGGCGAGTGTGATCGCAAATCAGAGTACTTTCTGTTTTTTATTTTTTTAGACAGCAGTCAGAAGTGCAAGGGGAGGCTGACATGTGGCAGGGAGAAACTATGGATTCCCCTCCTGTGACAATCATGGACAACAGACGGATCCCTCCTGCATCCCACCTGCCAAGAAAAGACTGAAGGATCAGGACGACTCTCTAAGGTGATTGAAAAAAGAAACAAAAAAAGTTGTTTCAGTTTGGCTCGAGCGGGCGGTGGAAGCGAGGGTATGTGTGTGCAAGTTTAGTTCATAAGGTGGCTTTTTTCTTAAATAAAATAACCTTACTAGTGGCTGTACTAAAGTTAGGCAATGATTGGCTGAAAAATCACAAATTGAGTTGATAAATAAGATGGTCTGCTTGTTGGTAGCTTGTTTACCGGTTCTGGAGGTGGATCAGCATCAGGCCGTGTGTGATGAAAATGCAGTTGCGTTGAGGTGTCGGAAAGAAAATGTAAGTTAAACGTGCTGCACCATAACAGCAGGCAGTTTTGTGTGTGGGCATTTTTTTTAATTGAACGAAATGGAGAATAACTGAGGTGGGGGCATGGCCAGCCGAGAATTCTTGGGTTGGCCGGCCACAATGGAGTCGCTAAGTGGCAGTAAAAAAATGGCGGCAGATTGAGTTTTAAATTCTGGCATCTTGATTTCTGAAATCAGGTCAGTCAGGGCTGGCGCTTTTAACATCGGGCTTTGTTTGCCTGATAGATGCCCACCTTGCCAGGGCTATCAACCAATCAGAACCAGGATTTTCTTAGCCCATTTCTAACTATCTATCTATCTCTCTATCTATCTATCTATCTAGAGAGAAAGAGATAGACAGATAGATAGATAGATAGATAGATAGATAGATAGATAGATAGATAGATAGATAGATAGATAGATAGATAGATAGATAGCTTATATTGCAAGGCAACATCACACTGAATGGTTCTCCAATGTGTTACATGTCCTTTGTTGTGGTGAAGCATCAGCTTTACTGTGTGAGTGCTTTCTTCTTTTTTTGGTGTGGTTAGCACACGGTGCAGCTATGTCTCAGTGTCTTCAATGACATTGAAGTAATCCACTGCATCTTGTGCATTGCTCCAAAACAACAACAAAATATGAGAGACAGCTGATGGGAGCAATGTCTCATACATTAGTTCAAGGTTGGATGTAGAAAGGAATGAAGCATTATTCTGCAGTGTTTTTGTTTGTCGTGCTGCATTGTTAGGCTGTAAGCTGACTGCATTGTGTTAGTGGCACAATTTCTGAAGTGAAGCATCTGATCGTCCGGTACCTTTTTGCTTATTTCTGTATGGTAAGCATGAAGTACTGAAGTGCCTTGCTACACTCACTGGTTAGAAAATGTTATAAAATGGGTAGAAAAATCTAGAAATTTCATTGGCCAGGAGAAACCAACTGACTGTGTATTTAATCTCTACAAACACATGGTCAGATGCCAAATCTCATTCTGCTCTCCCAGAAACCTACTTAGAGACATTTTAGAAGTGGAGGAAGCTCCTCCAGGGTGTGCATCATAGGATTTTCATGTACTCACTAGTGGTGCAAGACCTTTATCCTTCAGCCTTGTGCCTTACTACAACCCTGGAACATGCATTAAAATCCTGTAATGCACACCCTGTCATGTCTTATTAGTTACATATAAGATGTTGCATATCCCCACCCTTGGCTTGGGAGGGTGGATGTTTTGTCATGCTTTGCTATGTAAAATACAATGTGTCAAAATGAAAAAGTGTGACTTGATTGTGTAGGTGTATCTTACCTACTTTTGAAGAAGTAAGAGGTTGCTCTTAGAAGAGCTGTTGTTGGGTAGTAGGCTTGAACTGATGATGTATGACACCACACATCAGAGCACCATTCAGATCTCATCTCTGAGATACCCCAGGAAAAGGAAATTGCCAGCATCTGAGAAGTGCACACCATCTTTTAGACAGAGGCAATCTTTGTAAAACATAATTTTGGGGTGGTGTACTGTGTGCATTTCCAGATCATGAAGGAAGCCTGATATGTGAATGTTTACCTTTATTTGAGATCTGTCAAGCAGATACATGTCAGCTTTCCAGATCATGCACTCCATAAAATATCAAGAAAACAGAATTTTACAGGCAGGTAACATTCTCACCTGTGAAACCAAACTGATTTACCTTCTTTTACCAAGTCTACCCATCTTTTCTAGGCCCAAATCATTACCTCCAAGATTGATGAGCAGTATGTCTGGCCAAGTGTGGGTGTCGAGAAGATGGGATATTGTTGGCATAAGCTGCTCCCATCTAATGCCTCCTTTACCAAACCAATAAACCTTGCAGTTTGGTAGGTGCAAATCTTTCCCAAAATGATTAGCTCAAGCAAACTGAGGCAGCCCTTCAGATAAGTGAATTGCTGACCATCCAAACAATTGTTCTGGATATTTATTTATTTGTTTATTTTTGATGACCAGGTAGGTGCACTAGACACAAAAGTGACTATTTTTAGGCATGCCCCAGGATGTCAACAACACAGAGATAACAGGTACATAGAATACAGTGTCAAGAAATAAGCAATACATCACAATCAGAAGTGAAGCAAAATTAAGACAATAATGGTATGAAGGCACGTAAACATCTTGAGTCTTTTACAGACAAAGCAAGTGACAGATATCTCTAGAATGTGTCTGTCTCTCTCAGCAGCCTGTGAAAATGTGTGACTGAGTTTCACTTTCTCACTGTACAGAGGAAAGTTGCTGAGTCAGATAGCAACAGATTGTTGTACAAAGTTTCTTTGGCTGATACAATGATGTTTGTGCAAATTAAAACAAATATTTTCTACTCTACAGTGTGTCACTCTTAATTGGTATAGTACTGTAAACAGATACAGATTTTCAGGAGGGAATGTTTTGGTACCTGATAGGCTACTTTTCATTATTATAAAAAGGGCTGAGAAATGGAGCTTTCTGATTGGCTGTAAACATTCTAGCTGCCTTATGTTAATCTTTTATTAACATACATGTAGAAGCTTAATCATATGCTGAACAAGGTTTAACACTGTTAAAAACATTTTTATTATAATTGCAGTAAAAGGCACTCTCAAGGTTATGTTAATGGTCAGTTAATCACCCTCTAGGGGCATGTTGCACTGGCTTTGCCTTGTGCCACATTACACCACTAAAGGGTGATTAACAGACCATTAACATAACCCTTAATGTCTTATTGCTTAAACATCATCACATTCTGTAACTCTATTGGTAGGAGTATTCTTATCTATACATCTTCACACTCAGTGCTCCCTCCATTTTTGAGCTGGCATTCTAGATGGTAGGGTGCATATGTACTTTTCTTTCTATACTCAATTTTATATAGCAATTATGAGGAAGAAAACACTGATATTTATAGCTTGTTAGAGTGTATCCTAAGTAGTGAGGTGGGAGTGGCTGAGTTGTAAATGACCAATCCATAGTCAATAACGGAGACAACTGAGTTATAGATTGCAGTTTTTAGGGTTTCAGGTGTCAGTCATTTCTTGTACCTGTGCAGGAGCCCATTTCTTATGTTGACTGTTTTGGCTACATTCTCAGTGTGTTCTGCATAGGAGAAGGAGCAGTCAAGAGTAACCCCAGGTATTTGAATCACTCCTCTTGTTCAAGTGTAACTCCTGTGCAGTTAATGATGTTTAGGGATGTTGCTTTGTGTTTGCTTCTAGCACTGCTCAACACATTACTTTTGTCTTTTTATAGTTCAGAACAATCTTGTGTCCTCTGAACCAGTCTTCAGTTTGTTTAAAAGCATGTTGTACTGTAGCTGATATTTAAAAAAAAACATGGCGTCCATATTTCTTGCTAAGCTAGGCACTGCTGAGTGTGCCACTAATGTGAAACATCTGGTTGATGCTGTGTTGTATTAATGTATACTGTAAATGCAACTATCTGGTTGATCCTGCTTTGTTTTTATCTGTGGTTGATACTGTGGTTGTTCTGTTTCAGAGTCTACTGATCTTGCAGCTGCCACTGCTGTGACTGTATATGCCATTGAAATGCATTGTCTATAACTAGAGGTGTTCAAGTTAAACTTTGCCAGTGAAGTTCATGTGAAGCACCAAAATTCACACTTTGTGGTATTCACCATGTTTTCAGAACATTCTGAAACTCTGAGTCATGTGATTTGCACAACATTTTCAATGAAATTCTCTTTTTAATGTGAAGTGTGAATTTCATTAGTGGAGCCTGAAATTCACAGGTGAAATTTTGCACTCTGCAGTGAAATCTGCAAAATTTGCAGCTGTGAATTTCACAAAATTGCTCCTCAAATTCCACAAATTAACCCACTAAATGTGAATTTCATGGACTTTGCATGCCTCTGTCTATGACATGAAAAAGAATACCTTCGTGCTACTTCATCCTTGTTTGCATTTGGTTTTGTGAAACAGGATCTTCTTTTGCAGTTGCATGGATCAAGATTTTCATTGTGATACACTTTTGATGATGTGACACAGGATTCTGTTTAGTGAAATAGGATTTTGGTTCATATCAATGCCATTGTAGTGAATGCTAAGATGCAACTAAGGATCTGTTTCTGTGAATCAGGATTGTGATTTGTATCAATGACACTGCATTTATAGGCAAAACACAACCAAGGGTACTTTTGCAAAATGAAATGTGAAACAGAATGATTAAGCTCAACAAAGGATTCTTTTTCATGCTGTATTTAATGTATTTCACTGTTATTCTGAATTTGTTGTATTAATGGTTATCTGTGGCCATGTAAGAATGTCAGTTCACATTCAAATATGTTATCGTCTTCCAGTGTGGTAATGCATAGTCGTAGCTCAGTGCTTCTGTAAGCAGTAAATTTAGAAAAGAAAAACAATGTATGAATAGAGATGTGAATAGATGTAATAATGATATGTTTATTTTTTATTTTGAGTCTAATGTTTACTTTTTCTCATTTCTTTTTAGGTATCTGATAGAATATATCACTGATACTGCAGTTGTACTACTCATTTGCAGGAATGCCTATGTAACAGAGATCTAAGAGCCTCTTCAGAAGGGATAGGTATCATACTAGTTCTGTGTTGCACAAGAGTATGACGATGTGCAGTAGCAAAGACAGGGTTCATGGAAGTGGTATTCTGTCTGTTTCCACAAAAGTGACATCAGACAGGCACTAATGTCACTTTCATTGAAGAGTGCATCACTATCAGAGGAACACAGAAGTGTTGCTCTCTCTTTGCAGAAATGTAAACAAAAAAAGAAAAGAGCTACAGGTTCAAATATTACAAAACAAAGACAACAAAAATTATCTGTTGTAAATAGTCATCTGAATATGGTCAAGTACTTACATATGTTAACTTCTAAAGCAAGAACTGAGTGGATAATATCTGCCTTAATGAGACATGCTGGCACAGAAACTGAAGAATGAACTTGCCTTGATGAAGTTGCATCTTAAAGTTTGCACTTTTGTGAACATGGCTGTTAATTCACAAGCATGTTTGTGGAGACAAATGATGTATCAGATTGATGATTTTCAGAAAGTAGTTTTCTCTGTAAAGATGAAATTACAAGAAGTTGTAAATCTGAACTGAGATCATTGGCTAGGCACAGAACACTCAGAGGCATTTTTCTGAGAAGAATCATCCACTCAAGAAAAAGGTTACACTGTGTGTTGATGCAGATGGAAGAGTATGTAATATTTTGCCTCTTTCCCATGACGATGCTATAGATGATACACAATAGGACAGTAAGTCTACAGAGGAACATCACCGACACAGTTGTCTCACATGACCACATAATGAGTCTTGCAATGTAAGACAGACATCATTTAATGAAATCAAGAAATTTGTAAACCTATTTGTCATAACTAAAAGGAAAAAAATACAAATTGTCTGAAAAATTTATAACTGTGAAATACATCCATATTCTGGATTGATGAGCAATTCTTTGGCATGCTTGTAGAGTGTAGTTTGTGATGTTTGTTTCCACCACATGCATATGATTGCTGTGCACAACACAGCAATGCATAAATTAATTCTGAAAATCTATTGAGTGAGGTGTGCTGTTGCAAAATTTATGCAGCTAGATCACTTATTGTCTGAAGGTGACATGGAAGGTTCTGCTGATCTCATCGGAGAAATACAATGAGAAGCAAAGCCTTCTGATGCAGTCTCAGAAGATAATAGAGACAAAGTTTGCTTCTGTTTCTGTTAAGGAAACAGATTATTCAAAGTTTTGGCAAGCATATTGCAAAGTTTAAGTTGTCTAAGAGACAAAAATTGACTGTGTTTGTGTCTCATGTAACAGACTATTTACAGAGAACACAGAACCCACTGTGAAGGTTGATCTAGAGAAAATTCAGTCATTCAATCTCATGTGGGGTCATTTGGTAGCTTACCTACTCCTGAAGTGTAAGTTTGACTTTTACCAAACGTTTACCATGTGTCATTACTAGTTTAGGAAGATAAAAGGTAAAGAATTGCCTCCAAGGTCTCTTTTAAACAATGTGGGTGCTGTTGTGACACCTCCACAGATTATTGCACAGAACAAACTATGTAACTGTTCCAAACCATTCTGCGATTGAATTAAAGGATGAGGATATGCTGCAAAAAGAGCTTGTAAAATCTTTAAAGGGTTCTAGTATGCATCTTCCACTTCCTCTTCAAGAGAATGAGAAAGCAGTTTCCCATAATAACAGCCTGGTGATTCTGGTTAATGTTGTCACTACAAAGTCAACATTAATTTGGCAACATGCTGAGACGAGTGAAAAGTGCTCTAAGATATCTTAAGAGCAATAATCCTTTTATGAAAAGCTTGAGATTGGTCACCTTTTAATATGGGAGACAGTTTGAAGTAGTGAAGACAAGAAAGTCAATAGCTGAGAATGTCAATATCAGCACAAATTAGAATGTGTATGAACAGTACACAATTCCTCTCTACATGCAGAGATCCAGTCAGAGACAATATTGAACTGTATCAGATGAAAGAGGTTGAAGGTAGTCCTGTGAGTACCTGAGAGACCACAGTGGAAGCATGATGCTTCTCTGATTTATTTCTACATGTCACAGGAGGACATTTCGATGCATGTGAAGTGCAGGTCCCTGATGCTGAGTACCAAGTATCTAGAGTGCTGAATATGGATTTCAAGTTCAGGAAGAATATTCAATATTTGTTCCACTTGCTGTTGAAGAGTGAACTAAGTATACTCTCTGCATTCATAGCACACACTGTACAGCTGACAACTTCTTTGGCTGGCATGACAGCTAAAGAGTTTTACAAAAGTTGAAAGAGATGGATAAGACACTGCAGGTTAACCTGACCTGCATTCTCTCTAGCATGCATGGTACTAAGGAATACTGGTACGAAGACACTTTGAGGTCATAGGCATGCTTCTAGAGTATGACACGGCCACTTGGTTTGTAACTCTAAGCTGTGCCAAATACAGCTGGCATGAGTTGATACACCTATTGAAGTGGGCTAATGCAGATGCTGAAGGCATTTAATCTGTGACGCTCCGTGAGATGTGCTCATTTGACCCAGTGTCTGTCATGATGTTTCCACCATCATTTCCATAAAATTTTGAAATTCATTTCATCACTGGATAATGCACCTCTTGGACTCATTGAACATCATTTCAGGATGGTGCAATATTAGTCATGTGAGCTCCTCATATCCATATGATGCTGTGGGTTAAGGATGCTCCACACATTGGTGACAAAAAGCTGAAGAAATTCTCAACTTCATCAAGCAGTATATTACTTGTCAGATACCTGACAAGTATTACAGTCCTACACTATGGAAGTGGGTATAGAAATTCAGCATCACCCATATAGCAAATAATATCACCGTCCGATGAAAAATAGTGCTCAGTGGTACTTTTGATGTCACTTTGGATTCCCTAGGCATGTATCTGAGTAGGGGTGAATGAATGAATGACATATTCTCAGCAATGTGCCATCACCGAAAGCAAAGTCCAAAAAGGGTATATGAGCTACCCAGAAAGGAGGATGAGGTGTACATCAATGATTACAGTCCTGTTCATCTCCTGATGTGGCAGGCTGATATAGACATTCAGTTTGTCAATGGCAACTCTTTGGCTCTTGTTCGGTATGTGACTTCATACATAACAAAACATGAACAAGCTAGCTTGCAAGAACTTTAGAAGGAACTTGCAAAAACATATGTCACAGCTGTGGTCACTGATATTGAAAACACTGTCACACAGAATGTGGTGCACACAAAGATAGTGATTGTTTCATCAGGACTTGCTTGTATGGAAAATCTGATCCTATCTGGTTTTTCAGTTTCAACTACAAAAGAAACACAGGTGTGTCCTAAAGCCTTATCAAGAGATCAAAGAGATTGCATGCAGAAGGCCTTCTTCAAAGAATATTTTGAAGAATAACTTGATTGATTCATATTATCCAAAGTGACATCATGCCATGGAACACATGTGCCTCTTTAAAGTAGCTAAGTGGTATGATTACAAAGCTGATGTTGCATCTAACTAAGCAAAGACATTTTCAAACTCACGGGTTTGAAGGTAGTCTAGTGAAGAGATGGAAACCTTAAGTAATCGACCATTGCAAGCTACGTCTGTCAACTGCTGAGAACACAGACCATTTTACTTTACTCTTCTTTCCTTGTTTAAGCCATGAAGGGATGACATAGCATTGAAATATGACTGCATTATATATATATAGAGCAGTTCTCCTTGATGTATTAAACCTTCAAAACAGAGGACTCAGAGGCATACATTTGCCAATTAGAGTTGGAAAAGGAACAGGTAAAAAGGCTAGGCAGCAACTTGATGATAATACTCCAGAGAATTCACAGGACAATATTGATCCAGAAGGAGAGGGTGTTTTGGATCACTTGTTCCAATGAATCATCTTGATGTATTCATTGCAGAGGTTGAAAGTGCAATGCAGCATGGTTGCTTTGGTGCTGTGGATCCATCTAAAATCAAGGAACAGTTGAACTGACAGTACAATTTGTTTTATACTGCTGTTAATGACTCAATGAATTATGGCATGCTCCATGAAAACAGTCAATGTAACTGTGATTACTACAAACCACTACTGATGTATGTGAGTGGTTTTGCAGGGACAGGCAAGAGTTTTCTAATTTCAGGCCATAAGTTCTGACATAAGAAAACACACTGGGGCAATGTTGTCTGTTGCTGTTAGTGCTCCAATGGGCCCTGCTGCATATAACATTGGTGGTGTCACTCTGCACCCAATGTTCATGCTGCCAGTGGAGCATAGTAAAACTGGGGAGTACCTCTAATTGTCTTTCAAGTAGCAGTTGAACATCACAACATGTTTAACAAAATGAAACTTCTGATTATTGATGAGATCAGCATGGTCTCAAATATGATTTTTATATATTCCTTCTGCAGCAAGCAATTCCTGGAACATATGATGGTGTTGCATTTGGAGGAACAGTATTGTAGTGTTTGGAGATCTTCTTCAACTTGCACCCATAAATGGAGAACATGTGTTTTACACATTGTCTCTACAACAAACCAAAAGACTATATGGTGCATTAGAGGCATTAACCTCTCAGAGTTGTTCACTTATATCAGGTTGTTTGAAAACATGTGACTGAATGGTGATCTTGCCTACAAGGCACTGTTGGATGAAGCACACATTGTAAATTTGTCATTTTCTAATGCTTGTCTATTGAACAAACATAGGATCAGCCCTGCTGAAACTCTACGTCCAGCTGCATGTGATCTGTTCTGCAAAGTTTACTCAAACACTACATGAATAGTGTTTCTCATTCCTCTTCTTTAGTAATGTGCTATGTTCAGTCAGATAATGTTGCAGAGAGAGGGACATGAAATTCTCACACTGCATTCTGTTGACACTGCAGATGGTGTTTGCTAAGTCATAAAGATGGTAACAAAACTTACTGAATGCTCAATTAGCTGAAATCTGATGTGCCCTGCACAGCTGGTCTAGGTGCAGATCTCACTTTGTGTAAGAATGCACATGTTATGCTACATCAAAACATTGACAGGATTGGAAAATCAATAAAGTATACTTGATTTAAAAAAAAAACCTTGACATGTATCATGGACTGGTCAATGCTGCAATGGGTTACATTCTTGAGTTTCAGTATAATGTTCTAAAGACAATTGTAGAGGCACTTTTGTGAAGATTATTGAACAACCAAAATGCCTTGACAGAGCTACTGTCAAATTTGAAGTGGTGAAAGACATATATGTGACCAGAAAGCAGCTCTCTGTATGTGTTGCATATGCTGTTTCTACACACAAGCCACAAGGCTTAAGTTTGGATTCAGCAATGGTTGACAAAGGCATTGGCATCTTCCAGAGATGGCATGGGCAATAACTCTGGCTGGATTGTACATCATCAGTATTACACCCAAAAACCTTGAGCCAACAAGCAATGTATTACAGAGTACAATCACTTGCAAACTCTGTACCAGCCTGATATGCCTCTAATTCCACTACCTACTGATGTAGTACAGCATGATGCACCCATACAGGTTTGTGATACACTAAAGAGGAAAAGACAAAGCAGAGATGAATATTCCTCTTTAAAACATGAGAAGAAAGGTACTTCACCTAATCATGGAAACTCACCTCCTCCTATGAAGTCAGTTGGCCTGACTATTGTCCCAAAATGTGGTAACAGTACTATATTTAACTGCTATGCAAACTTTGTAATGCAGGTGCTCCTTCATATGTCTCACTTTGTTCAGAGTATAGCAGCTTCACATGAGACTGCTTTCTCAAAGTCATTGAAGCAAATTGTGACTGCTACTGAAAAGCATGACAACAGTGTTCAGTCTCTAACATTTAAGTCTTGTGGTAGATGGTTATGATGAGCATAGACGTTTGCAGATAACATCAGTAAGATGTCACTGAGATTATGATGTACATCATTAACACACTGGAGCAAGAATAAATTCCAGTGTAAAGGTAGTTTACTGTCAGTTATGTGTGTAAGTATACTTGCCTGTCATGTGGTCATTCAGAGAGAAGTTACTGATGACATGTTGTGGATCTCTCTATGTTCCTCACAGATGGTCTGTAAAGTTCAGACAGTTGTTTAGTCATGCATAACCTGGCTGCCAGTGCAGAAGATGTGAAGGAGAGTGCACCTAGTCTTTAAGACTTAGATCCTCATCTAGGTATCTTCTCCTTGTATGACAGTGGGTTTACTCTCATGGAGGAAGAGTTATAACACCACTCACAGACATTGTAGTGGGTAGAGTTGTGTTTGGTCAGAACATTTTGATACACATGCTGTCATTTTCACCATGGATCATTTGTGCATACTGGGCACTATGTCACTTGGCCCATGCACAGTACTGTTTGGGTGGAATGTAATGACTCGATATACACCTTTAAACAGAGATTGTCTAGGAATCTTAAGGATGCATATGTCTTGGTTCTGAGGAATTACAATGACTTTCATTGAGCAGAAGAGCAGTTGAAGTACATGTGTCGCATGTGTCTTCCCTCATATGATGCATAAAACCAGACATATCTTGTCTGAATAATCTGTGACATGTATTTTCTGCTTTCCTAAAATAAAGGAAACAAAATTGGATTAACATGCCAGTTACTTATCAATCTACAAGTAATGACAGGTGCATCAGTGACTTACTGCAATATGCATGGTTGAAGTGGGACTGAAAAGTGGAGCAGACTGTGCACATAATCAATTGGCATGACACACTTAGCTGTAGAACTTTCTGTCAGTGTATACAGATATGAACATATGCTGTGAGTTGTTTGAAAATTATTTTTTATTTGTACACTCTATACACAGATGTGTTGTCCTGATTAACCACAGTATAGTATTTTCTTGAATTCTGTACAAATACTGCTGTAGTGTATTCATCAATCAGCTGGTATGGCAGAATTGGGCTGATGTAAGTCTTTATGAGGTACTTTCATCCCATGAAGACAATCTGGCAATCATTTGTAAGACCATATAGATTGACAAACTTTTATCGTTAGGCTGTTGCACTAATTACTAGTGAATGTTCATTTTCAGTGCACTGTCCACTAGTAGAACACTGTACATGTAATTATTTAATGCAACTACAGTTATTACATGTAGCTCTGTGCTGTGTGTAGCAGATGCTATATTAATTGAGCACTTTTGTTTTTCTTGCCAAAACTACCCTAGTATATTTTATCATGATCCTTGCTGGTAGTACTACTGTGTTTATTACTATACTTATACAAGACCAGGAAAATAAAATTGAGAATATATTTATATTAAAAGCTATGAATGATACATTTCTATGTAAATGTTATGCTATGTTTTGTGTTTGTTATATTATACTGAAAATGTGCTGTAACAAGTGTTTTGTACTGTGTGTGTTTTTCTTATGTACTAGTTATAGTTCTTTGAAATTAATGTAATTTAGTAAGCATGTCCTGTACTTAGTATACTGAAAGTTTCATTTTATACTTGAAATACATTACGTGTTAGTGTTCTTGTTTTCAAAGTTATTTACAGTTCTGTAAAACTAGTTATCTTACACTGACAATGTATTGTAACAAGTTCTTTCAACTATGTGTGTTCTTTGTTATTTGCTACTTATAGGATCTCATTGAAATTGGTAGCATTTAATAAGCTTGTCCTTTATAAGCATACTGAAAATGTCATTACATATTTGAAATGCATTAATTGTTACTGTTCTTGTTTTTAAAAGTTGCTTTTTATAGTTCTGTAAAACCAGATGTCACCTTATATGCAGCTCAACTTATGTTCCTGTTTGTTTCATAAGAGCACATTTTTAAGGGGTTGAATATGGAATTTTCAAGTGCAGTCCTGTAAATACCTGTACATAGTTTCAACAGGACAGCTGAAGTTTTCTTCCTATTTAATCTGGTTCTTTTCAAGCCCTTTGTTTTCAGCCCACACCAGGAACATATTCTAATTTGGCCAAATTTGAATTGCCTTTTCAAACAATTGTTTTTTAAACATGATTACTTATGTTGTGTGTCTTTATGTTATGTTATACTTGTATGTACAGTACAAATATTATACTTTTTAGCATTTCTAAACAACATTTATTGTGTATGGGAAAAGAATAGATTATACTTTTATTCATAAATGAACATGGGTTATAATTTCTTACTGTATATGTAATACAATGATCTCTCATGAAGAAAATGGGTTTGGCATATCACAATATGGAAATGTAAACAGTATGCAAAATAGAGAATACTGAATTGCCAACTGTGCACAGATACTGCAACCTGCTGCAGAGGGTTCTGGTTCCCTCTGACCTTGACATAGATACATACATAGATGTTGTCATAAGATAAGGAGCCTTGTGGCCCATTTAGTCGCCCTATCCCTCTTTCTAATGCTTAAGGTACCCTAGATGCTCACGACATGTTCCCCCTTTCCACCTAGCTTTGTAATTCCCATTTGCCTCTCCCAAGCATTTTGAATCCCTGAACTGAGGCCGCCCCACCACTTCCGGGGAGTCTGTTCTACATATACACTACCCTTTCAGTGAGTAGAATTTCCTAAAGTTCCCCATAAGTAGTACCCTTTTAGTTTCATGCAGTGTTCCCTTGTTCTACTATTTTCTTTCATGTGAAAGATGCTCCCCTCTGGTACCCTGTTTGACCTCAGTTAGATACTTGAAGGTCTCAATCATGTCCCCTCTCTCTCTCCTCCTCCAGGAAGTACACATTAAGAACTCTGTGTCTCTCCTTATATGACTTATGCTGCATCCCAGACACCATTTTTGTCACCTTCCTCTGTACTGTCTTCATCCTGTCCATGTCTTTTTGGAGATGGGGTCTCAGAACTGAACACAGTACTCCAAATAAAGCCTTACTAGGGCTGTACAATGGTGCCACCACTTCCTTCTCCTATTTGTTTTACCCTCTGTATGCACCATAGTATTCTGATAGCCTTTCTGACTGCTTTGTCGCACTGTTTAGCCACTTTGAGGTTGTCTACTATGACTACCTCTAGATCCTTCTTCTTTGGTGGCCTCCAGTGTTACCACATCTAGTTCATACTCAACCCTAGCATTCCCTCTCCCAAGGTTCATAACCTGCACTTTTTGCATTGAAACCCAACTGCCTTTCCTTGTACCAGTTTTCTATAGATACATATAATTCATGAACATACTTGATAAGATAAAGACACAACCAGATGGGTAAAACATATGCGATAGAGCCATAGCAAAGTACTCACATACAGGAACATCAGCAACACCACGGCTTCATATCTCAGTTAGTCTCATAAACTGAGGCTCAGAAGGCTTGAGAAAGTGTGAGAGTTGGCGCAAAACATTTGACTGCTTTGGGGAGGGACACGTTTGTATCTGCGGTCTGGCGATTTTGTGCAATAAACATTTTTCTGCCTATTTCCTAACCATTGTATGATAGTTTATGAGACCAGCTGAGATATGAAGCTGTGCTGTTGCTGATATACTTGATAAGATGGCAAATATGGTCCCTCACCTAGTATCAAACCTCCAACGTTTGCTTGTAAAGCAAGCACGCATCAGTGTTTCACCTGAGAAGCTTTGACAACAAAGTTTAAGAGGTTGCTGAGAATCAGAAC